>QXDM01000056.1:0-687738 GCA_003730235.1 Pythium guiyangense | reverse complement strand
GCCAACACGACAACCGTGTGCACAAGCAGCCGAACTAGTCGACCACGTCAAGTCAATACGCACTGCAATGATATACGGGTCAATGATGAAAGCGTGTATTGACTCGACGCACAGCACATTGACGCAGGGGTGCTGAGCGTCGCGCAGTGTCAGTGCGTCACGACATGGGTAGTACTATTATGTGGCGCACGACGACGATTTGTCTGTTCTGTTCGTTTGTGCTTGGTGTATTGATTTGTGTGTGTTAGGTGTGTGGTGTGTTGTGTGTTTTGTGCTGTGAATACATATGCGTGTGCGCGATGTGTTTGGATGTTGTGTTGCGTATGTTGAATGTTCGTGCTGGACGTGGCGCGTAGGCATTGTTTATGTTATGTGTATGGTTATGGTTGTGCTTGCTTGGTGTTTCGTCGACGATCAACCGCACAAGAAACTACGAGCAAACGAGGAAGCAAAAGGCGCAAAGAAGCAAAACGAACAGCAAACGAACAGGAAGTGTAACAGTACGAGCAAATGTACGAGCAAAAGCAAAAGATGCCGCGACCCGGGATCGAACCAGGGACCTTCAGATCTTCAGTCTGACGCTCTCCCAACTGAGCTATCGAGGCGTCGAAACACACACACCACCCACACTCTCACACACGCAAACACAAACACCAAACGATACAAACACCACACAAACACAAACACAAACGCAAACACTCACCTATTACTCGCACATACAACATACACTCGCTCACCTACTGCAATGCTCGTCTCGTTGCTCCACTTCTCTCCGCTTCTCTCAGCCTCTCTGTCTGTCGAGTTCATTCAGCGACCTCATTTTTCACCTCTTGCTTGCTCATTATTCGACCTTGTTTCAGACATACCGTCAGTTGCCTTGGCTTGCATTTGCTTAGCTTTGCTTCATGTACTTTGGCGTGGCTTGGATTTGGTTTGGTGTGCGTTGCGTTGCGTTGCGTTGCGTTGCGACGCTCGTTGACGCACATCCCGCACTGTGCTTTGTGGTTATGTTGTGAGGTGAGGTGACTCCGTGTGGTGGAGCTGATTGAAGATGTCATGTGTCATGTTGCTCGTGTGCTACATCGATGTGGTGTGTGTGGTCGAGAGAATATCGGTGCAGTAAGACCACTTCGTTGACAGTTGTGATGAATCAAACAAACAAACAAACAAACAAACACAAACGCCCAACCACAACCAAACAACAATGCACGCCAACACGACAACCGTGTGCACAAGCAGCCGAACTAGTCGACCACGTCAAGTCAATACGCACTGCAATGATATACGGGTCAATGATGATGAAAGCGTGTATTGACTCGACGCACAGCACATTGACGCAGGGGTGCTGAGCGTCGCGCAAGTGTCAGTGCGTCACGACATGGGTAGTACTATTATGTGGCGCACGCACGATTTGTCTGTTCTGTTCGTTTGTGCTTGGTGGTATTGATTAGTGTGTGTTAGTGTGTTGTGTGTTTTGTGCTGTGAATACATATGCGTGTGCGAATGTGTTTGGATGTTGTGTTGCGTATGTTGAATGTTTCGTTGCTGGACGTGGCGTAGGCATTGTTTATGTTTATTGTGTATGGTTATGGTTGTGCTTGCTTGGTGTTTCGTCGACGATCAACCGCACAAGAAACTACGAGCAAACGAGGAAGCAAAAGGCGCAAAGAAGCAAAACGAACAGCAAAACCGAACAGGAAGGTGTAACAGTACGAGCAAATGTACGAGCAAAAGCAAAAGATGCCGCGACCCGGGATCGAACCAGGGAACCTTCAGATCTTCAGTCTGACGCTCTCCCAACTGAGCTATCGAGGCGTCGAAACACACACACCCACACTCTCACACACGCAAACACAAACACCAAACGATACAAACACCACACAAAACACAAACACAAACGCAACACTCACCTATTACTCGCAACATACAACATACACTCGCTCACCTACTGCAATGCTCGTCTCGTTGCTCCACTTCTCTCCGCTTCTCTCAGCCTCTCTGTCTGTCGAGTTCATTCAGCGACCTCATTTTTTCACCTCTTGCTTGCTCATTATTCGACCTTGTTTCAGACATACCGTCAGTTGCCTTGGCTTGCATTTGCTTAGCTTTGCTCATGTACTTTGGCGTGCTTGGATTTGGTTTGGTGTGCGTTGCGTTGCGTTGCGTTGCGTTGCGTCACGCTCGTTGACGCACATCCCGCACTGTGCTTTGTGGTTATGTTGTGATGGTGAGGTGACTCCGTGTGGTGGAGCTGATTGAAGATGTCATGTGTCATGTTGCTCGTGTGCTACATCGATGTGGTGTGTGTGGTCGAGAGAATATCGGTGCAGTAAGACCACTTCGTTGACAGTTGTGATGAATCAAACAAACAAACAAACAAACAAACAAACGCCCAACCACAACCAAACAACAATGCACGCCAACACGACAACCGTGTGCACAAGCAGCCGAACTAGTCGACCACGTCAAGTCAATACGCACTGCAATGATATACGGGTCAATGATGAAAGCGTGTATTGACTCGACGCACAGCACATTGACGCAGGGGTGCTGAGCGTCGCGCAGTGTCAGTGCGTCACGACATGGGTAGTACTATTATGTGGCGCACGACGATTTGTCTGTTCTGTTCGTTTGTGCTTGGTGTATTGATTAGTGTGTGTTAGGTGTGTTGTGTGTTTTGTGCTGTGAATACATATGCGTGTGCGAATGTGTTTGGATGTTGTGTTGCGTATGTTGAATGTTTCGTGCTGGACGTGGCGTAGGCATTGTTTATGTTTATGTGTATGGTTATGGTTGTGCTTGCTTGGTGTTTCGTCGACGATCAACCGCACAAGAAACTACGAGCAAACGAGGAAGCAAAAGGCGCAAAGAAGCAAAACGACAGCAAACGAACAGGAAGTGTAACAGTACGAGCAAATGTACGAGCAAAAGCAAAAGATGCCGCGACCCGGGATCGAACCAGGGACCTTCAGATCTTCAGTCTGACGCTCTCCCAACTGAGCTATCGAGGCGTCGAAACACACACACACCCACACTCTCACACACGCAAACACAAACACCAAACGATACAAACACCACACAACACAAACACAAACGCAAACACTCACCTATTACTCGCACATACAACATACACTCGCTCACCTACTGCAATGCTCGTCTCGTTGCTCCACTTCTCTCCGCTTCTCTCAGCCTCTCTGTCTGTCGAGTTCATTCAGCGACCTCATTTTTCACCTCTTGCTTGCTCATTATTCGACCTTGTTTCAGACATACCGTCAGTTGCCTTGGCTTGCATTTGCTTAGCTTTGCTTCATGTACTTTGGCGTGGCTTGGATTTGGTTTGGTGTGCGTTGCGTTGCGTTGCGTTGCGTTGCGTTGCGTCACGCTCGTTGACGCACATCCCGCACTGTGCTTTGTGGTTATGTTGTGAGGTGAGGTGACTCCGTGTGGTGGAGCTGATTGAAGATGTCATGTGTCATGTTGCTCGTGTGCTACATCGATGTGGTGTGTGTGGTCGAGAGAATATCGGTGCAGTAAGACCACTTCGTTGACAGTTGTGATGAATCAAACAAACAAACAAACAAACAACAAACAAACAAACAAACGCCCAACCACAACCAAACAACAATGCACGCCAACACGACAACCGTGTGCACAAGCAGCCGAACTAGTCGACCACGTCAAGTCAATACGCACTGCAATGATATACGGGTCAATGATGAAAGCGTGTATTGACTCGACGCACAGCACATTGACGCAGGGGTGCTGAGCGTCGCGCAGTGTCAGTGCGTCACGACATGGGTAGTACTATTATGTGGCGCACGACGATTTGTCTGTTCTGTTCGTTTGTGCTTGGTGTATTGATTAGTGTGTGTTAGGTGTGTTGTGTGTTTTGTGCTGTGAATACATATGCGTGTGCGAATGTGTTTGGATGTTTGTGTTGCGTATGTTGAATGTTTCGTGCTGGACGTGGCGTAGGCATTGTTTATGTTTATGTGTATGGTTATGGTTGTGCTTGCTTGGTGTTTCGTCGACGATCAACCGCACAAGAAACTACGAGCAAACGAGGAAGCAAAAGGCGCAAAGAAGCAAAACGAACAGCAAACGAACAGGAAGTGTAACAGTACGAGCAAATGTACGAGCAAAAGCAAAAGATGCCGCGACCCGGGATCGAACCAGGGACCTTCAGATCTTCAGTCTGACGCTCTCCCAACTGAGCTATCGAGGCGTCGAAACACACACACACCCACACTCTCACACACGCAAACACAAACACCAAACGATACAAACACCACACAAACACAAACACAAACGCAAACACTCACCTATTACTCGCACATACAACATACACTCGCTCACCTACTGCAATGCTCGTCTCGTTGCTCCACTTCTCTCCGCTTCTCTCAGCCTCTCTGTCTGTCGAGTTCATTCAGCGACCTCATTTTTCACCTCTTGCTTGCTCATTATTCGACCTTGTTTCAGACATACCGTCAGTTGCCTTGGCTTGCATTTGCTTAGCTTTGCTTCATGTACTTTGGCGTGGCTTGGATTTGGTTTGGTGTGCGTTGCGTTGCGTTGCGTTGCGTTGCGTCACGCTCGTTGACGCACATCCCGCACTGTGCTTTGTGGTTATGTTGTGAGGTGAGGTGACTCCGTGTGGTGGAGCTGATTGAAGATGTCATGTGTCATGTTGCTCGTGTGCTACATCGATGTGGTGTGTGTGGTCGAGAGAATATCGGTGCAGTAAGACCACTTCGTTGACAGTTGTGATGAATCAAACAAACAAACAACAAACAAACAAACAAACAAACAAACAAACGCCCAACCACAACCAAACAACAATGCACGCCAACACGACAACCGTGTGCACAAGCAGCCGAACTAGTCGACCACGTCAAGTCAATACGCACTGCAATGATATACGGGTCAATGATGAAAGCGTGTATTGACTCGACGCACAGCACATTGACGCAGGGGTGCTGAGCGTCGCGCAGTGTCAGTGCGTCACGACATGGGTAGTACTATTATGTGGCGCACGACGATTGTCTGTTCTGTTCGTTTGTGCTTGGTGTATTGATTAGTGTGTGTTAGGTGTGTTGTGTGTTTTGTGCTGTGAATACATATGCGTGTGCGAATGTGTTTGGATGTTTGTGTTGCGTATGTTGAATGTTTCGTGCTGGACGTGGCGTAGGCATTGTTTATGTTTATGTGTATGGTTATGGTTGTGCTTGCTTGGTGTTTCGTCGACGATCAACCGCACAAGAAACTACGAGCAAACGAGGAAGCAAAAGGCGCAAAGAAGCAAAACGAACAGCAAACGAACAGGAAGTGTAACAGTACGAGCAAATGTACGAGCAAAAGCAAAAGATGCCGCGACCCGGGATCGAACCAGGGACCTTCAGATCTTCAGTCTGACGCTCTCCCAACTGAGCTATCGAGGCGTCGAAACACACACACACCCACACTCTCACACACGCAAACACAAACACCAAACGATACAAACACCACACAAACACAAACACAAACGCAAACACTCACCTATTACTCGCACATACAACATACACTCGCTCACCTACTGCAATGCTCGTCTCGTTGCTCCACTTCTCTCCGCTTCTCTCAGCCTCTCTGTCTGTCGAGTTCATTCAGCGACCTCATTTTTCACCTCTTGCTTGCTCATTATTCGACCTTGTTTCAGACATACCGTCAGTTGCCTTGGCTTGCATTTGCTTAGCTTTGCTTCATGTACTTTGGCGTGGCTTGGATTTGGTTTGGTGTGCGTTGCGTTGCGTTGCGTTGCGTTGCGTCACGCTCGTTGACGCACATCCCGCACTGTGCTTTGTGGTTATGTTGTGAGGTGAGGTGACTCCGTGTGGTGGAGCTGATTGAAGATGTCATGTGTCATGTTGCTCGTGTGCTACATCGATGTGGTGTGTGTGGTCGAGAGAATATCGGTGCAGTAAGACCACTTCGTTGACAGTTGTGATGAATCAAACAAACAAACAAACAAACAAACAAACAAACAAACAAACAAACGCCCAACCACAACCAAACAACAATGCACGCCAACACGACAACCGTGTGCACAAGCAGCCGAACTAGTCGACCACGTCAAGTCAATACGCACTGCAATGATATACGGGTCAATGATGAAAGCGTGTATTGACTCGACGCACAGCACATTGACGCAGGGGTGCTGAGCGTCGCGCAGTGTCAGTGCGTCACGACATGGGTAGTACTATTATGTGGCGCACGACGATTGTCTGTTCTGTTCGTTTGTGCTTGGTGTATTGATTAGTGTGTGTTAGGTGTGTTGTGTGTTTTGTGCTGTGAATACATATGCGTGTGCGAATGTGTTTGGATGTTGTGTTGCGTATGTTGAATGTTTCGTGCTGGACGTGGCGTAGGCATTGTTTATGTTTATGTGTATGGTTATGGTTGTGCTTGCTTGGTGTTTCGTCGACGATCAACCGCACAAGAAACTACGAGCAAACGAGGAAGCAAAAGGCGCAAAGAAGCAAAACGAACAGCAAACGAACAGGAAGTGTAACAGTACGAGCAAATGTACGAGCAAAAGCAAAAGATGCCGCGACCCGGGATCGAACCAGGGACCTTCAGATCTTCAGTCTGACGCTCTCCCAACTGAGCTATCGAGGCGTCGAAACACACACACACCCACACTCTCACACACGCAAACACAAACACCAAACGATACAAACACCACACAAACACAAACACAAACGCAAACACTCACCTATTACTCGCACATACAACATACACTCGCTCACCTACTGCAATGCTCGTCTCGTTGCTCCACTTCTCTCCGCTTCTCTCAGCCTCTCTGTCTGTCGAGTTCATTCAGCGACCTCATTTTTCACCTCTTGCTTGCTCATTATTCGACCTTGTTTCAGACATACCGTCAGTTGCCTTGGCTTGCATTTGCTTAGCTTTGCTTCATGTACTTTGGCGTGGCTTGGATTTGGTTTGGTGTGCGTTGCGTTGCGTTGCGTTGCGTTGCGTCACGCTCGTTGACGCACATCCCGCACTGTGCTTTGTGGTTATGTTGTGAGGTGAGGTGACTCCGTGTGGTGGAGCTGATTGAAGATGTCATGTGTCATGTTGCTCGTGTGCTACATCGATGTGGTGTGTGTGGTCGAGAGAATATCGGTGCAGTAAGACCACTTCGTTGACAGTTGTGATGAATCAAACAAACAAACAAACAAACAAACAAACAAACAAACAAACAAACGCCCAACCACAACCAAACAACAATGCACGCCAACACGACAACCGTGTGCACAAGCAGCCGAACTAGTCGACCACGTCAAGTCAATACGCACTGCAATGATATACGGGTCAATGATGAAAGCGTGTATTGACTCGACGCACAGCACATTGACGCAGGGGTGCTGAGCGTCGCGCAGTGTCAGTGCGTCACGACATGGGTAGTACTATTATGTGGCGCACGACGATTTGTCTGTTCTGTTCGTTTGTGCTTGGTGTATTGATTAGTGTGTGTTAGGTGTGTTGTGTGTTTTGTGCTGTGAATACATATGCGTGTGCGAATGTGTTTGGATGTTGTGTTGCGTATGTTGAATGTTTCGTGCTGGACGTGGCGTAGGCATTGTTTATGTTTATGTGTATGGTTATGGTTGTGCTTGCTTGGTGTTTCGTCGACGATCAACCGCACAAGAAACTACGAGCAAACGAGGAAGCAAAAGGCGCAAAGAAGCAAAACGAACAGCAAACGAACAGGAAGTGTAACAGTACGAGCAAATGTACGAGCAAAAGCAAAAGATGCCGCGACCCGGGATCGAACCAGGGACCTTCAGATCTTCAGTCTGACGCTCTCCCAACTGAGCTATCGAGGCGTCGAAACACACACACACCCACACTCTCACACACGCAAACACAAACACCAAACGATACAAACACCACACAAACACAAACACAAACGCAAACACTCACCTATTACTCGCACATACAACATACACTCGCTCACCTACTGCAATGCTCGTCTCGTTGCTCCACTTCTCTCCGCTTCTCTCAGCCTCTCTGTCTGTCGAGTTCATTCAGCGACCTCATTTTTCACCTCTTGCTTGCTCATTATTCGACCTTGTTTCAGACATACCGTCAGTTGCCTTGGCTTGCATTTGCTTAGCTTTGCTTCATGTACTTTGGCGTGGCTTGGATTTGGTTTGGTGTGCGTTGCGTTGCGTTGCGTTGCGTTGCGTCACGCTCGTTGACGCACATCCCGCACTGTGCTTTGTGGTTATGTTGTGAGGTGAGGTGACTCCGTGTGGTGGAGCTGATTGAAGATGTCATGTGTCATGTTGCTCGTGTGCTACATCGATGTGGTGTGTGTGGTCGAGAGAATATCGGTGCAGTAAGACCACTTCGTTGACAGTTGTGATGAATCAAACAAACAAACAAACAAACAAACAAACGCCCAACCACAACCAAACAACAATGCACGCCAACACGACAACCGTGTGCACAAGCAGCCGAACTAGTCGACCACGTCAAGTCAATACGCACTGCAATGATATACGGGTCAATGATGAAAGCGTGTATTGACTCGACGCACAGCACATTGACGCAGGGGTGCTGAGCGTCGCGCAGTGTCAGTGCGTCACGACATGGGTAGTACTATTATGTGGCGCACGACGATTTGTCTGTTCTGTTCGTTTGTGCTTGGTGTATTGATTAGTGTGTGTTAGGTGTGTTGTGTGTTTTGTGCTGTGAATACATATGCGTGTGCGAATGTGTTTGGATGTTGTGTTGCGTATGTTGAATGTTTCGTGCTGGACGTGGCGTAGGCATTGTTTATGTTTATGTGTATGGTTATGGTTGTGCTTGCTTGGTGTTTCGTCGACGATCAACCGCACAAGAAACTACGAGCAAACGAGGAAGCAAAAGGCGCAAAGAAGCAAAACGAACAGCAAACGAACAGGAAGTGTAACAGTACGAGCAAATGTACGAGCAAAAGCAAAAGATGCCGCGACCCGGGATCGAACCAGGGACCTTCAGATCTTCAGTCTGACGCTCTCCCAACTGAGCTATCGAGGCGTCGAAACACACACACACCCACACTCTCACACACGCAAACACAAACACCAAACGATACAAACACCACACAAACACAAACACAAACGCAAACACTCACCTATTACTCGCACATACAACATACACTCGCTCACCTACTGCAATGCTCGTCTCGTTGCTCCACTTCTCTCCGCTTCTCTCAGCCTCTCTGTCTGTCGAGTTCATTCAGCGACCTCATTTTTCACCTCTTGCTTGCTCATTATTCGACCTTGTTTCAGACATACCGTCAGTTGCCTTGGCTTGCATTTGCTTAGCTTTGCTTCATGTACTTTGGCGTGGCTTGGATTTGGTTTGGTGTGCGTTGCGTTGCGTTGCGTTGCGTTGCGTTGCGTCACGCTCGTTGACGCACATCCCGCACTGTGCTTTGTGGTTATGTTGTGAGGTGAGGTGACTCCGTGTGGTGGAGCTGATTGAAGATGTCATGTGTCATGTTGCTCGTGTGCTACATCGATGTGGTGTGTGTGGTCGAGAGAATATCGGTGCAGTAAGACCACTTCGTTGACAGTTGTGATGAATCAAACAAACAAACAAACAAACAAACAAACAAACGCCCAACCACAACCAAACAACAATGCACGCCAACACGACAACCGTGTGCACAAGCAGCCGAACTAGTCGACCACGTCAAGTCAATACGCACTGCAATGATATACGGGTCAATGATGAAAGCGTGTATTGACTCGACGCACAGCACATTGACGCAGGGGTGCTGAGCGTCGCGCAGTGTCAGTGCGTCACGACATGGGTAGTACTATTATGTGGCGCACGACGATTTGTCTGTTCTGTTCGTTTGTGCTTGGTGTATTGATTAGTGTGTGTTAGGTGTGTTGTGTGTTTTGTGCTGTGAATACATATGCGTGTGCGAATGTGTTTGGATGTTTGTGTTGCGTATGTTGAATGTTTCGTGCTGGACGTGGCGTAGGCATTGTTTATGTTTATGTGTATGGTTATGGTTGTGCTTGCTTGGTGTTTCGTCGACGATCAACCGCACAAGAAACTACGAGCAAACGAGGAAGCAAAAGGCGCAAAGAAGCAAAACGAACAGCAAACGAACAGGAAGTGTAACAGTACGAGCAAATGTACGAGCAAAAGCAAAAGATGCCGCGACCCGGGATCGAACCAGGGACCTTCAGATCTTCAGTCTGACGCTCTCCCAACTGAGCTATCGAGGCGTCGAAACACACACACACCCACACTCTCACACACGCAAACACAAACACCAAACGATACAAACACCACACAAACACAAACACAAACGCAAACACTCACCTATTACTCGCACATACAACATACACTCGCTCACCTACTGCAATGCTCGTCTCGTTGCTCCACTTCTCTCCGCTTCTCTCAGCCTCTCTGTCTGTCGAGTTCATTCAGCGACCTCATTTTTCACCTCTTGCTTGCTCATTATTCGACCTTGTTTCAGACATACCGTCAGTTGCCTTGGCTTGCATTTGCTTAGCTTTGCTTCATGTACTTTGGCGTGGCTTGGATTTGGTTTGGTGTGCGTTGCGTTGCGTTGCGTTGCGTTGCGTCACGCTCGTTGACGCACATCCCGCACTGTGCTTTGTGGTTATGTTGTGAGGTGAGGTGACTCCGTGTGGTGGAGCTGATTGAAGATGTCATGTGTCATGTTGCTCGTGTGCTACATCGATGTGGTGTGTGTGGTCGAGAGAATATCGGTGCAGTAAGACCACTTCGTTGACAGTTGTGATGAATCAAACAAACAAACAAACAAACAAACAAACGCCCAACCACAACCAAACAACAATGCATGCCAACACGACAACCGTGTGCACAAGCAGCCGAACTAGTCGACCACGTCAAGTCAATACGCACTGCAATGATATACGGGTCAATGATGAAAGCGTGTATTGACTCGACGCACAGCACATTGACGCAGGGGTGCTGAGCGTCGCGCAGTGTCAGTGCGTCACGACATGGGTAGTACTATTATGTGGCGCACGACGATTTGTCTGTTCTGTTCGTTTGTGCTTGGTGTATTGATTAGTGTGTGTTAGGTGTGTTGTGTGTTTTGTGCTGTGAATACATATGCGTGTGCGAATGTGTTTGGATGTTGTGTTGCGTATGTTGAATGTTTCGTGCTGGACGTGGCGTAGGCATTGTTTATGTTTATGTGTATGGTTATGGTTGTGCTTGCTTGGTGTTTCGTCGACGATCAACCGCACAAGAAACTACGAGCAAACGAGGAAGCAAAAGGCGCAAAGAAGCAAAACGAACAGCAAACGAACAGGAAGTGTAACAGTACGAGCAAATGTACGAGCAAAAGCAAAAGATGCCGCGACCCGGGATCGAACCAGGGACCTTCAGATCTTCAGTCTGACGCTCTCCCAACTGAGCTATCGAGGCACTTCTCAATTTGCCGGCTACCCCTCAAGTCGACTCACCAGAAGAACCCTCAGCCTCTCCAGCCGTCTTCGCCTCGCCTGTCGTGATGAAGACTGCCTCCGCCTCGACCGCCTCTCAGCCACTCGTTGGACAGCCGCCACGCGTCTCGACTGGTTCTGCGCCTGGCTCTGCACCCAGTATCCAGTCGGCACCCAGTATCCAATCTGGGTCGACCGCTGGGCACGCTCCCCCCGACCAATCAGCGGGCTCCGATCTGCCACGTGGCACGTCCGAGTCCACTCATCCGGCCGTGCCGACCTCGCCCCCCGTGCCTCCGTCGCCTCCTTCGTCCGCGCTTCCAGTGCCTCCAGCCATCGTGCCCGACACTGCGATCGCCTCGGACGTCGATGAACCGATGGAGACTCCACTCGACCTCGCCGACTCGCCTTCTCCCGGCGATGGCGTTGCTTCTGCGCTCGCTCGTGCTCAAGCCGACGCTGCTGCTGCTGCCGCCACGGCCGACGAAGACGAACCGATGGAGTCGCCACCTGACGTTGCCGCGCCACATGCTCCCGTCGACACGCGTCCAACGATGGCCGACTTGCTCCAGCAGCAAGAGACCATTCGCCGCGACGAAGCCGATGCCGAAGCGAAGCGCCGCCGCATCGAGACCCCGAAGCCACTCGCCTGCGACATCGAGTTGATCGAGCGCCAGTACGCTGCGAAGCGTGGCTGGTCGTTCATCGCTTCTCGCATGGAGCAAGCCCGGCCGTACACTCTTCCTCGCGCCAAGTTCGACATGGTGATCGACACCGGACGCACGTTCGCGAAGACGCCGCTGCAGCGCATCATGGCGTCGCTCGCTGGTTCTGACCACGGTAGCGACGCGCTTGAGGAGCTGTACGCGGAGCACGCGATCGGCCAAGTGTCGAAGCTCCCCGGTGGCAACTTGCGCGTGAAGGTGAAGACCAAGGAAGCGTGCCTGAAGCTCGAGCGCACAAAGGTGAACATCCTGGGCGGCGTCTTCGAGTTCAAGCCGTACGACGTTCTCGCGAACAAGTACTTCCTGGACATCGCGAACGTCGACTCGGACACCGACACGGACACGATCTTGGTTCGGCTCTTCCTCCTCGGATGCCAGCCGATCTACGACACGTTCCGCGAGGTGAACATGGCGACCGGGATCACGTCGGCGACGTGGCGTGTTTACTTCTTGTCCAAGTCGTGCCCGCCGCCGCTGATGGTGAACGGATCCGTGTGCGACCAGCTCCTCTTCGACAACAAGCTTCACCCTGCGCACGGCAAGAACGCGCCGTACCAGTCCGAGCGTCTTCCGTTCGGCTACCGCTCGCACCACGGCATCGACTTGCTCACGGGCGACGACATCTTCCCCGCGGTTGCGCCTCCAGCAGCGCCTCCAGCGTCGACGCAGTCGCCGGCTTCGACGCCTGGGAAGACGCCGCCAGCTCCGAAGCAACCCGCAGCGCCGAAGACGTTCGCGCAAGCGACGACTGGCAAGCCGAAGACCTCGCTCCAGAAGGCTGTCGAGGAGATCAAGACGCGTGATGCGAAGCTCCCTGGCGGAGCTCAGCATGGCAAGCCTCCAGCTGCCGGCAACCAGCTCGCGCTGATCCCGAGCACCGACGACGACGCGCTGTCGATCTCGACCTTCAACGGCTCGAGCAGCAACTTGTCGCCCCCGGGAAGCCCGAAGAACGCCTCGAAGCCCCCTCCAGTGCTGCTCTTGACGAACGGCGGCGACGCCGACGGCTTCAAGACGGTCTCGAACAAGAAGAAGCGCAGCCGCAACGACATCGACTTCACCGCGCTGCTCACGAACCAGCTTCCGCAGCCTCTCGACGGCATCGCGACGTCGAACTACTTCCAGTCGCTCCAGTCGATGGAAGTCGAGTTCGAGCTGAAGGATGTCACCGCGGACACGAAGCACGGCCGACGCAAGCAGATCGTGCCGACGAACGTGAAGCGCCCCGAAGCCGTGAAGACGTCGGCCGAGTCGGCGTTCTTCATCGAGAAGCACCACACCAAGATCGTGAAGGCGACCAAAGCGACGCCAGTCGCGGAGGTGTCCGAGTCGATGCTGAACGACGAGAACACGGCGCTGCTCGACACGCTGCCAGATCGCCTCGCGGCCGCGGACTCGAAGGTTGGCGGCGTCGTCAAGCTGATCGAGAACGCCGCGAACCCGGATCACATCGTGAAGAAGATCGCCGAGAACCCGCTCGCGTTCAACAGCGCGCTGTCGCTCAAGATGTCGAGCCCAGGCAACGAGATCGCTGAGCTTGCGCAGCTGCACGCGATCAATCGCGTGTTGAGCGCGACGAACCCGGGCGACGACACGACATTCGCGACGAAGTGGAAGAAGACCATGGGCTCGAGTGTACCGTCGAAGCGCGGCGACATCTTCAAAGCGTGCGGCAAGTGGTGGACACACACCGACGCGATCACGGAGCTGGCGCGCGCATCGAAGGCACTCGGCATGTTCGAGCTGGCGTTGATGGCGACGGCGCCAGTTCTGTTCAAGAACGACCACTGGATCCAGTACTTCACGGGTCGGCCGGTCGAGTGGATCCCGGCGCACCACGCGCGCTTCCTGCACCCGAACACGCTGCTGATGCTGTTGCGGTCGGAGCTCGGCGCGCTTTGCATGAAGCAGTGGCGCGAGGTGCAGTGGCAAGGTCACTTGCTCGACGACTTGGAGGCTCTGCGCGCGCTGGAAGGCTTCTACCCGGAAGACTCGTCGGTGCTGAAGACGTGCGTCGCTGAAGATGGCTCGGTGACGACAGTGGCGAGCGCCTTGGCGTCTCGTTGCTAAAGTCTTCGAGACCCAGCACGCCTGGAACGGCGTCAGTCTCTTGACCGTCAACACCAACGGCGTCAAGAAGAACGGCCATCTCTTCATCGACCATCTTCTCTCAAAGCACTCGGTGTCGTGCGTCCAAGAAACCAAGTTCGCGGACGCGCAGCACCTCTCGACCTTCAACTTCCACCTCGACTCGAGCTTCGCGCACAAGCTCTTCGTCAACGACCCGAACGCGCTGCTGGATCGGCCCACGCGCGGTCGAAGCGGCGGCGTGATGACCGTGCTGCGCTCCGACTTCCCGGGTTTCGACTCCGCCGTCGAAGTGTCGCGCTTGTCGATTCCTGGGCGGTACCTCGTCGTGAAGGTGACGGTCGAGCTTACTCCCGTCTACATCCACAACGTGTACGCGCCAGTCGACCGCCAGGAGAAGCAGCAGTTCTTCGCGAGCTTGGACACCGACAGCTTCGAGGACGACGCGACACACTTCGTGCTCGGCGACTTGAACACCCCGCTCGACCCGAGACTCGACTGCTCCACGCCCGACTTGCGCTACGACCCGAGTCGTTCCAGCTGCCTTGAGTGGTTGGCGCGGCTTGGTGTCGTCGACGCTTGGCGGATCCACCACGACTTGAAGCGCTTGTTCACCGGGCCGCTTCCTCGGAAGAACCGGCTGGACTACGTGCTGATGTCCGAGACGTTCTGCAACCGCTTCTACGGCTCGTCCAAGTACTTCTTGCCGACGCACGCTGGTGACCACCTCGCGCACAGCGTCTCGCTCCGCTCCGGTACGCAGCTCCACGGTCGCGGCTACTGGAAGTTTCCGCGGTACTTGCTCGACTACCCGAAGGTCGTCTCGGCGATCGAGAAGGAGGCCGAGCTGGTGCGCGACAAGCTTCGAGTCGCCGACAACCCGGGCAAAGTCTGGGAAACGTGGAAGGTCGCCATCAAGAAGCAGCTGCAAGACGTCCAGAAGAAGCTCCGCTCGCAAGACACGCGTGCTGTCGAAGACGCCCGGGTTGCGCTGGATCAAGCTGCGGCTCGGCACCGTGTGTCGTCGAACGAAGACGACCGCGCGCTCTTCGACGAAGCCATGCGCCGCTACAAGGAGACGGTCTTGCGGACGAGCCAGTACCACCAGGATACTGCGTTCGACTTCCAAGCGGCCAACTCCGAGCGTTCGACGTCGCACTTCTTCCGTCCGCTGGACACGAGCTTGCGTAAGATCTCGATCGAGGAGGTCGAGACACCGGATGGAAGTGTCTCGACGAACCCGCACGAGATCTCGCTTCGCTTCCTGGAGCACTGGGGGTCGGAGATGGGTGACCCGGACAGTCCTGCAGGAAGCGCTCCGCCGCCGGACGAAGACATGCAGCGCAAGCTTCTCGACTCGATCACGCGCTTCGTCTCCGAGGCCGACCGCTTGATGCTCGACGCTGAAGTGACCGGCGCAGACCTCGCCGACGCGATCCGGCACATGAAGCCTTCATCGGCGCCTGGCATGGACGGCTTGACCGCGGGGTTCTACCAAGTGGCGTCGGACGTCTTTGGCGAGTGCTTGGCGATTGTCTTCAACGACCGGCTCCGTCGTGGCGAGCTGCTCGCGTCCCAGCGCAAGTCGGCTGTCGTGCTGCTCCACAAGAAGGACTCGCGCGCCGTGCCTGGCAACTACCGGCCGATCACCGTCATGCCCGTCGACGTGAAGGCGCTGTTGAAAGCGCTGATGCGTCGCATGATCATGGCGCTCGGCGACTTGATCCACTCCGACCAGAAGGGCTTCGTCACGGGCCGCTCGATCCACCACCATGTGCGCTTCCTCACCGACTTGCAAGACCTCGTCACAAGCCGCGATGAAGAGGCGTACGCGCTGTTCTTGGACTTCCAGAAGGCGTTCGACCGCGTCAACTGGGCGTACATGTTCCGGCTGCTCGAGCGCATGGGCTTCGGCGAGGGCTTCATCCGCTGGATCAGGCTGCTGTACACGAAGCCGCAGGCGCACTTGCTGATCAACAACAACGTCCAGCCGGCGCTGCATCCGACGCGCGGCGTGAAGCAAGGGGATCCGTTGTCGGCGCTGCTCTTCGTCTTGACGATCGAGCCGCTTGGCAACCTTCTTCGAGCGCACGAGGAGCACGGCGTGTGTCTGAACGCGGACCACACGGCGACTGGGGTCTTCTTCGCCGACGACTCGACGCTCCTTGCTAGTTCGATCCCGAACTTGCAAGCGCAGCTCGCCATCGTCGACGACTACTGCCGAGGCTCCGGCGCGAAGCTCAACTTGTCCAAGTCGGTGCTGCTGGCGCTGAACCGGAACCAGGTGTGCCCTGCGCTTCCGGGCGTTCGCGTTCTCGGTCGCTCGGACACGGTCAAGTACCTTGGCATCCCGTTCGGACAGGCTTCGGTCGACGACGCGATCGTTGAGTTCTTGGACCAGCGCTTCTACGACGGCTTCAAGGCATGGTACCGGCGCGCGCGCACGCTTCGTGGCCGGCTCTTGGTCGCGCAGACGATGGTGCTCTCGCGCTTGTGGCACTACACGCAGCACGTCGTGATCCCGGCGACAGTCGTGCGACGGTGGCAGTCGATGCTCAACCGGTTCGTCTTGAGCCGCAAGCACGATCGCGACGCCTCGCACGTTCAGCTAATCCCGGGCGAGTTCTTGTACCAGCGACGCAGCGACGGTGGCTTGGGCATCCCGAGTCTCGACGCGCAGCTCAAGCGACAGCGACTCGCACTGCTCCTGCAGTTCATGCGAGCCGCAAGCGCAACGGGCACGCGCAACTGGGCGACTCCGGGCGTCGAGTTGGTCACGTCGGTGCTTCCGCGGTACGGCGGCGTTCATGCGCTAGACTTCCTCACGATCTCTCCGCTTCGACACGGCGACTTGATCAAGTGGCGCCAAGCGTCGACGTGGTGGCGAGCGACGTGGACGTGGTGGTACAAGACGCGCTGGGAGATCACGTGGCGCGACCTGCCTTCGGATGAGCGCGCGACGTACGGTCTTCATCGGCCGATCTGGTTTCACGCGGACGCCGAGCTGCACTACGAGAAGAAGCGACGCTCTGGGACGATCGAGGCGCATCGACGGTGTCTCGGCATGATCCCGGAGCCGCAACGAAGCTTCCGTCTGCACGTGTCGCGCGTCTTCGGCTTGCGGTCACTTGCGGACTTCTGTCGCGACGGGGAAGCATGGCCGACTCGACTTGTCTTCGTACAGCGCCACATCGACTACACGCTTGCATCGACGTCGCCGGGCGTGCAGGCGAAGTGGCTGGGCACGCTGCATCGCGAAGCAACGCAGATCGTCGAGCGACTTGGCGCGCTGGAGCTCGTCTTCGACGCCTTGAGTACCAGCGACCGCCGTTTGCTTCCGTACGTGGGCTGCACGAGCGGCGTGAAGACGTGCTTGATCCCGGCGATCCCGCGGTCAGCGCTTCTTCGAGTCGTCTGGACGCCCAAGACCCCGACGAAGCAGCACCCGATGCAGATCCACTCGCAGCGAGTCGACGAGCAGCAGATCAAGGGCTTCGTGCAGCACGGCAAGCGCCTGCGCAGGATCTTGCTGCCGGTCTTCGACGATCTGCAGTTCCGTCTCGCCTTCCGTCTTCTGCCCGTGCGCTCTCGCTTCTGGTTCTTGGAGCCGTCGCATCCGGGCATTCGTATCTGCATCCGCGACGGCTGCAACGCGATCGAGTCCGAGCAGCACTTGTTCTTCGACTGCACGCTCGCATCGCAGCTCTGGCGCGAGGTCTCGCGACTTGTCGCGCTGTTCTTCGTTGCGCGGCCGACGTGGCTGGACATCGCCGTGGCGCGGAAGATGCGCGTGCGTGCCGACTGGGAAGACTGCGACGACGTCGTCCGCGATGCTTGGCACGTGCTGCGCGCGGTCACGTTGCACTTCGTCTGGAGCGATCGCAACCGGTGCTTGTTCGATCTTCGACGGCCGACGCCTGCTGCTCAAGCGCTTCTGGTGGTCTTCGCGACGTTCTCGGCGCACGTGCGGTTCTTCAAGGGGCGCCTGTACGAGCACGAAGACACACAAGCGTTACAACGGGTGCTCGCGACGATGAAGACAAACACAGCGTTCCAAGCGTTTGTTACCTCCGACTCAAGTCGACTTGGTGTGCGCGACTTGTAGCATTCCGCTTCAAGCGCGACCCACACGGCACCACCAGTCGTGCTGCACACGCGCACTCGTGCCCGCGACGACGCGTGTCCACGAACAAGACTCGGACAGGAGACCCTCAGCCCTCCCGAATGCACACAGTCTCGCTCTTGAACACAACAACGCCACGGCTCAAGCGCAACATGTACAGCAACACACCGACGACAGCCACACAAGCACACCAACAAGTAGCACACTCGACTCAAGAACGACTCCGCGGACAGGAGACCCTCGGCCCTCCCGAATGCACACATCGTCACGCTCAAGCACAAGCGCACCACTCGTCGGTGAACTCATTTGACGTCGACCGTGCTGAAGATGGTGTCGTCTGGAGCCGGCAAAAAGCGGAATGGCGCGTAATCTGAAGGTTGGGAAGGAAACAGCTGTTGCTGGCTCTTTTTTACAATCGGACGACAACGCGCATTTCGACTGCTGCCATCCATTTCGTGCCAAGCCCCGCGGCGCAGAGGCGAACCAATGGAAGACAACAGCGAAAAGTGCCCGCTGCCGGGATCGAACCCACGACCTGCAGGTTGTGATCCTGCTGCTCTACCGTTTGAGCTATTGGGAAGTCCGATACAAGAACCAAAAACACAACACCCGCACACTTCCGACCAACACTCGACACCAACACCAACTCCGACATCAAGACCAACACTCCCAGACACCAAGACCAACACTCCGAGACTCAGGACCATCACTCACACTTTGTATCATAGTATTTATGTTCAGCCGATAGTAGTCTTAGCTAGGTAGATTGAGAAGTCACTCAGTCTATTATGGTAATAGACTATCTTTCAACTGAGCTATCGAGGCGTCGAAACACACACACACCCACACTCTCACACACGCAAACACAAACACCAAACGATACAAACACCACACAAACACAAACACAAACGCAAACACTCACCTATTACTCGCACATACAACATACACTCGCTCACCTACTGCAATGCTCGTCTCGTTGCTCCACTTCTCTCCGCTTCTCTCAGCCTCTCTGTCTGTCGAGTTCATTCAGCGACCTCATTTTTCACCTCTTGCTTGCTCATTATTCGACCTTGTTTCAGACATACCGTCAGTTGCCTTGGCTTGCATTTGCTTAGCTTTGCTTCATGTACTTTGGCGTGGCTTGGATTTGGTTTGGTGTGCGTTGCGTTGCGTTGCGTTGCGTTGCGTCACGCTCGTTGACGCACATCCCGCACTGTGCTTTGTGGTTATGTTGTGAGGTGAGGTGACTCCGTGTGGTGGAGCTGATTGAAGATGTCATGTGTCATGTTGCTCGTGTGCTACATCGATGTGGTGTGTGTGGTCGAGAGAATATCGGTGCAGTAAGACCACTTCGTTGACAGTTGTGATGAATCAAACAAACAAACAAACAAACAAACAAACAAACGCCCAACCACAACCAAACAACAATGCATGCCAACACGACAACCGTGTGCACAAGCAGCCGAACTAGTCGACCACGTCAAGTCAATACGCACTGCAATGATATACGGGTCAATGATGAAAGCGTGTATTGACTCGACGCACAGCACATTGACGCAGGGGTGCTGAGCGTCGCGCAGTGTCAGTGCGTCACGACATGGGTAGTACTATTATGTGGCGCACGACGATTTGTCTGTTCTGTTCGTTTGTGCTTGGTGTATTGATTAGTGTGTGTTAGGTGTGTTGTGTGTTTTGTGCTGTGAATACATATGCGTGTGCGAATGTGTTTGGATGTTTGTGTTGCGTATGTTGAATGTTTCGTGCTGGACGTGGCGTAGGCATTGTTTATGTTTATGTGTATGGTTATGGTTGTGCTTGCTTGGTGTTTCGTCGACGATCAACCGCACAAGAAACTACGAGCAAACGAGGAAGCAAAAGGCGCAAAGAAGCAAAACGAACAGCAAACGAACAGGAAGTGTAACAGTACGAGCAAATGTACGAGCAAAAGCAAAAGATGCCGCGACCCGGGATCGAACCAGGGACCTTCAGATCTTCAGTCTGACGCTCTCCCAACTGAGCTATCGAGGCGATGGGTGACCCGGACAGTCCTGCAGGAAGCGCTCCGCCCCCGGATGAAGACATGCAGCGCAAGCTTCTCGACTCGATCACGCGCTTCGTCTCCGAGGCCGACCGCTTGATGCTCGACGCTGAAGTGACCGGCGCAGACCTCGCCGACGCGATCCGGCACATGAAGCCTTCATCGGCGCCTGGCATGGACGGCTTGACCGCGGGGTTCTACCAAGTGGCGTCGGACGTCTTTGGCGAGTGCTTGGCGATTGTCTTCAACGACCGGCTCCGTCGTGGCGAGCTGCTCGCGTCCCAGCGCAAGTCGGCTGTCGTGCTGCTCCACAAGAAGGACTCGCGCGCCGTGCCTGGCAACTACCGGCCGATCACCGTCATGCCCGTCGACGTGAAGGCGCTGTTGAAAGCGCTGATGCGTCGCATGATCATGGCGCTCGGCGACTTGATCCACTCCGACCAGAAGGGCTTCGTCACGGGCCGCTCGATCCACCACCATGTGCGCTTCCTCACCGACTTGCAAGACCTCGTCACGAGCCGCGATGAAGAGGCGTACGCGCTGTTCTTGGACTTCCAGAAGGCGTTCGACCGCGTCAACTGGGCGTACATGTTCCGGCTGCTCGAGCGCATGGGCTTCGGCGAGGGCTTCATCCGCTGGATCAGGCTGCTGTACACGAAGCCGCAGGCGCACTTGCTGATCAACAACAACGTCCAGCCGGCGCTGCATCCGACGCGCGGCGTGAAGCAAGGGGATCCGTTGTCGGCGCTGCTCTTCGTCTTGACGATCGAGCCGCTTGGCAACCTTCTTCGAGCGCACGAGGAGCACGGCGTGTGTCTGAACGCAGACCACACGGCGACTGGGGTCTTCTTCGCCGACGACTCGACGCTCCTTGCTAGTTCGATCCCGAACTTGCAAGCGCAGCTCGCCATCGTCGACGACTACTGCCGAGGCTCCGGCGCGAAGCTCAACTTGTCCAAGTCGGTGCTGCTGGCGCTGAACCGGAACCAGGTGTGCCCTGCGCTTCCGGGCGTTCGCGTTCTCGGTCGCTCGGACACGGTCAAGTACCTTGGCATCCCGTTCGGACAGGCTTCGGTCGACGACGCGATCGTTGAGTTCTTGGACCAGCGCTTCTACGACGGCTTCAAGGCATGGTACCGGCGCGCGCGCACGCTTCGTGGCCGGCTCTTGGTCGCGCAGACGATGGTGCTCTCGCGCTTGTGGCACTACACGCAGCACGTCGTGATCCCGGCGACAGTCGTGCGACGGTGGCAGTCGATGCTCAACCGGTTCGTCTTGAGCCGCAAGCACGATCGCGACGCCTCGCACGTTCAGCTAATCCCGGGCGAGTTCTTGTACCAGCGACGCAGCGACGGTGGCTTGGGCATCCCGAGTCTCGACGCGCAGCTCAAGCGACAGCGACTCGCACTGCTCCTGCAGTTCATGCGAGCCGCAAGCGCAACGGGCACGCGCAACTGGGCGACTCCGGGCGTCGAGTTGGTCACGTCGGTGCTTCCGCGGTACGGCGGCGTTCATGCGCTAGACTTCCTCACGATCTCTCCGCTTCGACACGGCGACTTGATCAAGTGGCGCCAAGCGTCGACGTGGTGGCGAGCGACGTGGACGTGGTGGTACAAGACGCGCTGGGAGATCACGTGGCGCGACCTGCCTTCGGATGAGCGCGCGACGTACGGTCTTCATCGGCCGATCTGGTTTCACGCGGACGCCGAGCTGCACTACGAGAAGAAGCGACGCTCTGGGACGATCGAAGCGCATCGACGGTGTCTCGGCATGATCCCGGAGCCGCAACGAAGCTTCCGTCTGCACGTGTCGCGCGTCTTCGGCTTGCGGTCACTTGCGGACTTCTGTCGCGACGGGGAAGCATGGCCGACTCGACTTGTCTTCGTACAGCGCCACATCGACTACACGCTTGCATCGACGTCGCCGGGCGTGCAGGCGAAGTGGCTGGGCACGCTGCATCGTGAAGCAACGCAGATTGTCGAGCGACTTGGCGCGCTGGAGCTCGTCTTCGACGCCTCGAGTACCAGCGATCGTCGTCTGCTTCCGTACGTGGGCTGCACGAGCGGCGTGAAGACGTGCTTGATCCCGGCGATCCCGCGGTCAGCGCTTCTTCGAGTCGTCTGGACGCCCAAGACCCCGACGAAGCAGCACCCGATGCAGATCCACTCGCAGCGAGTCGACGAGCAGCAGATCAAGGGCTTCGTGCAGCACGGCAAGCGCCTGCGCAGGATCTTGCTGCCGGTCTTCGACGATCTGCAGTTCCGTCTCGCCTTCCGTCTTCTGCCCGTGCGCTCTCGCTTCTGGTTCTTGGAGCCGTCGCATCCGGGCATTCGTATCTGCATCCGCGACGGCTGCAACGCGATCGAGTCCGAGCAGCACTTGTTCTTCGACTGCACGCTCGCATCGCAGCTCTGGCGCGAGGTCTCGCGACTTGTCGCGCTGTTCTTCGTTGCGCGGCCGACGTGGCTGGACATCGCCGTGGCGCGGAAGATGCGCGTGCGTGCCGACTGGGAAGACTGCGACGACGTCGTCCGCGATGCTTGGCACGTGCTGCGCGCGGTCACGTTGCACTTCGTCTGGAGCGATCGCAACCGGTGCTTGTTCGATCTTCGACGGCCGACGCCTGCTGCTCAAGCGCTTCTGGTGGTCTTCGCGACGTTCTCGGCGCACGTGCGGTTCTTCAAGGGGCGCCTGTACGAGCACGAAGACACACAAGCGTTACAACGGGTGCTCGCGACGATGAAGACAAACACAGCGTTCCAAGCGTTTGTTACCTCCGACTCAAGTCGACTTGGTGTGCGCGACTTGTAGCATTCCGCTTCAAGCGCGACCCACACGGCACCACCAGTCGTGCTGCACACGCGCACTCGTGCCCGCGACGACGCGTGTCCACGAACAAGACTCGGACAGGAGACCCTCAGCCCTCCCGAATGCACACAGTCTCGCTCTTGAACACAACAACGACACGGCTCAAGCGCAACATGTGCAGCAACACACCGACGACAGCCACACAAGCACACCAACAAGTAGCACACTCGACTCAAGAACGACTCCGCGGACAGGAGACCCTCGGCCCTCCCGAATGCACACATCGTCACGCTCAAGCACAAGCGCACCACTCGTCGGTGATCTCATTTGACGTCGACGGTGCTGAAGATGGTGTCGTCTGGAGCCGGCAAAAAGCGGAATGGCGCGTAATCTGAAGGTTGGGAAGGAAACAGCTGTTGCTGGCTCTTTTTTACAATCGGACGACAACGCGCATTTCGACTGCTGCCATCCATTTCGTGCCAAGCCCCGCGGCGCAGAGGCGAACCAATGGAAGACAACAGCGAAAAGTGCCCGCTGCCGGGATCGAACCCACGACCTGCAGGTTGTGATCCTGCTGCTCTACCGTTTGAGCTATTGGGAAGTCCGATACAAGAACCAAAAACACAACACCCGCACACTTCCGACCAACACTCGACACCAACACCAACTCCGACATCAAGACCAACACTCCCAGACACCAAGACCAACACTCCGAGACTCAGGACCATCACTCACACTTTGTATCATAGTATTTATGTTCAGCCGATAGTAGTCTTAGCGAGGTAGATTGAGAAGTCACTCAGTCTATTATGGTAATAGACAACCTTTCAACTGAGCTATCGAGGCGTCGAAACACACACACACCCACACTCTCACACACGCAAACACAAACACCAAACGATACAAACACCACACAAACACAAACACAAACGCAAACACTCACCTATTACTCGCACATACAACATACACTCGCTCACCTACTGCAATGCTCGTCTCGTTGCTCCACTTCTCTCCGCTTCTCTCAGCCTCTCTGTCTGTCGAGTTCATTCAGCGACCTCATTTTTCACCTCTTGCTTGCTCATTATTCGACCTTGTTTCAGACATACCGTCAGTTGCCTTGGCTTGCATTTGCTTAGCTTTGCTTCATGTACTTTGGCGTGGCTTGGATTTGGTTTGGTGTGCGTTGCGTTGCGTTGCGTTGCGTTGCGTCACGCTCGTTGACGCACATCCCGCACTGTGCTTTGTGGTTATGTTGTGAGGTGAGGTGACTCCGTGTGGTGGAGCTGATTGAAGATGTCATGTGTCATGTTGCTCGTGTGCTACATCGATGTGGTGTGTGTGGTCGAGAGAATATCGGTGCAGTAAGACCACTTCGTTGACAGTTGTGATGAATCAAACAAACAAACAAACAAACAAACAAACAAACAAACAAACAAACGCCCAACCACAACCAAACAACAATGCACGCCAACACGACAACCGTGTGCACAAGCAGCCGAACTAGTCGACCACGTCAAGTCAATACGCACTGCAATGATATACGGGTCAATGATGAAAGCGTGTATTGACTCGACGCACAGCACATTGACGCAGGGGTGCTGAGCGTCGCGCAGTGTCAGTGCGTCACGACATGGGTAGTACTATTATGTGGCGCACGACGATTTGTCTGTTCTGTTCGTTTGTGCTTGGTGTATTGATTAGTGTGTGTTAGGTGTGTTGTGTGCTTTGTGCTGTGAATACATATGCGTGTGCGAATGTGTTTGGATGTTTGTGTTGCGTATGTTGAATGTTTCGTGCTGGACGTGGCGTAGGCATTGTTTATGTTTATGTGTATGGTTATGGTTGTGCTTGCTTGGTGTTTCGTCGACGATCAACCGCACAAGAAACTACGAGCAAACGAGGAAGCAAAAGGCGCAAAGAAGCAAAACGAACAGCAAACGAACAGGAAGTGTAACAGTACGAGCAAATGTACGAGCAAAAGCAAAAGATGCCGCGACCCGGGATCGAACCAGGGACCTTCAGATCTTCAGTCTGACGCTCTCCCAACTGAGCTATCGAGGCGTCGAAACACACACACACCCACACTCTCACACACGCAAACACAAACACCAAACGATACAAACACCACACAAACACAAACACAAACGCAAACACTCACCTATTACTCGCACATACAACATACACTCGCTCACCTACTGCAATGCTCGTCTCGTTGCTCCACTTCTCTCCGCTTCTCTCAGCCTCTCTGTCTGTCGAGTTCATTCAGCGACCTCATTTTTCACCTCTTGCTTGCTCATTATTCGACCTTGTTTCAGACATACCGTCAGTTGCCTTGGCTTGCATTTGCTTAGCTTTGCTTCATGTACTTTGGCGTGGCTTGGATTTGGTTTGGTGTGCGTTGCGTTGCGTTGCGTTGCGTTGCGTCACGCTCGTTGACGCACATCCCGCACTGTGCTTTGTGGTTATGTTGTGAGGTGAGGTGACTCCGTGTGGTGGAGCTGATTGAAGATGTCATGTGTCATGTTGCTCGTGTGCTACATCGATGTGGTGTGTGTGGTCGAGAGAATATCGGTGCAGTAAGACCACTTCGTTGACAGTTGTGATGAATCAAACAAACAAACAAACAAACAAACAAACAAACGCCCAACCACAACCAAACAACAATGCATGCCAACACGACAACCGTGTGCACAAGCAGCCGAACTAGTCGACCACGTCAAGTCAATACGCACTGCAATGATATACGGGTCAATGATGAAAGCGTGTATTGACTCGACGCACAGCACATTGACGCAGGGGTGCTGAGCGTCGCGCAGTGTCAGTGCGTCACGACATGGGTAGTACTATTATGTGGCGCACGACGATTTGTCTGTTCTGTTCGTTTGTGCTTGGTGTATTGATTAGTGTGTGTTAGGTGTGTTGTGTGTTTTGTGCTGTGAATACATATGCGTGTGCGAATGTGTTTGGATGTTTGTGTTGCGTATGTTGAATGTTTCGTGCTGGACGTGGCGTAGGCATTGTTTATGTTTATGTGTATGGTTATGGTTGTGCTTGCTTGGTGTTTCGTCGACGATCAACCGCACAAGAAACTACGAGCAAACGAGGAAGCAAAAGGCGCAAAGAAGCAAAACGAACAGCAAACGAACAGGAAGTGTAACAGTACGAGCAAATGTACGAGCAAAAGCAAAAGATGCCGCGACCCGGGATCGAACCAGGGACCTTCAGATCTTCAGTCTGACGCTCTCCCAACTGAGCTATCGAGGCGATGGGTGACCCGGACAGTCCTGCAGGAAGCGCTCCGCCCCCGGATGAAGACATGCAGCGCAAGCTTCTCGACTCGATCACGCGCTTCGTCTCCGAGGCCGACCGCTTGATGCTCGACGCTGAAGTGACCGGCGCAGACCTCGCCGACGCGATCCGGCACATGAAGCCTTCATCGGCGCCTGGCATGGACGGCTTGACCGCGGGGTTCTACCAAGTGGCGTCGGACGTCTTTGGCGAGTGCTTGGCGATTGTCTTCAACGACCGGCTCCGTCGTGGCGAGCTGCTCGCGTCCCAGCGCAAGTCGGCTGTCGTGCTGCTCCACAAGAAGGACTCGCGCGCCGTGCCTGGCAACTACCGGCCGATCACCGTCATGCCCGTCGACGTGAAGGCGCTGTTGAAAGCGCTGATGCGTCGCATGATCATGGCGCTCGGCGACTTGATCCACTCCGACCAGAAGGGCTTCGTCACGGGCCGCTCGATCCACCACCATGTGCGCTTCCTCACCGACTTGCAAGACCTCGTCACAAGCCGCGATGAAGAGGCGTACGCGCTGTTCTTGGACTTCCAGAAGGCGTTCGACCGCGTCAACTGGGCGTACATGTTCCGGCTGCTCGAGCGCATGGGCTTCGGCGAGGGCTTCATCCGCTGGATCAGGCTGCTGTACACGAAGCCGCAGGCGCACTTGCTGATCAACAACAACGTCCAGCCGGCGCTGCATCCGACGCGCGGCGTGAAGCAAGGGGATCCGTTGTCGGCGCTGCTCTTCGTCTTGACGATCGAGCCGCTTGGCAACCTTCTTCGAGCGCACGAGGAGCACGGCGTGTGTCTGAACGCAGACCACACGGCGACTGGGGTCTTCTTCGCCGACGACTCGACGCTCCTTGCTAGTTCGATCCCGAACTTGCAAGCGCAGCTCGCCACCGTCGACGACTACTGCCGAGGCTCCGGCGCGAAGCTCAACTTGTCCAAGTCGGTGCTGCTGGCGCTGAACCGGAACCAGGTGTGCCCTGCGCTTCCGGGCGTTCGCGTTCTCGGTCGCTCGGACACGGTCAAGTACCTTGGCATCCCGTTCGGACAGGCTTCGGTCGACGACGCGATCGTTGAGTTCTTGGACCAGCGCTTCTACGACGGCTTCAAGGCATGGTACCGGCGCGCGCGCACGCTTCGTGGCCGGCTCTTGGTCGCGCAGACGATGGTGCTCTCGCGCTTGTGGCACTACACGCAGCACGTCGTGATCCCGGCGACAGTCGTGCGACGGTGGCAGTCGATGCTCAACCGGTTCGTCTTGAGCCGCAAGCACGATCGCGACGCCTCGCACGTTCAGCCGATCCCGGGCGAGTTCTTGTACCAGCGACGCAGCGACGGTGGCTTGGGCATCCCGAGTCTCGACGCGCAGCTCAAGCGACAGCGACTCGCACTGCTCCTGCAGTTCATGCGAGCCGCAAGCGCAACGGGCACGCGCAACTGGGCGACTCCGGGCGTCGAGTTGGTCACGTCGGTGCTTCCGCGGTACGGCGGCGTTCATGCGCTAGACTTCCTCACGATCTCTCCGCTTCGACACGGCGACTTGATCAAGTGGCGCCAAGCGTCGACGTGGTGGCGAGCGACGTGGACGTGGTGGTACAAGACGCGCTGGGAGATCACGTGGCGCGACCTGCCTTCGGATGAGCGCGCGACGTACGGTCTTCATCGGCCGATCTGGTTTCACGCGGACGCCGAGCTGCACTACGAGAAGAAGCGACGCTCTGGGACGATCGAAGCGCATCGACGGTGTCTCGGCATGATCCCGGAGCCGCAACGAAGCTTCCGTCTGCACGTGTCGCGCGTCTTCGGCTTGCGGTCACTTGCGGACTTCTGTCGCGACGGGGAAGCATGGCCGACTCGACTTGTCTTCGTGCAGCGCCACATCGACTACACGCTCGCGTCGACGTCGCCGGGCGTGCAGGCGAAGTGGCTGGGCACGCTGCATCGTGAAGCAACGCAGATTGTCGAGCGACTTGGCGCGCTGGAGCTCGTCTTCGACGCCTCGAGTACCAGCGACCGCCGTTTGCTTCCGTACGTGGGCTGCACGAGCGGCGTGAAGACGTGCTTGATCCCGGCGATCCCGCGGTCAGCGCTTCTTCGAGTCGTCTGGACGCCCAAGACCCCGACAAAGCAGCACCCGATGCAGATCCACTCGCAGCGAGTCGACGAGCAGCAGATCAAGGGCTTCGTGCAGCACGGCAAGCGCCTGCGCAGGATCTTGCTGCCGGTCTTCGACGATCTGCAGTTCCGTCTCGCCTTCCGTCTTCTGCCCGTGCGCTCTCGCTTCTGGTTCTTGGAGCCGTCGCATCCGGGCATTCGTATCTGCATCCGCGACGGCTGCAACGCGATCGAGTCCGAGCAGCACTTGTTCTTCGACTGCACGCTCGCATCGCAGCTCTGGCGCGAGGTCTCGCGACTCGTCGCGCTGTTCTTCGTTGCGCGGCCGACGTGGCTGGACATCGCCGTGGCGCGGAAGATGCGCGTGCGTGCCGACTGGGAAGACTGCGACGACGTCGTCCGCGATGCTTGGCACGTGCTGCGCGCGGTCACGTTGCACTTCGTCTGGAGCGATCGCAACCGGTGCTTGTTCGATCTTCGACGGCCGACGCCTGCTGCTCAAGCGCTTCTGGTGGTCTTCGCGACGTTCTCGGCGCACGTGCGGTTCTTCAAGGGGCGCCTGTACGAGCACGAAGACACACAAGCGTTACAACGGGTGCTCGCGACGATGAAGACAAACACAGCGTTCCAAGCGTTTGTTACCTCCGACTCAAGTCGACTTGGTGTGCGCGACTTGTAGCATTCCGCTTCAAGCGCGACCCACACGGCACCACCAGTCGTGCTGCACACGCGCACTCGTGCCCGCGACGACGCGTGTCCACGAACAAGACTCGGACAGGAGACCCTCAGCCCTCCCGAATGCACACAGTCTCGCTCTTGAACACAACAACGACACGGCTCAAGCGCAACATGTGCAGCAACACACCGACGACAGCCACACAAGCACACCAACAAGTAGCACACTCGACTCAAGAACGACTCCGCGGACAGGAGACCCTCGGCCCTCCCGAATGCACACATCGTCACGCTCAAGCACAAGCGCACCACTCGTCGGTGATCTCATTTGACGTCGACGGTGCTGAAGATGGTGTCGTCTGGAGCCGGCAAAAAGCGGAATGGCGCGTAATCTGAAGGTTGGGAAGGAAACAGCTGTTGCTGGCTCTTTTTTACAATCGGACGACAACGCGCATTTCGACTGCTGCCATCCATTTCGTGCCAAGCCCCGCGGCGCAGAGGCGAACCAATGGAAGACAACAGCGAAAAGTGCCCGCTGCCGGGATCGAACCCACGACCTGCAGGTTGTGATCCTGCTGCTCTACCGTTTGAGCTATTGGGAAGTCCGATACAAGAACCAAAAACACAACACCCGCACACTTCCGACCAACACTCGACACCAACACCAACTCCGACATCAAGACCAACACTCCCAGACACCAAGACCAACACTCCGAGACTCAGGACCATCACTCACACTTTGTATCATAGTATTTATGTTCAGCCGATAGTAGTCTTAGCGAGGTAGATTGAGAAGTCACTCAGTCTATTACGGTAATAGACAATCTTTCAACTGAGCTATCGAGGCGTCGAAACACACACACACCCACACTCTCACACACGCAAACACAAACACCAAACGATACAAACACCACACAAACACAAACACAAACGCAAACACTCACCTATTACTCGCACATACAACATACACTCGCTCACCTACTGCAATGCTCGTCTCGTTGCTCCACTTCTCTCCGCTTCTCTCAGCCTCTCTGTCTGTCGAGTTCATTCAGCGACCTCATTTTTCACCTCTTGCTTGCTCATTATTCGACCTTGTTTCAGACATACCGTCAGTTGCCTTGGCTTGCATTTGCTTAGCTTTGCTTCATGTACTTTGGCGTGGCTTGGATTTGGTTTGGTGTGCGTTGCGTTGCGTTGCGTTGCGTTGCGTTGCGTTGCGTCACGCTCGTTGACGCACATCCCGCACTGTGCTTTGTGGTTATGTTGTGAGGTGAGGTGACTCCGTGTGGTGGAGCTGATTGAAGATGTCATGTGTCATGTTGCTCGTGTGCTACATCGATGTGGTGTGTGTGGTCGAGAGAATATCGGTGCAGTAAGACCACTTCGTTGACAGTTGTGATGAATCAAACAAACAAACAAACAAACAAACAAACAAACGCCCAACCACAACCAAACAACAATGCACGCCAACACGACAACCGTGTGCACAAGCAGCCGAACTAGTCGACCACGTCAAGTCAATACGCACTGCAATGATATACGGGTCAATGATGAAAGCGTGTATTGACTCGACGCACAGCACATTGACGCAGGGGTGCTGAGCGTCGCGCAGTGTCAGTGCGTCACGACATGGGTAGTACTATTATGTGGCGCACGACGATTTGTCTGTTCTGTTCGTTTGTGCTTGGTGTATTGATTAGTGTGTGTTAGATGTCTTGTGACTTGTATTATTACTTTTTTAATGAGAAACTACAATTTTGTTATTCTGATTGGCTACAAAGCAATGTTGGAATTGAGCTTTCGTCCGGAACGACATGTATTTTTGTGTAGTGTGGATTCAGGCTTCAGAAAGTAGTGACATAATACGGTGGTGTTTGTATGCCCTGTTGTTGCATGTTTGTGTTGCTTGTGTCGTACTTCTGCAACGTAACGGCATAAGAATGTAAATATTTGATGAGAGTGCCCATTAGTACCGATGGAGGTATATCATTTCATCCGGACAAAAATAGATGCATACAATATCGGATTTTCATTGTGTCAGATCGTAGCTGCGCCGAAGGTGCGAAGGGTTTCACACAGGTGGTCTGCCCGCCGCAGGCACTAGGATCAGACTGGCGTAGTCGCTGGCCCGCCGCAGGCGCTAGTGTTTTCACACAAGTAAGGGTCGCGCGAAGCGCAGGGTCATGTTTTAGTGGGGTATAGTTTTATCCTGGTATACGGTGAATAGGTTATAAATATACATGTATTTCTGGCCTTTCTCTTAGCCCAGTCGGTCGCAGTATCAAGTGCCTTTTTGGGTTCTTTGTTGCCATGTGGCGAGAACGAAACCAACTGCAGAAAGGCCATTCGATTTCTGTCCCTTTGTACTCAAGTTGTAGAGTAATTTTGATAACAAAGAGGTGTGTTAGATGTTCAATGAGTCTCTTGTAATGAGTGGATGTGCCATGAATATGTGTGTCGAGGGTTTGAATTGATTCAAGTCAAAGAACTGGACACTGTTTTGTTTGGGTGCATTCTACCACTGAGTTATGTCACTACCGATGTTATGCTGTTCGAGCCAACTGTGTGGCTATGATTTGGACGCGGTGCGCCGCTACAAACGCCAAGTGAAAAGAGTCAGTCCAGCACGTGTTGTGACCCAAGAATCGAGCGAGCATACGACATGCAAGTGGCCTCGCTCGCTTACAAATTGCAAGTCAAAGCGGCGAGTACTGTCAGTCACCCATCGGACGTCGCCGCACAAAGCACAAGCCACAAGACGTTGGTCCGCCATCATCATCAGCACCGTCACCGTCACGCGCGCCACCTACCGACTCGCGAGCGTCTTGCTGCACGACAAGGTGCGTCTTGCTGCATATCATGGCGGACGAGCGCTCGATGCACGCGCTGCTTCGTGTGTGGCTGTGCGCTTGTGTGGGCCGCAATGACTGGATGCACCTACGACAACCGCACACACGTGGTCGTCGTGGTCTATGTGTCCCACTGACATGGTCTCTCACTCGCTCTTCTTCCCTCCTCTCGCCACCACTTCGGCAGACCCACAGCAATCGAGCGACACACATACGCACGTAGACGCACACACGCGCGTACATCCTTCCACCACCACCAGAGAAAGCAGAAGCATGGTGCGACGACTCGTTGGCGCAGTCCTCGCTGTCGCAGGTGCGTCCGTGTCGACTCACATTGCGTCCACGTCCACGCGCTCGTACTCACTCGCATGGTCTCTGCCTCTCTCTCGCTAGCGCTCCAAGCGGTCGCTGCGGTAGAAGCCGCGACCGACGTGTGCACAGAGGACATCGCCAAGTGCTACATCGACGGCGGGAACAAGACGTGCAACCGCGAGAAAGCCAAGTGCCCGCCGTGTCTGTCGATCATCGACCCTGGCGTCCTCGGCTTCTTTACCAAGTACGGATGCCACCAAGTGAACGACGACAACGAGTGCCCGCCAGACACGAAGCTCTGCTCCGCGACGACGCCTGCCCCGACGCAAACACCAACGCCGACACCGACGCCAACGCCCAAGAAGACGCCCAAGCCCACGAAAGCGAGCAGCAACTCGGGCAGCGGAAGTGGCTCAGGCAACGTCACGCCCACGCCCACGCCATCGACGAAGAAACCAGCGACGAACTCGTCCAGCTCGTCGTCTGGGTCCAGCACAGTCGCCAAGACCCCAAAGCCATCGCCGACGCTGACGCCTAAGCCGTCGCCCAAGCCCACGCCGACAGCAACATCGACGCCCGAGCCGCAGGCGACGGAGACTGCGTCGCCATCGAACGCCGCAGCGTCGAAGGACGAGAAGAAAGAGAGCGGCGGGCTCTCGCTCGGCGTCATTGCTGCGATCGCAGGCGGCGGCGTCGTGCTCGTGGCTGTGCTCGCGTTCTTTGTGTGGAAGCGGCGCCAGGACGACGACGACGACTCGGACGACGACGTCGACTCGCGCTTCAACCCGCCGCCAAAAGCCACGTACAACCAGTCGGCGACGTCGACTGCGTACGCGGCTGGCGCAGCGACGAACTTTAGCAAACCGATGCCGCCGCCGCCTCCGTACGCGAGCCACGCACCGATGCAGCAAATGGCGACGTCGCCGCGCTACAACAACAACAACAGCAACAACACGTACGCGATTCCGATCCCAGGTCCGATCACGAGCTACGACAGTCCAGTGGCACACCGCGGCCAGCAGCAGCAGCAGAGCTTTGACGTCGACGGTCCGATTCTCGGCGGTGCTGGCGGCTACCGCTCGAGCGAAGACGACCACGCGAGCGTCTCGAGCAGCGACGGCGGCCGCGACGTCTGGGGCAACACTGTTGGCGGGAGCTTCCGCGACAAGCGCACGGCGAGCAACGTCTCGGTCGAGTTCTAAGCCTCTGTAGTGAGAGTGAGTGTGTGTGGGCGTAGCAGGAGTACAGTGAATCCGTTTTGCTACGCTATTGTGTCTCGCTCCGTACTGCGCTCGTTTGTTGAAGTGTCCATCACTCTGTCCTTATGCGACGGCAAAGAGCGCAAATGCGAGCTGCGAGCCAAAGCCTGCGCCAAAGCGCAGCGCGTACGTGTGTACGTGGTCGCCGCCGGCTGCGAGCTGCAGCGGCTGCTCGCTCACGTGCGTGTCGTGCTCGGCAAAGTGCGCCACTGGCGGCACGCGACCGCGACGGAGACCTTCCACGGCGACGACGTCTTCAAACGCGACGCCCATGGCGTGACCTGTTGCGCCTTTCGTGTTTGCGATCACGAGCTTTGCGAGCCGCGCGTCGCCAAACGCTGCGCGGAGCGCAGTCACCTCTGCGAATGCGCACGACGCAGTTGGCGACGCGTTCGTGCACGTCTCGTGGCTGTAGTACACGCCGCGCGCTGCGAGGTCGTCGCGCGTGATGCCAAAGCGCTGCTCGACGTCGAGCAAGAAGCGCACAAGCTCTTCTGCGACGTGCGTCGGGTTCAGCGACGCGCCGTGGTACGCCGAGTTGCTAAAGCGCGTGTGGAGCAAGCGCACGCGCGGCGTAGTCGACACTGAGCGGCGCAGTACGAACGCGCTTGGCGCTTCGAGCACGAGCCCCACGGCGCCGCTGCTGAGCACGAGTCCGTTGCGGCGCTTGTCAAACGGCAACGCAGCGTCTTCGACGCGCGCAGCAGTCGACGCTGCGCCGAGGACGCGAAAGCCGCCAGCAATGTACGGCAGCAGCGTCTCGCTGCTCGCCACGTCGCTCGCAACAACGACAACGCGCGTGCACTTGCCGAGCGCGAGCCAGTCCTGAGCAATGCCGATCGCCTGCGTCGTGCCAGCGCACGCAGCGTTCACTTGCGTGTTGGGGCCGCGCGCGCCTGTGATCTGCGCCAGCTGCGCGTTCGCGAGCACGAGCACGCGGAAGAGGAGCTTCCGGTCGAGCTCTGCGTCCGGATCAGCGTGAAACCGGTTCGACTCAGTGACAGCAGCGTGCATTGTTGGGAACGACGTCGCATAGATGACGCCGACAGTCGCTTGGTCGCGCTCAGCCAAGCGCCACTTGGCGTCCACGAGCGCTGCGTCTTTGAGCGCATCGAGTCCAGCAGCGACTGCGAGCTGCGTCGGCGCGTCCATCGAGCGCACGAGCGCCGGCGCAATGCCGTACTGCGTCTCCAAGTCGACGCTCTCGACGACTGCAGCGACCTGGACGCTCTCACTGCGCGTCGTCACGGGATGCCGCTCGACGCCAGCGCCACTCGCGCTCTTGCGCACTTCGACAATGTTGCGCGCAAGGATCGCGTCGGTCGCGTCGGCTGAGAGCGGCGCGATGCAGTTCGCGCCATTAAGCAGGAGCTCGAGACTCGTTGCGCCGTCGCACGACGTGCGCTGTCCTGGGACTGCAGCACTCACGCCCGCGACGACGACTGCACCGGCGCTGTCCCACACAGAGGCCGTGGCACTCGTAGTGCCTCGAACTGCGTCTGCCGACAGGGTTGGCGCTGCCGTGTCCTTGTCCTGGTGCGTGGGCTGCCGCGCGTACGTGCGATGGAACTTGGCATCAATGCCTTCGAGGTAGAATGCGCCAGGTGCGACCGACGCGATCGGCTGGACCGGCGCCATGCTGTGCTGTCCGTACACGCGCTCGCGCAGGTCCATGTAGACTGCGTACTCCTCGGCGCTCACTTGCTGCCGCGCAGCGAGGCGCGTGTCGAGGTCGAGCGTCGCAGCGATGCGCGCGAGCGAGAAGCGCGCGTCTGTCGACGTGCGGCCGCGCACTGTGAACATCGACGCGATGCTACCCGAACCGTACGAGAAGAGCAGGATGCGCGCGCCATCGAGTGCGCTCGCGTGCGCGTGCACGAGCGTCGCGAGGTTGATGTACACAGCGCCAGTGTACGCGTTCCCGAGCTGCTTGGACGTCGCGCAGCCGGGCGTGACCTTGCGCTTGTAGCTCTCGCTCGCGAGCGCGCGGGTCGAGAGGTCGAGGTCGCGGTCCAAGATCGTGTCGTTCAGCGGCGCAGAGAGCCACTTGGCGAGCGTCGGGTACGCACTCGCACTCGTGCGCTCGAGCTCGCGCCGCGCGTCGAGGAACACGAGGCGCGCAAACGACTTCTGCACGAGCTTGTTGTACGGCGAGTGGAACACTGCGTGGTCCACTGATGCGATCGTGAACGGCGCCACAGGCTCGTCGGAGCGGTGCTGGCGCTGCACCACAGCGTCGTTCTTGGCGCAGAAGCGCGTGTAGCAGTCGTCGAGCGACTGGATGTAGCACGTCTGCGAGAGCGAGCCGTCGACCGTCGGGTACTCGCTCAGCGGCTCTGGTTTGTAAAAGTCCCATACGTGCACTGCGCTCGTGACGCGCGTCTTGCTGTCGATCGCGAGCGGTGCGTCTGGCCCAATGAGCATCGCGACACCGCCGCAGCCGCCGGTCGGACGCGCAGCGCCTTTGGCGTACACAGCAATGTCCGCTGCGACGACGATCGCAAAGCGGCCGTCCCAGGCCGAGCTTTCGACCCACGCAATCGCGTTCAGCACTGCGGCCGTCGCGCCGTAGCACGCGTTGATCGTCGATGCGCCTTCGATGTTGCGGTTCCCGCTCGCTTCAAAGAGCTGCATGAGCACAGTCTTGGTCGACTTGCTCTTGTCCACGAGCGTCTCGGTCCCGACCTCGAGGCGCCCGATGTCCTTTGGGTCGATGTTGTACTTCTCCAAGAGCCCTGCGACGCACGTGAGCGCGATCGAGTTGACGTCTTCGCGGTCGCCAGTGAACGCCATGGCGTCTTGCCCAAGCCCGATCGTGTACTTGCCGGCAGGGACGTTGTTGTAGCGCTCGAGGTCGCTCTGCGCGACGTAGTAGTGCGGGAAGTACACCTCCATGGCCAAGATGCCGACGTTCTGCGGCCGCGGCGACGTGTCAGCGAACGGATCCATGGTGCTGGTTTAGAAGTGAAGCGAGTGTCGTGCAGCAGGCAGCAGTAGCAGTCGAGAGAGAAGGAAGAGAGAAGGAAGAGTGTACGCGCAGAGCTGCCGTCGTCGTCGTCGTCGTCGTCGTGAGCGCGTGCTGCTGCTGCTTGGAGCTGCTCGTCAATCACTCTCACTTCGGCGGTTCTCCGCCGCAGGATCGGTCACGCTTTGTGACTTGGGCCACTGCGGTTGGCTGGTCGTTTTGTGCGAATTGTAAGTAGTGTTTGGACCAGAGGATTCGCACTCATATCATGACGTTTTACAGGCTAAAACATGACGTAGCGGAGCGTCCCACACGTCAGTCATGGCGCTTCAGTTTCGAGCCAAGACAACAGCAACATGAGCTCGATGACGACGAGTGCGAGGATCAGCAGTGACGAGACGCGCTGTGCGCACGCAGCAGTGATCGTACGTCTCAAGAGAGCTGCTCGCTTACTGTGTGCATCGCGATGTATCTACTCACGCCCAGGTGTGTGCGTGATACAGGGCAATGAAGCACTGCGCGGCAAATTGCTTGGATCAGGACCCATCCTGCACAAGATCGACCAGCTCGTCGCGGAAGTCTGCAACGTGTGCGTCCTCTATGAAGGTACACACGCCGCACGCGAGTATGTCGCTTTGCTGATGTCGGTCCTCTCTACATACGTGCGTACACCAGCATTGCGCAAAAGCCTGTCGTGACAGTCGCGTTCGACGCGCTCAAGCTCCTGCGACCAGTGTTCCACGGCGACTTCATTCGACTCGAGGGCCGCGCGATCAGCGTGAACAGCTCGTCAATGGTGTGCCAAGTACGTCTCGCGGTGCTCTTTGCATCTCTTGCGGTGTCAGCACCGACACTCTCACACACTGGACACGTTTGTGCGCTTGCAGGTGAGCGTGTACCGCCAGGACTTCCCCACGGGCGAGTTCCAGCTCACGCACAACGTCGTTGCGACGTTCGTCGCACTCGACCCGAACAGCAAGCCGAGTAAAGGACTCCCGACACTGCACGACCCGCAGCGACCAGTCGAGTGCGCGCAGCTCCAAGCGCTCGCGCAGAAGCGCAAAGAGCTGAGCGCGCAGTGGAACCGCGCGCAAGAGGACGTCGCAGCGCTCGCGCACGTGACGCCGAGCATGATCCCAAAGTCCAAGTACGGCGCTGGCCGCAAAGCTGTCGACATCCAGTCGACTGTTGTCGAGACGCGCCACACGTTCCTGCTCAAGCATGCGAACTTGCACCGGAACGTCTTTGGCGGCGTGCTGCTTGAGTGGATGGTCCGCCAGTCCGTTTGCCGTCTGATGGCCATTGAGCAGACGACAGCAGCCGCAGGCACGAGAGCTCACAGCCCTCTGCTCTGCTCGTGCTGTACTGTGTAGGACCGCTCAGCGCTCTACTGTGCGCGCGCGTTCACGAAGAACTACAACATGGTGACCATCGGCATGGACCGCGTGCACTTCAAGCTCCCGATCTTCCTACAGCACCTCGTGAGCATTCGTGCGCGCATCTGCCGCGTTCGGTACGTCTCTTGTCTATGTGTGTGTGTGGGACTGGCACTGGCACTGGTCACTCACTCACGCAGTCGCTCTCTCTCTGATGACAACGTAGCAAGTACTCGGTCCAAGTCGAGATCGCAGTCTTCCGCGGCACTGGCGAGAGCCACGCGCTCGAGCTCTCGCACACAGGGTACGATGCCTTGCGATCTGCTCAACTGTGTTCCGCCAGCAGCAACACAGTGTCCTGACCGCTTTCTATCGTGCGCCTCAGGTACTTTGACGTCCTCAACGTCGAAGAGGACAACCGCATGCGCGAGATCTACACGGACGTGCGCGCGAGAGAGAGTGACCAGGACGGCATGCGTGCGCTGCTCAAGGCGCATCGGCGCCAAGAGTTTGAGAAAGAGGACGCAGAGCTGCTTGCGATGCCGCCGATCCCGCTGTCAGCACCAAAGACGTTCCTTCCGTCGCCAAGCGCGCGCATTTGAGAGACAACGAGAGATCGAGAGTGTCCATTGAAAGCGTAGTCGGTTGTAGGACGTGCACCGCTCAGTGCGTCCTGAGCGACGCAGCTCGCAGTAACAGAGGTCGCTAGACACCTTGGCATGGCTACAGTCGGCTCGTGCTGTTGCCTCTGTAAGTGCCATCGGTCTCGCTCTCTCTCGAGTGTCTGAAGCCTCTCGCTCTCTTGTGCGACACGAGCGCTGTGAATGTCCGACAGCCATGTGCTGGGCGCTCGACCACGCAGTCTTGACCTTCTGGCCGTCTCGATGGCTACACACTCGCTCGCTCGCTCTCGTTGACTGCTGCGCACACACCCACGAAGTCCTGGCCGTCGTCGTCACCTGTCGCAGCGCCACTCGGTCCAAGCACCAAGCGTAACCAAGCGCGACTCATACCGAGTCAACGATGGCGCTCCAGCGCACAGCGCACAGCTGAGCTGCATCCAATGTATCTCGCCTTGAAGATCCACGACAGCGGCGACTCGCGTCAGCAACGGACTCGACTTGTGTGTTTGCCAGTTCTGCTCGCAGATGCATCGCGCCTCCCGCCTCATGCCCTGCGCTTGTTTCGTCCTGTGCACGATGTTGAGTCTCGAGCGAGCGTGACAGCGACAGCAGAGCTCGCGAGCAGTAATGAGCAATGCGCGCTCGAGAGCCACATGCGCTGTCAAACATGCGGGGACCGAATCATCGCATCAGACTGGCATCTGGTGGATGTCAGTGCATGTGGAGGAGCCGATGAGTTTGGAGCCATCACCAGTGCCAAACTACACTCGGATCGATGCCCACACACGATGCAGGACCAAGCAAAGCGAAAGCGAGCGGATGATGATGAACTGATGTAGCGGATGATCAAGCGGCGAGTATCGTATGACGAGTGCATGGAGTTGGAGACGTCTGCTGCTGCGAATGCTGATGTGGATGGAGCCCATCGCGAAATATTCAGTCTCTCGTGTGTGAAACGAAGGCTCGGTGTCTCTGCGCGAGCAGCTCAACGAGTCGAAACTGCTGCTGCTGCTGCACGCGTCCTGCTCAGGACGAAGGAGACTGGTCATGGTGAAGGAGACTCGCGACACCTCGCGACACCGCGTAAGCACGCCGAGCAGCAAAACGCCGTGCAGACAAACGGCGCGCAGCAACGCGATGACTGCGCGCACGCGAGCCTGAAGCAAACCTCAAGGGCTCGAGCGCTCTCAAACAACAACGACCACATCTTCGTGGACCGACCATGGACTTGAAAGTGCACCCACTCGGCGTGTGACTCCTGACTCGTGCGCGACCACCACACGATGTCAACCCAGCGAGCATTTGACAGTCGGGCGTTCTCTTGATTCCAGCGATTCCGAAACGACACTCATACATCCAATGCTGCGTGCGAATCGCATCCTGCCATGTCATATCATACCATCACGCGCACTCTATGCGAACCGAACGCGCTCTCTTCGATCGTCCAGACGGCAATGACGCGGCTCGCGCTGGCTGTCTTGTGTTGTCATACGAACCTCGTGCTGCGATTGCCTGTTGTTGGTGTTGGTACTCGCTCGCTCGCTAGCAAAGCACCAGGACCGGATTCTCGGCTTCTCGGCTTCTCGACTTCGTCTTTGTATTCGTCGTCGTCGTTGTATTTACAGAGTGTCGGTCGTTACTTGTTACTTCAGTATCATCGCACGCGTCCTTTCTGCTGCAATTGCACCTGGTCGATCTCAGGACCTCCAGGACCCTGCGGTCTCGCGAGTGCCCACTCTGCCTTTTGCCAGCTCCAGCGCACTCGCAGCGCTCCATTTTGACCAGCGCGATGCCGTCGCACCGCATCTCGCACGCCGTCGCGCGCTTCGTCAAGGCGTTCCAGAAGAAACAACCTGCCGAGTTGATCGAGACCACAGACGCTCAGTACACCACAACAAAAGCCACACACACGCATGGCGCGACACAGGCGACGACGGCGCTCCCGACTACGTTCTTCAAACAGGTCAAGAGCCTCTTAGAGCGCGCAGAGAAGCACCACAGCGCTGACCCGACGCGGTATTCGTCGGCGTCGAGCCGCGCGTCGCTCTGGTCGCCATCGTCCACGACGCCGACCAACTCACCGGCAGGCACCAATGATCAGCGCGCGAGTCGCAAGCGCCAGCACTTTGACACCACACGCGCATCGACTGGTGCGTCAGACGCGAGCGAGCGGTACGTGCGACTCGCACTGATGCTCGCGCCAGACGCGGCGCCAGCGTCGTCGATGCGCTCCGTCGCGCTCACATCGATCGTCGAGACGCTGCTCCAGCTCTGGGACGTCGTGCTCCAGCAGCTTCGGTCCGACGACTCGCTCGACAACAGCACGCGCGCTGCCGCACTTACGCTCCTGAAGGCGATCGCTCAGCGCCGCGAGTTCGACGCCGTGCTCCACGCGCTCGCAAGCGGCGCCTGCAGTCCACACCGCGCAGCTCGGAGCCTCAGTCGCACGCGCAGCCGCCGCACAAGCAGCGTCCGTCTCGAGCGCGCTGGTTCGTTCCGCGTCGCGCCAGTGATCGCCGCCGCGATGCCGCCGCCTGCTGCCAAGAAGGCGAGCCGCCGGAGCTTCCTCAAGCGCTCCAAGCGCGCGAGCGCAGTACCAAACGCCTCGGCACCGCTGCTGTGTGCGCTCGCGCAGCGGTACCTCTTGCTGCACCAGGCGTCGCTCCAGCTCACAGAGGACGCAGTCGTCGCTGCCGCGAACGCTACGGCGCCGCTCCCAGCGATGAAGCTCGTGCACGAGCTCTTGATGACGCTCCTTGCTGTCAGCTACATCCGCGTACCAATCCTGCGCGAGTCGATGCTCGCCGCGCTCGAGCGCGCGATGACTGCGGCGCCAGTGACGCAGTCTGTCGCACTGCCGTCTGAGTTCGAGCACGCGGCAAACGAGAGTCCGCTCGGACTGTTCAAGTGGCTCCAGACTGCGCTACCAGCGTGCCGCGCGAGCCTCGCGCCGTGCCACCGTGACGACTTCTGGACCGCGAGCGTGCGGTTCATCAACACGGTCTTGTCGGACGCAGACGCGCGCTTCATGCTCTGTGGCCGCGTGATTGAGCACGTCCCAGCCGCTGCATTGCAGATCTCGGGCGGCCGCGTCGAATGGCAGCGCGTGCCGGGCGTCTCTATGCTCGCGCGGTTCGTTCTCTGGGCCACGGCGTCGGTCGTGCAGCATCAGCAAGCAAAGGCGCTCGAGACTGCGACGCCGCGCGACGACGACCGTGTCGAGCGCGCGAGTGTCAAGCCAGCGCGAGGGTCCAAGTCATCTTCGTCGTCTCAGGCAGCGCCGGCGTCGCCAACGGCGTTCTTCTTGACGCAGTCGCTCGCGCTCGCTGCAGCGGCGCCGTCGCTGCGCCACGCGCTGCTCTTCACAGTCTTGACAAACACGAACGCGCTGCTGCCGCACCACGTCGAGATCTGCCTTCAGCACATCGAGCGCTTGCTGCTGGCGTTCCCCGCGTACTTTCGCGACGAGCCGCTCGGCTCTAGCGTTGACGCGACTGTCGACACGGCGCTGCTCGCGCGCGTGTTTGCGACGCTCCTGGCGTCCGAGCACTTTGAGATCCTCAAGGCCACGCAGCTCTTCCTGCTCCAGCACTCGAGCCGGTTCTCGCACGCGCTCCGCGCAGCGCTCCTGCGCGTCTACGAGCGCGAGTTCCGCCGCCTGTTCCTCCACTGGCACCGCGACGTGCGCTACTGCTACTTCCACGTCCTGCTCTACCTCACGTACGCAGGCAACCGCACCGTGCTCTGTGCGCGCTCGGACGCGAGTGTCCTTGGCGCCGAAGCGGCGCAGCTCTTTGAGATCCCAGGGCTTGTGCGCACGCCTGCGATGGCGGCGTGGGACGTCTTTGACGCGCCGCTCCATGCGCTGCTTACGCGCTACAGCCGCTTGACGAAGAAGCCGTCGCCGCAGCGCACGGCGGCGATCTCGAGCAAAGGCGCCGTGGCGCAGCGGCCGTCGCAGTTCCGAACATCCATGACACACGCACCGGCGCACGTTGCGCTGAGCGACGCTGTCGCGTGGGTCGACGACGTGCCGCTCACAGTGCTCGCGCGGTCAGTGCCCGAGTACCGACGCCTCGTGCAGACGTACTTTCAGTGCGCAAAGCAGCTCTCGGTCCACGAGCCTGTGCCGGTGCCGGCGTTCTACGTCAAAAGTGCTGCGCCGCACAGTTGAGCAAGCGAGAGACAAGAGACGAGAGAGATGTAGTGCGATGGCCACCACGACCTTCTAACTTATGAGACGACTTGGAGACTCGACGGCGTTGTGTGTGACTGGGCTCGCCTCGATGACGCACAGTGGTAGCTACGAGCTCATGAGGTGCCATGAACATCATGACTGACCTTCTTCTAATGGGCATGTGCAGATCGACAGATGACGACTCCACTTACACCTCGACCAACAACTGCATCGCTGCGCTTGTCGCCACTCTGGTAGTCGTCATTCGCTCACTCGCCAATTCGCACGCACTGCAGCACGAAGCACCATGTTGACCGACAGACCAGCAACAACAACATCGCAAGCGATGCTGGACGCGACGACTGCGCATCGGATTGCCACCTACCGGCTCAGTGTCATCTCGGACGGATCTCTTGCGACGAGCCACTGACTCGACTGCTGGAAGCGCTCTCGATGTGGCGCATGCTCGCGTGCTGCGCTGGGTACGGCGTGGACGAGAACAGCGTGTTCTGGAAGCGATTGATCTGGCGCGAAGGCGAGTTCTACGGTCACTACGGAGCGATCATCGACGATCGACCGCACTGCACCATGAACCAGTCGAATGAGATCGTCATGTTCGTGCTGCTCGACGCGGGTGACCATCGCGATGACGATGACGAAGGCGACTTGCGCACGTGGGTTCGGGACATCGCCCGGTGCATGACGACGTTCCACCACGCCACGCGCAGTGATGCGTTCGAGCGCGACCTCGCAACGCTGCAGCCGTTCATCGAGCCGTCGCGAGCGCCGCCAAGCGTGCGACTCATGCTCGACCTGCACGAGTTTAGAGATCAGCCACATGAGCTCCAGCGCAACCTGCGTCTCCTCCAGACACTCGATCGCGAGCTCAGCGAGGCGCCGCTCGACACGCCATTCGAGTTTGAAGCCATCTACACCGTGAACGGGTCGGTCGCAACTGTACAAGAGGTGGCAGAGCTCACTGCAGGTCTCGAGTCGCTCCAGACTGACATCGCGACATTGTATCTGCGGCTCAAAGCGAGCGAGAGCGTGACGGACTGGTCAGCGTTCGTGCGCTCGAGTCTGCACATCGACAGTTTGCACCGCAAACAGGCGACGAGGGCGATCCGAGCGCTCTCGCTGAACCAAGACACGATCACTCCGTCCATGTGCGCGTGTCTGTTCTCGGCACTGCCGTTCACGCAGTCGCTCGAGTCACTTTGGCTCAGCAACGACACACTGAGTGGCCAGTGGGAGCTCTCGGAACTCGAAGCGAGCTGGCTCCGGTACGCGATCTTCCGCCCTGCGACGCGCGAGTCGTCGTGGCGCCAGCTCATGTTCAAGGGATGCCGCTTTGCAAGCACTACTACGAGTGTCTGGAACCCGCACGAGGACCCGAGACGGTTCATCGACGCCTCGGTACTCGCAACACTGATGCCTCACCTCAGCTCTTCGGACATGATGGAGCCAGCACAACAGAGCGTGACGCGAGGGCTCGTGCGCGTGTGTGTGCAGTCGAGTGCGGCGCGAGCATCCTCGTGGCGATGCACGAGTGCTGCGGATGCTCGAGAACGAGGCGGTATTCGAGTACGCGGGACGGCACGCTGGAGACGACGCCTATGTGTGTGTGCTGATACCAGCGTACGGCTTTGGCTGGGTCTCGGACCAAGACGTCGTTGAGCAGACGGACTGGTGTTCTAACCTGCCGATCGCATCGTCACTCACGAGCTTTGACCAGTCTGGGCTACGTGACAACAAGATGCTGCTGTCGTTCTTGAGCGTGATCAGCCACAGTCTGGAGACTCCGCAGCTCCGAGAAGCGATAGCGTCATACGACACGCTCAGCGGCATCGCTAGCTACTGTCCGAACCTCAAGCAACTTGCTGTCGAGGCGTTCCCCAACGACAGTGTACTCGCTCCATTCGAGAAGTGTCCACGACCAGGAGTTACCAAAGCTCGAGGCACTGGCACTCGGGTGGCACACGCTGTGCTGGGACCGCCTCTGTTGCGCATACGGCGGAGAGATCCACGCGTACGAGCTCGACGCAGTCGCTACGATGCTCGCGCACAATGACGAGGTCCAAGAAGTGTGTCTGTATGACCATCGGTTCACCAGCGCATCGGCAGACAAGATCGCTGCGTTTGACGGCCAGCAAGCGCGAGTGCAGCTAGTGGTCCACCAGCGTCTCGGACTTCTGAGCGCCATGTCGACAGCTGCAGTGACAGCAAACGGTGGTGCTACGAGAGCACTCGGCCGACTCGACTCGTTCCTGCTCGCGCACATCTTTCAGTTTGCAGACCGGAGTCGCACGGAGCGCCACGTCTGGATCTGTACGCGCAACTGATGCTCCTCGCGCTGCTTGTGCTGTCAACCTCGCAAGGCGAGCGCACTCGGAGTTGGGTGAACGTGGTTGTTCATGTTGAGGTCGTCGAGTTGGTCGATGGATGTTGGAGTGTAGGCATTCATGAGCAATAATGAACAGTACGTGTTGCATACAATAACCAAGTGAATGTCGACTTGATAATGCGTCACATGTCGAGCGTGAGATTCACACAAGCAAACGCCACGTTCATGCGCAGTAGGACGCCGGTGCTGCTGCGCTGGAGCAGTCGCGGCGCCGCGCAGCGTCGAGGTGCATCGTCATCGTCATCAACGACGCCACTGCGCGTGCTCTGCTCGCTCGCAGAGCTGCGTGCGCTCGACGGACGCGCGCTCAAGTTCCCACTGCATTTGGACCAACAACAGCAGACGCAGACGCAAGACGCGTCAGTACAGCCAAGGGACTCGAGTGCTCCTGCTGCGCGGTCGCGACGTGCGCGGCAGCACGCGCTCGCCACGGGCTTTGTGTTTGCGTGCGAAGAGACTGGCGCGCCACGGGCGTTCGTCAACAGTTGTCCGCACGCGCGCTTGGAGCTCGACCTGGACGACAGCGACTTCTTCTGCGCTGGCTTCGTGCAGTGCAAGGCGCACGGCGCGTTCTTTGACCCGCGTGCGACGCGCTCTCTCTCTTTTGTATCAGAGCGTATGTAGCAACCGACTCACTCGCGCTCTCTCTCTTGTGGCCATTCGATCGTAAAGAGACTGGCGTGTGTCTCCAAGGACCGACTGGCGCAGCGCGGCGCTCGAGTCACCAGACGACGATCCCAGTGCGTCTCCTTCTCTTCTCTCTTGTCGACTACAGTGATCGCTCTTGCTCATCACTTGCTGCATACGATCGCTAGGGACTCGCACCGCTCGACGTCCGCGTTGATGCGAATGGCGACGTCGTCCTCGTCACTCGCTCGTCTCATTCTGACGCCTCTGCGGCGCTCAGCGCCATGACGGACGACGCCTATCGCACTGAGAAGCAGCAGGCGCTCGCAGTCGCCCTCGCGAGTCGAGCGCTCGACGTGCGCGCGATGCAGGACGCGCTGGACGACAAAGCGATGCGGCGCATGCGCGCGTACCGCGAGCAGCAGTATCAACAGCAGCAGCAGCAGCGTCAGAGGCAGCAGACCAAGTCGCCAGACGAGTCCTAGCGCCACAGCTTGGGTCCGACAGTCCTAGAGCCATCGAGTACTAGAGGTCCTAGCGCCACAGCGCCGCTCCTACTCGACAGACTGTGCGCGTGCGCGTAGCTCTGCTAAGAACGACGTTGGCGCCGGTGGCGGTCGCGCAGCACTCGTACTGCTTGTGCTTGTGCTTGGAGCTGATGACTCGGCGCTCTCTTGCTCTGTCGTCGTCGTCTTCTTCTGCGACGCCTTGCGCTTGAGCTCGTCGAGGAAGCTCACGGGCGCGGCGCGTGCGACTGCAGGCGACTCGGTCGGCGCGTCGCTCGGCTCTTTCGTCTTCGCAAAGCGGCTCTGGAGCTCGCTGAACATGTTTGTGAGCTTCATCGGCGCTAGTGGTAGACGTCCTGCCCCTGCTCCTGTCGCATCTTGATCGCCACTAGCGCCGCTGCTGCTGCTGCTATTGTCCTCTGGCACGGCAGCGGCACTCGCTTGCTCCTGCTCGAGCAGCTTGAGCAGCGCCTTGGACTTGGGACGCACGGGCGTCGCGGACACCACTGGCGCTGCGTCACTACTGCGCACGTCGATGCTCTGCTCGGACGCAAAGCGCTTGATCTTGACCGCCGCCGTGACTGTGAGTGCAGCTTTCGCTGCGCTCCGACCGCCCGTCGCACTCCCGTGGCTCATGGCGAGCCTGTTCACGCGCTGTGCGCTGCAGAAGTCCTTCTGGAGGAACTGGAGCACTTCGGTCGAGACCTGAAGCGACTTGACGCGCCGGAACGACGCGTGTGGCTGCGCTGATGTGTCTTCGCTCTCGTTCAGACTCGCGTTGCTGTCGCTTGGCGCTGCGGTCGATGCGCTGTCGAGTCCACTGGTGGTCTGAGCTGGCTGTGAGCTGCTGGTGTTGCTGCTCGGGTCAAGCGAGCACAATAAACATGTCACAATAATTCCACGCAATATATTATTGCTCCAGCACACAATCGAGTCAATCAATTGGCGAGCAGGAACACGAGCGTTCATCATGCGCATCATGCCGAGTCTGCTACTGCTGCGTCCGTGCGCGCGTCTCGCGAGCATCCGCAGCAGCGCGTGCGCAGGACGCACCAATGCAGCGCGCGCATTCTCGTCTCGCTCGCACAGTAGTAACGACACCAGCGATGCGCCAGTGCACATTCCAGTGCTCTTGCACGAGACGATTGCGCTCTGGGGCAGTGGCAATGCCGCTGCACCAACCACGCAGCGCTACTTTGTCGACGGCACGACGGGCTTTGGCGGCCACTCACGCGCACTACTCGAGCGCTGTCCGGACGCAAAACTGCTCTGCATTGACCGCGACGCTGAAGTGCTGGCGATCGCACGCACAAACTTGCGCGCATTCGGCAGCCGCGTCGTGTTCCAGCACGGTTCGTACGCCGACATTGGCGCGCACCTCGCTGCCGCAGGCTTCCCGCGCGACGGAGTTGACGGCATCCTCGTCGATCTTGGCGCGAACAGCTTCCACTTTGACCAGCCGCATCGCGGCTTCAGCTGGATGCACGACGGTCCGCTCGACATGCGCTTTGACCAGCGCAGCAGCGCACCGACAGCTGCTGACGTGCTCAACTCGCACTCGGAGGTGCAGCTCACCAAGATCTTTCGGGACTTTGGCGAAGAGCGCCTCGCGAAAGAGTACGCCAAGGCCGTTGTGCGCGAGCGCGACGAGCACGCGCGCGAGTTCCGCACGACGCAGGACCTGAAGCAGTGCATCGAGCGCATTGCGCGGCGCTGGGAGCGCGACAGTAGCAAGAGCAGCAAGACGCACCCAGCGACGCGGTGCTTTCAGGCGCTGCGCATCTACGTGAACGAAGAGCTCCAGCACGTCGAGGTGCGTGTGTGTGTAACGAGACAAACTGTGATAGACGCTCGACTGACGGACGGATGCGACGTGTGACGTGAGAGCAGACTGGCGTGCAGGCGCTTGTCGACCACTTGGCGCCAGGAGGACGCCTCGGTGCGTCTCGGATACTTGGAGTTGTCGTGTGACGAAGTGGGTCGTTCTGATTGATTTGATTGATGTGTCGGTGCGCGCAGTCACGATTGCGTTCCACTCGCTCGAGGACCGGCCGATCAAGACGCTGTTTCGCCAGCTCGTACGTCTTGCGCTAGGAGCCACAGATGCTGTTGTGCACATGCGCTCACGCCTCGTTGCTCCATCGATTCGGTTGACCTGAACTGCGTAGGACAAACAATCACGACACGCAGACGACGACGAGGATTCGGATTTCTTTGACGACGACGACAGTGAGGACGACGATGAAGACACTGCAGCGGTGAGCAAGCGCTTCCGGCTCGCAAAGCGCAAAGCCGTCAAGCCGACAGCAGACGAAGTGGCAGTGAACCCGCGATCGCGCAGTGCGCGTCTGCGCTGCCTCGAGCGCACGCAGTAGTAAGACTGAGAGAATGAACAGCGCTCTTGATAGAGTGAAAATCCTAGAGCGCTTTGCGCTTGCTGCTACTGCTGCTGCTATCATCCGCTTCGAGCGCGTTGCTGAACTCTGCGACGCTAAACACGCGCGTCCAGTCGACTCGCTGCGTGCTAGGCACGCGAAAGAAGTCGCTGCAGTTGCGCATCGCACTGCCGCGCGAGAACGTTGGTGAGTCGTTCTGATTCTTGATAAATTCGTACGTCGTGAGCGCGTTCGCAACGAGGTACGTGTGGAACGCGAGCAAGTAGCCGATCCAGAAGAGCTCGACGAGGCTCAAGACCACGACGCAGCTCAACACGGGCTCGTAGTGCACGACACTTGCAAGCCACGCGATGATGCCGCGCGTCCAGACGACGTCGCGGTGCTGCAGCACGTACCGCGTCGCAGCAAAGAGCACGAGCGCAATGCCGAGCTCTGCGAACGCGACAAAGCCGACGAACGCGCGGTGGTTCTCGGCGCCGATTACGTTGAGCGTGAACGGACAATAGTGGTCAAACTTGGCGATGCACGCGCGGAGCTCGGGGCAGTGCTTGCTCCGGAGCGGCCGGCGATGGAGACACGTGAGGCAGAGCTTCGTCGCCACGGGCGACTTGGACTCGACGAGGTGCTGGATGTTCGCGAGCTTCTCGCTGTACGACGTCGCGATCACGCCCGCGTCCGCCACGACTGTCGCGTAGAGGCACGCGAGCGTGAGTGCAACGCTCGCGTACGTCGCGCATTGGTACAGTAGACTGACGTTCGCAGCGGCGGCGATGCGCGGGAAGCTCCCAGCGATGTACGTGATCGAGCTCACGTTCACGCCAAAGAGCAGTGCTGCGGCCTTCTGCTTGTCGCCGTACGTCCCGCGCTGCAGGAGCTGCAGGAGTACGGCCGTGACGGCAAAGAGCAGCGCTTGCTGCCAGAGAATGTGCAGCGCGCCGTGCGTGTGCGTGACGATGGCGCCGGCCGCTGCGAGGTAGCCCCACGGCACGAAGAACGCGAGCTTGTAGACGTTCGCTTCGAGCGCGCGCTTCTGTGAGGCGAGAGCGAGCGTCTGTCAGTCGATAGGACGCCGACACGATACGATAGGAGAGCTGATGGACCTACCGAGATGCGTGTCCAGCGTGCGAGGCGCTGGAGCTGCGCGTCTTCGCGCAAGAGGTGGAGCGTCGCGGACTTTGGGTGCGCGTGCGTCATCGCGAGCGAGAGCGGCGTCTCGCCTGCTGCGTTCGCGAGCGTCGGGTCGGCGCCAACGTCGAGCAGCATGCGCACAGCAAGGCCGACGTCGTTCTTTGCGGCGTAGTGCAGCGCTGCGGAGCAGATAGTGAGAGAGTGAGTGAGTAAGGCGTCAATCGGTCAAGAGCTCGAGCGGTTGTAAGCGCACCGGTGTTGCCCTCTGCGTCCTGGAGATCGACGGACGCGTTGAGACTCAGGACCATGCGGAACGAGTCGAGGTGGAAGCGCTCGCGGTTCGACAGCAGCATGAGCGCCGTACGCTGGAGCGAGTCTAGCGATGGCCATTGTGACTGAAGGTGTGAAAAGGCTGACAGAGCTACGACAGAGCAGACACGACAGACGGACCTTGCATGCGGACGTCAATGTCTGTGCCTTTGGCCACGAGGTACGCTGCGGTGATCGGGAAGCAGCGCTGATAAAAGAATCATAACACACGTAAGAGAGAGCGAGTGTCGTAAGGCAACGACAGCACGAATGGCGGTACCTGGATCGACAGGAGGAACGGATTGAAGCCTGCGCGGTCCATGAAATGCGCGCTCGCGCCATTGCGCAGCAGCAGCTCGACTGCGTAGATGTGGTTGTGGTACGCGGCCCAGAACAGCGGCGTGGTCTGGAGCTCGCCACCGAGAGCGTCTACGTCGATCACGTGCTTCAGGCGCGCGTCTTGGAAGAGGAACCTGCGCGTTTGAGACGCGAGCGATAGAGCGATAGTGTGTGAGAGAGGGTGTGAGAGTAGTGACGAGTGCGAGATGCCAATGGACGAAAGAGACGCACTCGAGAATGCGCATCTTGCTGTTCACGGCCGCGTGGTGCAGCAGCGTCGCGTTCGACGCGTCTTCGAGCGCATTCACGTCGAACGCTGGCGTCTAGCGGCAGTTGCGTGCGTACATACACAAGCAGTGGATCGCGAGTGAGCGTATTGACACAGAGAGCAGTCATGAGTGTCAGAGGATTGCGATCTGCACCTGGTCGATGAGCTCTTTGAGCTCGTCCAGCAGTCCCAATCGCGCGCAGTCAAAGACCGTCGGGCGCTGCAGCGGTTTGCTGCACTTGGGACACAGTGCCGCATCCGAGTCGCTGAGCGGTGCGTCACTTGGACGTGCAGGCGGCACGCCGCAGTCGACGCAGATGTGCTGCGCCATGATGCAGCAAGTCGAAGAGGTCGATGAGGTCGATTTGGGAGTGACTCAATCTATCACGACCACATACAAACCGCAAGTGGTCAATACTCACTTGGTAATTGTATGCTGTTCGGATACTTTTTGTATGATTGTGGGTGCAACAAGGGAATCATAGCAGAATCGTTATTTAATCAAAACACAATACGAATATAATCACGACACTTACACGAGATCTGAGAGCAACGACTTGCATCACTAGCAGGAGATGGCGAGAGATGGCGATGGTGACGCGATGACGACGTAGCACTCACGCTAACAACGCCACAGCACTAGGGCAGTCCGCAGCATCACCGCCAGCAACAAGAACAAGAACAAGAACAAGAACAAGAACAAGAACAGCCGTCTCTCACACACAAACGCACAACTTGCGCGCGCTTTGATCGACGAGACATCGGCTGTGGCAGCGACATCGCATGTCGAGACGACCGAGTTTGCGGTGGCCACTCGAGCTCGGAATCGAGCCAAGCCAACGCTCCGAGATGCTCGCACTCGAACACGCAAGCTCAAGCTCTGGGTTATCACGAAGACGCGCGGCGTGCACTATCGCAGCGCTGCGTCGATCGGCATGCCCTCGGTAATCTGACGCCCACGCTCTACGTAGACGGCGGTGAAGGCGACAGCAGTGGCAGTGACGGCACAAATGCCGATACAATGACAATGTGACCCGACCGTCGCGCTCATCGAGTTTGTGTGTCTCCACAACGCCACTGGCAAGCTCGCCATGCTCGTGCGAGTCATACGAGCGGACGTTGTCGTGACGTCATCGTTCCAGCAACCAGCAACCAGCAACAGCCAGAGCAGACGCAGTAAGCGCAGCAGCAGAGCGACGTCGCGTCCTCACGAGACTCACGAGTCTGCACTTGCAGCGACGGCAGTGAGCGTCGCCGCGTATCGGCACCTCGGGCTCGTGTCCACAGCAGACGCGCAGTACACACGGCGCCGTCCCGTGCGAGTGCCTCGCAGCGACCGCGCTATCGGATCTGCAGCCGAGTGTCTCGAGCATGATGCCGTCGCCACTTCATGAAGTACCAAGCTGATTCCGTCGTCTCTGAACGAGCAACGACGTGGCGCGCGCGTCAGGACTGCGGACTCTGGAGCATCACTGGCTCCTGGTTCCATTGCCCACGGTGCGCACGAGCGATCGGCCACAGACTGTCACCGTAACGTCATGTCGTCGACGAAGACGGAGACGAGCAAAGTCACGAACTCACGCGCGGCGGTCGAAGCGCTGCGTGCCTATGGCGAGCGTCTCCAGTTCAGCTTGACACTCCTGACGATCAAGATCCAGCTCCAGGTCCAGATCCACGAGCGAGTCGTGTCGTGTCGTGTCGTCGATCGATGCCCGGAGCAGGCGCATGTGGCGCACGGTGTTGACGACCGTCTAGCATCCCACGCTGCTACTGGTGTTCGCAGCGGCCAGACCGATCGATCTCGAGGCGCTCGTGGACGAGCTCAGACAAGTAGTGGCGCTCGTGTGCAAGCTCAGACGAGGTGTGGCGCTGCAGCAGGATGTGGTGCATGGCATCACAGTGCGCAGCCCGTTTCCAGCCACGCTGTCAAGCGCGATGGATGCACGGAGGCACGACAGCAGCTGACCGCGTTCGCTCTCGCTGGCGTCGTCGACACCATCGTCGTTATTGTCGGCATCATCATCGGTGCTCTGTCAGCTCAAGTGCACTGACACCAGCACCGAGTGTACTGACGCCAGCGCGACGAGCGTTCGCTTGGACCGCAAGCTTTGACTGGCGCGTCGGCGCTCACTCTGGTTCCGGTCCGGCAGATCGTCCGTGCCCCACAGCGTGCAGCGACCCGTGTGTCTCGAAGCGCTCTTGCTCAACGGCGCAGCGCTCAAGACACACGCACGCGCGTGTGAGAGGCTCATGCTCGCGTCAGCAGTGCGAACGGACCGGAGATCGTGACGAGCCGCTTGCTCTTCCACAAAGCGGGCTGTCTCGACGGCATCCGCAGTAGCGCCAGTGCGTCGTACTCACGCCACGTGCACGCACATCGAGGCGACGATGCATTCACTGTGCGCGCTGTACACGTCGGCGCCGCTCGTGCCGTTCGTAGCGTTTGCGTCAGCACGTACAATCCGCGCACGATCTCGCTCTCTGGCGTCGCCTTGCGCTGGCGCTGGGGCTCGTGTTCGTCCAAGCGAGCGCCGGTCGTCTGTCGGCGCACGATTGCGAAGGCGCTGGCGCACGCGCCGGTGCACACGAGCGCACGTACGTGGCCACGTGCGAGGATGACGACAAGCAGACGAGAAGGCGAGGCGAGAGGAGGCGAAGAAGACAAAGACGACGAAGACAAAGAGCAAGAGACGTGAGGGATAGCGAAGCGCAGTGAGTGTATTGCGCACAGAAGAAGACAAGACAAGACAAGCAGCAGCGCGTACGGAGCACTGCTGCGGCTACTGGGTATGGATGCGTTTGGTCACTAGAGCGAGCACTCACTCGACCGGTCAGTCAGTCGGTCAGCCACTCCATCGCTCGGCCGACGGTCGCGGTCTTCGTGCTCGCTTGCTGTCACAACGGTCTTGATGCTCGTTGCGTGGGTCTGGCGCACGGCATGTCGTGCTTGGTGCTGGCGCTGGTGCTTGGGTCGTGGGTCTTGGGTCTTGGTACGAGGTACGAGGCGCTTGGGTCTTGGACCGACGACCTAGGTGCTGAGCACCGAGTTGTAGACCGCGTAGATCTCATCTGCGTGCCAGTCGGCCTTGTGGCGCGGTTTGCTGCACGCGCAGCCCATGGTCCAGCACCACAGAGCTTCCTCGCTCTTGGCGTTCATGCGCTCAACGAGGTGCGGGTGGCGCACGATGTGCGCAAAGACGCGGTCTTCATCGCGGCCAAAGCGCACGAAGAGCAGCCGCATGTACGGGAGCAGCCACCGGCGGTAGATCAGGCGCTGCTCGTGCGCGTGCACCGCCTCGAGCACGCGGCAGACCGCGAAGTACTCCTCCCAGTCGTCGAACATCGCCGCGCACTTCAGTCCGAACGTGCCGACGTTGAACCGGAACTTGGCGTTCTGCTGGCGGTACTGCAGCTCCGCCACGCGTGGCAGCGGCGTGTCGTCGGCGTCAGCGTCGGCGCTGGCGTGGCCGCAGCACGAGCCGACGTGGCGGTCGATCGTCGCCAGGAACGGCACTGGCGCTGGCGACGACAGGAACGCCGACACTGCGGCGGCAGCGGTGTTGACGGCGCTGGCAATGGCATTGGCAGCGGTGGTGGCGGTGGCAGTGGCGGTGGCAGCGGCGAGCTTGAGTTGCTGCTGCTGGGCGTCGAGGAGCTCGACGAAGAACTCGATGGTTACGCACACGCTCGCGTACATTGCGGCGGCAACGTCATAGACGATCTCGACGACGCGAGTCGCGGTGGCGTGGACGTCGTGGAGCATCGTTGCGAGCATGGTGTTCAAGAGGGCCGGCGCAAACGTGAGGCGATGCGTAGGACGAAGAAGCTGTGGAGCTGAAGAGCCGTGGAGCTGTGGCGGCGAAGCGTGGAGCTGAAGAGCTGTGGAGTGAGCGCGAGCAGGCGAGATCGCGAATGAGAGCGAGACTGAACGAGCGCAACCTGCCACGAGAAGCGCAGCAGAGCAAGCGCGCAGGCGAGCGAGTGCGCGTGAGTGCGCGTGACTGAGCGAGGGCTCGCGACCACAAGCGGCCATACAAGCGGTCATACAAGCGACTGCGAGCAGCTGCACAAGCGCGATCGATCACGTACCATCGCTGGCTTTGCGCTGTGTGAGAGACACTCGTCCGCCGCCTATGCTTGCTTGCCTGCCTGCCGGCTTCTCGGTTGTCAGAGACCACGCTCGTGTGTGTGTGTGGATAGGAGCGTGGAGTCGACGCTGGTCGTGGACCCTTTCGCAGACGAGCGAGCGAGCGAGTGCGAGCAACAAGTGAGGGCGCGATAGTGAGATCAAGTGAGCGAGCGCAGGCTGCAGGTTGAAGTGCAGCTCGTCTAGTCAAGTGAGCCATCAAGTCAGTAAGGAGCGAGCCAAGCAGTCAGAGGATGCATTTGCCCATGCAAACACACATACAAACATGTGCACGCACGATGCTTCCTTTTGAGTGCGTGTGCGCATGCGAGTGAGAGACTGCGATCTCAAGCGCCGTGGGCGACATGCACTGCCAAGAGACTGACGCTGCAGGCAGCAGCTGTGGGACGGCAGCGACTGTGTGGCGACGCTGTTCATGCGAGCAGCAGCAGCTGTCATTGGTTGCTAGCGTTGTAGTTGTCGCTGCTAGTTGTCGTTGGTTGCTTGCGTTGCTTGCGTTGCTTGCTAGTGTTGCTGTTGTTGCTGCTCTTGTCGCGAGCGCTGTTGTTGTTGTTGTTGTTGTTGTTGTTGTTGTTGTTGTTGTTGTTGTTGTTGCTGCTGTTGCTGCTAGTTGTATCTGTGTGAAAAGCATCTCGTGGCGTTTGGATCTCGAATCTCGAGTCAGTGTGCGCTTTTGATGGATCTGGTAGTGGAGAAACAGAGTGAGGAATGCGTGCGTACTTAAGTAAGTGACAAGCACGCATCATGTGTGACAGCATTCAAAACACGACGCTTCACGACTCTTGATGATCCGTTGATCAGTCTCGATCGCGTCTCTTGACTCGCTTCGGCTCTCGGCTCTCGGCTCTCGGCTCTCGGCTCTCGGCTCTCGGCTCTCGGCTCTCGGCTCTCGGCTCTCGGCTCTCGGCTCTCGGCTCTCGGCTCTCGGCTCTCGGCTCTCGGCTCTCGGCTCTCGGCTCTCGGCTCTCGGCTCTCGGCTCTCGGCTCTCGGCTCTCGGCTCTCGGCTCTCGGCTCTCGGCTCTCGGCTCTCGGCTCTCGGCTCACAGTGTTGTTATAGTTGCTGCTACTGCAGCTGCTGAACTTGGTAGTTATTCGTTCCCATTCTGTAGAGAGGCGAGAGGCAAGACGTGAAAAGCGAGAGCCAAGTGCCAATGCATTAGTGTGTTGTTGAACGTGATGCACTTGCGGCACACGCCGTTCTTCCCGACCTTGGCGTCACAGTTGACGCACCGGAGCTCACGCTTCGTCGCGCGGTGATCGCTCACGGTGCCGTTCACTTGGCGCCGGTGCAAGCCGCTCTGCAAGAGCCGAGAGCCGAAGCGAGTCAAGAGACGCGATCGAGACTGATCAACGGATCATCAAGGGTCGTGAAGCGTCGTGTTTTGAATGCTGTCACACATGATGCGTGCTTGTCACTTACTTAAGTACGCACGCATTCCTCACTCTGTTTCTCCACTACCAGATCCATCAAAAGCGCACACTGACTCGAGATTCGAGATCCAAACGCCACGAGATGCTTTTCACACAGATACAACCAGCAGCAACAGCAGCAGCAACAACAACAACAACAACAACAACAACAACAACAACAACAACAACAACAACAACAACAACAACAACAACAACAACAACAACAACAACAACAACAACAACAACAGCGCTCGCGACAAGAGCAGCAACAACAGCAACACTAGCAAGCAACGCAAGCAACGCAAGCAACCAACGACAACTAGCAGCGACAACTACAACGCTAGCAACCAATGACAGCTGCTGCTGCTCGCATGAACAGCGTCGCCACACAGTCGCTGCCGTCCCACAGCTGCTGCCTGCAGCGTCAGTCTCTTGGCAGTGCATGTCGCCCACGGCGCTTGAGATCGCAGTCTCTCACTCGCATGCGCACACGCACTCAAAAGGAAGCATCGTGCGTGCACATGTTTGTATGTGTGTTTGCATGGGCAAATGCATCCTCTGACTGCTTGGCTCGCTCCTTACTGACTTGATGGCTCACTTGACTAGACGAGCTGCACTTCAACCTGCAGCCTGCGCTCGCTCACTTGATCTCACTATCGCGCCCTCACTTGTTGCTCGCACTCGCTCGCTCGCTCGTCTGCGAAAGGGTCCACGACCAGCGTCGACTCCACGCTCCTATCCACACACACACACGAGCGTGGTCTCTGACAACCGAGAAGCCGGCAGGCAGGCAAGCAAGCATAGGCGGCGGACGAGTGTCTCTCACACAGCGCAAAGCCAGCGATGGTACGTGATCGATCGCGCTTGTGCAGCTGCTCGCAGTCGCTTGTATGACCGCTTGTATGGCCGCTTGTGGTCGCGAGCCCTCGCTCAGTCACGCGCACTCACGCGCACTCGCTCGCCTGCGCGCTTGCTCTGCTGCGCTTCTCGTGGCAGGTTGCGCTCGTTCAGTCTCGCTCTCATTCGCGATCTCGCCTGCTCGCGCTCACTCCACAGCTCTTCAGCTCCACGCTTCGCCGCCACAGCTCCACGGCTCTTCAGCTCCACAGCTTCTTCGTCCTACGCATCGCCTCACGTTTGCGCCGGCCCTCTTGAACACCATGCTCGCAACGATGCTCCACGACGTCCACGCCACCGCGACTCGCGTCGTCGAGATCGTCTATGACGTTGCCGCCGCAATGTACGCGAGCGTGTGCGTAACCATCGAGTTCTTCGTCGAGCTCCTCGACGCCCAGCAGCAGCAACTCAAGCTCGCCGCTGCCACCGCCACTGCCACCGCCACCACCGCTGCCAATGCCATTGCCAGCGCCGTCAACACCGCTGCCGCCGCAGTGTCGGCGTTCCTGTCGTCGCCAGCGCCAGTGCCGTTCCTGGCGACGATCGACCGCCACGTCGGCTCGTGCTGCGGCCACGCCAGCGCCGACGCTGACGCCGACGACACGCCGCTGCCACGCGTGGCGGAGCTGCAGTACCGCCAGCAGAACGCCAAGTTCCGGTTCAACGTCGGCACGTTCGGACTGAAGTGCGCGGCGATGTTCGACGACTGGGAGGAGTACTTCGCGGTCTGCCGCGTGCTCGAGGCGGTGCACGCGCACGAGCAGCGCCTGATCTACCGCCGGTGGCTGCTCCCGTACATGCGGCTGCTCTTCGTGCGCTTTGGCCGCGATGAAGACCGCGTCTTTGCGCACATCGTGCGCCACCCGCACCTCGTTGAGCGCATGAACGCCAAGAGCGAGGAAGCTCTGTGGTGCTGGACCATGGGCTGCGCGTGCAGCAAACCGCGCCACAAGGCCGACTGGCACGCAGATGAGATCTACGCGGTCTACAACTCGGTGCTCAGCACCTAGGTCGTCGGTCCAAGACCCAAGCGCCTCGTACCTCGTACCAAGACCCAAGACCCACGACCCAAGCACCAGCGCCAGCACCAAGCACGACATGCCGTGCGCCAGACCCACGCAACGAGCATCAAGACCGTTGTGACAGCAAGCGAGCACGAAGACCGCGACCGTCGGCCGAGCGATGGAGTGGCTGACCGACTGACTGACCGGTCGAGTGAGTGCTCGCTCTAGTGACCAAACGCATCCATACCCAGTAGCCGCAGCAGTGCTCCGTACGCGCTGCTGCTTGTCTTGTCTTGTCTTCTTCTGTGCGCAATACACTCACTGCGCTTCGCTATCCCTCACGTCTCTTGCTCTTTGTCTTCGTCGTCTTTGTCTTCTTCGCCTCCTCTCGCCTCGCCTTCTCGTCTGCTTGTCGTCATCCTCGCACGTGGCCACGTACGTGCGCTCGTGTGCACCGGCGCGTGCGCCAGCGCCTTCGCAATCGTGCGCCGACAGACGACCGGCGCTCGCTTGGACGAACACGAGCCCCAGCGCCAGCGCAAGGCGACGCCAGAGAGCGAGATCGTGCGCGGATTGTACGTGCTGACGCAAACGCTACGAACGGCACGAGCGGCGCCGACGTGTACAGCGCGCACAGTGAATGCATCGTCGCCTCGATGTGCGTGCACGTGGCGTGAGTACGACGCACTGGCGCTACTGCGGATGCCGTCGAGACAGCCCGCTTTGTGGAAGAGCAAGCGGCTCGTCACGATCTCCGGTCCGTTCGCACTGCTGACGCGAGCATGAGCCTCTCACACGCGCGTGCGTGTGTCTTGAGCGCTGCGCCGTTGAGCAAGAGCGCTTCGAGACACACGGGTCGCTGCACGCTGTGGGGCACGGACGATCTGCCGGACCGGAACCAGAGTGAGCGCCGACGCGCCAGTCAAAGCTTGCGGTCCAAGCGAACGCTCGTCGCGCTGGCGTCAGTACACTCGGTGCTGGTGTCAGTGCACTTGAGCTGACAGAGCACCGATGATGATGCCGACAATAACGACGATGGTGTCGACGACGCCAGCGAGAGCGAACGCGGTCAGCTGCTGTCGTGCCTCCGTGCATCCATCGCGCTTGACAGCGTGGCTGGAAACGGGCTGCGCACTGTGATGCCATGCACCACATCCTGCTGCAGCGCCACACCTCGTCTGAGCTTGCACACGAGCGCCACTACTTGTCTGAGCTCGTCCACGAGCGCCTCGAGATCGATCGGTCTGGCCGCTGCGAACACCAGTAGCAGCGTGGGATGCTAGACGGTCGTCAACACCGTGCGCCACATGCGCCTGCTCCGGGCATCGATCGACGACACGACACGACACGACTCGCTCGTGGATCTGGACCTGGAGCTGGATCTTGATCGTCAGGAGTGTCAAGCTGAACTGGAGACGCTCGCCATAGGCACGCAGCGCTTCGACCGCCGCGCGTGAGTTCGTGACTTTGCTCGTCTCCGTCTTCGTCGTCGTCTTGGCGTCCTGGCGTCCTGGTGACGACGCTGTGCCTGAATTGAGAGCTGTTCGCTCAAAGCAGCAGGGAATCACAACAAAATCACAATTGAATCATTGCACAATTCGATTAAAATCACGACACTATCAATAGAATGACCTCAAGCGGACGCGATGTCCGCTCCTGACTGTGTGTTCGGTTCACAACCGGCTCGTGCGCGCGGACGCCAGTCTTATTCATGCCGTGCTTGCCATGTCGCGCTGAGCACGTGAGCGCTGTCGTTGCTGCTGCCTACGACGTCCATCGCTGAGCTCTCTCTCACGCGCATCGCGTGCATCATGTCTTCTTCCGCAACGTCAGCAGCGCCACTGACGCGCGAGGCGAGCATCGAAGAGTTCCGATTCCGAAATGCAGCGCCATTGTCGCCATGGCGTGATAGTGATGCTGCAGTCAGTGGCGCTGCCACGACGTCGACTGCAAGTGCAGCGCCACTGCGCGCATCCTCGCGTCTGTACGCGCAGGGCGTGAACTTGCTCGAGCACAAAGACAGCGTCTTTCGGCAGTTTGGGCTGCTCAAGTCTCCGCGCGGCGAGTTGAGCAGCGTCGCCATCGCGAGTGGCAGTCCCAGTCCAAAGACTGCGCCAGCTCCAACACTCCAGCGCACGACAACGTCGCGCAAGATCGCACTCGCGTGTGGGTCACAAAGTCGTAGCACCAACCAGCCGTCAACTCGCAAAGAGCGGAGCTCGAGCGCGCCGTACTTGTCCGACCGGCGCGTGATCCCTGCTGGCGTCGCGGTCGCACGGACGTTCTCGTTCCGCTCAACGCTCGAGAGCAGGACGCTCGTGTCGCCAAAGCCAAAGACAGTGACAGCAGCTAGTCGCCGATCCGCAGCAGCTACAAGTGGCTGGACATCGCAGCGACAGACTGGACGGAGTGGGAGCAGTCTCCAAGCCGCAAGCAGCGCGCAGGCGACGAATGCAAAGCGAAGCGGCGGTCATGCATCACCATCGAAGCGCACTGCGCCGCACGTCGGAGCTTCCGCGTGTCCCGGGAGTCCCACGCGGACGCGCAATGGCGACCGCAGCAGTGGCGTCGCCTCGAGTGGCGCACACCGAGCTACGAGCGCCAACGCATCAACGACTCGACGATGCTCCAGTACCGGTGCTCAGCAGCAGTCACTTGTGCGCAGTGGCACTAGAAGAGAGTCGATCGCCAAAGCTCCTTCGACAGGTGCTGGCAACAGTAGCGCCTCCACTCACACTACTAACAAGCGGCAGTCGGTGCGCATGGGCGTGCCCACGACGTTTGCTGGCACCAGCGCAGACGCAGCGAGTGCACCAGTGCTCATCCAAGTCTCGCGGCGCACGTCGTCGCCGATCATGACGCCGAGCGTCGCAGAGTTTGGCATGCGGAGACGCCCGAGCGTCTCGCCGATCCCGGCACTCCAGCCTGGCAGCGACAGCGCAGGCGGGTATGCGCCGCAGCCGCGTGCATCCGTGCTGCTGCGGCGCGATAGCAAGATGGAGCGGCTCGTGGAGCAGATCTCGGTGCTAAAAGCATCGCTCGGGCTCTCGGACGAAGACCTGCAGTGGAAGGTCGAGAGCACAAAGGGTAATGCGTTCCTCGCTGCGGAGCGCCACTTGACGGACGGCGAGGAGCGGTACGACCGTCTCGTGTACGAAGTGCAGCTCCTCTCGCAGACGCCGTGCGAAGAAGTGAGCGCGTCGCTCGTCAAGCAAGTGCGCGCGATCGTCGCGCAGACACACGCGATCGGAGCAAGCAAGCCGGCGCTTGCAGCGTACCAGAGCGACGTCGCACGGCTCAAGAAAGAGCTCTTGGACGCGCGCGTCGCCTCGGAGCTCGAGCTCGCGACTGCAAGTCGATCCGATGCCGCTGCACTGAGCGAAGACCCGACTCCAGCGCTGCTCACGCAGCTCGAGGCTGCGAAAGACCGGATCTTGCACGTCCAAGAGCAGCTCAAAGACGACATCTCAAAGCTCAATGATATGGTCCTGGCGCTCGGGAGCGAGACCGACCGCCTCGACAAGACGTGCGCCGAGTTCCGGTTCATGTCACCGGACGTTGCAGACGTGAGCAACCAGCTCATTGCGATCCTCAAGCGCATCCCCGAGTGCGGCGCCGGCGAGAAGCTCCTCGCGCTCTGCGACCAAGCGATCGCGACGGCGACGAAGCTCCGCGGCTCGCGCTTGCGCGACCTCAAGCAGAAAGAGACCGACTTGGCCAAGACCATGGCGGACATTGAGGTCTGGAAGACGCGGCGCGACCAGGCCAAGGAGTACCCAGTCGAGCTCGCAAAGCGCGAGGCGCAGTGGCGCATCGACCACAGTGGCGACAACACGGCAGCGCTTGCGCTACTCCGGAGCCTCGTGCCGCAGGACGTGCAGCAGCTGAGCGTCGACGCGATCATCGCGCGCGCTGCGAGCCTCGGCGTGCTCTTCACGTTCGACCTCGCGATCTACGTCAAGCAGAACCGGTTCCTCCACTGGCTCGTCACGCACGCGAGCGACGTCGCGCGCGACAACTTCCTCGCGCTCGAGAGCGCGTCGTGGTTCACGAACTTTGTCGCGTACGACATCCACGAGCTCCGAGCGCTCGCGGCCGTGCTCCCGCCGCCAAACACAGTCTCGGGCGCCGGGAGCTTTGACTTTGACAAGGACGGCCGCAAAGCCGAGTGGCGCCTCCAGTTCATGGACCACGTGTACGCGCTCGTGAAGCGCCAGCGCGGCGAGAGCGTCAAAGCCGGCTGGGACCCGATACGGCGCACGCGCGGCGACGTGCCGCTCCAGCCGCTGACTGACAAGCAGCTCCTGAACGGAGTCTATCGGTACCCAAGCGAGCCCGAGATCGAGGCGCGCATTGCCAAGTACGAGCTCCAGCGCAAGCGCCTCGATGACAAGCGCGCCAAGCTCGAGAGCCTCGACACGGAGCTCATCCCAGCGGCCAAGGCCGAGTACCTCGCGATCGCTGACGACGCGCGGTCGGACGAGCTCCAGCGCTCGTTTGGCAAAGCGACGCTCACCGCGATGCGCGACGACGCCAAGCAAGCGCTCCAGGCGCTCACGAAGACGCGCGACGTGCTCAAGTCCGAGACAGCGCACTCGGAGAAGCAGTGGCGCGCGCTCTGTCCGACGTACGAGCAGTTCTTAGACGAAGTCGCCAAGGTCCGCGCGCTCGACCCTGCAACCCGTAGTGCGCGCATTCGCGGTCCGTTCCCATCGGAGCTCGAGCTCCAGCCGCGTGCGCGCGCTGCGTTCAAGAAGCTGTCGGTCGAAGAGGAGGCGGAGGCGCGGAAGCGCGAGCTCGACCACGCGATCGCAAGTCGCGGCAAAGAGATCAGCGACGCAGCGACTGAGTCGGTCGTACCAGCAGCAGCAGAGACAGCAGAAGTGGTCGATGCTAGTGGCCAGAGTGGCGACATGGTGCTTGACCCGAGCAGCAACACCAGCAGCTCACAGCCAGCTCAGACCACCAGTGGACTCGACAGCGCATCGACCGCAGCGCCAAGCGACAGCAACGCGAGTCTGAACGAGAGCGAAGACACATCAGCGCAGCCACACGCGTCGTTCCGGCGCGTCAAGTCGCTTCAGGTCTCGACCGAAGTGCTCCAGTTCCTCCAGAAGGACTTCTGCAGCGCACAGCGCGTGAACAGGCTCGCCATGAGCCACGGGAGTGCGACGGGCGGTCGGAGCGCAGCGAAAGCTGCACTCACAGTCACGGCGGCGGTCAAGATCAAGCGCTTTGCGTCCGAGCAGAGCATCGACGTGCGCAGTAGTGACGCAGCGCCAGTGGTGTCCGCGACGCCCGTGCGTCCCAAGTCCAAGGCGCTGCTCAAGCTGCTCGAGCAGGAGCAAGCGAGTGCCGCTGCCGTGCCAGAGGACAATAGCAGCAGCAGCAGCGGCGCTAGTGGCGATCAAGATGCGACAGGAGCAGGGGCAGGACGTCTACCACTAGCGCCGATGAAGCTCACAAACATGTTCAGCGAGCTCCAGAGCCGCTTTGCGAAGACGAAAGAGCCGAGCGACGCGCCGACCGAGTCGCCTGCAGTCGCACGCGCCGCGCCCGTGAGCTTCCTCGACGAGCTCAAGCGCAAGGCGTCGCAGAAGAAGACGACGACGACAGAGCAAGAGAGCGCCGAGTCATCAGCTCCAAGCACAAGCACAAGCAGTACGAGTGCTGCGCGACCGCCACCGGCGCCAACGTCGTTCTTAGCAGAGCTACGCGCACGCGCACAGTCTGTCGAGTAGGAGCGGCGCTGTGGCGCTAGGACCTCTAGTACTCGATGGCTCTAGGACTGTCGGACCCAAGCTGTGGCGCTAGGACTCGTCTGGCGACTTGGTCTGCTGCCTCTGACGCTGCTGCTGCTGCTGTTGATACTGCTGCTCGCGGTACGCGCGCATGCGCCGCATCGCTTTGTCGTCCAGCGCGTCCTGCATCGCGCGCACGTCGAGCGCTCGACTCGCGAGGGCGACTGCGAGCGCCTGCTGCTTCTCAGTGCGATAGGCGTCGTCCGTCATGGCGCTGAGCGCCGCAGAGGCGTCAGAATGAGACGAGCGAGTGACGAGGACGACGTCGCCATTCGCATCAACGCGGACGTCGAGCGGTGCGAGTCCCTAGCGATCGTATGCAGCAAGTGATGAGCAAGAGCGATCACTGTAGTCGACAAGAGAGAAGAGAAGGAGACGCACTGGGATCGTCGTCTGGTGACTCGAGCGCCGCGCTGCGCCAGTCGGTCCTTGGAGACACACGCCAGTCTCTTTACGATCGAATGGCCACAAGAGAGAGAGCGCGAGTGAGTCGGTTGCTACATACGCTCTGATACAAAAGAGAGAGAGCGCGTCGCACGCGGGTCAAAGAACGCGCCGTGCGCCTTGCACTGCACGAAGCCAGCGCAGAAGAAGTCGCTGTCGTCCAGGTCGAGCTCCAAGCGCGCGTGCGGACAACTGTTGACGAACGCCCGTGGCGCGCCAGTCTCTTCGCACGCAAACACAAAGCCCGTGGCGAGCGCGTGCTGCCGCGCACGTCGCGACCGCGCAGCAGGAGCACTCGAGTCCCTTGGCTGTACTGACGCGTCTTGCGTCTGCGTCTGCTGTTGTTGGTCCAAATGCAGTGGGAACTTGAGCGCGTGTCCGTCGAGCGCACGCAGCTCTGCGAGCGAGCAGAGCACGCGCAGTGGCGTCGTTGATGACGATGACGATGCACCTCGACGCTGCGCGGCGCCGCGACTGCTACAGCGCAGCAGCACCGGCGTCCTACTGCGCATGAACGTGGCGTTTGCTTGTGTGAATCTCACGCTCGACATGTGACGCATTATCAAGTCGACATTCACTTGGTTATTGTATGCAACACGTACTGTTCATTATTGCTCATGAATGCCTACACTCCAACATCCATCGACCAACTCGACGACCTCAACATGAACAACCACGTTCACCCAACTCCGAGTGCGCTCGCCTTGCGAGGTTGACAGCACAAGCAGCGCGAGGAGCATCAGTTGCGCGTACAGATCCAGACGTGGCGCTCCGTGCGACTCCGGTCTGCAAACTGAAAGATGTGCGCGAGCAGGAACGAGTCGAGTCGGCCGAGTGCTCTCGTAGCACCACCGTTTGCTGTCACTGCAGCTGTCGACATGGCGCTCAGAAGTCCGAGACGCTGGTGGACCACTAGCTGCACTCGCGCTTGCTGGCCGTCAAACGCAGCGATCTTGTCTGCCGATGCGCTGGTGAACCGATGGTCATACAGACACACTTCTTGGACCTCGTCATTGTGCGCGAGCATCGTAGCGACTGCGTCGAGCTCGTACGCGTGGATCTCTCCGCCGTATGCGCAACAGAGGCGGTCCCAGCACAGCGTGTGCCACCCGAGTGCCAGTGCCTCGAGCTTTGGTAACTCCTGGTCGTGGACACTTCTCGAATGGAGCGAGTACACTGTCGTTGGGGAACGCCTCGACAGCAAGTTGCTTGAGGTTCGGACAGTAGCTAGCGATGCCGCTGAGCGTGTCGTATGACGCTATCGCTTCTCGGAGCTGCGGAGTCTCCAGACTGTGGCTGATCACGCTCAAGAACGACAGCAGCATCTTGTTGTCACGTAGCCCAGACTGGTCAAAGCTCGTGAGTGACGATGCGATCGGCAGGTTAGAACACCAGTCCGTCTGCTCAACGACGTCTTGGTCCGAGACCCAGCCAAAGCCGTACGCTGGTATCAGCACACACACATAGGCGTCGTCTCCAGCGTGCCGTCCCGCGTACTCGAATACCGCCTCGTTCTCGAGCATCCGCAGCACTCGTGCATCGCCACGAGGATGCTCGCGCCGCACTCGACTGCACACACACGCGCACGAGCCCTCGCGTCACGCTCTGTTGTGCTGGCTCCATCATGTCCGAAGAGCTGAGGTGAGGCATCAGTGTTGCGAGTACCGAGGCGTCGATGAACCGTCTCGGGTCCTCGTGCGGGTTCCAGACACTCGTAGTAGTGCTTGCAAAGCGGCATCCCTTGAACATGAGCTGGCGCCACGACGACTCGCGCGTCGCAGGGCGGAAGATCGCGTACCGGAGCCAGCTCGCTTCGAGTTCCGAGAGCTCCCACTGGCCACTCAGTGTGTCGTTGCTGAGCCAAAGTGACTCGAGCGACTGCGTGAACGGCAGTGCCGAGAACAGACACGCGCACATGGACGGAGTGATCGTGTCTTGGTTCAGCGAGAGCGCTCGGATCGCCCTCGTCGCCTGTTTGCGGTGCAAACTGTCGATGTGCAGACTCGAGCGCACGAACGCTGACCAGTCCGTCACGCTCTCGCTCGCTTTGAGCCGCAGATACAATGTCGCGATGTCAGTCTGGAGCGACTCGAGACCTGCAGTGAGCTCTGCCACCTCTTGTACAGTTGCGACCGACCCGTTCACGGTGTAGATGGCTTCAAACTCGAATGGCGTGTCGAGCGGCGCCTCGCTGAGCTCGCGATCGAGTGTCTGGAGGAGACGCAGGTTGCGCTGGAGCTCATGTGGCTGATCTCTAAACTCGTGCAGGTCGAGCATGAGTCGCACGCTTGGCGGCGCTCGCGACGGCTCGATGAACGGCTGCAGCGTTGCGAGGTCGCGCTCGAACGCATCACTGCGCGTGGCGTGGTGGAACGTCGTCATGCACCGGGCGATGTCCCGAACCCACGTGCGCAAGTCGCCTTCGTCATCGTCATCGCGATGGTCACCCGCGTCGAGCAGCACGAACATGACGATCTCATTCGACTGGTTCATGGTGCAGTGCGGTCGATCGTCGATGATCGCTCCGTAGTGACCGTAGAACTCGCCTTCGCGCCAGATCAATCGCTTCCAGAACACGCTGTTCTCGTCCACGCCGTACCCAGCGCAGCACGCGAGCATGCGCCACATCGAGAGCGCTTCCAGCAGTCGAGTCAGTGGCTCGTCGCAAGAGATCCGTCCGAGATGACACTGAGCCGGTAGGTGGCAATCCGATGCGCAGTCGTCGCGTCCAGCATCGCTTGCGATGTTGTTGTTGCTGGTCTGTCGGTCAACATGGTGCTTCGTGCTGCAGTGCGTGCGAATTGGCGAGTGAGCGAATGACGACTACCAGAGTGGCGACAAGCGCAGCGATGCAGTTGTTGGTCGAGGTGTAAGTGGAGTCGTCATCTGTCGATCTGCACATGCCCATTAGAAGAAGGTCAGTCATGATGTTCATGGCACCTCATGAGCTCGTAGCTACCACTGTGCGTCATCGAGGCGAGCCCAGTCACACACAACGCCGTCGAGTCTCCAAGTCGTCTCATAAGTTAGAAGGTCGTGGTGGCCATCGCACTACATCTCTCTCGTCTCTTGTCTCTCGCTTGCTCAACTGTGCGGCGCAGCACTTTTGACGAAGAACGCAGGCACCAGCACAGGCTCGTGGACCAAGCGCTCCTTCGCGAACTAAACGACCGGCCCGGCGTCGATCGGTCTCCATCCATCATCACCCCATCCGTCTCCATCCATCATCACCCCATCCGTCTATCCGCCACCACCTCATGCGATCGATCTGTTGCTTCAAAACTACAGACTTGCTCCTGTGTCCAACCGCACGCACTACACGCTCTCACTCTTTCGCCTTCTTACACGGTCGCAGTCCGCGACGGCGCCATCCACGCATCGTACACACCGCGAGCGTTGCCACTCGCGTCGCCGCTCGCCATGTGCGCCATCGCAGCCTCGCGCGTCAAGTTTGCCGGTGCCGCCGCAGCGTGGAGTGTCCAGAGCCGCGTCTCAGGGCGGCGCCAGCCGTTCACTTCGTCCACGAGCGCTTGGACCACGAGGTCTCGGCTGTCGTCAGGGCTCCCGCCGCAGAGCGCGATCGCCCGTGCGCGGCCGTCGCACGTCGGCACGTACGCGATCAAGCCGCGCGCGACGAGGAAGTCGAGAGACTGCTTGATGCTCTCGCTGCAGAACGCCTCGGCGTGTGCGAGCGCGCGCTCGAGAAACAGCGCGCGCGCAAGGAGCTGCACGCGGCGCACGACGTCGCGCTCCGAGTGCTCAACGGCCACTGTGTCGTCGCCACTGTCTTGCGGCGGCAAGAGGCTCCAGAGCCCATGTGCGCAGAGCCAGAGCGAGTCGACGAACGGCCAGAGGAGCGAGAGCGCAAAGGCCACGAGCTTGTTTGACCGCCAGCGCGTGCAGTCGACGACCACGACCGTACCAGTGGCGTCTTCAAAGCCGCACGCAGGCGCCTGCGCGCGTACAAACGCGGCAATGTGCGCCGAGAGGTCGATCGCGTCGTGGCGGCAAATGTGCTCGAGGAAGTTCCACATCATCACGGCCTTCTCTTCGATCGCATCGAGCGAGAGCGCGACCGTCGTCACATCCAACCGGCGGGCGCCAGTGGCGTCGCGCACGAGCGCGTCGATCGCACCGGCGATCGCCATCTCCGGCAGAAACACATGGAGGACGTGGTTGCGGTAGAACCCGAGCTCGAGCGCGCGCGTCGGGTACTCGAGCTGCGGCGCGAGCACGCCGTTCGGACGCACAGGGACGTTCAAGATCGCGAGCGCGTGGTCTGCGATCTCGTCGGTCGCGACGTGTGCGACGTGCACATTGCGGTCGTGCAGCGCTTGTACGAGCCAGTACACGCGCGCTGCAAGCATCTCGCGCGTCTGGTACGCGCGCTTCGCCATTAAGAGCGCAGCGACAACGCTCGTGCTCGTGATCGTCCCCGTCGTCTGCATGCGCACCGCGAGTTCGTGCGCCGTCTCTGGAAGTGACGACGCTGCCGTGAGACTGAGCGGCGCGCCAAAGCGCACGTACGCGTGGCCGCACCGGAGGAAGACAATGTCGTAGAGCGACTGGAGGAAGCCGGCGATCGACTCGCGCACTTTGGGTTTGCCCAAGAGCTGGTTCGCGTACTCCTCGACTTCGTAGACCTTGTCGTAGTCGAGCGCGATCGGCACGAGCAGCACGCGCTTGGGCTTGGCCATCTCTTGCTTCGTGTAGTTGTGGAACATCGAGAGGAAGCCAAGCCGGGGCTTGCACACTCGGCCGTGGCGCGACCGCCCACCTTCGACAAACACTTCGATCGCGTTGCCGTCGCGCAGGAGCTCGTGCACGTAGCTCTCCAATACGCTCTTGTAGAGCGCGTCGTCGCGGAACGACCGGCGGATGAAGAAGCTCCCGTTCGCGCGCAGGAACGGACCGAGGAGCGGCAAGTCGAGGTTGTTGCCCGCGGCGATGCGCGGCAGCGGGAGGCCGTACGCAAAGCAGAGGTAGCTGATGATGAGGTAGTCGAGGTGCGTCTTGTGCGTCGGCGCAAACACGACGCTCACGTCCTCTGAGGCGTTCGCCTGCGCGGCCGCGAGTGCCTCCAAGACGCCGTGGAGCGACGCAACGTCGACGTGGACGCCGTGGAAGAGCAGACGCCAGGTCTTTGTGAGGAGCCAGCCGAGCGTCCGGACCGCTGGCAAGACCATGTCGGACTGGAGACCGCGGAAGATGCGCGAGACGCGGCGCGCGTCGTCGGGACTCAGCTCCACCGCGTCCTGCACACGCGCGAGCAAGTTCGCGTGGTGCGCAGCGACCGACGACGGTGCGCGGCCGTGGTAGTTGTGGCCGACGCCAGAGCGCGCGATGAAGACGAGGTCCAGGAGCGTGTGGCGAAAGTCGGCGACGCGGAGCCCCGAGCCACGGCCGGAGCGGCTCGTCGCGCCGACGCTCGCAGCGGCTTCAGCGCAGCGCTCTTCCATCGACGCGAGGAGCCACGAGTGGTGCATGATGTCGACATAGCCATGCGTGCGCTCAGTCGTCTGCCCGTCTTCACTGGTCTCGTTGTCGTCGTCGTCGTGGGTCGGCGAGACATTGGCAACGGCCGCAGTCGAGTCGGCTGCGCTTGCGACGGGAAGCGCGCTGCTGGGTGCGTCGCTGCTGTCCTTTGACTCACCAGTGTCATTGTCGCCAATCTGCTGCTCGGGCTTGCTCGCCTGCGCGTCTGGGAGTCGCCAGTCCGGTGCGCTCCACTTGGCCACCGACGCGTCCTTCAAGCTCGTGCGCAGCTCGCTCGCGTACAGCGAAGTGCTTGGCGCAGCAGCAGCGGCTTTGATTACAAGCGGCGGACGCGCGTCGCACGTCACAGCGTCTTGCGTCATGCCGTTCGGGTCTTTGCGCACGTTGTAGGCGACTGCGAGCGCCATGCTCGAGCCAGCGACGCCGCGCTCGCGCACAGCGGCTTTGACGGATCCAGTCGCACTCGTGAGCGCCTGGTCCTGCTGCTGCTGCTCGTCGATCGCTTTCTCTGACTTCTTGAGCAGCATGCGCACCTTCTCTTGGTACTTTTTGTACCGCAGCTGGATGCGCACGGCGGCGCCGTGCTGCTGCAGCACGCTCTGGAGCGTCTCGTTCGTGCGCTGCTGCACGTGCACGTGCCACTCTTCGAGGTACGTCTGCGGCGACGGCAGCACGATCGCTTTCTTCATTGCGAGCGGCTTGAGCATCGTCCGTCACGAGCGAGTGGCAGCAGATCGCTCGCTCGTCCACACACACGCACACGCACGAGCCTTGCGTGTCGAACGGAGCTCTTGGAAGAGTGTGTCGTTGGCCACAAGCGCTGACGACTCGTGTGGCGCTGGTGTGGCACGCAGCGAATTCGAAAGGGATCCCGTGTCGCACACACAAAATGTGCGGTCGCTAAGTATTGTGGCTTCCAAGCCGTTGCTCAAGCGCGCGTTTGGTGGCTTTGAACATACATGTAGCAGCGTCCATCGTGCTCACAGTACGGTTGCTGGAAGTGCATGCAGCTTGCAGCATGTAGCTTCGAGGAGCTCGAGGAACTCAAGAGCTTGAGGATGAAGACGAAGCGCCGTATGACTGCATTTTAGCATGGCGTGATAATTGAAGTTTGACACATCAAAAGCCTCTCGATACCGCGCACTATTCAGAGCAGCGTTTCACAGACGGAGCTAAAATGCACCTAAGCTCGATCACGACTCTTCTCACCAGCGCTGCTCGTGCTCCTCGTGCTCGTGCTCCTCGTGCTCGTGCTCCTCGTGCTCGTGCTCCTCGTGCTCGTGCTCCTCGTGCTCGTGCTCCTCGTGCTCCTCGTGCTCGTGCTCCTCGTGCTCGTGCTCCTCGTGCTCGTGCTCCTCGTGCTGCTCGACCTGCGCGTGAGAGTGAACGCATCGCGATTGACGCCACGTACGCGAGTGCCACAAGCACCCACGAGACCAGCGACTCGCACATCGGTCACGCGCCACTGCGATCGTCGCGAACGCCCGGCACACAAATCATGGCGCGGTATCGCTCGCGACGCGCAGTCGTGACAACAGCGATCGCGCTTATCGCGCTTGCGGCAGCGCCAATGCACGTCCGCGCGTCGCCACAGACTGTAGTGCAAGCGTGTTCGTCGTGTGACGTCCCAGCGCCGCGCGAGCTCGCGTTCTGCCGCGAGTTCGTCAAGTACTCGTCGTGCCGCACGCTCGCGTCCTGGCGCGACATGGTGCGTCGCTCTCGACTGTCATCGACACCTCTATAGTACTCTCACACGTTCGCTCTATCACAACTTGCGCTTGAACTGCAGGACGACGCCGCAGAAGCCGAGTTCGCGCGCCTCGTCGCTGCTGCGAACGCGAGCGCTGCCGCCTCCGACAGCGCGTGTAGCACAGCGCTCAAGCGCGCCGAGTGCGCGCGCATGTTCAACGTCTGCGAACTCGGGACGCCGCAGAGTCTGTGTCTCGACAGCTGCACGAGCGCACTCGCGGGCAACTGCACGGCTGTGCTCGGTCCAGTGGCGCTCGCGACTGCGACGCTGCGCTTCTGCGGCTCGGCGTCGGCGCTCAACCGCGGCGTCGCGGACGGCGGTCAGTGCTTTGACGTCGACTACGTCGGTCCAAAGCACTCGGCGTGGGTCGTCGGCTTTGTGATCGCAGTCGTCTTCTCGTTCTTCGCTAGCGTCGGGATCAACTTGCAGAAGAAGGCGCTCAAGCAGAACGAGCTCGTGGCGCAGGAGCAGAACGCCGAGCCGACACCAGCGTACCGCCTGCCGCTCTGGTGCCTCGGCTTCTTCCTCATTCTCGCAGGCTCGATCCTCGACTTTGTCGCCTTTGGGCTCGCGCCGCAGAGTCTCCTCGCGCCGTTGGCCGCGCTCACGCTCGTGTGGAACATGGTGCGTTGCGCAGTCTTTGTGTGAAGATGTGTATACTATTATGTCTCCATAGTGTATACTGATATCCGTGTATACGGATGGGTATACGAAAAGATGCTCGCGCCGTGCTTTAACAAAGAGAAGCTCGGACGCAAAGACATCGCTGCGACGCTCGTGATCTTCGCAGGCGCGACGATCGCCGTTGTGTTTGCGTCGCACACGTCGCCGTCGTACAACTTGAGCATGCTCTTGGAGCTCTATCGCGACCCACTCACATGTACGTACTCTGTCTCGCTGTGTCTCGCTGTGTGAGTTTCTATCCAATAGTGTGCGTTAGCAACTCACGAGTGTGTATCTGATTGTAGGTGGCTACTTTGTTGTCGTTGCACTCTGCGTCGCGCTCCACTACGCGCTCATTCAGCTCGTGGAGAAGCTCAGTCTCACGAGCAAGCGCCATCGCATGATCCAAGTCGGACAGCCAGCGTTCTGGGCTCGCGTGCGCCTCGTGGCGTACTCAGGGTGCGTCCCTAGCATCGTCCTTGTCAACAGAGATGCCTGCTATCATCTCCTAGGCACTGACGACCTGCCTCTCGCTCTATCGCTCTCTCCTGCCTGAACAAACCAGCCTCTCTGGGACCATGGGCGGCCAGTCCGTGCTCTTTGCCAAGTCGTGCGCCGAGCTCCTCAAGGCCGCTTTCCACGGCGACAGCAGCCTCAAGCACGTCGAGTCGTACTTGCTCGCGCTCGCGCTCATCGCGTGTCTTCTCTGTCAGATCCACTACCTCAACTGCGGCCTCGTGCACTACGACGCGCTCTCGGTCGTGCCGATCTACCAGGCGTACTGGATCATCACTGGTGTCCTCGGCGGCGCGATCTACTTTCAAGAGATCCGGACGTTCTCGGCGCATCAGGCCGTGATGTTTGTGCTCGGGATCATGACGACGATCTTCGGCGTCGTGCTCCTCTCGCAGCGCAAGCCGGCGCACGCCGCGGCGCAGTCGAAGCGTAAGATCCTCGAGCGCGGCTTTAGCTTCACGTCGACGATCGACAGTCGCTCCGATAGCCACAAGAGCGTCTTGCCGAGCGTCCCCGAGCTCCCGCTCGTCGAGAGCGCAGCGTCGACAGACAGCGACGACGCAGCGATCGCTGCGGCGGCGGCCGCAATGGCCGCAGCAGCCGCGTCTGGCTCGGCCATGGGCACGATCATCGAGCACGAGAGCGAAGTGAGCACGGGCGAAGAGTCGGACGGCGACGACAGCGACGGGAGCGGGAGCCAGTCGGACCAAGTGAGCCGCCACGTCATTGACAACTACCTCGACATGTCTGCCACGATGTGCTTGACCGAGATCCTCGGCGGCCTCGGCTTCCAGGCCGCGGCGCACCAGCGCGGGATCTTTGCGCGCCGACCGTCGAGTCGGATAGCAGGGTGCGTCTCACTAGCGACTGGAGCTCATGACAATGGCGTTCTACTGACGTGTTGTGTGCGTATATGATCCATGCAGCAGTGGCGAGAGCGAGAGCGCGCGGCCGAATCGCCGCAGCGTCGACGACATTGAAGTCGGGATGCCGTCGGCCACGCGCGACGCGATGCCGCGCGAGAAGGTGACGAAGCGGCGGTCGATCACGTTCACGTCGTTCCAGAGCGCGAAGAAAGAGGACGGCGACCCGTCGCCCCCGACGCTGTAGCCCATGACTCTTATGCACATACTGGCACTCGCCATACGACAGCAGTGGCCACTTGGCTACTTCAAAATCGTATGCTGTCCACTTCAAGTGGACACTCTCGCTCTCTGTCCATCTGTCTCGTTTCTGTCGCTACCTTCACGATGCGTGCTCGAGCCCTTCGACGTGATCCACCAAGTGCGACGGCGCGTGCACGTGCTGCGCCATTGTCGACTGCTTGCGCGAGTGCGATCGACCGCTGAGACGCGACTGCGACGACGGCGAGAGCAGCACGCGGCGACTCGTGCCGTCCATGGCGCTGAGCGCCGTGAGGTGCTTGACGTCGCTCCGGATCTCCTCGAGCGACCGAATGAGACTCTCGTTCTGGAGCGCGAGCTGGAGCACCATGCCCTGCAGCAGCTTCGTGCTCGCGCTCGCTTCGTTGTTTGCGTTTGCACCAGCGCCACTGCTGCTGCTGGGACCACTCGCGCTCCAGTCGCCAGCTCTCCGTCCAGCGCCAGTGCCAGGTCGTATTGCTCGTCCACTCGCGTCGGTGCTGCTGCGCTGGTGCCGACTGCCCGCTCCATCGCCACTCCCACCGCTGTCGTCCTCGTCGCCGTACTCGTCGTCGTCGTCATCGCGGTCTTCGCGCTCGGACGCCACGACCGTGTGCACGAGCTTGCCGCCCAAGCTACTGAGTGCGCCGACGTGGCTCGACAGGAGCTTCGCGCTGCGCTGGAACGTGTGCGACGACGAGATCGCGCGCACGACCGACAGACGCGACGCGCGGCCCGTGCGCTGCTTCTTGCTCCGGCACGACGCTAGTGCGCGGCGGAGCTGCGCAAACAGCGCGCGGACGTACTTGATGACCTCGTACACGAGGTGCACGCGCTTGTGCGCCGACTGCTGGAGCTCCCCCTCGACGTCGTCGAGCGCTTTGCGGTACGCGTCGTAGATCACGACGAGCACGAGGTTCGCGAGCACGACGGCGTGCAGCAGCACGAACGCGACGAGCAACACCGTGCGGATCGGCGCATCACGTGACAGCGCTGCGCTTGCGACGTTGCGACTTCGTTCGATTCCGATCGCAAGCGTGAGGAGCGAGTGCGTCGCGGCCGAGACGCTCTCAAAGCCTCCAGCGTGGTGCGACGCGCCGAGCGCGACGACAAATGCACTCGCGTAGCCGTAGAGCAGCAGCGCGGAGCAGAGCGCGAGCGAGAGCAGCTTGGTCTTGGCGATCACCACCGTGCGCACGAACACGTCGACGTGCTTGGACACGCGCAAGAGCAGGACGAGCACGAGCCAGCAGAGGCACGTGTTGACTGCGAGCAGCGCCTGGGCGATCCGCAGCGGCTCCGTGAACGCTCGAAGCGTCACGAACGCGTCGCTGTCGAGCGGCAGCGCGGCTGGAAAGTGGATGAGCGCGACGAGGCGCAGGAGCCAGACGACGACGTAGAGCACGAGGCTGAGCACGCGCGCTGTCGAGCCGTAGCGCGAGGACCACTTGAGCGCTTTGAGCGCCGCGGCTTTGCGGCGCCGGCCCGTGTGCGCGAGCACCTCGGACGCGAGGAAGTAGCCGTAGAACACGAGCACGACGATGTCGCTCGCCGACTTGTACAGCTGCTCGCTGTCAAAGAGGAAGCTCTTGGTCACCGGCGCGCTCGTCGCGGCGAGCGTTGGGACCACGCCGCCGCTCGACGGGAACGCAAAGACGAACCGGAGCGCGAGCACGTGCCGGAGCAGGACGTTGTACAGATTCAGGTCGAGCACGACTGCGCGCGTGTGCGCATCGACGTACGCGCTGCGGTCGAGCCAGTTGAGGACGCCGCGCGCGTGTGCTGCGTTCGCGCGCGGCAAGACGATCGAGAACGCCGGTGCTGGCAGCGCTGCTGTGCCTGCTACTGCGGCCATGGACGAGAACTGCAGCGCGCGCTCGGCGGTCGTGTCGGTGCCGTTGAGACCTGCGAACGGGAACAGCGCGTTGGGGTCGTCGCCAAACGCCTCGGTCGACTCGACGTCCGAGGCAAAGTCGCCGCGCGTGTTGCCGTAGCAGTAGAGCGCTGCAGAGCTCGTGGACAGCGATGCTGAATTTGCAAAGTACGACGTCACGCGACTTGTGCAGTCGGAGCGCACGACGCGGAGCTGGCCGATGCGAACGCCACCGACGACGCGACTCGTCTGGAACACGAGGTCGGCGTCTGTGGCGCTGCTGCTACGAGCGCTACCTGATGGGTAAGCGAGGTCGAGGAACGGACCCTTGAGCCACGCAAAGAGCTCTGGCGCACTCGCTATCCGGTAGAACGACTTGAGCTCTCCTGCTGTCGAAGTAGTCGGCGCTTGGAACTCTGTGTGGACGAACTGAGCTGCAGACAAAGAGAAGAGCGAGCGGCACGTTAGCCAAGGACGCACGTGTGGTGTGTGTGTATCGATGACGACTCAGGAACGACAGACGGACGTACCCACGGGCTCAGTCGCAAAGCGCGCGATGCCTTCGCCGCTGTACTCTGCGCTCGTGCTCACGGAGTAGAAGTAGAGGAACAGCGCGTGGAGAAAGAGCTCGCGGATCTTGGCGCGGATACGCGCACTGCGCTTCTTGCGGATCAGCGCCTTTGCGTGGCCGCGCACGAGGTCCTGGAGCTCCGTCACGCGCTTCTGGTTGCCATGTCGCCGTCGCCACCTACGCATGGGAGCGAGCAAGCACGTATGCACAGGCGTCACTCAACTCGTAGACGCGATTACATCATGTAGCACGTGTGTGCGAGAGACCGCGCTCGAACCATCGCTGAAGCCCGACGATCGCGTCGTGTCGCGACTTCTCCACGAGCTCATCGAGCGTCGGGACGCCCGCGTATCCGTCGTCGTGGTAGCGTGGCTCGTGCGCTGTGGTCGCACGCGACGATGTCGGGACGCCACTGCTGCGCGTCGCAGCTGCTGTTCCTACTGCGCGACCACTGCCATCGCTTGCGCCGAGGAGCTTCTGTGTCGAACCCACTGCCGCTAAGGACGACGCCGCTGCGGATGGTGTGCGCGCGAGTCGATTGAGCTCGTCTCGAGCGCCCATGACACCTCGCGCCGCCTCGAGGCGCTAGTGCCATTCGTCGCGTCCGAGTGCGTCGTAAAGACTGCGAAACGACTGATCGCCTGGAGATGTCCTCCCGATGAGGACCTCTCTGGCCAAGGCTCGTGATGCGAAGAAGGCATTGGAGGAGTGCTTTGGTACAGTCCCCAGTGAACAGAGGTTGAGAGACCGAGAGAGACCTATGGTGACAGCTAACGGCAAGAGGAACGAACGAGACGAAGCTGTTGATACGAAGACGCAAGACGCCTCCGACGGGTTCTAGGGTCACACACGCGCTATACTCACTCGGCGGGTGAGACGAACGACCCGACGGTCCCGATCACTGCGAACACGAGCGAGAGCCCTGCGAGCGCTGCGTTGAAGCCGATCTCCCATCGCGACAGCCGATGCGCAAAGAGCTTGATGTAGCAGACGCACGGGAGGAAGACGGACGCGAGCATCGCAAAGAACGCGCCGAGAAACGACGTCACGCGCGCAAAGTGCGGCACGTACAGCGCGCAGAAGAGCGTCGCGACGCCAATTGCTGAGCGCAGGACCGCGCGAAAGACCTTGGTGCGTCGATGCGTGGGCGTCGCCATCTCTTCTGGCGTCAAGACGAACTCTTCGAGCGCGAGTGCGATCGGCGTGATCGTGATCGCGATCTTCGACATCGGATTCAGCGCAATGGTCCAGATCACGAGGCGCGTGAGGGCGCCTGGGAAGACTGCGATGAGGTTGAGCGTGATCTCTTTCGTCGTCTGGACGCCAAACATGAGGTACCCCGCGAGCTCAATCGCGCCGTAGACGAGGCACACGATGAAGTACGCGACGTTGAGCACGCGCGGGTACTCGGCGCGATTCGCCATCGACGAGCAGATCGACGGGAAGACCGAGTGGCCGCCGAACGCGACCATCGTGAGTCCAATCGCCAGTGGCATGCGGTCTGCGTCGGCGACGATCTCGAGTGGCTGTGGCGCCAAGAGGCTCCCAATCGTGTACTCTGGCGCAGTCGTGTCGATCATGAGGCCGACGTAGAAGATCGTGTAGAGACAGAAGAGCGACGAGAGGATGCCGATGAGGCTGAAGTACGACAGGATCGACAAGTGCGTGGTCCAGAGCGTCGGAAGGATGAGCAGGAACGCCAGGACCGTGAGCTGCGCTTCTGTAAACGCTGGCAAGAGCGCTGCGAGTGTATCACCGACTAGTGAAACAAAGCGAGACAGTGCAGGTGCAACCAGGTTAGTGAGTGATGGTCACTTCAACTCGCCCGACCATGGCAAAGACGTACTGAGGACGTTGAACATGGCGCACGCTGTGAAGAGCTCGGAGAAGAAGATGATGCTGATAATGAGGCGTCCGCGCGTGCCGAATGCCGCTTCGCCAATGTCTGGGTACGTCTGTCGTCCAAGCAATCAATCGGTCAGATGAGTGCGTGCGTCGAGCAGGCGAGAACGTGCGTGTCAGTACGCAAGCTCGCGCCACACGTACGGTCATGCCCTCTTGGTAGTCGAGACAGTAGCCGAGGAGCTTGCCAGTGTGGTTCGTCACGAGCGTGAAGAAGAAGAAGAGCGGGATGCCGACGAGCAAGCCGCTCGAGCGCAGCGCGAACGGGCTCGAGAGCACCCCGACGCCGAGCAGGACGTTGATCGCGTTGAAGACCGCTTCTTTGTAGTTCATCTTGCCGTGCGCAGGGAGACCGTGCGCGTCGACTGCGCTGGTCGTGACGGCTGCGCTGCCATCGATCGTGGGCTGCAAGATGCGCGAGTGCTCGGAGAACGACCCCGAGTGCGTGCGGCGGCGGATCGCAGCAGGCGACGCCATGCTGAGCGTCGTTGTGAAAGCGAGCGACAGACACGACCGTCAGTGCCAGTCGACATTGTACGCACTTGCTGCCTGTGACAGATAGACAGATACACAGATAGACAGGCAGACAGACGTACTAGGTCTCGACGCCTTCTTCAAACGTTGCGGGCCATGACGACGCGACGTGCGCGTGACCATCGCGTCGGCCGCTGCCGCTGTGCTCGAGCCGCGCGCCGGCCGGCGAGTACGACGGCAAGAGGCGCTGGTGCTCGTGCGGCGTCTGCTGCTGCTGGCTGTTACTGCCGTACATGATGATGATCGCGACTGCTGCTGCTCGTGTGTTATTTTGCGCGTGTGCAGCTCGAGTGGACAAGAGCGAGCAGCAACGAAGACGCGCGTGAGGCGTGTGCGCGAGCCGACGGATTCGTGAATGAGCGAGCGCGAAGGTTGAGTGGTGGCGTGGCATGGACGACCATGCGGATGCATAGAAGCGGGAGTTTCGAGGTGGGCACTTTTGTACTTGGAAATTGTATGCTTCGAGTCGACTCTTTCGTGCAAGCCGGCGCTGCTTCAGCTTGGATCAGGACTTTGCTATGAAGCAGTGAATCGCGCGATGGGAAGAGCATGTAGCAGCAGCATGTGTCTGGCTTGTTGTTGTCGTCCTTGTTGTGCCTTGCTGCCATGGACGGTCTTGAGCGCGCCTTACCCTGCCATGCGCATGTGGTTGCTCCAAGCTCGTGGAGCCCGACCAAGCGATTTCGAATCCTGAATCAATCGAGCGAGTCCGCGCTGTTTAACAAGCAACAAGCGCTCGTGCAACGAGCATTCGCTTGCGAAGAAGGCTAGCGAGGCGCTCATGTTCATGCTCGTACGCATGTGCGAGTTGAGAGGTTGGTCAGCAGTGCAATTGCGGTGCTGCATGTTGTGTTGCGTCAAGGCAAGTTGCTGCATGCATGCGACAGAGTGGCACACCAGGTGTTTGCTGTTGCTCCTGTTGTTGTTGTGTGGTGAAGACCAAGTGGTGTTCGCGCTCAGCGTGCATTTGCATGCATCTTGTTTAGCTCTTGCCTGGCTGGTTGGTGTGTTGAGCACGGAGCTGCTGTCGCGAGACAGACTTGCCTGCCTCTCTGTCTTGCTGGTCTCTTGCTTGCCTCTTGAAATGCTCGCCTGTGATCCTAGCTCCTAGATCTCCTAGATCTGAAGCACGAGCTCTTGCAGAAGCGACAGCGACAAAAGCAATCGTCACAACACTGCGTTCCGACACCAGTTCACGTCGCGAGCAGCAGCAATGGCATGGCGCCACTCGAGCTTTGCTTTGCTGCTGTTGTTGTTCAGACGGCTACTCTCTATCAGTCCAAAGCACACAGTGAAAGCAAGCGCTTGGCCACGATGCAAATGCGAATGCGACTGACGCGTCCAAGCAAAGCACATGAAAGCGCTAGTGTTTGTATGCAGAGCCGTCTGCAAGAGCTAGAAAAGCACGAGCGCGAGCACAAGTCACGCCGACGCAAGCCGCAAGACGCAAGCCGCAAGACGCAAGCCGCAAGACGCAAGCCGCAAGACGCAAGCCGCAAGACGCAAGACGCAAGATGCAAGACAGCGTTGATCGCGATCCGAAGTGAAGAAATGGCCTCGCTGTTGTTGGTTTCAGTATACATCCCGACTTGTAGCAAAATCAAATAGTGAAGAAATCAAGTATGACTGAACTTAGGCAATGTGCGTCTATCTGCGTGATTTCGTAGCTCTTGTCGGCTATTTTGCAGGATTTTCTATCACGCTCAAATAGCAAGTATTTGATGTTGATGTTCGTATTGAACTGTCCATTTCGGTCGTCTAAACATGCGACGGGTCAATTACCTTGCTTTGATCACTATAGACAATACAATTTGAACCAAGATGACGAATCGCGACGCGAAACATCTTGGTGTTTGTATTGCGACGACAATTAGCAAATCTGGGCGACAAAATCCAGGTATTTGAAATGTATTAAACAAAATATCCAAACTATTTTCTCATCAAGTGCCTCGATTTTATCGCTATCGAGATCGCTGTTTGTCGCGGCGATACAAAATCCAAGATGTTTCGCGTCGCGATTCGCGATCATTTGCGCAAACACCTTCTATTCCAATCTCGATAGTGAAAAACGCGAGGCTGAAACGAACGGACGTGGCAAGCGGGGCAAGAGCAAGACCAAGAGCAAGACCAGCGGAACGTGCCCTTGTTTGCGCATTGGCGCACTTGAGGAGCAGCTTGTCGTCGTCGTCGTCGTCGTTGTCGTAGCACCCGCGGCAACAGCTCATTCTGCAACTCGCGCGCATCGAGCTCCTTCAACGCACTGCACACTGCACACTTCACTCGCTCTTCGACGATGGAGAAGACGCCAGCTACAACGACAACATCCGCGGCGCCGTCGACGCGCGCGACGCTCGGGCGCCGGCCGCTCACGCTGCCCGAGAAGATCCTCACGCACTGGGCCGTGGGGCTCGCCAAGCCCGAGGTCGAGCCCGGGCAGATGCTGTGTGTCAAGGCGCAGTGGACGCTCGCGTGCGAGATCACGTGGAAGTCGATGGACAAGACGTACCAGGACATGGGCCGCCCGCGCATCTGGCGCAACGACCGCTTCTGGCTCGCAGTCGACCACACGGTCGACCCGCGCGTGAACCACCTCCCGACGCAGCAGATGATGATCAAAGCGTCCGAGGACTTTGCAAAGGAGGCCAACTTGACCAACTTCCAGCCGCCAAACACGACGATCCTCCACACCGAGTTCTACCGCCAGCGCGCGCAGCCTGGGCAGATCGTCGTCGGCGCCGACTCGCACAGCTGCTCGACTGGCGGTCTTGGCGCATTTGCGATCGGTCTTGGTGCTGCGGACGTCGTGATGCCGCTCGTGACTGGCGAGACGTGGATCAAAGTGCCGGAGACTGTCCTGATCGAGTTTGTCGGCACGCCGCCAGTCGGCATGGGCGGCAAAGACGTGATGCTGTACACGCTCGGGATCCTCAAGTGCAACACCGTCGCGATCGGCCGGTGCGTCGAGTGGGGCGGCAACATCTCGGCGCTCTCGTGCGACGCGCGCTTTGCAATCAGCAACATGACGGCCGAGTTTGGCGGCATCGCCGGTGTCTTCCCAGCCGACGAGCGCACGGCCGCGTACATTGGCGCGCGCGATGCGCACAAGGACGACGCGATCTACTTCCGCGCAGACCACGACGCCGAGTACGCGGAGAAGTACCAGATCAACTTGGACAACCTCTCGCCACAGGTTGCGCTGTTCCCGTCGCCAGACAACGTCAAGCCGGTGGCCGAAGTCGCAGGCATGAAGCTCGACGGCTGCTTCATTGGCGCGTGCACGACGGCCGAGGAGGACCTCGTGCTCGGCGCGCTCGTGCTCGAAGCGTGCATGAAAGCCGGCATGACGCCCGTCGCGCACGGCAAGCGCCGCGTCACGCCGGGGAGCCAGATCATCATCAACAAGCTCCGCGAGCACGGGCTCTTGGCCGTGTACGAGCAAGCGGGTTTTACGGTCGGCGCACCGGGCTGCAGCTTCTGCCTCGGCATTGCAGCAGACGTCGCGGGCGAGAACGAAGTCTGGCTGAGCTCGCAGAACCGCAACTACCGCAACCGCATGGGCAAGGGCTCGATCGCCAACTTGGCGTCTGCGATCACGGTCGCGGCGTCGAGCTTTGCGATGGAGGTGACGGACCCGACGCCGTTCCTCGCGCTCATTGACACGGCCAAGTTCCACGAGCTCGTGCCGCGCGGCGCATCGGCGCAGTTTGCAGTCTCGGAGCCAGTCCCAGAGCTCGCAACGACATCGTCGGACGCGGACAAGGACAGCGCGTCGGAGGCGCTCGCGACGTTTCAGAGCCAGATCAAGGGCCGCGTGCAGGTCTTTGGTGACAACATTGACACGGACGCGATCCTCCCAGGCGAGTACTTGACTGAGAACGACATGGAGAAGCTCGGGAAGGTCGCGTTTCTGCACACGAACCCAGACTTTCGCGACAAGGTCACGGCTGGACAGAGCATCGTCGTCGCGGGTCATGGCTTTGGCTGCGGCTCGTCGCGTGAACAGGCCGTGACAGCGATGAAAGGCGCCGGCGTCCAAGCGATCATCGCGCGGTCGTTTGGCTACATCTTCTCGCGGAACTACCAGAACTTCAGCCTCATGGGCATCCAACTGAACGACGACCGGTTCTACGAGCTCGCGACTGAGAACGCCGAGATCACGCTCAACATGACGGGCCGGACGATCGAAGTCGGCGGCGAAGTCTTCCGGTTCAACATGTCGCTCTTTGAGGAGCGCTTGCTCGCTGGCGGCGGCATCATGCCGCTCTACAAGAAGTTTGGGAACCGCCTGTTCCGCGTCGCGGTGCAAGAGCCTGGCGAGTCGGCGGCGACTGGCGGCTGCGGCAGTGGCGGAGGCAGCAGCAGCAGTGGCAGCGGCGGGTGTGCACCAAAGGCGACTGCAGTCGCTGGTGCGGCAGATGCTGCGAGCGACTTGTCGTGGTAGTGAGTGAGAGTGAGATGAGCGATACGTGTGCACGATATAATGGAATTTGTATGAAACATGGGCACTTGGGTGTGAGTTTGGATCACTTGAACGTCATGAAGCACTAGGTGCTCATGAGGTCCTCGAAGCGACTCGCCTTGCGCAGCACACAGCGCATCCAACGTAGCTCTGCTCCTCATGCCCCTTGTATCTGCTTGACGAACTGAGCGACGCGAGATCGCTCCAAGTCTAAGACTGGCGCAGCATAAGACTTCGCGTCTTATGCTGCTCCAGTCGCTCTCCAGTGCTGATCCTCTCGCTGTGTCTGTGTGCTTGAGAGCACTCTGGCGCTCGCGTCGGGAGTCAACTCTTGACGACGTCTCGACCTGCGCACGCACGCTTCGTCTGCACACACACAGCTCTAGCAGCAGTACTAGCGATGGCTGCAAGTGGTGGCGTCAAGATCCCGCCCGACTGGCTGCGTGAGGTGCGTTGCGTGACACTCGAGGCAGCTCACGCCAAGCTCGTGTGCGTGACGTTCTCACGCACTACTCTCTCTCTCTCTGTGCTTGCGACCGCTGATAGCCGCGCTTCCCAAAGCGCTCGGACTTGCTCGAAGCGCGCAAGCTCGAGACGCGCCAAGTCGCGCTCGATGCCGAGCACGCGCACAAACCGCACCACCACGCAGGCGACCGCTCGTTCGCGCACTCGGACACGATCTTCCGCGACTCGTTCCGCAAGCGCGGGGCATTCGACTTCTCCGGCCAGCCGCCGATCGACCCCGCGCAGTTCCACGCGCGCGCGACGTGCAGCGGCGTCTCGACGCGCTCGGCGTACTTGAGCGACCGCCAGACGCGTCGCCGCGAAGAGAGCCTGGCGTTCGAACCGCACGAGGTCGAGCGTCTCCGCGATATCCCGAAAGCTGAGCAGCTCCGCGAGTGGTGGCGCCAGCCGCGCGACGGGTACGTGGCGGACCCAGCATCGTCGGTCTGTGCAAACTCGCTTCGCCTCGAGCTCGCGCACCACGGCTTCGAGCTCGGACCGATCGACCCAGGCAAAGTGCGGTGTCCAGCATCCGTCGACGAGCGCCGGCAGCTCCAGATGCGCAAAGCGCAGCTCGCAGACAAAGTGCCGCACATCCTGCACTCGATCCCGGCCGCGTACCTCAAGAGCGACCGCGCCGAGGCTGCGACAATCACGCGCGCACCGGATCTGTACGCACAGGAGCGGCAGCATGTACGTCCTCTTGTCGTGGACGTGCGAGGCTATGATGGTGAGCGGTGGAGGTCTGTTGGAGCTCAGTGGGCTGACATGTGTGTGGTGTGGTTTTGTCTTGCCTCTCAGAGCTCGACTGGCGGCGGTGGTGCGCTGACTCGCGCTGGGTCGCTCTCGTCCGCGTTCCCACCCGTGTCGCCGATCAACGCGCTGAACTCGCAGCCAAAGAAGCGCCGCGCACGACCCAAGAGCCTGAGCATTGAGAGCCTCTTTGTCGAGAGCACAAGTCAGCGCGCGCTGCTCGATCAACTCAAGACGTGCGAGTCACTGGCGTCGCCCGAGCGCCATCGTTTGAGCTCGGGCGTTGGCTTTGGCCACTCGGTCGATCGCCAGCAGCAGCAGGACGTCGGGTCGTCCAGTCCGACACGAGGCGTCCGGTGCGGCGGCTTTGCATGATCCGATCGATCGATAGGCAGACACGAGGAGACCAATAGACATCCGGACATGAGGACGTGCATTGGCTGGTCTAACTACGCAAGAGAGCGAGCGAGCGAGCGTCGATCTCTGAGCAAGCGTCTAGCGACGGATGCATGTCCAGTCTACTCGTCCGCGCCGTGCTCGTGCACCCATTGCTGTATCCACGCCGCGACGCGCTCGACGTTCATCTCCATGTCTTCGACCGTGCGGCTCTCGAGCACCTGCACGATCTCGGCCGCGTAGCTCTCGCGCGCCTCCTGGAGCACGACCTCCATGATCTCGCACTCGACGTTCTCGGTCACTTTCTTCTCTGAGTACCCGCGGCGCTGGAGACGGTCGAAGAGCGTCGTGTTGTCCACGCGGAGCACGAGCACGAGGTCGAACCAGCGCTCGGGGAAGAAGTCGCACGTGTGGAAGTCCACGACCTTGCCGCCCTCGGTCATCATCTCCTCCATCTCGTCGCACACTTTGTCTTCATCGAGCACAAAGCAGTCGAACTCCTCGTCGCGGCCTTCGTGCAGCCCGCGCTCTTTCACGAGGTCGCCCACGTTCACGTGCTGCAACGGCGTGCGCTCCTGTGAGAGAGAAGCAGCAGCAGTTGGTGGTAGTGACAAAAGCGCAGCACACAGTCGCGAGTCGGTCAGTCAATCAGTCAGACTCTCACACGCGTGATGGTGTCGTTCTGGTAGCGCAGCACACACGCCAATACACACAGTAACAGACACACAGACACACCGCGAGGAGCTGGCACATGGACGTCTTGCCCGTACCGGGCGTGCCGGTCACGAGGATGTTCGGCAAGCGCGGCATAGCTCTTCACGACGTCTGCTCCTGATGCTTGTTGCTTGCTTGCTGACGCTTGTTGCTTGTTGCTTGTTGCTTGTTGCTTGTCAATCAAATCACTGGCACACAGAGCAGATTTGAACAAAGTATGGTCTGTCGACACTAGCGTTAGTCGATAGTGATGAAAAAGGGAATGCTCAGGTTCAGTGCGTGTTTTGCACACATAGTCACTGTACGCATTGACTTGATATTTGTAAAAGGACGCTACTGTTCAATGTACCAAAAGTACGCACGCTCAAAGTACTATTCACAACTTGTTGTGTAAAGCAATCGAAACCCAAGCAAGTGGTTTTGCTGGTTGATAACATTTATACGATCGTAAAATATGAACTTTACAGCTCAAGAAATTTTGTGGTCTAAAATGGTTTGGTTGGTTACGTTTGATTCTCGCCACACCATAAGTATACACCGTGGTTCAAACACTTACAACCACAACCATAAACGATTAACCACTTTGCACTGGATCAGTCACATCCCAGCTCTCTGGTTCATACGACGACTCACACTGCCACGACAACTCACATTGCGACATCACGAGCAGCACGTCGATAGCTCTCCTAGTCATGTGACTCTACGTCGTCAAAGTGTGGGGCTCGCATGCGTGATGCCAACTACGCACCACACGAGAGGATCAACTCAACTGTGAAGGAACTCCACATGACACACACACACACACACACACACACACGCCTGGCAGATGTATGCATGGCTTGTCATCGAGAGCTCCAAGACTAAGTTGTGGTCTCAAGTCCTCATGAGTGTCTCGTCGTCTCTCGCTATGTTGCTCCAGATAGTCACAGCAACCTTTGCTACAGTGTCATTGAAAGTGTCGTGGTCGACTGCGTATGTCGAGATCGAGATCGAGATCGAGATCGAGTGCGTGCTGCGTTGCTGTCTTTGAGTCGCTCGAGTGGGTCTGAAAGCGCGTACATGTCCACTAACGCTCTCGTGTATCTCGTGTAGGGAACCAAACATCTTGCCCTGGTATCAAGCCGACAAGCTCGAGAACCTGTCCTTTACACGACGATGACCATCTCGAGCGTCTCCAGTCTTGCTGAAAGCGTGGTGTTTGCGCTGTCTTTCGAGGAGCACTTGAGAAAGCACTCGCTGAGCTCGCAGCAAGCGCAATCAAAGCAAGCATGTTCGCGACAGTGTCGGTGCTTTCTTGCTTTCGACTCGTGCCTTAGTCTGAGCATGCTCTTGCGCGCCTTTGTTGTTGTTGCGGTTGTTGTTCTTGTTGTTCGCTTCGCCCTATGCTGCTAGCGAGCGAGTGTGTGTAACTCTAATGCATGCGCTTCTTCTCCGAGAAAAGCAGACATACTCACACACATGTATAGCAGCAGAGGCCACGACCACCACCACAATGCTCCTTTCACTCGAGCAACGAGCAACAAGCAACAAGCAGCAAGCAACTCAAGAGACCTGCTTTGCTTGCATTCGCGACTCGACTCGACTTGAAAGCAAACGAGCCGAGCGAAACTAGTTCGAGTCTGTCTGTCTGTCGTCAACGGCAATGGCGCTGAACCCTGTGGCTTCACGTGTTGGCATTGGCATTGCCACTTCTCGCGAAATGAAACTCGGCTGGCGCAGCAAGCAAGCAAGCAAGAGCAAGCAAGCGAGTAAGAGCAGCACTCACTCTCACTCTCACTCTCACTCTCTCTCTCGGTCGCGACGACGATCGTCAATAGCGTCATCCGCGCCATCTTAGCACTGCATGCATGCATGGATACGAGCAACGCAACGCACACGTGTTCGAAGACAGCACTTTGAGCGCGCGAGCGAGATCCATTCAAACCAAGTCGTATCAGGAAGAGCAAGCGCTTGAAGCAATCGCGTGTCGAGACGCGAGCATCTTGAGTGCCGTGAAGCAAGGTTGGTCGGTCGGTTCGAGTGACGAGATGAAAGATGAGAGAGCAAAGGAGAGCAAAGAGAGCTCGTCTCTCGATTGAAAGGCAAGACAAGACAAGACAAGTGTGTGGTCGGTCGACTCCCTCGATTCCGTCACTAGCACACTTGATGCGCCGCGCTTCGAAATATGCGCGATGCATACAAACACCAAGTGATTGTGACAGTTGCTGGGCCGTCTGACAGCTCGTCGTTGTCGTTGTCCCACGCTCGAGTGATTTATAGGTTGACTTCCAACCGGATAGTGACGAAAAAGAGGGAAGCCAACTCCAACGAAGCGGCGCGAGTGAGTTGAATGATACGCGAGCAAGTGAGCAAGGTGCAAGTGTATGGTGCGTTGATCCGCGCTCGCTTGCTCGCTTGCCTTACCAGCAGCAGCATCACATGAGACCACCATGCGTTGCTAGCGCGTGCATGTGTGCGTCTTCTTCCTAGTGAGCACAATGACGACGAAGCCTCTGTGTGATCATGTCCTATTGTGTTGTGCTGTGCTGTTGTGACTATCTCTTCTGCTTCTCTGAGTCTCTATGTATACGCGTATGTGTATGCATCTCTCTCTCTCTCTCGCTCGTTAGTTGCTGAACTTGGCCTGCAGCGCAGGGATGCGCGTCGTGAGAAAGTCTTTGTAGACTGCGTCGACGCGCGCGGCGCCGCCATCGGTGCGGAACGTGTACGACACCTCGCAACCGCCGCTCGTGGCGTTCGGCGCGAGACGCACGCGGCCCTCGTAGCCCGGGAGGCTGTACTTGAGCGCCATGTCATCGTCGTAGCGCTCGTCGAGCGTCTCGGTCAAGTGCTTTGGGAGCTGGCCGCTCGGCGCCTCCAAGTGCAGCGTCCGCGTCGTGGCGTTGTGCATATGCGCGCGCGTGCAGCCGATGACCCACGAGCAGTCGCTCCAGTTGCCCACGACGCCCCAGACGCGCGGACACGCACTGCCGACCGAGAACGCCAAGCCGCCGTGCTCGATCGCCTGCGGCGGCACGACGTCCATGTACGCGCCTTGGATCACGAGCTGGCCGCCGATGAGGAGCTGGCGCATCACCGCATCGTTCCGGAACACCTCGACCGGCAAGCCCTTGTCGATCCACTGCGTCACGGCCTCAGCCGTCTCCCACTTCTCGAGGAACCGGAACTCGTCCGGGTTCTGGATGTTGCGCGTGAGCACGTAGTCGACGCACCCAGGCGTCTCGAGCGCCGTCTCCACGAGCTTAAAGTGCGCGATACGGTCGCGGAAGGCGTCGCCCATGCCCGGCTGCACGCGCGCGAGCGTCGTGCCGAGGAGCACCGTCGGCGCTTCGCAGGACCCGGCGTGGGCCGCGATGCCCACAAGCGGAATGAAGCCCATGGCGAACGCAGTCGCCATCTTGAAGCGCGCGCCGGAGACCATGAAGCGCTGCTCCATGTCGCCCTTGTCGTTGCACGCGGCGTCGAAGCGCTGGCCCCAGACGTAGTAGATGCTGTGCGTCACGACCGGCGAGAGGTAGATCATGAACTCGTTCACGACGACAAAGTAGCCGCTCGAGCCAACGGCGAAGTTCGCAAACACGAGCGGGAGGATCGTGAAGAAGAGGTGTACGGCCGCTGCGACGAACGGGAGCAAGTAGAACGACCGCACCTCGGCGTCTGGACCCGTGACCGCGAGCTCAAAGTACGAGAAGACGAGGAAGAAGTCGAGCATGATGCCGACCGACTGCTCGAGGATCGTCGCGATCTTGATGTCCGGCACGAGCGCAACGGTAAAGACCACGAGGAGGATCCACGCCGCGGCCTTGGCGATGAACTGCTTCTTGGACGCGAGCGTCGCGTGCGTCACGGTCGCGACGAACATCCACTCGAACAAGTTGTGCAGCGCGGCGCCAATGAGCAGCGGCTTGCTCAAGCCGAACTGCGCGCGGAAGATCGCGAACGACGACGTCACGATCGCGTACCCGCTCGTCGCGATCGTCGTGAGGCAGTTGCGCTTCGTGTCGATGCGCAAGGCGTTCGCGACGCCGATCGTGAAGAGCACGCCTGCGAGCAGCCAGTGCGCGAGGAGGAAGTTCCACGGACTCTTGCGGTCGATTGCTGGGAGGCACGTGACGCTCAGGCCGAGCCACTCGCACTTGCCGACAGGGTGCATCACGACGCACCGCGGAAAGCTCACGACCCAGAACGCGATGACCGCGCCTGCAGCCGCCGCGGTCGCAGTCAAGCTCAGCTGCGGGAGCTTCTTCTCGCCCGGCCGGATCGTCACGTCCTTGGCGTTCATCTTGTTGTTGGCGTGGTCGAGCTCGCGCTCTGGCTCCGTGTCGCGCGTCTTGGCGGTGCTGCGACTTTTCTTCATCGTGTCGATCTGCGTCTTCTGGTGGTGGTGGTGGTGACTTGCTTCTGAGTGTGTCGAAGGCGGCGAATCGAGAAGTGAGCGTGCTGGGCAATGGTCACGCGCACGCAACGAGAGAGAGAGAGAGAGAGAGAGAGAGAGAGTTGATGCCATCACGCTCCATTCATTCGTGCTGACCGACGCGCGCGCGCAAGCACATGCGCACGAAGCGAGTGAGATCCGCTCGTGGCAGTCTCATTCGCCGCCATGCTAATGGGTTGAGCTCACTTGCTCGCGTATCATTCAACTCACTCGCGCCGCTTCGTTGGAGTTGGCTTCCCTCTTTTTCGTCACTATCCGGTTGGAAGTCAACCTATAAATCACTCGAGCGTGGGACAACGACAACGACGAGCTGTCAGACGGCCCAGCAACTGTCACAATCACTTGGTGTTTGTATGCATCGCGCATATTTCGAAGCGCGGCGCATCAAGTGTGCTAGTGACGGAATCGAGGGAGTCGACCGACCACACACTTGTCTTGTCTTGTCTTGCCTTTCAATCGAGAGACGAGCTCTCTTTGCTCTCCTTTGCTCTCTCATCTTTCATCTCGTCACTCGAACCGACCGACCAACCTTGCTTCACGGCACTCAAGATGCTCGCGTCTCGACACGCGATTGCTTCAAGCGCTTGCTCTTCCTGATACGACTTGGTTTGAATGGATCTCGCTCGCGCGCTCAAAGTGCTGTCTTCGAACACGTGTGCGTTGCGTTGCTCGTATCCATGCATGCATGCAGTGCTAAGATGGCGCGGATGACGCTATTGACGATCGTCGTCGCGACCGAGAGAGAGAGTGAGAGTGAGAGTGAGAGTGAGTGCTGCTCTTACTCGCTTGCTTGCTCTTGCTTGCTTGCTTGCTGCGCCAGCCGAGTTTCATTTCGCGAGAAGTGGCAATGCCAATGCCAACACGTGAAGCCACAGGGTTCAGCGCCATTGCCGTTGACGACAGACAGACAGACTCGAACTAGTTTCGCTCGGCTCGTTTGCTTTCAAGTCGAGTCGAGTCGCGAATGCAAGCAAAGCAGGTCTCTTGAGTTGCTTGCTGCTTGTTGCTTGTTGCTCGTTGCTCGAGTGAAAGGAGCATTGTGGTGGTGGTCGTGGCCTCTGCTGCTATACATGTGTGTGAGTATGTCTGCTTTTCTCGGAGAAGAAGCGCATGCATTAGAGTTACACACACTCGCTCGCTAGCAGCATAGGGCGAAGCGAACAACAAGAACAACAACCGCAACAACAACAAAGGCGCGCAAGAGCATGCTCAGACTAAGGCACGAGTCGAAAGCAAGAAAGCACCGACACTGTCGCGAACATGCTTGCTTTGATTGCGCTTGCTGCGAGCTCAGCGAGTGCTTTCTCAAGTGCTCCTCGAAAGACAGCGCAAACACCACGCTTTCAGCAAGACTGGAGACGCTCGAGATGGTCATCGTCGTGTAAAGGACAGGTTCTCGAGCTTGTCGGCTTGATACCAGGGCAAGATGTTTGGTTCCCTACACGAGATACACGAGAGCGTTAGTGGACATGTACGCGCTTTCAGACCCACTCGAGCGACTCAAAGACAGCAACGCAGCACGCACTCGATCTCGATCTCGATCTCGATCTCGACATACGCAGTCGACCACGACACTTTCAATGACACTGTAGCAAAGGTTGCTGTGACTATCTGGAGCAACATAGCGAGAGACGACGAGACACTCATGAGGACTTGAGACCACAACTTAGTCTTGGAGCTCTCGATGACAAGCCATGCATACATCTGCCAGGCGTGTGTGTGTGTGTGTGTGTGTGTGTGTGTGTGTGTCATGTGGAGTTCCTTCACAGTTGAGTTGATCCTCTCGTGTGGTGCGTAGTTGGCATCACGCATGCGAGCCCCACACTTTGACGACGTAGAGTCACATGACTAGGAGAGCTATCGACGTGCTGCTCGTGATGTCGCAATGTGAGTTGTCGTGGCAGTGTGAGTCGTCGTATGAACCAGAGAGCTGGGATGTGACTGATCCAGTGCAAAGTGGTTAATCGTTTATGGTTGTGGTTGTAAGTGTTTGAACCACGGTGTATACTTATGGTGTGGCGAGAATCAAACGTAACCAACCAAACCATTTTAGACCACAAAATTTCTTGAGCTGTAAAGTTCATATTTTACGATCGTATAAATGTTATCAACCAGCAAAACCACTTGCTTGGGTTTCGATTGCTTTACACAACAAGTTGTGAATAGTACTTTGAGCGTGCGTACTTTTGGTACATGGAACAGTAGCGTCCTTTTACAAATATCAAGTCAATGCGTACAGTGACTATGTGTGCAAAACACGCACTGAACCTGAGCATTCCCTTTTTCATCACTATCGACTAACGCTAGTGTCGACAGACCATACTTTGTTCAAATCTGCTCTGTGTGCCAGTGATTTGATTGACAAGCAACAAGCAACAAGCAACAAGCAACAAGCGTCAGCAAGCAAGCAACAAGCATCAGGAGCAGACGTCGTGAAGAGCTATGCCGCGCTTGCCGAACATCCTCGTGACCGGCACGCTGATGTTGTCAAGTGCGTCATTCTCAAGCAAAGTCAACTCCTAAAATAGGCTAAATATTTCTTTCTTTAATTACACATATGATACCATTTGTTTTAAATACGTACATTGACATATTTTGCGTCTATATTGTTTTTTGTATGCTGTTCGTGCTCGCCACACAACTCGAGCATCAATCAGTCGATCAACTCGAGCACCGCGACGACGAGATGAGCAGCATGCTGCGGACGCGCGCGGCTTGGTCGGCTGCTGCGGTCGCTGGGGCAGCGAAGCGCATGCGCTGGCAGCGTGCATTCTCAACCGCGACGACTGCGCCGCACGACAACAACCAGAAGCGCCTCGCACCCGCCGAGCTCGGGCCGTACTTGAACGACAACCTCGAGCACTTTACGCCCGACATTGTGCGCAACTTTAGCATCGTCGCGCACATCGACCACGGCAAGTCGGTGCGTCCGCTGGTCTCTTTGCTTGTGCTAGCTGCTGTTGCTGCTAGTGATGCACTCGTGGTGACAGCGCTCACCCTGTCGCTGCTGCGTCATAGACGCTCGCAGACCGTTTGCTCGAGATCAGCGGCAACATCACGAAGCGCGACCGCGACAATGCGCAGCACATGGACAACCTCAAGGTCCGCTCGCTCTCTCTGTCTCTGCCTATCATCCACTCCTACGCACGTGCACTCACAGTCTCTGAGCCACCGACGCCTTCAAACAGGTCGAGCGCGAGCGCGGGATCACTGTGAAGGCGCAGACCGCGTCGATGGTCCACTTTGACCGCGAGAACAACAAGACGTACCTTCTGAACCTCGTCGACACGCCTGGACACGTCGACTTTAGCTACGAAGTGAACCGGTCGCTGTCTGCGTGCGAAGGCGTGCTGCTCCTGGTCGACTGCTCGCAGGGCATCCAAGCGCAGACGCTCGCGACGTACTACGCGGCAAAGGAGCGCGGGCTCCAGGTCGTGCCCGTGCTCACGAAGATCGACATGCCACATGCGCAGCCAGAGGACTCGATCTTGAGTCTCTCGAGTCTCTTGGACGTCGACCCGGACACGGTCCTGCTCACGTCTGCGAAGAGCGGCATTGGCATCACGGACGTGCTGCCAGCTGTGATCGACCGCCTGCCGGCGCCAGCGTGCGACCCGCAGGCGCCGCTCAAGTGCTTGCTCGTGGACTCGTACTACGACGACTACCGCGGCATCGTGTGTCTCGTGAAAGTCGTCGACGGCTCGATCGCACCGGGCGACAAGATCGTGAGCTCGCACCAGAAGACCAAGTACGAGGTCCAAGAGACCGGCGTCTTGCTCCCGCACCGGTTCAAAACGAGCGGCTTGTACGGCGGACAGGTCGGGTACATCATCGCTGGCATGAAGACAACGACCGAAGCGAAAGTTGGCGACACGTTCTTCCGCGAGCACGCACCCGTCGAGCCGCTCCCGGGCTTCCAAGAGGCCAAGAGCATGGTCTTTGCGAGCATGTACCCGACGGACGACTGCAGCTTTGAAGACCTGCGCGTCGCGATCGAGAAGCTCACGCTCAATGACGCGAGCGTGACGGCGCAGATTGAGACGAGCGGTGCGCTCGGCATGGGCTTTCGCTGCGGCTTCTTGGGTCTGCTGCACATGGAGGTGTTCCACCAGCGCCTCTCGGACGAGCAGAACATGCAAGTGCTCGTGACCGCGCCGATGGTGCCGTACACAGTCATTGACCCGAAAGGCGCGACGCAGTACGTCGAGACGCCGGGGAGCTTCCCGGAGTCGACCAAGTACTACGAAGTGCTCGAGCCCATGGTCGAAGCGTCGATCATCACGCCAGCCGAGTACCTCGGGCCGATCCTGAGCCTCGCAAAAGACAAGCGCGGCGTGCAGACGAACCTCGTGTACCTCGAAGACGAGCGCGTGATCCTCACGATCAACGTCCCGTGGCAAGAGGTCGTGACGAACTTCTACAACGAGCTCAAGACGATCTCGTCCGGCTACGCGACGCTCAACTACCGCGAGACGGAGCCGCAAAAGTCCGACATCGTCAAAGTCGACATCCTCATCAACGGCAAAGTGCTCGACGCACTCTCGTTCGTGTGCCACCGGAGCAAAGCCACGGTCGATGGCCGCGCGCTGTGCCAGAAGCTCAAGAAAGTGATCGAGCGCCAGCAGTACGAGATCTCGATCCAAGCCTGCCTCGGTGGCAAGATCTTTGCCAAGGAGCGCATTGCGCCGTACCGCAAAGACGTGCTCATCAAGTCGGGCAAGACTGTCGGCGGCGGCGACGCCACGCGCAAGAAGAAGCTCTTGGCCAAGCAGAAAGAGGGCAAGAAGCGCATGAAGACGGTCTCGAACGTCCAGCTCTCGCAGGACGCGTTCTGGTCCGTGCTCTCCAAGTAGATCCACGACGTGCGTAGTAGTAGACAGCAGCACATAGAGAGACTGCGGTTGCTCGTGTTACCTACGAGTGGTGCGCTAGCGCGTGGCGTTGGCAAAGTCTTGCTTCATGAACGCGAGTGCCTCCGCGACGTCGGTGACGACTTGGTACGCTGGGTACGTCGCGTCGTTCGCAGGGCCCGTGTGCATGCCCGTGAGCGTGAGGAGCGACTTCCAGCGCCCGCCGGCGGCGTTCGCGCCGCGGATGTCGGTCTGCGGGTTGTCGCCGACCATGTAGATGCGCTCGACGGCGTCGTGCTGCTGGTCAATGAGCTTCTCCGCGTAGTTGAACGACGTGCGCTCGGGCTTGCCGAAGAGCGTCTGGTCCAAGTGGTGGCCCGTCGTGCGGAAGTAGAGGTCCTCCATGACGGCGCGGAAGGCTCCGGCGCCGTAGCGCGGCAAGTGGAACTCGCCGACGTACTGGAAGTCGGAGCACGCCGAGTAGAGCGGGACCTAGGACCACATCAGCACGGCGACGTTAGATGGACGGTCAGCGACACACTCAGAGCGCCATAGCGCTCGTGGACGTACGTGCTGCTTGCCGGCGTCTTTGCCGAGGCGTCCCTCTTGCGCACACAGGACGTCCATGACGATCTGGAGCTCGCGGCCCCAGTAGATCGGGTCAATGAGCACAAAGACTGCGCCAAAGTGCTGCTTGTCAAAGCGCCCGCCGTGTGGCACGTCGCCCGTGATCTTGATGTCCGGGTACATGCTCGGGTAGTGCGCGTGGAGCTGCCCGACCGTCACGACGTTCTTGAAGCCGTAGTTCGCCATCACGGCGCTGAGCTCGTCGCAGTCTTTCCCGACGGCGAGCACGAGGTCGTCGCGGTGCTTGTCCACGAGCATGCGCATCGGCGTGTGGCTCATGCAGAGCAAGTCGTGCGAGACGTCGACGCCGAGGATGTCGGAGATCTGCGCCGCTTTCTTCTGCTCCGGGTACCCGCCGCCATTCGTCATGATCGCGAACGGGATCTCGTTCGCGCGCAGGTCGAGCAGCACCTCTTTCGCGCCAGGGATCGGCGTCTTGCCGCGCAGCAGCACGCCGTCGACGTCAAACACGACGCCGAACGTCGACGCTGCGCGCGCGAGGCGTGGCGCCGCACGCGCAGCCGCAGAGGTCGAGAGCAGTGCGCGGCTGAGCATCGTGGAGCTGGTCAAGTGCCCGTGTGAATGTGAACCGCTGGTTTAACACTCGGAAGATCGCTAGTGATGAAATCTAGGGAGCTCCGAGCTGAAGTAGAGCGCCAAAGCTCTGCGTCACACGTACATGCAGCTCGTTGCGCTCGTGGCGATGGCGTTGGGTCGTTCGTTAACTTAGGTATGAGTAGGTGTCTGTGTCTAGTGTGTCTGTCTGTCGTTGTCGTGGCGCCATCGGTGCGCTCTCACCCACGCGAAGCAGCGCGTCGCTCGACATATCGAGAGCCTTCGCGAGCTCATCGGTGCTGGTGCGTGTGCATCTTGGCGTCCAGAGTCAGCACCGTCACACACACAACAGACGACTGAGTCTCGCGCTCTCGCTCGCTCTCTTGCAAAATCGCAGTGCCTCGACCGCCACTGCCGCGTCACGCGTCGCTGTCCAAGTGCACGCGCTTGCTCGCGTCTGTTGGTGCGCCAGTGCCGCGATCGGCTGTCGTGGCGACGTAGATCTTGCTCTTGGCCAGGAGCTCGTGGAACTTGGCGGCGCACTCGTCTTCGCGCAGGCGTGAGAGCTTCGCGTCGAACCGCAGCGACGCAAAGAGCAGGAAGCTGTGCCGCTCGTCGTACACGAGCTCGATCTTTGGCGCGCCGTCGCTGCTGCTGCTGCCCCAGAGCGCGGCGTCGGTCTCTTCCCACGCAAAGACGCGAAAGCGCGCAGCGGCTGTGCCGCTCGTGGGCTCGGTGCGCATCGCGCCGCTCTGCTTGATGTGGCGCTGCGCGAGCCAGAACGCGAGGTGGCGCTGCGAGATGCGCCGGTTCACTTCGATCCGCACGGTGGACCACCCGAGCCAGCGATGCGCGAGCGACCGCGCGAGGGCGTGGACGCAGGCGAAGAAGAGCGCGTAGACGAGCATATTGATGCCCCACCAGAGGAACGGGTGGGCGATGAGCGGGTCGACAATGTACGCGAGCGTCCAGGTCGCGAGGTGGACGTTCCAGGTCCCGCCTGAGAGCCGATCGATGACATCAAAGACAAAGAGCCCCGCGACGAGGTACTGCAGCGCCTGGAGCGTGAGTAGGCTCCGCTCCTGGTGCGCCGCGCCTTGCATGAGTCCCTGTGTGTTGAGGTGCACGCGCTGGCATGCGAGCTCCAGCTGCTTGGTCGCCGTCGACTCGGCGATCATCTGGAGCTGCTCGAGCTGGAGCATCGTGTTCTCCATGAGCTTGATCGAGTCGTGGCACCGCATCGTCGTCTGGGCTTTGAGACTATGGAGCGCGAGGACGCGGTAGAGCCGCGCTTCGGTATCGTCGTCGTCGTCTACATCCGACAGTGGCGTAGCACGACTTGACCGCATTGACTCGGGCTCGAGCTGAATGTCTTCGAGCGAGTCGAGGAGGTACTCGAGCGTCTCGGCGAGCAGGATCGTGTCTTTCGACACGACTGCGAGCTTCTCGCGCACTTGGAGCGCCGTGCCGGGCTCCGTGTGCACGCGGTGGATGAGGCGCCGGATCTCCTTGAGCGTCGCGTCGAGCACGAACGTCCGCGCAAAGAAGTTCTTGATGAAGATGTCGCGGCACACGAGCGCGACGTACGCGGTGCAGAGGCTCTCGTACTGAAAGATGTTGGGCCCGGCAAAGAGACAGCCGCTGCGGCCGACGACCAAGACGTCGTCCGGTGAAATGTCGTGGCTCGCGTGGACGTCGCCGAGGACCTGCGCGAGCTCGTTCGCGTACAGCGGGTTGTCGACGTACTCGCGCGCCGCGAGCTTGGGGCGAATCTGCTTGGCCAGCACGCAGTTGTACTTGTTGCGGTGGAACGAGTCGCCGAGGTAGAGCATCTCGAGGAGACTCACTTGGTACCGCGAGAGGAGGTCGTTGACAAGTAAGGACGAGTCCTGGTGCACGTCCACGAGCAAGCGCGCGAGGTGGTCGATCGAGACGTCGTCGCGCGTGCGGTCCATGATCGCCTCGACCTTCATGCCGTAGATGAGCGAGCCGTCGCAGTTGAGGTGCATGCCAAAGCTCTCGACCTGGACGATCCCAGACGTCTCGGGGAAGTGCGACTCGGCCTCAAAGTTGATGAACCGCACAAAGTCAAAGTCGAGGATCCGCACTTGCGTCTGACCGAGCGGGACGTGGAACCGCGTGTCGGTCGGCGCGTGGTCCACGACGCTCGTGAGAATGCCGCCTTGGCACCGGTCGAGCGCGCCGATGCGCTCGTTCAGCGCAACGATCTGGTTCGAGCCGAATGGGACCCACTCGCCGACGATCGCGTGGACGTCGCCAAGCGTCACGGCTTCGGACGTCTTGGTCGAGATGCTGCTCGCACCAGTGGCGCACTCGCCAGCGCGATGACGGTTGTTGCGCTCCTCGACTTGGTAGTACCCGTTCGAGCGCAAGCACCGCGGGAGGAACGGCGAGCTCACGTACGACACGTCCTCGCTCTCAGTGATCGCGCTCGCTTTCGTGTACCCGCCCGAGCGCAAGTGGAACCGCGTGCCGTCGTACGCCACGAGCAGCGGCTTCTTCTCCAGTGGCGTCGGCGGGTACACGAAGCTGTCGACTTCGCCGCGGAGGTTCAGTGGCAAGTGCGCGAGCATCGCGAGGCCTTTTGCCGAGACTTGGTACGCCGTGATGGGCTGGAAGTCGTCGCTCGAGAGCTTGAGGCCGTTCACGAGCCGGAGCTCCCAGAGGTCGTTGATCGCCGCGACGCCTTCGCGCGAGATGTTGATCCAGCGCCGGAGCGTCCGGCCTTTGAACGACAGTCGCACCGAGCTTGGCGCATAGTCAAAGCCGAACTTGCCGCGCACGATGCCCTCGAACATGAGCACGAGCAGCGGCACGTGGCGGATCCAGCGCTCGTTCTGCCGCGTTGAGTTCGACGCGATCGCGTACAGACTCACGAGGTACAGCAGCTTGAAGTGGTTCGCCGACAGGTCGAGCGGCGTCACGTGCGGCACCGAGTAGCGCTTGTCGCGAGGCGTTGCGCGCGGCGTCGCAAGCGGCGGCGCTGCAGTTGTTGAGGCAGTCGACGGCGTGGACGGGAGCGACGGCACGGGCGCTGCTGGGACCGGAGCTGCTGGAGTCGAGGCGCGCGCGGGCTCTGCGGCCATTTGCCTCGCGTGGCTCCGTGCAGGCGTATCGACGCACGACCAAACTCGCTCCTGCCTGCTGCCTCGCTTGCTTGCTTGCCTGTCGGTTTGCTAGCTGCTCCGTCGGTGTGTTGCTCTACGCACGGTGCGTGTCGCGGCGAGGCGCTCGTCGTCGTGGTCGTGCGGCGCCGTCCGATGTGCTGCTGCCCATTTAGAAACGCGCGAGGTCGTCGCGCTCGCAGACTCGACGTGCGCTCGCACCAAACGCACACACGCACACACACACGTACGTACACGCTGCTGGTCTGTCTATCGGTCTGCGCTGTCTCGCAGTTGCTGCTCGACCACCGCACGCACTCGGACGCACTCGACCCGCCAGCCTCGTCGAGGTAGTGAGGAGGCGCCAGGTGGAAACCTCTTTGATCTTGGAGATGAAGAGGCTATAAAGGCAAAGACTATCGAGGTGAGCGCGTCGGCGCTTGGGAAGGCGTGAGCAGCGCCGACATGCTCGGTGCGTCATGCCTGAACGACGCAGAGCTCGTTCGTGCATGGTCCGACAGCCAGACGGACGCGAAATGGCGATGAAGGTGATGCTGACGAGAGAGCCGGGAGTGGGAGGATCCGCGTCGACTTGCGAAGAGCTCTGTTCGTGACACACGCGGATGGATCGAGCAGCTCACGCGCTGAACGAGTGGCCATGCGCGCGCATGCGTGATGTGATGCGAGCAATGCAGGACGCGTACGTCGAGAGAGCGAGACGATGGCGAAGAAGCGCGACTCTATTGCGTTTACACGTACGACTCACAGACGGCACACACACACGCAGACAGACATTCAGACGACACACAGAGAGATGCATGGCCACGAGCAGAGGCAGCAAAGATGGCGGAGCGAAGAGCGCGAGGCAGTGCGCGCTCGCGGTCTTGATAGATACTATTGGAGAAGGAAACGAGGCGGACGACGACTTGGGGACGGACTCACTCACTCGAGCATTGCAAAGCAGAGAAAGTCTATCTCGTCGTGCGTGAGGCTGTGCGTCTGCGTCAGCGTCGCGTCGGTCGCGGTCGGCGTGACCCCGAGCGCGGAGCCAGGTGTGGACGACGCTGGCGACGGCGCAGTGAGTATTGTCGTCGGGCTCGGCACTGCGAGCGGCGTGAGGCGGAGCTCCATGAACGCCGCGGCTGACACCGGCGACGGCAAATCGGCCCAGAGCGACGACGCTGCGCTCGCGTCGCTCGAGCTGCTGTCGGTCGAGAAGCGGCTGCTCGCGTCCGAGTCCGAGTAGAGGTCGACGTCTTTCGCAGCGAGGCTCGTGAAGCGCGGCGCAAAGTTGGTGATGTTGTGGACGCTGCTGCCACTGGTGCTGCTGCTGTTCGGTGACCGGTGCTGCTGGTGGATGTAGTGGAGCTGGAGGTGGCTCCGGTGGTGCATGCCCGCGAGCACGTGCGGCTGCTGCTGTTGCTGCTGCTGGTACCGAGAGACTGCGGACGGCGCTGCGAGCGCTGCGAGACTGCCGGTTGAGCTGCTGCTCGAGCCCTTGCGCTCGCGCATGACCTGGCGCTTCTGGCGATCGAACTTGCGCTGGATCTGGTTCGCTTTGTCGCGGTGGTAGAGGCAGAGCTGGTGCGGCTGGCCATTGCGCTTGCTCGAGCGCGCGTTGTAGCACTTGCCGGTCTTGTAGCGGCAGCGGTGCGCTTCGTCGATCGCGCGGCCGGCAGTCGACGTCGCCGTAGTAGTGGTTGGCGAGAGCGGTGGCGACGCAGGCGAGCTCATGACACTGGCGATCGTGGCGAGCGGGAGGTGCTGGTGCATCTCAGAGGCGGAAGATTGGAGAGTGCGGCTGAAGCGCGCGCGGGCGGCCGGCGTGAGGGTGGCGGCGGCGATGCTGCCGTCGCTGCTGGATGTCGTAGACGAAAGGTGCGCGCGACGGACCACCATCCTCTCGACGGCTCTTTTCTCGACACGCGAAATCGAACGACCGCGCTGGCTGTCCACTCTTGACGTTGGTGCTGCTGCTGCGCCGAGTGCGAACGAGTGCGCGCTGGCGCTGGCGAGGGAAGACCTGAGTAGGATCGACGAGTGCGTCGAGCTCTGAGCTGCAGACGACAACGGCGACGGCAACGGCGACGACGACCCGAGCGACTGACTGGCTGGCAATCGCGTTGTGTGGAGACACTCGGGCTCCTACTGCTGCTACGTCCACGCACCGGTGCTGCTGCTCGGTCGCAAGCGCGTCTGTGTTTCAGGCGTCTGAGTCTGTCTGTGAGTGAATCTGTGAGTGTGCGCGCACTCAGTGACGGCTCTTTCGCGTCGCAGCTTCGTCCAGCTGAATGAAAGCGCGAACTGTGCGTAGAGACCGTGAGCGCTCGCCGACGCGTGTTACGCACGACGCGAGTTGGCGGATTTGAGGCGCCGAGCGCTTGCTTGTGGTAGTGGCACGGCTGGCTGTGTGTGGTGGCGTCGTCAACGTCGCAGGTGGCGGACGCTGGCTGGTGTCGTTGGTGTCGTTGGTAGTGGTGGTGCTCGGTCTCGAACTACGGTTCACAGACACACAAGGCGGTGCGTGTGATCGAGAGAGAGCCGGCGAGCAACGAAACCAAACAAACGAGTGCCGAGTGGATCGGGAAGGAAGGCGACGTCGACAGGAGCGTGAGTTGCCGAGACCGCCGCTGCGAGAGTGGCATGCGCGAACTCGCACACACGCGCGCGGGTCACAGTTGGAGTCGAGCCTGCCTGTCTTGGTCCCCCCTGCAGCTGTAAACCAACGCATGTGCTTGCTCGAGCCAAACCGAACCGAACCAACCCAAGCCACGAACAAGCTCAAGACGCGAGGACGCCAGCTTTGCTTTGCTCATGCTCGGTCAGAACCCCGAGACTCAAACAGCAGCAGCAGCTTCAGGCTTCATGCTTCCTCCTCTAAACCTGGCAGCTGTTCGCAACGAGGACGCATGAAAGAACAACTTGCCACATCAAACAAGAATGTGCCCTAACACCTTCTTGGTTGCTCGCTTGCTTGCTGCGCGAATGCAAGCAGCTGCTGCTGGCGTTGCTCTTGCTTGCTTGCTCGAGCGACGCGTGGACACACAAGCGAGGACACGCTCGATGAACAGGCGGCGACTGGCGTGCGCGCACTTGGGCCGCAGAAAGAGCGTCGGCGCGCCGCGTTCTCAGGAGGCCGGAGGCTGTCACGGCAGTGGCGCAGACGCTGCAACAGGTGGCCTCGACGCACTTGTGATGCAGTTGCCCCGAGATCGAGCCTCGAGCTCAAAGTGGAGCTCGAGCTCGAGATCAAGAAGAGATCAACTGCCCTCGTCACATGGGATACACTTGGCATTGCGCCATTGCGCCGGCAAGAGCGCTCTCGGTGTCAAGCGCTCGTCGCGCGTGGCAAGCAAGTTTGATTGTTTCCCACACGGCGCGCGCATGGCAACAACAATCCAGCAGCACTGTGAGCACAACGTCGCTTGCTTAGCAACCAACGAACCAACCAACAAGCACTCGCATGCATGCATGTGTCGACGTGGATCGCCGCACCGACTCGGACATTCATAGTGGCAGCGGTCTCCTCGATGAGAGTTTGGCCGATCCACATCCACCGAGCGCGCGCCTCGGTTCGGCTCTTCGCGTGCGCGCTTGTGTGACGCTCGACAGGCACGCACGCAACCCACGCAGAGTAAAGGCGCGGTGCTCGCCGTCGTTGTCCATGCCTTGAACGACATGAACGACTTGTTGGACTTGATGCCCAAGCAAGTGAAGCAACCGCGAGTAAACTGTGCATAGAGTCGGTCCAGCATTGTCGGTGCGCGTCGACTCGATGCGTGACGCGCCACTCGACCGTTTGCGATTCGGTTTTATCACTATCGGACATTGCACACACAACAAACAAACACAAGCATTCGTCTCCAGTGCGAAATGGACCCGACAATGCGCACCAGCAGCTCCGGTGCCAACAACAACAGCGGCGGACGTGCGAGCAACACTTGCGATGGCAGTAACGCGCGGTGGTGGTGGTCGCAATGCCACTCCACGTCGTGGACGGCACCAGTGCCGATCCTCCTCTTCCTCCTTCTTCTACTCGCGCTCCTGCTCGTGTACTCGCGCACGCGCAGCAGCGCCTTCCCGCTCGCCAACCGCGTCGTGCTCATCACTGGCGCTGGCAGCGGCATCGGTCGCCGCCTCGCCGAGACCATCTGCGCGCGAGCGCCGAGTGTGACGCTCGTGCTCCTCGATGTCGACAAGCGCGCGCTCGAACGCACGCGCGAGCGCTTGCTCACACTGCAGTGCCACCGCGTGCTGCTGTTCCAGTGCGACGTGTCGGACGACAGGTGCGTCCTCGCGTCCCATGTGTGCCTCGTGTGTATGTGTGTGTATGCGTGTGTGTGCCTCCTGTCAAGGCAGGCGACGCCGCAGTAACACTCACTCAAGCTCGTGGCAATCGTCGCACCACTTCGCTCTCCTCGCCTGGTTTCCACACTCCAGCGCCGTCGACGCCTGCATCGAACAAGTGCTCGCAGCGACTGAGCGCATCGACGTGCTCGTGAACAATGCCGGCATCGTGTCCGGTCGCTCGCTCCTCGACCTCTCGCCAGCTCAGATCCGCCGCACACTAGACGTCAACACGCTCGCGCACTTCTGGACCGTGCGCGCCGTGCTGCCGTCCATGAAGCGCCAGTGCGCGCGCGAGACAATGATCGTCTCGGTCTCTTCTGTGGTGCGTCTCACCTGCTGTGCTTTGTCACTTTGCCAGCCGCTACAAGGCACAGCGTTAATGACTCGAGCGGACACTATGTGTGTGTATTGCTCGCTCAGATGGGACTCACGGGAAGCGCCGGGCTGTGCGACTACACGGCGAGCAAAGCGGCCGTGAACGCGTTCCACGAGTCCTGTGCGTCTCTTTCTATCGCCATGAGCTTGATCACTCGCGTCGCTGTGGACGACCGACTGTCGCTCTCTCACCTCTCACCACCACCACCACTGCGTCTCTTTGTCCTTGCTATGTGTGCGCAGTGCGTCTGGAGCTACAGCGCGACCGCGTGACGCACATCCGCACACTGCTCGTATGTCCGAGCGCAGTGGACACTGGCATGTTCCGCGGCGCGTTTGAAGGCGAGACGTGGTCCTTGCGCCTCGCACGACTGCTCGTGCCGCTGCTGGACGAGCAAGACGTCGCCGACTCGATCGTCACTGCGATGCTGCGCGGTCGCCAGTTGCTCATCTATTGCTCCAGCACGTGGCGCGGCTACGTCTTCCCATGGGTCCCTGCGCTCGCGCGCCTGCTGCCCGTTGCGCTCTATGACTGGCTCCTCGCACTCGCCGGTGGCCACCACGGCATGGATGCGTTCGTTGGCCGAGCAGGACACAAAGCAGCACCACCGCCGTCCACAGCAGCAAGAGCAGCAGGAGCTCCAGTAGACACAGCAGCGAAGGCAAAGACGCAGTAGCTGACTGTATGAAGCGAAGAGTGTAGCCACTGGCCAGTCGTCGGTGCAGGCAAGACGCAAGACGCGCTCAAGCGCCGTCTACTACTACTGCTCACCAGTCTTGCGCAAGTAGCGCTCAAACGCAAAGATACCGTCCGGCGTGAACTCGGCGCGGCGCGCGAGGATCTCGTCCGCCGTCATCTCGAGCACTTCGTCCACTTCTTCGGTTTGGAGCACGAGCGGTCCGTCAAAGACGCACTCGTACATCGCGCCCCAGACGCAGCTCCGCGCGTCGCTGTAGTAGAATCTGTCGACAAACTTCAGATCCACGCCGCGCACACCCATCTCTTCCTCTGCTTCGCGCACGGCGTTGTCGTCGTCGGACTCGCCAAACTGCACGACGCCGCCCGCCATCGGATCGAGCATCCCAGGGCAGTAGTCTTTGATCATGGTGCGGCGCTGGACGAAGAACTTGCCGCTGTAGAGTAGTAGCAGCAGTAGTAACAACAACAGGAAGCAGTCAGTAGTCAACAGTCAGTGCAAGACATAAGACATCGCATGCATGAGAGCGCGAGAGACACACGAGCAAGCGTGTCGTACCTCGAGTTCTTCACAACGATGTACGACGCTCGGTGCGGCAAGTTGAACGCGCGCTACGCATACGCACGTGTGTGTGTCAGTGAGTGGCATTGTGATGTTGAGCGATGGTACGGCGTTGATAGACAGTCGCGCCACACACGCAGAAGAAGAGAACGAGCGAGTCGAGTGCACGCACACACGCACCATCACAGCGCGATCGGCTTTGCCGATGACATTATTGTCGGCGTCGACAATGCACACCTGTCGTGTCAGAGCACAGGGCACAGAGCACAGAGCACAACAACAAGCACAGACACTGCAGAGTGAGCAAGTTGCACAACAACAAACAACAACAAGCACGTGTGTGTCGACCTCTTCGTGTGCGCTCAGCGACATCGTTGCTTCTTGACTTACTGATCTGCCAGTGACTTGAACAAACTATTGTTCACCCAAAGTACGAATTGCAAGTCCACCAAGCAAACAACAAAGCAAATGGCAATGGCAACCAGCAGCATGCGCTTCCCGTCTGTCGCGACGCCAGACGAGAACGTGATCGCGTACGAGCTCTTCTTCACAGCAACATCATCCAATGCTAGTAGCGACAGCAACGACGACGACGATGCAGCGCAGCGCCAGTGCTTCACTCGCGCATGCGACGAGATGCTCGCAGTCGCTCAGGTGTTCACGCGCGACTTCATCTGGCAGTGTCAGCAGTTCCACCTCGCACTTGCAGAGCTCAGCGCTGAGAGCGCGCGTGCTGCCGGCGTCCAGCGCTTCTTTTTGCGCGGCGAGACGCGCGTCGGTGACGAGATCCAGGACGAGTGGGTCATCACTGCGCTGCTCGTCGCTCTGACCAAGCAGTTCCCAGACGTTGTCGTGCGCGTGCGCGATAGCGACGGCGAGTTCCTGCTCATCGAGTGCGCCGACGCGCTGCCAGAGTGGGTGCACCCTGAGAACAGCGCGGATCGCGTGCTCTTGTGTAGTGGCGCGCTCCATCTCGTGCCGCCAGCAGTCGTCCCAGAAGCCACTGACGCAGCAACAGCGGCACGGAGACGGCGACAGCGCCCGCACAAGACTGGTAGTCGCACGAGCAAAGACGCGCTTGCAAGTACTACTGCGCAGCTGTGCATGCGCGCTGTGCTCGCTCAGTCGGAAGCAACGCGAGCGAGCGACGCGATGCAGCGTGCACTCGAGCGCCGGCTCGAGGACGTCCCGTCGTTCATGCAGACGAATCGCCATCGTGTCCAGTGCCTCTTGCCAGCGCGCGCTGCGCACGTGCTCAAACAGCACCCAGCGCTCGTTGGAGCAGCAGTCGAAGCGTTCTACTACCGCGAGCCGTCCGCTACGACTGCCGTGTGCGCGCGCATGGCGGTGTTTGCGCCGACTGAAGCGCTCGTGACGCGCTCGATCGCGTTCTCGCGCTGCATGTTTGCGCAGCTCAAGCAGCAGCAGTTCTTCGCGCCAAAGCCGTTCGAGCGCAGTCCGCAGTACCATCGCACACTCGCAGCTAGCGCTAGCGACAGTAGTCACCATGACGCGAGTGATGCAGTCGCACACTTGGCAGCAGACATTGGCATGAAGCTCGCGTGCGGCCTCGAGCTCCTGTACGCAGCGGACGGCATCGACCAGTTTGGCGCGTCGTACCAGCAGCTCATGGACGCAGCGTTCGCTACTTCCAGTGCTGAGGGGAATGACAGCGATGAGCCGCTGCCGATGAACGACGACGATGCGTGGCTGTATGTGCATCCAGACAGCTTAGAGGCGAAGCTCCAAGACGTCGAAGCTGCAATGGGGCGAGCGAGCGCGCCGATGGCAAGTGCGGCTGGAGACATGGACAGTGGTGGCGCAGAAGAGCTCGAGTCGATCGCGACGATGTTCACGAGCTTCCTCGGTGGCGTCTCTGGACTCGACGGTGTCGAGAGCACCGAGCCGATTCAGTTTGACATGAGCGCGTTCATGAACATCCTGAACGGCGCCAGTGGCGGTGGCGACGCACCACGCACGCCGAAAGACTCGAATGCAGACGACTACTTCTACGAAGACGACGACGACGAGGACAGCGACGACAGCAATGACGAGGACGACGAGGGTGAGTACGATGATGCGGACGCGCAGATGGAGGCGGCGATGGCCGAGATGGACGCAGAGCTCGCAGCGACGCACATGGGCAAGAGCTTTGCACGCGTGCAGGACAGCGACGCTGGCATCGCCAGTACGACCGATGGCACTGCGCAAGAGCCGGTGGACGACGCTGCTGTCACAGCCGACACGCCGCTCGACTTGGACTTCAACCTCCTCTCGAACCTCCTCGAGTCGTTTGCGTCGCAGGACGGACACGCCGGACCCGTGAGCAACATCCTGAGCGAGCTCCAGTTCCCACGCACGCGCTAGCGATTGATTGGTACGAGATCGAGGTAGCGCACCAGCACCATCATGGCGAATAGTAGCACTGGCTGGCCATGTCATTGTGTCGGCAAGAGCTCGGAGCAGTCTGTGTACATCGGATTGGTCGGCACACCATCGTCGCCTTGTCTCGCCTCTCATCGCTACGTCTCCAGTCCTTACGAGGCCGCGTCGCTCTCGTGCATCCACGCGAGCGAGAGCTGGCGAATGCGCTCCGACGTGCCTTCTGCGCGCTTGAGCTTTGCTTCTGTGGCTCGGAGCTAGCACCATCGACCACAACGCAAGACTGTGAGCGACACTGTTGCAAAGGAGCGACCAGCGCACACACACACGCACCTTTTCGACCAGCTCTTCGTTCGATGCGAGGGCTGAGCGCAGTCGCTCCTCCAAGTTGATCACGACGCGCTCGGGGTACAGATGCGGCTGCGACGCTTGGCTCTTGGACTCGTCGTCTGGGAACATGCTGCGCAATCAGAACTACGTCAGAGATGTCTGGCGTGGCCCATGGCTCGCGAGCCTCGCTGCTCGTCCACAGCAGGACAAGTGGCAAGCGCGGCGACAGGAGTGTGCTATCCGTATCTGTCCTCGTCGGCGATTCTAGGTCGACAAAGTCATCAGTAGATAGACGCAGTTGCTGTGCGGAGGCGGACGATCGGCGTCCTCGTAGCAGCGCCGCCCTGAGCCGATCCGAGGCAACGAGCGGCGCAGCGACCTCCAAGGCATTCACACACACAAGCATACACATGCAGGCATGTATAGCACACGAACCGCGCCGCTCGTACCTGTCTTTCTTCTGTGGCGAGTCATCCGTCTCAGTGCGCTCGCCAGAGTAGTGCCGGATCTCTTCGAGCGTGTCGTGGATGCTCGCGAGCTTGTTCTCGAGCAAGTTGGACGACGCGAACTGGTACTGATTCGACTGCTGGATCGCCTCAAGGATCTGCGCAGACGGCAGCAGCAGTAAATGAGAGAGCAAGGGCGTGAGGACGCTGCAGATGACACCGCTCGCTGCTGACGCTGTCACAAAGTACTCGAGACGCACTTCGTCTTTGAACTTTGGCGCAGTCTGCGCCTGGCGATAGACAAACAGCTCGGCGTCTGCGGCCACGAGCTGCTCGCGCACGACAAGCTTCTCGGCTTCGCTCACTTCGAGCTTCTTCTCGAGCGCTGCAACCTTTTGGTCCGCGGCGCGGAGCTGCTGCTCGAGCGTCTCGACTTGCGACGCAAACGCCACGCGCATGTCGTGGTCATGTCGACGCAGCGCTTGCTCCTGTGCGAGGATCGACAGGACTTTGCCGAGTCCCTAGTCACGCGTGGACATTGAGATGCGAGTGTGAGTGCCGACGACTGCAGAAAGATCAACAGGACCGACGCACGACGAACCTCTTCGAGCCGTTCGCTGTGCTGCAACAGCTGGATGAACGCAGTATGTGTCCCGACTTGCGACGCCGACGCGACAAAGTCGCTGCTGCTGAGCGACGTATCTTGCGACTCGCCCTGGCGCTTCCGTCGCTTCGACTCGCGCGATTGCGAGCTCTGTGTGAGGCTCTGGCTGCGCGTGTCTGCGGTCGAGTGTGCATACGAACAACACCAGTCCGTCAGTCAGTAGAGAGCCACTTGTGCGAGCAGTTCATCGCGAGCGCTTTCGCAACACACACAAAGGAAGCGAGCGAGCGTACCTAACAGTGTCGACAGACCAGCGAGTGTGGACTTGTGCTGCCGCTTGGATGACGACGACGATGCCTGTGTCGTTGCGGCGCCTGTAGACGCTGCAGTGCTCGTCGCCGTCGCGCCAGACGTCTGGTTCGTGATGTCCGTGAGGACAGACGGCGCGTCGGCATTCCGAGACGGCGGTCGAGACTGCTGCGAGTACTGCGAACACTGCGCTGGCGCAGACTGCGACCGTATCTTGTCGTCTCGGAACGGCAGGAGCGCAGTCGAGAGACCAGACGCTATTGGACATCAAGCACACACACATATGCATGCGTATGTGAGCACGAGCGACCGACAGGCGCTTGGACTCGAGCACAGCAAGTCCCACAGTGACTCGCTCGTACATGCAGCAATGTGGTGATCTGCGAGTCCTGCTGCTGTCGCTCCTGCAACAGATGAAGCTGGAGCACTGGACGCGAGCACGTCCGACGGAATTGTGAGGAGCTGGAGGTCGTTGAGCCACTTGAGCGACCCGCCGTAGCCGCCAAAGATCAAGATGCGCTCGCTCAGCGGCGCTCTCTTGCTCCGCGCGCGCGCCGAGAGGAGATCGTAGTGCACAGCTGCGTGTGCTGTGCGTCCTAGCGGTGTTGCTGCACTCACGAGCGAACTACTAGTCGCGCTAGCGCTACTACTACTGCTGCTGTTGTTCCTCATTGTCCGGCCATTGCCGCCTTTCCGAGCATTGCTGTCTGGACTGAGCTGCGTCCACGTCTCGGTCGTGATGTCAAAGAGCGAGAGGTCGTTCTGGCGACTCGAGTGCTCGCGACCGCCAAACATGATGAGGTGGTGCGGCGGGAGGTACGTGAGCGAGTGGTTCATGCGCGCCGTGGGCTTGTCGCCAGTCGCAGCGACTTTGTCCCAGCGACTGAGCGCAACGTCGTAGACGTAGATGCCGCCAAACTGCTGCCGTCCGTCGTAGCCGCCGTACATGAAGATCTTGTCGTGCGTCGCCGCCATGCCAGCGTACGACCGCGGAGCCGGGTAGCTCCCAGTCGACGGCGGCTCGTGCCACTCGTTCCGGCGCACGTCAAAGTAGAAGATGTCGTTGAAGAACTCGGTCGTCGCTGCGTTCTTGCCACCAAAGCAGTAGAGCTGATCGCCAACGAGCTGTTCACATACATGTAAGTATCGCCATTAGTATCAGCTTTGATACCAATCGTTTGGTACCAATCCACAGCACTGGACATGAGAGCACGTACGACACTGCTGTGCGCTTGGCGCGGCCGCGGCTTCCAGCGACTCGTGAAGCGCTGCGAGACCCACTGGGCCTCGAGCATGGGCTGCCGCACGCGCACTTCTTCGATCCGGAACTCGTCGATCTCAAAGCGCTTGGCGTCGTCCTCAGCGGCGACGAGGATGTTCCCGAGCACGAGCACGCGCATGCCGCGCTGCGCCTCTTCGTCGCGCGACGCTGGGATGTAGTGCATCGAGTGGTAGTCTCGACCACCGCCGACGTACGGCAGCTCGTCTGCTGGACCTGCGCGCGCCGTGTCACTGTCGTCCGAGTCAAAGCTGCTCGGCAAGTGCTCGTCTTGTGTCGCAGACGCGTCAGAACGAAAGCACGATGTGGCGTAGTGCGCTGGCGCGTACGTCACGACAAGCTGCTTCCACTGCAGCGACAAGTCAGAGGCATCGTCGTCGTGCTCAGTCGACGCTGTGTGGTCGTCGTCGCACGACCCAGTGGACGACTGCGAGAGCCCTGCGATCTCGCCGACTGCGCTCATTTCGAGCGAGATCTCGCTCCCGCTCGACTCTTGCGTCGCGCCGAGCGCTGCGTACTGCGTCGGCTCGAGCACGTAGAAGTCGTTGTAGAAGATCTTGCCGTCCGAACCGCCAAAGAGGAGCATGCTGCCACTCGGTCGCAGCAGTGTCATCGCATGGCCCGAGCGCGCTTCTGGCGCAGGCGACTGCGCTTGCTGCCGCGTCTGCTGCGAGCTACTACTTGCTGCTGCAGCGGCGCGTGTCGTGACGCCGCGACTCGCGCTTGCAGAGCCGTCGCCGAGGAGCTGGCGCCAGACGCCGGCACCACGACTTCGCCGCTGCTCCGCCATTTTGGCGACGTGGTGGTGTCAAAGTGTTTGAATATTTGAGTGGAAAATAGACCGTGAATACTGAAATCAAGTCAAAAAGGGCAAACGGCGTTCACTGACAGCGGTGGTGAATATGGGAGGGATGATGATGGTGACACTTCGTGCGCTGGTCCTCGACACGAGCGCACGCGCGCGTCGCATGCAAATACGCAACTACCTACTACTTGTACGACGCACGCCATGCGACTTCAGATCTCGAACCGGTCGGCCGACGCGAGCAAGTCGAGCGCGACGTCGCCGTTGTAAAAGTCCTGGACCGACACGACGCCAGCCGCAGGCACAGGTGCACTCGCACTTGCGCTGGTCGTGGCGGTGCTGCTGCTGGTGGCTGGTTCAGGGAACGTGATGAACTCTTGCAAGAGCTCTTCGCTAATCTGCTGCGACGGCGTGCGGCCACTCGTTGTGCCTTGCGCCGTCACGCCGCTGAGCTGCTCCGTGAACGTCTGGGACTTGGTCAGGTCCACGACAGGCTGGAGCATCGTCTCGGCAATGAGCTGCGCGTTCTCAAAGCTGTCCATCGGAGTGATGAACTTGCGCTCGCTCCCACTCGTGTCTTGGTTCGACTCGCTCTGCTCTGGGTTGTTGTCGTCGTCGCCGCCAAAGCCTTCGATGAGCGACATGCCGCTGAGCTGCCGGTTCAGTTCGTCGCCAAAGAGCGGCACTGTCTCCTCCGTGAGCGACCGGAGACTCGCACTGCGGACGCTGCCAAGACTCATCATGGTCGTGAGCGTCCGGCGCGGCTTGACGTCGGTGGTGGTGTTGCCACTCGCAGTGGCTTCGATCGGCGCCCACGAGATGCTCGAGCCACGCTGCAAGCTCCGCGACGACGAGCCACTGAGGCCCGCGAGTCCCGGGTACGACTTGGCGACGTCTTCTGGGATCTCGCTGAGCGACAGGAGGTTCCGGAAGCTCCCGTCAAGACGCAGCGAGCCGCTCGACTGGCCGCGCAAGAACGCTTTGAAGATCACAATGTCCTCTGAGCTCATCTCTTCGTCCGAGTCGTCGCCGCCAACGATCGGCTCGGGCAACGGATCTGGGAGACTTGCGTCCACGGCTTTCGTGCGGAACGCCAGTGGCTCGACACCCAAGTGCGCCGGCACCTGCGGGTCGTACACCGGTGTGTGCATCTGGTTGCTGCTCGTGCTCGCGCTCGACTCGGTCGAGCTCGGCGGCGTCGGCACGGCGGGAGGGTTCGACGATCGCGAGGCGAGGCCGTACGCACTCGGTCCGGGGCTGAACGCGAGCTCTGGGTGGTCGATCTGGTCTGTCGGGAGCAAGCGCGGACGCCCGAGCTTCGTGTACGTGCGCTGGTTCGGGTTCAGCGTCTTCCAGCGCAGCTTCACCGAGTCCTCCGTGCGGCCCTAGCACAGACAGCAGGCACACACACATTCATTCATCTATCTGTCAGTCTGTTGTCCTCGTGCAGCTTGCCGTCTTTGATACACACACAAGTGCTTGTAGTGCGTACCGGCAAGAGCTCTGCGATCTGCGTCCAGCGGTTCCCGAGCTTCTCGTACGCTTGCTGGATGATCGCGTCTTCGTCCTCCGTGAACGGACTAGCAGATACAGAATGGACGAGAGGGAGACAGCCACATGGTCAGTAAGAGCCATGCCAAGCGCAGTCGCGAGTCGCACAGATCGCCGTACGCTTTGTTGATGTTCGGGTCGAGTCGGTTGCGCCATCGCTCGCGGCACTGCTTGGCACTGCGCATCATGCGTCCGTCCGTCCGTCCGTCAGTCTACGAGTTCGTCCATCCGCCAGTCAGTCACTTTGTCGCCATGCGCAGTGGACGTACGTGCGACCAGGGATCTGCGCCGCGACTTCGCGCCACGAGTCGTAGCCTTTGAGCATCGTCTCCATGAGCAAGTTGTCTTCGTCCACGGACCACGGACCCTTCACAAGCCCGGGCTTGAGCACTTTGTTCCAGCGCTGGAGGCACTGCGCGTTGTCCCGCCCCGGCACGCGCTCTGCGACTGCCTGTGCTCACGAGTCACGAGGCGTCTGTCACTCGATCTGCGCACCTTGTCAGTCAAACGGATCGCACGCGTACAATAGACGTACCATCCAGTTGCGCTGACCGAGCTCACTCACTGCCTGGCGCAGCGCGTCGTCCTGCTCGGGCGTCCAGCGCTTGCTCGACGTGCCGCTTGGCGCCGCGTTGTCTGCGCGCACGCGCTGCGCATCGCGGGGCTTTTCGTACGCAGGCACGCCGTCTGTGGCGAAGCCGAGCTCGCTCTCGCGTCCGCGCTTGCTGTTGGCACACACATGCAGTCATCACCCGAGGCACTCGAGCATGAGCATGCTGTGTGCAGTCGGTAGAAAGAACGCGAGAGAGAGAAAGGGAGAGAGACGTACATGGTGCTGTCGACGACTGCGTGCAGGACGCCGAGCGTACACAAAACACATTGGTGTCGACATGGCATTGCGATCGTCAGACGTCGCTTCCAGTCATCTCAGCAGCAGCGACGCTCTTGCACAGACGCACCCATGCTGCTCGCTCGCTCGTGTTCGGTGTTGTGCGTGCACTCGCGACTTCTCGTGCGCACAGCGAATGCGCGTCTGCCACGCCTGTGCACTCGCTCGCTCGCTCTCTCTCGCACCCACCCACACACACAGACGCACACCAACAACACGCGACTCGTTCCGCAGCAGCTGGCGCTTGTCCTAGTGACTCGTATTCGCGACTTTGACTGCAGTCATCATCGTCGTTCAAAACCCACAATCGTTCCCCGGTACCGACTACTGGAGGAAAATCGCAACTGCAAGTCACTTGCATTCACTATGGCTACAAAACGTCAAGTTCCCAAAGTGGTGATTTTTCAACAATCCGAACGAAAAATCAGCGCGCGTCAAACCGAACCGACTCGATTGAAGAGACCCAGGTTGGTGGTTGAGTGGCAACGACCTCGAGCGTCGAGCGTCCAGGCACCAGTCAGTCTTTCAGCTTGACGCTCCACTACGCGCCCGCAGGAGTCCTCGAGTCGTTGTCGTTCTGCGCGAGAACAGGACGCTCATGTGCGCCAAAGTGAAGCCCTTGTCTCCAAGCAGCAAACGTCAGTCTGGCGACTGCAACACGACGCGATCGACATGCTTCGTCTCTCATGCGCACTGCACAGTGTTTCAGAGTATCTGTGGTCCTGGCAATGCAACAGGCATGCCGGAGCTCAAGCTCTATGCAATGCAATGCCGTGAAGGTGGTCATTCCAAGCTACACACACAAACAAACACAGTCTGTCGGCGAGTCACTGGAGCTGTGTGCTTTGGTTCGCATGACATCACAGACTTTCGAAGCACTCGCAGCTCTACAAGAGCGCAGAGTCCACACGACAGCGCCGTAGCAGACGACAGCGCACGCCCATGATCACCGACCGGCGTCGACAGTCGCAGCTGCGCCAACACGCTCGTCAGTTGCAAGTCGAGACCCGCACGAAGCGCTCCTTGCGACTCTGGTCGGCAAACCGAAAGATATTCGCCAGCACGAACGAGTCGAGTCGTCCGACCGCACGCGCAGCACCACCGTTCGCTGCAGCTGTCGACACGACACTGAGAAGTCCGAGCCGCTGGCGAAGCACTGGTGTCGATGGCACAAGCTGCCGATCGAACGCCCGGATGTTGTTCACTGATGCACCAACGGACCGGAGTCGATTCACCTGCACCTCTTCGAGCGCCTCGTTGCGCGCGAGCGTCGTGACGATCGCATCCACCAGGGGCTCGTGGCTTTCCATGGTGTTCGAGGTGTTCGAGGTGGAGAGACACAGTGTCTTCAAGCTGCGCGCGCTCGGATGTGCATCGAGGTCGGAGAGAATGCTCACGAGCGCTAGCATGTGGTTCAAGCACTGCATGTGCGATCCAAGTGTCAGCGCCTCGAGCTTTGGCAGCTGAAGTTCGAACGACGGTGACTCGGGTCGTTTGCACAGTTCGACTGGGGTCGGAGCGGCGCCGCACGCGTCGACAGCGAGTCGCTTGAGGTTCGGACAGTGGCTAGCGATGGTGCTGAGCACGTCGTACGACGGCGATACGCTTCGGAGCCGCAGCGTCTCCAAGCTGTGGCCGATCATGCTCAGGAACGTCAGCAGCGTCGCCTTGGTGTGCTGCTTAGACTGATAAAAACTCGTGAGTGACGATGCAATCGGGTGTTCAGGAATCCAGTCTGTCTGCTCGACAACGTCTTGGTCCGAGACCAGCCAAAGCCGCACGCTGGTACTAGCACACACACCCAGGTGTCGCCGCCAGCATGCCGTCCCGCGTACTCGAATACCGCCTCGTTCTCGAGCGCTCGCAGCACTCGTGCATCGTCACGAGGACGCTCGCGGATGATCGCGTTCGACTGCACGCGTACGCGCACGAGCTCTCGCGTCGAGCTTCGCCGCGCTGGTTTCATTACGTCTGAAGAGCTGGGGTGAGGCTTCAGCGCTGCGAGCACCGAGGCGTCGATGAACCGCCTTGGATCTTGATGGGCGTTCCAGACACTGGTAGCAGCACACGCAAAGTAGCAGTTCTTGAACACGAGCTGGCGCCACGACGACTCGCGCGTCGCAGGGTGGAAGAGCGCGTACCGGAGCCAGCTCGCTTCGAGCCTTGAGAGCGCCCATCGATCTCTCAGCACGTCGCTTGTAAAGCAAAGCGACTTGAGCGAGCGCGTGAACGGCGGCACCGAGAACAGACACGCGCACAAGGACGGAGTCATCGTAGATTGGCTCAGCGAGAGCACTCGGATCGTCTTGGCTGCTTGTGCGCGCCACAGGCTGTCGATGCGCAGACTCGAGCGCACGAACGTTGCCCAGTCACTCACGCTCTTGCTCGCCCTGAGCGACAGATACAACGTCATGATGTCGGTCTGGAGCGAATCGAGGCACGCAGCGAGCTCAGCCGCCGCTTGTGCTGTTGCAACTGGTGCGTCTACGACGACGACGGCTTCGAACTGGAATGGTGCGTCGAGCTGTGCCTCGCTGAGTGCGCGATCAAATGTCTGGAGTAGACTCACGCTGCGCTCAAGCACACGCGGCAGACGTATAAACTCGTGCAGCTCGAACGCGAGTCGCACGGTTGGAGGCGCTCGCGAGGGTCAATAAACGGCTGCAGCACCCGCGAAGTCGCGCTCGTACTCAGCACTTCGCGCGGCGTGGTGGAACATGGCCGTAGAGCGAATCATGTCTTGGATCCACGTCTGAGTGCGGTCGTCTGTAGTGCGCACAAAGAGAACGACGGTAGCAGTGAGCTCGCTCGCCTCGTGGACTAAGACACGATGGCTCAATCCCTCATAGTTGTAATCCTCGTAAAGCGGGTCAAAGTACTCGAAGTACCGGGCCACTCGCTCCCAGAACATGGCGTTCTCGTTCACGTCAAAGCCCGGGCACCACGAGAGCATGCGCCAGATCGAGAGTGCTTCGAGGAGTTGCGCTAGCGCTGCCTGCGCTCCGCCCACTTGCTCCAGAGAGACCATGAGCCACTCGCTTCGTGGGAACATGACCTTTGCCGCATTGTTAAAGAAGAAGGCGTTTGATGCCCTGCACAGCCAGCTCGCGGCGATCCGATGCGCAGTCGTCGCGTCCAGCATCTCGTGACGGTGTCGTGTGTCGCTGCAGTTGCCCGGCAGTCTGCTTGTCGATCGATCGAGTGCTTCAAGTGCTTGGTGGAGAAGTGACGAGTGCGAGAGTGCTGGCACTTCGCGATGCAGCAGTTGGTCGTGGTCACGTGAGTGAGCAGTCCCAACCTGTGACGTCCAAGAGCACAAAGACAGAGAGAGACTGCGGTAGTTCACATGCTTGACACACTCACTCTCTCGATACGCATCGTCTTCTTGTTGCTCTTGCCTTCCACACACACATCTCACGGAATGTCCAGTGCTTCTTGTTCGTCCGTCGTCATCGCCTCGACCGAGGTCTTTCGCCCCAACACTTGCGCACGTCGCTGCTCCTGCTCTTGCTGCGCAAACTCACGGAGCTTTGCGACAACGAACGCGATCTGCACGCGCTGCGCTGGGTCCGGCGCGCACATCATGCGAATGAGCGTCCACTGTATGGCTGTCATGCTCGCGGGCTGGTGCGGGAGCAAGCCTTTCTTCACGCGGAACTTCACGACCGCCTCGATCGTCGCGCGACCCCACGGTGCTTCGCCAGTCACGGCTTCGATGATCAACATCGCGAACGCGTACACGTCGGATGCGAGCGTGAGGCGGTCACCGCGGAGGTACTCGGGCGACTTCCAGTGCACGGCGCCTTGCCGCTTGAGCGCGACTTGGACCTCGGCGCTGTCGAGGATGCTGCTCAAGCCAAAGTCGATGATCTTCGCACTGCCGTCAGTGCCAATGAGCACGTTGTCGCACTTGAGGTCGTTGTGCAGCACGTTCTGCTCGTGCAAGTACTGCAAGCCGAGTCCAACTTGGTGCAGCAGCTCCCAGACGCGACTGCCAGCTTCTGTGCTGTGATCGCCACGTCGCTGCGCGCTCAAGTACGTGTCGAGCGTCCCGCCACCGACAAACTCGCTCACGAAGAAGCGCTTGCCGACGTGGCAGGCGCCATAGAGCTTCGCGACGTGCGGGTGGCTCAGCGGGAACCACACGCGCAGCTCGTGGAAGAACAGCTCGCGACTGTACGCGTTCTCGTCGGCTTCGTAGCCCATGAACTTGACGACGACCGGTGTGTTGAGCCACGTCGCGCGGTAGACTTCGCCGAACGCGCCGACGCCGATCGAGTCGCTCGCGGTGTACTTGAGGTCATACAAGTGGACGAACCAGGGCAGCACGTCAGAGGCGTCGTGGCCGTCGCTCTGTCCAGCTGCGACTGCCTCGGCCACTGCGTCGATCGCAGCAAAATCCAGCTCTTTGAATCGCTCGTTCAGCTGCGCGTTCTCGAACCGCTTGATCGTCACTGCGTTGCTGCTGTTGCTCGCTGCTGGCGTGAGTGGCGTTTCTGACAGAGCGGCATCGCCAGTGGTGCTGCTTCTGCTCGCCTCATCTCGATCTTCATCATCGTCACTCACTGGATGCTCGAGATCGCCATGATGCGTCTGCCACTCGTGGATCGGATCGACAGACGACGGCGCAAGCAGCTCGAGGATCTCGTCGAGCTGTCGATGGAACACGCTGCTCTGGAGCGCCACGCGCTGGCTCTTGGTGCACTGGAGCACCGACTTTGCGCTGAACGCGATGCGCAAGAACCGATCGAGGCGCTCGAGCACGGCGACGAAGCTCGTGACAGCGATGTCGCTCAGTGCGAGCTGCCGCGTCCGTAGCAGCGCAAACACGTCGCGGCAGCGCGCGAGGATGTGTTCAACAGCGCCGCGGTGCTCCGTGCACCGACTGCGCTTCCGCTCGAGTCGCTCAAGGAGCGCTGGCATCGTCGCTTCGAGCTCCGGAACGACGTCACTTGCGAGGTCGAAGCGCGTGTGCGAAGCGTGGCGCTGCAACGCGCTGTCGTGCTCGCGCTCAGACTTGTCTTGCGTCTGCTGCTCGTCCGCAAGCTGCTCGCTGGCAAGCTGCTTGAGCTGGAGACACACACTTGACAGTGTCGGACGGCGTTGCGCATCAGCTAGCCACGCGCTCTCGATGAAACGCCGCTGCGCATCCGACACGCTGTCTGGGATCGACGGCCGGAAGTTGTAGAGCGCGTCTTTGACCACACCCTCCTCGTCGTCGTCGTCATACTCATCGGCATCATTGCTCCAGGGACGCTCGCCTGTCAGCGCCTCGAGCACGCACATCCCCAGCGAGTAGACCATGAATGCCGCTGATGGCGATACGCCACGGATGGACTCTGGCGCGCGCCATCGCGCTCGTTGCGCTCTCGCCTCGCTCAGTGCGTCTGGCGTCGCGTCGTGGAGCGCGAGAGAACTGAACGCGTTGACTTTGGCGAGTCCATCGGTGCCGATCCAGATGTCGTCGCACCGAAGCGTCTCGAGCACGACGCCGCGCTCAGCGAGGTACTTGAGCCCGAGCGAGGCTTCAAAGAGCTTCTGCCACACCAGGTGCTTGGTCTCCTTCTGCTTGGCGAACTCGCGCAGACTCGTGCTGATCGCGTTCTCAAACACAGCGACGAACGGCGCGCGCAGGTGCGACGCGCCAAAGAGCTTGACGACGTTCGGGTGGCTCAAGCCCGCGCACGTCTCGACGTGCTGCACGAACGCCTCGCGCTGCATCTGCGAGTGCTCGCTCGCAACGACCGCCGAGTGCGTCCACTCGCCACGCACGATCGTCTCTGGCTGCGCGTCTCCGACAGCTGCAGCCTGCTGCCTCGAGCCGACCACTCGCTTGAGGTCGAGCTCGTGCGGCGGAATGAACCACTCTGGGACCAGCGGCAGCGACGCACTTGAAGCGCTCGACGACGCCGCTTGTGCGATATCGAGACACCTCTTGAGCAGCTCGAGCAGTTCTGGGCTGCATGTGCTGCCTCGCGAGCGCAGCTTGTGCTGGAGCAGCAGCACTTCCTCGTGCTGGCTATCGACAGACTGGTGCTGGTAGTCGTCATCGCCACTCACATCACCAGACGAGACGCCTTCGATCGTCTCTCGAAAGCGCTCGAGCAGCGCCACCTCATCGCTCGCACACTGCGCCGCCCACTCACTCGACGCGGTGTCATCGGTGCTGCTCGAACTCACGTCGCGCTCCAAGAACGCGAGCTCTGTGTGCAAGTCGCGGACTCGACTCGCTACGGTCTGGCTCGCAACGACTCGAGCGAACATGCTGCTGTCGGCGCACATCGCCTTGAGTCGAACCACGTGGCAGATGAGCATGACGAACTGAAGCGTGCTGTCACGATTCGAGTCGGCTGCTGCTTCTGCTGTTGCGGCTGCTAGTGGCGTCTGAGCGAGGCGCTTGTGTACTCCATCGAGGCGATCGACCAGGTGCGTCCACATCTGCTTGAACTCGTGCACTCGCACCACATCGTCACGCAGCGTCTGCAGCGTCGCGGCGACGAGCGACGAGTCATCGCCACAGACGCGCGCATCGCCAGACATCAAGCGTCCGCGATCGAGCAGCTCCAGCACGATGCGCTGGTTGCCGTGTCGTGCAGCTGCCACCAGCAATGTCTCGCCGTCATGAGCTCGCACGTGCGCAGACGCTCCTGCCTGGATCAGGTAGCTCGCAATCTCAAAGTGGCCTCGACGCGCCGCAGCGATCACTGGCGTGTTGCCACCGTTGTCGGCGATCTCCAGTAGCGCGCGCAGGGACGGCTGGATCGCATCTGCATCACGTCTCTTGATCCGCTCGGCTTGAGACTCTGAAGGCGCTGACGATACCAGACGCTCGCTCGCTTGCTCTACTTGCTCTTCACTTGCCTCGGGATCGCTGCGTGTGCTTGCACTTGTCGACTCGTCCGAGCTCGTCAGTGCTGCTGAAGTGCCGACATGAGCGCCAATGAGCACTTGCACGACGTCCAAGTGTCCACTTGCGGCAGCAGCGTGCAGCGGAGTCGCGCCAAGCGAGGTGAGCGCAGTCACACTCGCGCCGCCACGTGCGAGCAACTCGACGACGACGTCTCTGTGGCCATTCTGCGCTGCGATGTGCAATGGCGTCCAGCCGTCGTTGGCAGACCTGACGAGCGCGCCATGCGCCAGCAACTCGGCGACGACGGCTGTGTGTCCTGACTGCGCTGCAACATACAGAGGCGTCCCTCCCTCGCCATCGGTTGCTTCGATGTTCGCTTTGCCGCCGATCAACGCCGCGACGACGTCTCTGTGGCCACTCTGCGCTGCGATGTGCAATGACGTGCAGCCATCCTTCTGGGCTGCTTCGACGTTCGCGCCGCGTGAGAGCAGCTCGACGACGACGTCTGTGTGTCTGGACCGCGCCGCAACGTACAGAGGCGTCGCGCCGTCGTGGTCTGCAGCGTCGACGTTTGCGTTCCGGCTCACTAGCGCAGTGACGATGTCTTTGCAGCCCTTCTCCGCCGCGTTATACAGCGGAGTCGCGCCGGTTGAAGTCGCAGCGTTGACGTTCGCGTTGCGGTCCAAGAGCGCGGCGACGACGTCCATGTGACCTTCCAGTGCCGCAGCAAGGAGCGGCGTCCAGCCATCTTCTGTAGTAGCGTCGACGTTTGCGTTGCGATCGAGCAGCTCGATGACGACGTCTGCGTGGTCGCTCTCCGCTGCGACGTACAGCGGTGTCGCTCCGTCGTCGTCGGTAGCTTCGATGTTCGCGTTGCGATCGAGCAGCTCGATCACGATGTCTTTGTGACCGTGCTCTGCCGCAACCCACAGCGGCGTCACCCCGTCGTCGTCTGCGGCTTCGATGTCCGTGCCGGCAACAAGCAGCTCGATCACGATGTCCTTGTGACCGCACTCTGCTGCAACGTGCAGGGGAAGCGAGCCTTCGACATCTGCAGCATGGACGTTCGCGCTGTGCGAGAGGAGTGCAGCGAGAGCGTCCTTGTGGCCTTCTCTCGCAGCAACAAACAGAGCCGTCGCGCCGTTCGCATTCACTGCTTCGATGTCCGCGTCGCGCTCCAGCAGCGCGACGATGACGTCTGCGTGCCCGCTCTCTGCTGCGATGTGCAGAGGCGTCACTCCGCTCGTAGTCACAGCTTCGATGTTCGCGTTGCGATCCAGCAATGCAAGGACGACGTCTCGGTGGCCGTTCCACGCCGCGATGTGCAGCGGAGTCCAGCCCTCGTTGTCGGCGGACTCGATGGTCGCGTTGCGATCCAGCAGCGCGATGACGGCGTCTTTGCGGCCGTTCTGCGCTGCAGCATACAGAGGTGTCGCTCTATCGCTGTTTGCAGCCTCGATAGTGGCACTGCGCGCCAGCAGCTCGATCACGATGTCCTTGTAGCCCATCGCCGCAGCGAGGTACAGTGGTGTGGCGTTGGCAGGAGTCATAGCGTCGACGTTTGCGTTGCGATCAAGTAGCTTGATGACGATGTCCAAGTGTCCTTCACGTGTCGCGATGTGGAGTGGCGTCCAGCCATTCTTCGTCATCGCGTCGACGCTCGCTTGGTGCGAGAGCAGCGTGCCGACAACGTTTGCGTGACCCATCTCAGCCGCGATGTACAGCGGAGTCATGTTGTCTGGAGTCGTCGCTTCGATGTTCGCTTTGCCATCCACGAGCGCGATGACAGCATCGAGGCAACCGTTCCGCGCCGCGATGTGCAGTGGCGCCCAGCCGGTCGTCACTGCAGCTTCGACGTTCGCGTCGTACGCGAGCAGCGTGCCGACAACGTCGGCGTGGTCTCTCTCCGCCGCGATGTACAGAGGCGTCGTGGCATTCACACTCGACGCGTCGACGGCTGCTTGGCGTGCGAGCAGCTCGATCGCGACGTCGTTGTGACCTTCTTGTGCCGCGATGTACAGAGGCGTTGTTCCAGCCGCCTTTGCGTCGTTGACGTTCGCGCCAAAGTGCACGAGCACTGGAACGAGGTGGCTGTGGCCGTGTCTGCAGGCTGCGAAGAGAGGCGTATCGGTCTTTGCATCGACGGCGCGCAGGAGTGCGCTCGCGTCTCGCTCTTGCTCCAGCAGCGTCTGCACGAGCGCAGCGTCGCCGTCGCGACATGCTGTGAACAGCAGCTCCTGCGTGCGCGAGCGTCCGCTGGGACTCGACGACGCGGGGGTGCTCATCGTGCGGCAGCAGCAGCAAGTGACGTCTCGCGCTGGTGCTTGATGCTTGTCGATTCTCGTTCTGCTTTGCTCACTCGTTCACGCGCTTGCTTGTCCATCCACTCGCTTGCGCTTTGTTCATTTTGCGCTTGCGCTTGCTTGTTTCCCAGTTGCTGTCAACAACACAATCGTGTTGACACGCAAGATCTTGAACCCAGTGGTCGGTCACTTTCGTGCATTTCACTTTGTCTGTGTAAGCTCGAACGAGAATCACTCGATATAGCCATTGACATTGTCAATCAAACAAGGCAAGGCAAGGCAAGGCAAGGCAAGGCAAGGCAAGGCAAGGCAAGGGAAGGCAAGGCAAGTTGAGTTGAGTTGAATGGTGAGGTACATTGAGTTCGAGGGCGATCTCCTATGTCCGATCTCGTGATCTATGCAGTCTACGTATCACATGTATCACCTGCGTCACTTGCAGCCGAGTTAGACGCTTCGCGCGTTCTCAGCCAGCTTAGTGTGAGCTGGTTCGCGTTCTCGTCGTCTAGCATCGTCGCCGCCGAGGCGAGTCGTCCGGATGAGATCCAATGCTGAGCGTCGTTGTCCAGGTAGCACGCCAGCTCCGTGAGCAGTGGTCGAGAGTCCATTGCGCTCGTCTGCTGTGACTGCGCCGAGTCCATCGCGACGTTTGCGGCCTTGTCTGCCATCTTGTTGAACTCCCTGTAATGGTGTGTCCAGCTTTTGACGTCGATCACGTCGGCGCTGCGCCTTGCGCGCTGGTAGAGCTTGAGCAGAGTCGCGTTCTTCTTCCTTGGTGCTCGGTATCGCCGTTGCTGCTCGATGACCATCGCGCTGTCCCCAACGACGTGCAGCGGAGCGCGCCTGGTCGCGACCGCGTACTCGAGTCCGTGTACGAGCCCCCAGTACTCCGCAACATTGTTCGTCGTGATCGCGCTGCCGTAAGACATGCTCGCCGCCCAGCAGATTTCGGCAGCGTGTGTGTCGACGTCGATGCGCACGAGCACCGAGCCCGCGCCACCTGGTCCCGGATTCCCTCGCGAGCCTCCGTCGAAAAACAGCACGTACGTGCTCCTCGATCGCAGTGGTTGCAATCTTCGCTGAGGCGGCTCGGCCGAAGCTGCCATTAGCGCCGCCACCATCGCCGACACAGCCGCGACTCGCGCCGCATGCTCTGCGGTGTTGAACTTGCGCACCAGCTGTCCGAGCTGTGCGAGAGCGTCGTGCACGGACGTCGCGATGATCATTCGAAGCGCGAGGGTCGTCGCGCTCGGGTCATCTCGCGTCCGGAAGCGCGCGCACCAGATCGCGTGGATCGTCGTGGTTGCTATGCAACGCCAGACAATCGTCGCCGCTGCGAACAGCTCGTCTCGGATGTCGTTCTCGGCGTACTCACCAATCATGCCGCTGTGGTGCTTCTGAACTGCAAACCACGCGTTGCCTGGTGTTGCAGGTAGCTCAAGGCTAATGCACGCGACGAGGAAGTCGTCGCCAAAGTTGTCCCCGAGCGCTCGCCACCGTGCACGCAGATCGCTCCACGCCGCTGTTGCCACTGGACAGTTCCACATCACGTGGTGAAGACTCGCTCTCTCTGAGCATTCGCGATGTGGGCAAGTGCCGTCGCCACTGTCGATGTTCCAGGTGTTGAGCTTGTTCGCCTTCACCCGAAAGAGAGTCTGCATCACGTGCGCCGACGCGCCAATGACACGTCTGGCATCGTTCCACTCGAGTCGTTCGAGCGCACCGTTGATCGAGCTGCACTCGCGCGCCTGCGCGGCAAGAGCGGCGTCCCGCATCTTCTCGCCATTTTCTCGACGCTCTTTGTTCGCCACCGCTCGATAGCGTCGCCTCTTCACGTGTCGATGCACGCCGCGTGCTTGCAGCATCACGATCCGTGAGAACACCGGGTGATCGACGAAGCTCACACACTTGACTCGCGCATCGTGGGCAGCAACTCGCTCGCAGTCCGCCATCGACGCCACCGGCTTCGCCTCGCGCTCGAGAGTGGCGTCACTGAACGTGATGCTTGTGCGTCCGCGCATCCTCCACGTGAAGTGTTGGTGCACGTCTTCTGTCACCGAGCGAAGTAGACCTTGCTCGCGTGCGGGCTGGAGGAGCTGTGGGAAGTTATACAGCAGCAGCGAGCAGAAGCGTTCTGTCGCTCGGCGCTTTGCCGCTGTCGCCCTCGTCGTCCCGACCATCGTGAACACGATCTCACCGGCTCTCGGTACTGTCCATGACAGCACGTCGCCGACGACGCGCAACCCTGGCTGCTTCACCACTCTGCTGATGCTGACTTGCTTTCCTCGTTCGTCGACGAGCCACGTCTTCGTGTCGAGAGAAGCAAACGGCAGCCACTCGCTGCAGAACGCGCCACGGCACCTCGACCACCTGTGCGCGATTGATCGCAGCGCCTGCCTGGTGGAGGAGCTTGCCGAAAACCGAAGCTCGCCATCTGTCCACTGCACCTCCTGCGTGACCGCCCGCAGGACCACAGCCGTGTCTTTGACAATCTCGGTTTCGCTCGCGTCGAGTCGGTCGGCGTGTGTGACGCGTACTACCTCGGCTCCCGCGCTCCACGTTGAGTGATGCCACCTCAGATGCTGGTGCCCATCGTCAGCGACCCGCTGCGCCGTGAGGTACGTGTCGACACCTGGAACTCCGGCCATAAGGATGTCGCCTGCGACTCTGCTGACACCTGTCGCCCCCGTCGCCCACCTGCCGACAGCAGTTGCCGCCATCGTGAGCATCTCGACTCGGATGTTTGGCAGCGAGATGCCTCCGCTCGCCGCTTGTAGCTCCGCTTGCTCCTCTCCAAGCCATGCTCGCTGCTGCTTGCCGTCTCGCACGCCCCACACGAAGCGTTTGATCTGCTGCTGCAGCCGATCTGCGTCCGCCGCCGACGGCCACGAGTGACGCGCGACAAAGAGCACCTTCGGCACAATGATCGCAGCTGCCAGCTGCGCACGTAGTCGTGGCGTGTTGGTCTTAACCCGTGCGAGCGCAAGGCGCGAGTTTATTGCCCTGCTGCACTCGCGCCAGTTCGCCTCGCGCGAGTCGCTCGAGCCAACCTGCACGCCGAGGGTAGCGGCTTGTTTCGCCGTCATTGAGTAGGCGGACACCGTGGAGAGCTGCAGCATCGATCGACGCGCACGGTCTCAGCGGCACTGCGACAGTCTTCGCTGTGTTCACTCGCAGCCCCGACGCCTTGCCGAACTGCTCCACCGTGTGCAGTACCCTCGAAATCTCGCTTGGTGTTCTCACGTAGACTGCTGTGTCGTCTGCGTACGCGCACACCTTCACCACTCGCGTCCGAACCGTTTGCGAGTGTGACGCCGGCGAGAGCGATGTCACCGTCGATCGCCCTGTGCAGTAGATCAAGTGCGAGAATGAACACCAAAGGCGCCATGGGGCACCCTTGCCTGACACCGCACGTCACCGTCATCCATGTCGATGGGAAGCCATTGACAAGGAACCGACACCTTGTGCGCTCGTGGATGCGCGAGACGAGCGCCACCGAGCGCTCGGAAAAGCCGTGGAAGCGCAGCGCCGCGCTCATGAAGCGCCGATCGAGCGAGTCGTACGCTTTGGACACGTCGAGGAGGATGGCAGCCGCGTGCGCGTTGGTCTCGTCGGCTCGTGCAGCGACCTTCGCGGCGTGGAGCACGTCAAGCGCGTGATGTATCGACCGTCCAGGGACGAAGCCGAACTGCAAAGGATGCACCATCCGCCTCAGCTCACGGCGCAGGCGCGACGCGAATACCCGGGCGTAGACCTTGTAGTCCGTGTCGAGGAGGGATATGGGTCGGTAGTCGAGCGGGCGCGTGGCGGCGCTGGACTTCTTGATGCACGACACATTTGAGTCAAAGAAGGTGCTCGGCACCTCTCCGCCGACGAGGAAGATGTTGAAGAGCTCGGTGAGAAGCGGAGCGAGCAGGTCGAGATGATCTCGATAGAAGTCGTTTGAGATCTCGTCCGGGCCGCTTGTTTTTCGCCTGTGGCACTTACGCATCGCCGCGCGCACCTCCTGTTCGCTTATTCGTCCGCACAGATCCGTCGGCACGCTCTGCGGATGCCCGAGAGCCGCGACAAACGAGTCGATGTCCTCTTGTGCCGCACGTTGCTGTTGCATGATCGGGCGCCACCCAGCGCGCATGTCCTCAGCTAGTTCGCGTGATCCCGACACACCGCACCGTTCGTCTCCGCCGAGCGCCAGGATCGTGCTGTCCGAGTACTTGGTCGACACACGGCGAAAGAACACGCGGGTGGACTGTGCCGTGTGGAACGCGTGCGAGAGCGCTAACGTGCCGCGCTTTTGCTCCTGCCAACGCGACCGACACGAGGTAATGGCGCGTCGCAAAGTCGCCGCGTCTTCTTCACGCCCTTGCCCTGTCGCCGCTGTCTCAAGCGCTCGCCCGAGGCGCCGTAGTCGCTGCTTGTAGCCGCGCTTGCACTGAGTCACGCACAGACGCTTTGCCGCGAGACACTCCCGCCGCAGCGAAGACTTCCACTCGACCCACCACGCCGATGCTGCACGCGCTAGTTGTTCAGCGTCGACGTTCATGGCTCGGAGCCTCGCAAGCTCCGCGTGCGCTTGATCGAGTCGAGCCTGTATCACACTCGAGTACGCCTCCGTCGCGAGAGCTGGCGGGGGATACACTCGTCTTGGCGAGCGAACCGCTACCCAACCTCCTGGCGGTGCGACTCGGATCGCGACGCCGCTGTGATCGGATGCCATTGCGTGCGAGGCTCTGCCGACTACCTTCACCCAGTCCGCGTACTCACAGCTCGCGTACCACCGATCAAGGCGGGCGCTGCTTGCTGTTCCGTCTGGCTGGTTGTAGAAATAAGTGTGGTGCCGAACCGCGAACAGCCGCCGATCATCTTCGCTCTGCACGTTGTAGCTCTCGTCCTCCAAGACGTCCTCCAGCTCCTCCTCCGCCAGCAGCTTCCGAAGCTCGCTCGAGCCGTGTCTAAACGGATGGTGCGTTCGGTCAGGTGCCGCGAGCGTGCAGTTGAAGTCACCGGTGAGGAAGACTGGCCTTGGGGCAGATGCGATCACGTCTCGCAGCGTCTGGAAGTGCCGTTCGCGATCCGCACCGCTCGTGGGCGCGTAAGTGTTCAACAGCGTCACCATCGATCCGCGTAGCGAGAACCGCACTGCCATCCAGTGCGCGCTCCATTGGTGCTCACACCATGGCTCGAGGGAGTCGATCACGCTGTATGGGCTGAGGAGGACCGCGACGCCTGCTCTCGCGCCATCGCTACTCGCGCTCCACAGAGACAGCGTTTTGCCACTCGGACAGGACGCGAATCCCCATGACGCAAGGTGTCGGCGCGCCGCCTCCGCGATCTTGTCTCTCTCCACTCGCGTCTCTTGGACGCACACAACGTCGATCGCACCGTGCTCGTGTCGCTCACGAAAGTGCTGCTGCCACCGCTCTTGTCGACGAGCACCTCGCCCGATTCCGCGGACGTTCTGCGTCAGCAGACCGACGCTACTGTCTCGCGTGCTCCCAGCGTCACCGCGTCTCCGCGCGCCTTGTCCGCGCCCATCTGCCAGCGAGCCCTTAGTGCCGTAAAGGCACGGCGTCGTCGCCGTACTCCGCCAGATCCAGCGCGAGCCCAAGTGATCTTGAGGAGACTGCCTCAACGACTGCGGCCGTCACGCTCGCGTCGCTTCGCAGCAACGCCGCGCGATCGTCTGGTAGACCGATACCTCGGATCTCGAGGTCTGCAAACCGCGAGGGCATCAGGAGGCTGATCATAGCAAGTGCCGTGCTGTCCTCGTCGGAGAGTGTATGTGTGCGGCAACCCGTTCTGATGCCGGCGCTCATCTCGCTCACCCGAGCCCACCAGTCGCTCGCCGCGGTGAAAGTCCAGCGCAGCGGTCCATGCGCCATTGTGTGCGCACGTGTGTGTTGAGCTTCTCGTCACTTGCATGACACTCCATAAGCTTGACTTGCGCATTGCTGTCGAGCACGTTCCGCAGCTTGAGCATGTCCGCCTTCAGGAGAATGCGGAGACACGCCACAGGGAACGGAACTCGCTTGAGGATGTCCAGGATGAGTTCGCTGTGAGCACCGATGAGCGACGCAATGTTGCCGTCGGTCGTGTCCACAGGCACGGCGAGCCCGAGTTTGCGCTGCTCGTTCTTCCACGCCGTGATCGCCTGCGCGTTCGCTGCTACGCGCCGCGCGTTTTCGTGCCGCTCCGCCGGCGACAAGAGGCGCAGATCCGAGATGGAGCCGACAAGGCGTCTCGGCGGCCCTTGCGCGGTTGTTCGCGCCGCTGGTTTCCGCCGCCGCTCTCCACCGAGAGTTGCCGAATGATCAGCGTCGATGGCGCGTCTCGCCGCCGCTACCGCATCGCGCTCTTGGCACACCACCACCGATGGGACCACGTCCATCTGCTGGCGTATGGTGGGCTGCTCGCCGAGAGCCCGCGCCTCGTCCTGCGACTCGTACTGCTCGTTCTCGAATGCGCGAACGAGCTCCTCGGGGAGAGGCATCTCCTCGTTGTCCGAATGCGATTCTTGCTCGGCACTGTTGCTGTCGTCGACGTGTCCAGGAGCAGCCGAGTTGTTCAGGTCATCGAGACGCATCGTGACACCGGCTCCGCACTCCGTCGCCTCTACTGAAATCGCGGACACGTTCATGTGGATCGAGCCAGCGCTGCCGTTACCGCCCGGGTGCGCTCTCACCTCTGCCTCTCGCTGCGAGTCCGGTGCGCAGCCACCGCGGATCTCGTCGCCGTCGCGCTGCGATTGGCGAGCATGGCTCCCTCGAAGCGCGTTCAGTTCAGCGGTCACCGCTGCACGAAGCGCTCGACGCCGCTCTGACTCCACACGAGCACGGCGAGCGGCTTCGCGCTGCTTAGTGCGACGCTGAAGGTTGCGCGCACTCGCAGCCCGTGCCGCCTCCTCGGCGATTGCCTTTGCTGCCGCACGTGCCGCTGCCGCCTTGCTCTCCTTCTTCTCTGTGCGCAGACGCTTGGCTAGCTCTGGTGCCGCCGCCGCACGAAGTACTTTCAGTTCCTTCCGCGCAGCTCCGACTGTCTGCGGCAGCTCCACCACATGCTGCTCAAGCGCTTCTGTAGTAATGTCCAGTGTGTACTTTGCAGCAGCCGTTGCTGGATCCACGACCTTGCAGTCCTTTCGGAGGTGACGGACGCTTAGGCAAGCACGGCAAGGCAGTCTGTTCGTAAGGCGGGGATGATGAAGCCCCACTTCCACTACAGACACACCGCAAGTGATGCGGAGCATCCTCGTGCGCAGAAGCTCCGGCGGGCATGCAGTGTCGTCGAAGGTCACGACCCAGTGAGTAGGTCCGTAGTAGTCGCCGTCCTTCGGCGATAGCGGCTGCAGATCGACAACAGGAGTTGTCGTCGCTGCCGACGCCCACTGAAGCACGCGGGAGGGGTCAAGAGTCGCCGCACCGATCACGTGCACCGAGTAGAGCAGGCTGCGGGCAGCACTGTCTATCCCGGCGCCCTTGACGTTGTCGCCGAGAGGGTCTGCCGCCACGAGCGTGATCGCATCACGCCCGAACTTGAACGACTTGTTCACCCAAGATGCCGCATCGCCCTTGCTCACAAAGACGAATGCAACGATTGGGGACGCGCTCGAGCACTCCACTCGGTCACATGCGTCAAAGAGCGCCTTCACCCTCGCGCGCTCAGTCTCACCTGTCGCCTTCGCAAACATGGCACCTCACAGGTGCCACGCCGGCGATTGCTTTGGCAGCTCGTGCCCTACCGGCATCCGCGCGAACAAACGGGGGGAGAGCGACGATCGGTGGAGCTGTAGTAGCGCAAGCCGCTCTCGGAGGACGTGTGTCTCGGACAGGAACCCTGGTGGCGAGGGAATTGAGATGTCTCCTACCAGCCATGCCTCGAGCGTGCGGCGCTCAATCGTGGACATGGCGCGCTGGAATCCGTCGCGAACGAGCTTGTGTGTGCTCAACGCACACTCATACAGGCTCGCCAGAGGGTCGCTAGCCTCATACAGCGGCTTGCGCTGCTGCGTGTCGGCGTGAGGGACTCGCTTGCTTGGCGACGGCGGCATCGCAGAACTAGCAAAGCTCTCCTTCAGCCGCGTGACGTTGAGCCACACGTTGCGCGTTGGCGGCACGGCTGTCGTTGCCGCTGCCGCGTTGTCTTCATGAGGTGAGGGATCCACAGCGGCCGCCGCCACCGCCGCACTATGTGCCTTGGTGTAGGCGACGTCCATGTCACCCGCTGCGTTAACGACCGTGGCTCCGCCGCAGTCAATCACGCCACCCCGTTCGGTGTCGGGCATCATCACGCCCTCGACGTCGCTTTCGCCCATCAGACGATTTTCGCTCGAACCTGCTCTTTCCTTGCAAATTCGATTCTAGGCAAGGCAAGGCAAGGCAAGGCAAGGCAAGGCAAGGCAAGGCAAGGCAAGGCAAGGCAAGGCAAGGCAAGGCAAGGCAAGGCAAGGCAAGGCAAGGCAAGGCAAGGCAAGGCAAGGCAAGGCAAGGCAAGGCAAGGCAAGGCAAGGCAAGGCAAGGCAAGGCAAGGCAAGGCAAGGCAAGGCAAGGCAAGGCAAGGCAAGGCAAGTGGCAATGCGAACGATGCCTCTCGATGCAACTGGAGCGCGATTTGATTGATACGTTCTTGTAGACAGCGTCTTCTTCTTGCTCTAGTGGCAGCCTCACTATCAACACTTGCACACTCGTTGCTGTACACTCTAGCGATGTGATCTCACTCTCTCTCACACACATACTCCACATACTCACAAGTCTCACTTCTTCGTGCTGTGAATGAGCGACGCAAAGATGCCGTCCGGCTTGAGTTGAGTTGAGTTGAATGGTGAGGTACATTGAGTTCGAGGGCGATCTCCTATGTCCGATCTCGTGATCTATGCAGTCTACGTATCACATGTATCACCTGCGTCACTTGCAGCCGAGTTAGACGCTTCGCGCGTTCTCAGCCAGCTTAGTGTGAGCTGGTTCGCGTTCTCGTCGTCTAGCATCGTCGCCGCCGAGGCGAGTCGTCCGGATGAGATCCAATGCTGAGCGTCGTTGTCCAGGTAGCACGCCAGCTCCGTGAGCAGTGGTCGAGAGTCCATTGCGCTCGTCTGCTGTGACTGCGCCGAGTCCATCGCGACGTTTGCGGCCTTGTCTGCCATCTTGTTGAACTCCCTGTAATGGTGTGTCCAGCTTTTGACGTCGATCACGTCGGCGCTGCGCCTTGCGCGCTGGTAGAGCTTGAGCAGAGTCGCGTTCTTCTTCCTTGGTGCTCGGTATCGCCGTTGCTGCTCGATGACCATCGCGCTGTCCCCAACGACGTGCAGCGGAGCGCGCCTGGTCGCGACCGCGTACTCGAGTCCGTGTACGAGCCCCCAGTACTCCGCAACATTGTTCGTCGTGATCGCGCTGCCGTAAGACATGCTCGCCGCCCAGCAGATTTCGGCAGCGTGTGTGTCGACGTCGATGCGCACGAGCACCGAGCCCGCGCCACCTGGTCCCGGATTCCCTCGCGAGCCTCCGTCGAAAAACAGCACGTACGTGCTCCTCGATCGCAGTGGTTGCAATCTTCGCTGAGGCGGCTCGGCCGAAGCTGCCATTAGCGCCGCCACCATCGCCGACACAGCCGCGACTCGCGCCGCATTGTAACGGGGCTGCTGTGCTAAGTACGAAGGAGCACAGCAGACTCCCATTTAGTGGCCTAACCTGATTTCTGACGACCATGGTCGTCCCATCAGAGGGCTCACTAATTAGGTTAGCTCCCTCTTTTTCATCACTATGCATGATCTCAATACAAAAACCTCAGAGTTGAAAATACCGAGTTCAGCGCAGTTCCTCTGCGCTTCACCCATCGCTTCCTCGTAAGACCTTATGCGAGCTACGTCACGGAGAACACTCCCGTGACACCTGGTAGCACTTCGTAGTCCGTCTAACGACCAAGATGAGCACGCTCCCGATCGAAGGCGACAACGGAACGTCGCTCAACTACAGCGACTTCGCGCACCTGACTCCGTACGAGTGGGACGCGCTACGCCGCCTCGCTGACGTGTCCGGCCTGACGGCCGTCGCAGCGATGCTGTCCGCGATGTCGCAGGAGCACCAACGTGCCGCTGCACAAGAGTTCATGGTCCGCGAACTCGCCGACGCGCGTCGGCGAGGCTCAACTCCCGCGGCATCAACAAGGGGCGACGTCGTCAAGCTCGACGTCACAAGCTACAACGGCGAAGGCCCAAACCGGCTCGCTTTGAACCGCTGGCTTTGTGAGATCGATATCGCCATCCACGCGCGACAGCTCACCTCCGAGCTGTCACGCACCCACTTCCTCCTGTCCAAGCTCGGTGGCCGCGCGAAGGAGTGGGCTTTGGGCCGGCTTGTCGCCGACCCGAACTGCTTCCCGACGCTCGACGCGCTGAAGAGCGATCTGCGACTCGCGTTCGAGCCGCCTCAAGACGAGATGCATCATCGCGCTGCGTTCCTCGCACTCAAGCAAGGTCGTGCGTCCATGCGCGACTACGTGCAACGTGCTCGTCACCTCGTCTCATGCGTCACTTCGTCTCCGATCGACATGGCGACCCAAGTCCATGTCTTCATTTCCGGCTTGAACGCTGGTCACCAGCGCCTCTACTTGACCCGGAAGCCTCCGTCGTCGCTCGAAGAGGCTTTTGCGATCGCGATCCGCGAAGACTTCAGCGTATCCGCCTCGCGGGGCCATCACGCCGTCGCCCCGCGAGCTGACAACAGCGCCGAACCGATGGAGATTGACGCAATCGAGCACGAAGCGACCCCGCCACGTACAGGCTCTGGTAACAGCAACGGCAGTCGCCGCGGCGGAACAAGCAACAAGCAGCTCATCTGCTTCCGCTGCCGCAAGGTCGGTCACCGCGCGGCAGTATGCCGCGCGCCAGCTCCGGTACTTGCTACTGTTGAGGTTGAAGACGAGACCGAGCAGCCCGCGCATGCAAAAAACGCGGGCTCCCAGTAGGTGCAGGGCGACCTACTGGGCTCATCCAGCGGAACGTGCCTCCGGTGGCGTCACCTTCTGCTAGCCCCTCCAACGCCGCGCTTCATGCGCAGCTCTTTGCCACCACCTCAAGCAGCGACAAGCGACTGATCGTACTCAGCTTGCATGTCGCCGGCGCGAAGCGATCACTTCGCGCCCTCGTCGACTCAGGCGCGACAAACAACTTTGTACGAGCCGAGGCGCTGCAACTCCTGCCCTCGCGGCTGCGTGCCCGCGAGCAACCAGGCGCGATGGTAGTCAAGTTTGCAGACGGCGAACCGCGGTCACTACCGCGGCGATCGGTCGAGTTCGAGTACGAGTTCGACGGGTTCAAGAGTAGCGACTCATTCCTCGTTGTCGATCTTGGCGGCTCCTTCGACTGCATCTTTGGAATGCCGTGGCTTGCGCGCCACAGGCCTGACATCGACTGGCTGAGTCGCACAGTAAAGCCGCGCGACATCGACATCGGCGGTGTTCTCGCCCACCTGAGCGACAGCGCAAGCGCCTGGCCGCACGTCACAGTCGTGGACCCCGACTCCACGACGCTCAACCCGCATGAAGAGAGCGATGGCCCTTCATGCTCGGTTTGTTGCAAAGCACCGTGCGCCACGCCGACGCGACAAGCGAACGCCGATGGCGAGTGGGTCACTGTGAGCCGCAGGAAGGCAGCGGCATCTGCGGCGAGAAGCAGAACGGCGCCCAATCGTGCAGAAGTCGGAAAAGCGCGATCAGTGGCTCGCGCTCCAATTCCCCAGCGCCAAGAGAGTCACCCACGCGCACCGGCTTGGCCCTCTGCGCCGGCGCCGACGTACGACACGATCCACGTCATCAACATGACTGGTCACGGCCCGCCGCGCCACGACATGAAGATCACGAGTCCGCCTCGCGAAGCAACCGAGCTCACTCGGCTGCCTGTGATGTCTTGGAAGAACATGCTCAGCGAGATCAAACTCGGTCGCGTCGAACAGCTTTGCGCCGTCGTGGTCGACCCAGCGGATCCGGCGCTCGTTGGCAGCGAGCGCCCTGCTGGAGCAGAGCCGAAGTCCGCTCGAGAAGAACGCTACGCTGTGCAGTCCTGGGACGAGCTCGAAGCATCTGGGAACCCAGTCTTGGACCTCGCCCGCGAGTTCTCCGACATTTTCCCCGACAAGATCCCGCCGGTGCTACCGGCGGACAGGGGCGTACGCCACGAGATCGACCTCGTGCCTGGAACAAAGTACTGCGTGACGCGGCAGTGGCCGCTGCCTCGCGATCAAGTCGAAGCGATCGACGCGTTCTTCGAAGGCCGGCGAGCCGCCGGCCATGTGCGCGAGTCGACGTCACCACACTCGAGTCCAACGTTCTGCGTGAAAAAGGCGACTGGAGGCTGGCGCATCGTCCACGCGTTCAACAAGCTCAACGACGCGACGATCCCAGCACAGACGCCGATCCCGCGCAAGGACATGGTCCTCGACACCATGTCTGGCAGCACGATCTTCAGTACCATCGATCTCACCGACGGCTTCTATCAGATCCTCATGCGCGAGTCCGATGTTCCGCTGACGGCAGTCAGTACTCCCAGCGGCATGCTCTGGGAGTGGCTGGTGATGCCGCAAGGGCTGAAAAACGCCCCTGCCACGTTCAACCGCATGGTGTCGCACGTGCTTCGCCCGCTGCGCGACTTTGCCCCGAGCTACTTTGACGACATCTTCGTGCACAGTCGCGCCACCGAGGGCGCGACAGATCTGGATGTCCATCTCGGGCACTTGCGCAAGGTGTTCGAAGTCATGCGCGAGAACAAGCTGTACGCGAACTTGAAGAAGTGCATCTTCTGCGCTCCCGAGATCCCGGTGCTCGGCAGCTACGTGAGCGCGGAAGGTGTCCGCGCTGATCCTGAGAAAGTTGCGTCGATCGTCGCGTGGCCGGTACCTCGCGACCAAAAGGAGCTCCGGCAGTGGCTTGGGCTTGCGAACTACCTTCATCATTACGCGAAAGATTTCGCGTCCGCGATCTTCCCGCTCTCGCAGTTGTTGAAGAAAGATGCCACGTGGGAATGGCGTCGTGAGCACCAGATCGCGTTTGATGACGTCAAGTCGCGGCTCTCCACCGCGCCGGTTCTTGCACTGGCGGATCACACCAAGGCGTTCCATGTCGTTTGCGATGCGAGCGACTTTGCGATCGGCTGCGCGCTCATGCAGCACGACGACGAGGGACGAGAGCGCGTCATCAGCTTCCAGTCGCGGCAGCTGAAGCCCGCGGAGCGCAACTACCCCGTGCACGACAAGGAGCTGCTCGCGATGCGCTACGCGTTGGTGAAGTTCCGCGTGTATCTGCTGGGTGAGCAGACGTTCGCGATCTACACCGACCACGCGTCTCTCCGAACCGCGACAAAGTCGCCGCATTTGAGCCAGCGCATGGCGCGCTGGCTGTCGTTCTTCGCCGAGTACAACTTCGTCGTCTTCTACAAGCCCGGTTCGACGAACATCATCGCTGACGCACTGTCGCGGCGTCCCGATTACGACCCGCGACCCAACTCGCCGCGCCACGCCGCCGACGATGACGATGACGACGAGTGCAATGCGTGTGTCGCGCTCGGCATAAGCGCGACGGCGTCAACTGCTGTGAGCCCGCTGCGAGACGAGATCGTTGCGGCGTACTCCCGCGACCCGTCGTGCGCCGCCATGCTCAGGTACTGCCGAGAACCGTCCAAATCGACGCTGCAGCTTCTCGCTCCTTCAGCGCGGAGCCAGGCGCCGCGCTTCTCGGTTTCCGGCGACTTGCTCAAGTACCAGATCGACCGCTTCGATAGCCCTCGAGTCGTCGTACCACTCGACGACGACTTGCGCGCTCGCATCTTGCACGAATACCACGACGCTGCGTCTGGCGGCCATCTTGGCCGCGAGAAGACGTATCTCGCTCTTGCGCGCGACTTTTATTGGCCGCACATGTACAAGTGGGTGCGCAAGTGGGTCCGGTCGTGCGAGACGTGCCAAAGGGTCAAGCCTTCGCAGTCGTCGCAGGCCCCGCTTCAGCCGCTCCCAATCGCCGCGGACGCCTGGCGATCCGTGAGCATGGACTTCATCTTCGGGCTGCCTCGGGATGATGCTGGCCGCACAGGCGTCTTCGTGGTTGTCGATCGCTTCAGCAAGATGACACACCTTGCGCCAGTCGCGGTCGGCATCACCGCGCAGGAGACAGCTGAGCTCTTCCTCGCCATGGTGTATCGGCACCATGGCATGCCGACGTCGATCGTCTCTGACCGCGACCCGCGCTTCACGGCAGCGTTCTGGGACCGCCTCTTCCAGCTGCTCGGGACGCGGCTGCTCATGTCGACCGCGTCGCACCCGGAGACCGACGAGCAGACTGAGCGCGTCAACCGAGTCGTCGAAGATGTGCTGCGCAGTTACGCGTCGTCGTACACGTCGTGGAGCGCGCTGTTGCCGATGGTCGAGTTCGCGATCAACAACGCAGTGCACGAGTCGACCGGTCACACGCCGTTCTTCATCAACAACGCGCGTCACCCGCGCGTTCCCGCGGTTCTTGGCTTTGACGACGACGGCTTTCTTGAGGGGGGAGGGACACCGAGCGCGTCGGTGTCATGCGTCGCTCTTCCAGCATCTTCGGAGGCGAGCTCGCGCTCCAACAGGTCGTCGCACTGCGCAGTCGTGATGACTCCAACAGAGGCGACAAGTTGGGCCAACGCGGCGCTTATCGCGCCATCACGACGCGCGATCGCCATCACCACTCGCGCCGGCGCGGGCAAGCCATCCGCGCCTGTGTCTTCAATCGGCGACGATCGTGTGCTCGAGTTCGTCCAAAAGCGCGAGTCAATCGCGCGCTTTGTGCGCGATGCAATCGCCGCAGCAGTCGATCGGCAGAAAACAGCAGCCGATCAGCGCGGGCGCAAGAATTCCGAGGAATTCGCTGTCGGTGACCGTGTTTTGCTATCGGCGTCCGGCATTGCACCCGGTTCTGTCACGAACCTTGGTGCGACCAAGCTCGCACCACGCTTTATCGGCCCGTTCACGATCACACGACGCAAGGGCGAGGCGTACACACTTGACATGCCAAGTGCATTGAAAGTGCACCCGACTTTTTATGTCGGGCGCTTAAAGCGCTACGTGGCTGCTACGGTTCCGACGGACGAGCTGCCTCGCCAGGCTCGAAGCGCGACCCGACGTGACGAGGACGCGGCTTCGTCAAAGCGCTTGGCGGCGTCTGACCCGCGCGGAACGCCCGATTGTCCGCGCGAAGAGCCTCGTTCGCTTGAACGACCTTCGCCAGCTGCGCCTTCAGCGCAGCAACCTCGGAGTCGAGCCGGTCCGTCTCTGCGATCGCGTCGTCCGCTCGGCTCAGAGCAACGTCGGCGTCGTGCGACACCATCTCCAGCCGATCAGGCACAGGCGCGACTGTCGTCTCGTCGCGCCACGTTCCGCCGCGATGGTCCGCCGCCGCTTGTTGACAGCGCGGGTCACCCGCGCTGGATCGTCGATCGTCTGCTTGAACACCGCGACCGTGGTCGCGGTGCCAGTCGCCGCGAGTATCGTGTCCGCTGGCTTGGCTTTGACTCGGCCAGCGACTCGTGGGAGCCTCGCGCCACTCTCCTCGAAGACGTTCCCGACTTGGTGATGGCGTACGAGGCCGCCACTGCTGCTGCCGCTGCTGCTCGCGCCAAGGCGACGGCGCGCGCGCGCGACCACGCGACCGAGAGCGTGAACGCGATCGTCTCGGCTCTTGCCACGCCACATGCCGGTCCTGCGAGCGCGCAAAGCGCGCGTCGCCTTCCCACGCGCGCGCGGGCTGCGCCCTCGAGACAAAGAACGCGCGCTTGTCGCGCGACGAGACGGAGATGATGAGCGACGTGGTGGCGAGACGCCGCGGCGGTCACCGCGCAGCGCGGTTCGCCGCAAGCGCGCGTCGATACTGGGCGAGGAGAGCCTTCTCGTCTTCGTCAAGCGGATACTCCGCGAGCATCGCCTCCCACTGCTCGAGCGTCGGCTTCTCGCGGTTGTTGCAGATGCGACAGTACGCCACGACGTGAACGAAGGAACACGGCCGGTCTGCGTCCCACGACGCCGAGCACACGCGCTCGGCGAGGTCGCCCAGATGGTAGCGCTCGTGCTGTCCCTCGCGGCGCTCGAGCTCGAGCGCCATGTTTGGCTCGAGGTTCCAGCGTGCAACGAAGCGCGTCCACGACTCGTCAAGCGCCTCCTTCGTCACGTTGCCGGTCGTCGTGATCGGCTTGCCGCGCGACTGGCGCCATCGACGCCACATGTCGGCGAGTGCCTCGTCGCCTGGCGAGTCCCGCACGCCGCTGCAGTCGTACAGCGACAGTCGGCGAAGCGCATCGGCGTATGTTGTCGTCGCTGCGATCACGCTCGCGCTCGGCATCGGCTGGTCGCAGGTCTTGCAGATAGCGCGGCTCTCAGTGCCGCGCTGCATGGTCTTCGTGTTCGTTGCTCTTCTTGCTTGCTGCGTCGCGCCTCGTGTGCGCGTCGTGTGCTTTGGTTTTGTGTGCATTTGCCTTCTTTCGCTTGCGTGTCAGCAAGCTTGTGTGGGGGATGGTGTAACGGGGCTGCTGTGCTAAGTACGAAGGAGCACAGCAGACTCCCATTTAGTGGCCTAACCTGATTTCTGACGACCATGGTCGTCCCATCAGAGGGCTCACTAATTAGGTTAGCTCCCTCTTTTTCATCACTATGCATGATCTCAATACAAAAACCTCAGAGTTGAAAATACCGAGTTCAGCGCAGTTCCTCTGCGCTTCACCCATCGCTTCCTCGTAAGACCTTGTGCGAGCTACGTCACGGAGAACACTCCCGTGACACGCATGCTCTGCGGTGTTGAACTTGCGCACCAGCCGTCCGAGCTGTGCGAGAGCGTCGTGCACGGACGTCGCGATGATCATTCGAAGCGCGAGGGTCGTCGCGCTCGGGTCATCTCGCGTCCGGAAGCGCGCGCACCAGATCGCGTGGATCGTCGTGGTTGCTATGCAACGCCAGACAATCGTCGCCGCTGCGAACAGCTCGTCTCGGATGTCGTTCTCGGCGTACTCACCAATCATGCCGCTGTGGTGCTTCTGAACTGCAAACCACGCGTTGCCTGGTGTTGCAGGTAGCTCAAGGCTAATGCACGCGACGAGGAAGTCGTCGCCAAAGTTGTCCCCGAGCGCTCGCCACCGTGCACGCAGATCGCTCCACGCCGCTGTTGCCACTGGACAGTTCCACATCACGTGGTGAAGACTCGCTCTCTCTGAGCATTCGCGATGTGGGCAAGTGCCGTCGCCACTGTCGATGTTCCAGGTGTTGAGCTTGTTCGCCTTCACCCGAAAGAGAGTCTGCATCACGTGCGCCGACGCGCCAATGACACGTCTGGCATCGTTCCACTCGAGTCGTTCGAGCGCACCGTTGATCGAGCTGCACTCGCGCGCCTGCGCGGCAAGAGCGGCGTCCCGCATCTTCTCGCCATTTTCTCGACGCTCTTTGTTCGCCACCGCTCGATAGCGTCGCCTCTTCACGTGTCGATGCACGCCGCGTGCTTGCAGCATCACGATCCGTGAGAACACCGGGTGATCGACGAAGCTCACACACTTGACTCGCGCATCGTGGGCAGCAACTCGCTCGCAGTCCGCCATCGACGCCACCGGCTTCGCCTCGCGCTCGAGAGTGGCGTCACTGAACGTGATGCTTGTGCGTCCGCGCATCCTCCACGTGAAGTGTTGGTGCACGTCTTCTGTCACCGAGCGAAGTAGACCTTGCTCGCGTGCGGGCTGGAGGAGCTGTGGGAAGTTATACAGCAGCAGCGAGCAGAAGCGTTCTGTCGCTCGGCGCTTTGCCGCTGTCGCCCTCGTCGTCCCGACCATCGTGAACACGATCTCACCGGCTCTCGGTACTGTCCATGACAGCACGTCGCCGACGACGCGCAACCCTGGCTGCTTCACCACTCTGCTGATGCTGACTTGCTTTCCTCGTTCGTCGACGAGCCACGTCTTCGTGTCGAGAGAAGCAAACGGCAGCCACTCGCTGCAGAACGCGCCACGGCACCTCGACCACCTGTGCGCGATTGATCGCAGCGCCTGCCTGGTGGAGGAGCTTGCCGAAAACCGAAGCTCGCCATCTGTCCACTGCACCTCCTGCGTGACCGCCCGCAGGACCACAGCCGTGTCTTTGACAATCTCGGTTTCGCTCGCGTCGAGTCGGTCGGCGTGTGTGACGCGTACTACCTCGGCTCCCGCGCTCCACGTTGAGTGATGCCACCTCAGATGCTGGTGCCCATCGTCAGCGACCCGCTGCGCCGTGAGGTACGTGTCGACACCTGGAACTCCGGCCATAAGGATGTCGCCTGCGACTCTGCTGACACCTGTCGCCCCCGTCGCCCACCTGCCGACAGCAGTTGCCGCCATCGTGAGCATCTCGACTCGGATGTTTGGCAGCGAGATGCCTCCGCTCGCCGCTTGTAGCTCCGCTTGCTCCTCTCCAAGCCATGCTCGCTGCTGCTTGCCGTCTCGCACGCCCCACACGAAGCGTTTGATCTGCTGCTGCAGCCGATCTGCGTCCGCCGCCGACGGCCACGAGTGACGCGCGACAAAGAGCACCTTCGGCACAATGATCGCAGCTGCCAGCTGCGCACGTAGTCGTGGCGTGTTGGTCTTAACCCGTGCGAGCGCAAGGCGCGAGTTTATTGCCCTGCTGCACTCGCGCCAGTTCGCCTCGCGCGAGTCGCTCGAGCCAACCTGCACGCCGAGGTAGCGGCTTGTTTCGCCGTCATTGAGTAGGCGGACACCGTGGAGAGCTGCAGCATCGATCGACGCGCACGGTCTCAGCGGCACTGCGACAGTCTTCGCTGTGTTCACTCGCAGCCCCGACGCCTTGCCGAACTGCTCCACCGTGTGCAGTACCCTCGAAATCTCGCTTGGTGTTCTCACGTAGACTGCTGTGTCGTCTGCGTACGCGCACACCTTCACCACTCGCGTCCGAACCGTTTGCGAGTGTGACGCCGGCGAGAGCGATGTCACCGTCGATCGCCCTGTGCAGTAGATCAAGTGCGAGAATGAACACCAAAGGCGCCATGGGGCACCCTTGCCTGACACCGCACGTCACCGTCATCCATGTCGATGGGAAGCCATTGACAAGGAACCGACACCTTGTGCGCTCGTGGATGCGCGAGACGAGCGCCACCGAGCGCTCGGAAAAGCCGTGGAAGCGCAGCGCCGCGCTCATGAAGCGCCGATCGAGCGAGTCGTACGCTTTGGACACGTCGAGGAGGATGGCAGCCGCGTGCGCGTTGGTCTCGTCGGCTCGTGCAGCGACCTTCGCGGCGTGGAGCACGTCAAGCGCGTGATGTATCGACCGTCCAGGGACGAAGCCGAACATGCCGTCCGGCTTGGCGAGCAGCGTCGCCGGCGCGTCGAACTCCATCACCTCGCCGTGGTCGAGCACGAGGATGCGGTCGCTGTCGGCGATCGTCTCGAGCCGATGCGCGATCGTCATCGCCGTCTTGTCCTGGAAGTTCTCCTTCACGGCCACTTGAATGAGTCGGTCGAGCTCCTGGTCCACGTTCGCAGTCGCTCGTGCCTCAAGCGTTGTCGGTCATTGCGCTCGTCGATCTTGGTTTGGTTCTTGGTTTGTCTCTTACTTCTGCTTCGGTGCGTTCCTGTAGCGTTTCCTATTGGCGGAGTGAAAACGAAGCTGCGCTAAAAAACATCCAAGCGCTCGATACGTCATGCCGCTGCTCGCCGCTCACTCGCTCGCCACTCGCACCTCGACGCCTCGCCACTCCCGCCTCTGCTCGTCGTCGCCACCACCGCCGCCACCACCGACACGACTACCATGCTGGCAAAAGGGACGCTGCAGCGCGCGCTCAGCGCCGCGACTCGCGCATCTGGCTCTGCACCGCTGCGTGCACTGAGCTCGGTGCCAACGCAGACGATCAACGGCACGCAGTTTGTCAACGTGCGCGACACTCGACTCGCGTACGCCGACATCATTGTACGCTACTACAGACTTGGCGACTGCTTGTTGTTGCTTTTGCTTGTTGCTGTCTGTCTATGTGTGTATGTGTTCTAACGCACACGCATGCACCTGGTGGTCTGTCAATAGGGCGAAGAGAGTCTGAGCGGCAAACTCATCAGCGCCGGTCCGATCCTCGAGCGCATCGACATCTTTGGCGCCGCTGTGGCCGAGAAGTGCGTCCGTGCATTCCGCGCACGAGCCACGGAGACCTCGCAATGCATGTGTGGACTGACCGCTTGCCTCTGCTCTTCCTGTGTGTCTGTGCTGCAGCGTTGCGTGCAAAGGCATCGCCACGATCTCCGTTGACCGCGTCGACATTGTGAGCCAAGTCGCGCATGGCGACCTCGTGCGCCTCGAAGGCGAGACGATCTACACTGGCAACTCGTCGCTCTCGACGCTCATCACAGGCTACCGCCACGACCTCGAAACCGGTCAGTTTGTCCATACACTGAGCGCGATCATGTCGTGCGTCGCGCTGGACGAGAACATGCGGCCGAGTCCAGGGCTCCCGCGTCTCGTGGACGCTGCAGACAACATCGGGTACGTCGAGAAGCTCGAGGCGCTCGCGGCGCAGCGGAAAGACCTCGGCGCGCGGTGGCAGAACGTCCAGGACATGGTCGACCAGCTCCCGCACATCACGAAAGACATGATCCACGTGTTTGCCCACACCGAGAGCCACGCGCTGCACACCGTGGCGATCCCCGACACGCTCATCGAGGTCCAGAACTCGTTCCTGCCCAAGCACTTGAATCGGAACAACACGATCTTTGGCGGCGAAGTGCTCACGTGGATGGACAAGGTCGCGCTCTACTGCGCGCGCAACTTCACCAAGAACACGCAGATGGTCACCGTCGCGATGAACCGCATCTTCTTCAAGCTCCCGATCACGATGGACGACATCGTGACCATGCACGCGCGCGTGTGTAGCGTCCGGTACGCTCTCGTTCCTTGCTTGTCTACTGCGCTGTGAGTGCTCACACGAGCGAGTGGCTCGATGCGTATCGATAGCCGCCACCACGTCGAAGTCGAAGTCGAAGTGTTTGTCGAGCGCATTGGCTCGAAGGAGCGCCGCAAGTCGCACACTGGGTACGTCCGCAAGGCCTCGCTCACTCTACTCGCACACGACGCATCCGTGTCGCTCATATACATGGATCGATCGATGCTTGTCGCCAGGTACTTTACGGTCGTGAACCTCGATCGGTCGTACCGGAAGAAGCCGATCGCGAAGCGCTTGGCCGTGGACGAGAGCGACCAAGAGAGCATGCGGACGCTCCTCAAGGCGCAGCACCGCTGGCTCTTTGACGGCGAAGAGAAGAAGGTGCTGACGCTCGATCCGCTCGAGATCTCGACGCTCACGGCGCGCGCGTACGCAGCGCGAACGCCCACGCCGAAAGTGCTGTGAGTCCGTCGTGCGTCACCACAGCTTTGCATATCGATAGAATAGAGCTCTTGCACAGTCACGATGTCCTCGCGCTTGGCCATTCCGTCCAAGCGCGTGTTTAGACGTCAGGTCGCGTTTTCGCAGCCCGACGTGTGCCTTTTGGCTGTTTGACGGACTGTGATGGGTGTGGCACACGCTGCTGCTCGGTGCTCGGTGCGCCACAACCGCAAGAGAGAGAGAGAGAACGCGCGCACGCGATGCTCGTGAAAGCGCTCGTGGGCACGGCGAAGGACCTGTGGCAGCGCCGCTTGCTGCCGGCGCAAGTGCGCGCAAAGGACACTCGGCTCGCGTTCGCAGAGATTATTGTGCGCCACGAGCTCATTTGTCTGTGTGTTATGGATCTATGGACGCAATATGTTGCTCATGTGTGTGCGCGTGCTTCTTCGTTGTCGCGATGGTTGCAGGGCGATGAGAGCCTCAAGGGCATGATGGTGCCGACAGGACCGATCCTCGGACTCATGGACGTGCTCGCAGGCTCCATTGCGCTTCGGTACGTGCGACGCATCTACACACTGGCGTGCTGAGAGCAACTGTATGCGCTCGCATGTGCCGTGAGTGACTGACTGCGCTCACGTGTGTGCGTAGTGTGTCGCGCGGACCGATCGCGACGATCTCGTTCGACCGTGTGGACCTCGTGAAGCCGGTCTTTCACGGCGACCTCGTGCGCATCGAAGGCCAAGTGATCAGCATGAACAACTCGTCGATGGCGATCCACGTCTGCGGCTTTCGCCACGACGTCCAGAGCGGCAAGTTCCAGCACACGCACAGTGCGCTCATCACGATGGTCGCGATCAACCGGTTCAAGCGGCCGCGCAAAGGACTCCCAGCGCTCTTTGACGACGCGCAAGCCGAGCACTGCTTGAGCATGCGCGAGACCGCGAAGCAGCGCAAAGAGCTTGCAACGCGCTGGCGCAAGGAGCAAGACGACGTCGACAAGCTCCCGTTCGTGTCACGCGACATGGTGCAAGTGCCGCAGGACAAGGCGGCGTACGTCGCCGTGAGCGACACGGAGATCGAAGTGCGCAACTGGTTCCTCCCGCGCAACCTCAACGTGAACGAGACGCTCTTTGGCGGCGACTTGCTCGCGTGGATGGTGCGTCGACATGGCCGAGTGCAGCATGCGGCAGACTGACTATGCGGCAGAGTGACTGACTAACAGATCGATGTCTTGGCTCCTGCTTGTGTGTGTGTCGCGGTGACGCAGGACAAAGCAGCGCTGTACTGCGCCAAGAGCTTCACGAAGAGCGAGCGCATGGTCACGATCGGCATGAACCGCGTGCTGTTCAAGCTCCCGATCCTCGCAACTGACGTCGTGACGCTGAAAGCGCGCGTGACGAACGTCCGGTGCGTGTTCATAGTCTCAAGTGGGGTGTGCGTTCGTGGACCGTTTGGCTCACTGGTTGTGGTGCTTGTGCACGTGCCTCCTACCGCGCGCAGTCGCTTCCGCTTGGAGGTCGAAGTCGAGGTGTTTGTGGACCCAGCAGACCAGTCGGGCACACGCAAGTCCCACACGGGGTACGTCTCGAACGAATGCTGCTGCTTCAGTGAGGCAGTCTCGGTGTCCTCTTGCGGCTCATGGACGCTGTGTCTGCGCATCGTGTTGACACTGCGCCCACCCACTCATTCTCGATCGTTCACGTACATCGTAGCTACTTCACGGTCCTCAATGTCGACGCCGCGGGGCAGTACAAGCCGATCCACACTGGGCTGCTCGTGGACGAGACGAACCAACGCGACATGCGCACGCTGCTGAAGGCGCAGAAGCGTTGGCAGTTTGAGGACGAAGACCGTCACCTCCACGCACTCCAGCCACTCGACGTCTCGATCCAGCCGCTCGACATCTCGCTCTAGGGGCGAGAGCGAGCGAACGAGCAAGCACAAGTGTTGCTGTTGACTGGAACCACCATACATAAGGAAAGACCGAAACATGGATCCAGTAACATATTTCCCAATACTTGGAATTGTTCATAAGCATGTCAAATGTAGTTCAAATAAGGAAACTCCATAGCATCACTTAGACGGTGATCAAGAGAGTTTCATTCGAGTATGTTAGACGGTGATCAAGAGAGTTTCATTCGAGTATGTTGGGTATGGTTGCAACATAGTGTGTGACTGGCGTGATAGTTCGCTTCCTGGTCGCTCAAGTTGAACATGAAGATGCACAGTGTGACGGGGTCACACAGCACAATCGCTTTGAGGAAGCGTGCACACACGTGTGCGGCAACTTGTGTTGCAGGGAACGTGTTCCCGTAGCCTGGACGTTGCGAAGACAACAGAGCAGGTTCCAAACTGGTTTATTGTGTGACTATCGTCCTACAACATGCATGCCTAAGTATCCCTATACTAAATGCAAGATAGCACACTAAGTACCGTGAAGTACACGCGAATCATTAAAGAATGAGTCGCTGTCGTTCGTCCGATTGGACGACGATCCCTGTCTGGTGTCCCACGCCACGACAGTCCACGTCCAGGACCGGACATCCCAGATTGGTGTCTGCCACACCAATCCATGTAACTGGCCACTTTTGGCCCCGTTACAGTCTTGCTGTGACTATCTGTTCGTCATTTGTTTGCTCTGCGCACAGGTCAAGCATGTCGGTTTCTTCCTGTCCGTCAGGCGGATACCGCTCGACGCGTCTCGAGCAATGCGCTCGATCATGTTGTACGCGAGATGTCCGAGCCTGAGGTGGAAGTGGTGCAGAGAGCCCTCCTGAACATCGTCGCCAGCAGCAGGGGCAGCTTCCGCCAGTGCCGCGAGTACTCCTGCCTTTGCCGAGCATGCGTCCTTCGCGTTTGCGCGAACCACCATCATGTTGTTTCCGTCGCTCTCCAATTCAAACAGACGTAGTCCGTCCGAGCGGGAAGCCACAAAGCGCATCTGTCCATCGTACCGCAGCTCGCAACCGCTCGCTTCGATCATGCCGTACAAGTTGATGTTCCATGGGTGCCCTTCCGCGTAGAACACGTCACTGAACTCAATGCGTCGATCCACGCCTTCGATCCGCGACGTGAGCACGGCGCGTCCCTTCATGGTCATGCGCAAGCTTTTTTCGTTCGGCAGCAAGCACTCATTGTCACGGGAGGACCCGTGACACAGCACAGCGCGAGGAAGCGTCTCGTAGTCTTTGCGTGGCAAAAACTATGGTTGTCTTGGAGTTTGTATGCGCCGGCGAGAACATTCTCGCCGACAAGTAAGTGAACGGAAAGGTACGATCGTAGGGAAAAGAAGAGTAAGATTGAGGTGCGAGCTTCCTGCAGCTCGCACTTAAGAGAAAACCTTAAAACCTTAGACCTTCTACTCTGAATGGCTAGACACTGTGTGCCTCCAAGCCAATGAGCGGTCTTATAGCTCATGCGTCACAGCGACCTTTTGTGTCGCTGCAGCTTCAAGGTTCGGTGTGGTGGGGACACCGACTTCGCGTGGTGCACAACTTAAGTGCACCACACCAAAAAGTATGGCCTACACACCCTGAGGTGGACCACACCACCGATTTGGACTCGGGTGTTCCCTGCGAACCGTGGTGCGGGACCGCGGTTCGTCCGGTCTGCGGCTATAGCGCAGACCGCAAGTGTAACAGCCCGTTACATGGAGCATTGCCAAAACATGACCCTAAAGTGGAGGACAAAAATATACGGCCACCGCTGTCTCGCTTGAGAACTCGCGCTGTGATTCGAATTGAGTCACGCTATTTAGATATGTAATTGACGCGGCAAAGAGCTACACAGACGTGTGCGCCACGCCGCCTGAGCTGGAGCACAGCGTGAGCTCACATACAAATTGTAGGTTTCAGACAGCGGACAAAACAAACGGCCACCCGAGCACTATACAAAAATCAAGTACAATTGACTGGCTAGAAAATTGGAGCGCGTGCTGCAGGCTGTCTAGCGTGCCATTCACACAAGAACCAAGCATGGGGCGTGGGCTGCCGCTCACGGACGAAGAGCTCGGCCGCGTTCACGGGCTGCATGAGTGCGGTGTGTCTGCGCGCGACATCGCGCGACGGCTTGGTCGGTCTCGTGACGCTGTGTCGCGCGTGCTGAAAGGCACTGCGCGCACAAAATCGCAAGGCCGTCCATCGAAGCTGAGCAAGAGAGACACACGTCTCCTCGTGCGCACAGCAGCAGCAGGCAACCACAGCGCGCCCCAGCTACAGCAAATGCTCTCGCTCCCGTGCCACGAGCGCACTGTGCGTCGTGTGCTGGCTCGTGTCGACTACCTGTCGTACGAGAAGATGCAGCAGACTCTTGCACTCACGCCAGCACACAAGCAAGCCCGCCTCGCATGGGCGAAAGAGCATGTGGTCAAAGGGGACGTTTGGGAGCGAATGATTTTCAGCGATGAAAAGAAGTTCAATCTCGACGGACCCGATGGCCACAAGAGCTACTGGCGCGACTTGCGTCGGCCTCCGCGCACGTATGTGAAGCGGCAGATGGGTGGTGGGTCTTTGATGGTGTGGGGAGCTTTTAGCTCGTGTGGAAAGACTGCTCTGGCGTTCTTACATGGACGACAGTCGTCGGTCGAGTACATATACACACTGTCTGAGTACCTATTGCCTTTTGCTCACTTGCACTATGGGACTGAGTTCGTCTTTCAGCAAGACAACGCGACGATTCACGTGAGTCGCGAGACTCGCGCGTTCCTCGACGACATGGGAGTCGAGGTCGTGGGGTGGCCTGCGCGCTCCCCTGACCTCAACCCAATTGAGAACTTGTGGGCAATTCTGTCTAGCAAGGTCTATGAGAATGGTACACAGTACACCTCAGTCAACGAGCTCGCAGTAGCAGTAGAGAGCGCTTGGCACTCCATCTCCAGCGACGTCTTGCGCTCGCTTGTCGACTCGATGCCACGCAGATGCATCGAGGTCATTGAGCGCCATGGTGATAAAACCAAGTATTGATTCGAAATATACTTGATTTTTGTATAGTGCTCGGGTGGCCGTTTGTTTTGTCCGCTGTCTGAAACCTACAATTTGTATGTGAGCTCACGCTGTGCTCCAGCTCAGGCGGCGTGGCGCACACGTCTGTGTAGCTCTTTGCCGCGTCAATTACATATCTAAATAGCGTGACTCAATTCGAATCACAGCGCGAGTTCTCAAGCGAGACAGCGGTGGCCGTATATTTTTGTCCTCCACTTTAGTAGCCGCACATTCTCCATTACACGAGCTAGACCAAGAAGAGGGACTGTTGTGCAAAGTCAAAACATGGACCCAATATACGTACATTTTCCAGTACACGAACAAATCCAAGAATAGGGCTTATGGTTCATAGTCAAAACATGGACCCAGTATCCGTACAATGCTCTAATATATGAACTAATCCAAGAACCAGTGGTGCAAAAATTGATGCGAACCTACGCGAGCGACTGCAGACGACGACGAACCAACGAACCAACGAACGAACCGTCGCGGTCATTCGATCAAAGATCAAAGCGACACATACATACACACATCAGTCGAAAGGCACACACTTGTGAGCTCGAATCCACCAATCACTGCGGTGCAAATGGTACAAAGTGGAGATGGACACCCTCCTGGCCATAAACATTTCGCTACTTGACTTGGTTTTCTATGATAAGGGAGATGGGTTTTTGTTGACAAGTGCAGGTTGAGTGTGCGGTCGATCAGCGATCAATTCGATCAGACGAATGCATGCCATGCGCATGTGCGCGTGCCTCCTCCATTCGTGAATTTGCAGCCGCGACGGAAGACCGCGCGATGGGGACTGCGACGACGAAGAAGGACACGGCCGACGCCACCGCGTACGTGCGCGTGCAGACGCCGCGCGCGTCGACGGCCGCAGAAGTCGCCAAGGCGAACGCGCTGCTCGAGGCGAAGATCGGGGACCTGCCGTGCCCGCTCGACTCGGCGAGTTGGCTCTCGCGCGTGACACTCTGGTGGGTCGGACCGCTCATTCGCAATGGCTACGCGTCGCCGCTCACCGAGGACGATGTCTGGAAGCTACCGAAGATCGACGGCGCGATCATGCTCCAGGAGTCGTTCGACCGGTACTTTGCGCAGGAGAAGCACAAGCGCGCGCAAGCAAACAAGACGGACGCCAGCACACCGATCCACATGCCCATGTGGCACGCGACGAAGAACAAGATGGGGCTCGCGATCCTGCTTCACGTCCTCAGCGCCGCGTGCTCGATGGTGCAGCCGCTGCTCATCAAATCGCTCCTGCAGTACTTGCAGGGCAAGGACAACTTCTTCGGCATCACGTCTGGCTACACGCTCGCGCTCATCCTCGTCGCCTCGACGTTTGCCAGCGTCTCGATGCTCGACTACGGCATGTACTTGACCATGCGCGCCGGGCTCAACGCGCGCATGATCGCCGTCAACAGCGTGTACCAGAAGATCCTGAAGCTCACGACGAGCGCGCGCCAAGCGATGAACAGCGGCGACATCATCACGCTCGCAGGTGCAGATAGCGAGCGTCTCGCGGCAGCGTACGGTCTCGGTGTCTGGACTGTGCTGTCGCCTGTCATGGTCACCGTCGTCTGCATTCTCATCGGCGTCGAGATGGGCTGGTACGTCGGACTCGCGGCCGCTGGCTGCGGCGCGTCGATCCTGCTCTACGCCATGAACAACTCGCGCAAGATCGGGCTCTGCCGTCGCCAGATCCTTGCGATCGCCGGCGAGCGCGTCAAAGTCACGAACGAAGTGCTCCAGGGCATCCGCGTGATCAAGATGTACGCGTGGGAGGACTCGATCACAGAGCGCGTGCGCGAGATTCGCGAGCGCGAGATCGCTGTGATCCGGCGCTACTCGTACTTGCGCGCGAACAACACAGTCGTGCTCTCGATGGCACAGGCGTTCATGGTCGTGCTGTGCTTCATCGTCTACATCTACACGGGTAACGACATTGACGTCCCAACGGCGTTCACGCTCCTCGCGTTCGCTGGCGTGTGTCGCCAGCCGTTCGGCATCTTCTCGAACGCCGTCGTGTTTGTCTCGGAGGCGATCGCGTCGATGCAGCGCATCTCCAAGTTTCTCGCGTCCGACGAGATCGATGCAAACCCGAACCAGGACATGAGCTTCCACGACGATACGTCTGTGATCGAGATCCGGGACGGCGACTTTAGCTGGGGCAAGACCGCGCCAGCAGCGGCGGCGACGGCGACGGACGACAAGTTTGCTGACACTACGCCAGACAGCGACGACGCGCAACACAGCCTCATTCTCTCGAACATCAACTTGGCGATCCCGTCCGGGTCGCTCACGATCGTTGTTGGTGCCGTCGGCAGCGGCAAGTCGAGCCTCATGAACGCGCTCCTCGGCGAGATGCACCAGTCCCGCGGCGCGTGCTTGGTCAAAGGCAACGTCGCGTACGCGAGCCAGCAGGCGTGGATCCAGCACAGCACCGTGCGCGAGAACATCCTCTTTGGCACGGCGTTCGACCAGACGTACTACGACCAAGTCATTGCGGCGTGCCAGCTCGAGCGCGACCTCGAGATTTTGAAGAACGGCGACGCGACCGAGATCGGCGAGCGCGGCATCAACTTGAGCGGCGGACAGAAAGCGCGCGTGAGTCTCGCGCGCGTCATGTACCGCCGCAACGCCGACATCATGATCCTTGACGACCCGCTGAGTGCGCTCGACGTGCACGTGGCGAACTCAGTCTTCTTCCAGTGCGTCTTGGGTCTCGTGCGCGAGAAGACGCGCGTGCTGGTGCTCAACTCGCACTACCACCTCTTGCGCCACGCCGACCGCATCATCGTGCTCGCGGACGGCAAAGTCGTCGGCGACGGCTCGTACGAAGACGTCAAGAGCACATTTACGTACTTGGAGGACCAGTCGCACAGCAAAGTGGCGGCATCGGGCGACGGCGCGACTGATGACTCGAGTAGCGACAGTGAGCAGCAGGCGGACGCGAATGTCGAGCTGCTCGGCGACGACGAGACCGAGTCGGACTTGCTCACGGACGGCACGTGCGAAGACGAGCGTGAGTCGATCGCGTATTCGGAGACGCCAGAGACAATGGAGCGCCTGAGTCTCAGCCGCGTGAGCAACGCGACCAGCACGGTCTCGCGTCGCGTAAAGAGCGTCGTGGCTGGGAAGAGCGAGTCCGCGAAGAAGAAGAAAACGCAAGTGAAGGAGTCGATGATGCTGAAAGAGGACCGGCAGATCGGGAAGCTCGGCTGGCGCGTCTACGCTGAGTTCTTTGCGACGTCGGGCTACAACGGCGTCGTGCTCGGCGTCGTCGTGTTTGCGGCGTTTGCACTCGGTCAAGGCGCGCTGCTCGGGTCGGACTACTTCTTGACGTACTGGTCGAACGGCTCGATGAGCAGCACGTTCGACCAGACGACGCTGCTGTGGCTGTACGCCGGCACAGTCGTGCTTGCGACGCTGCTCTCGGGACTCCGCGCCGTGGTGTTCACGGAGATCTGCATCCGGTGCTCCAAGGGCCTGCACGCCGTGTTCTTCCGCATGGTCGCGCACGCGCCGGTGACGACGTTCTTTGACATCACGCCCGTGGGTCAGATCCTCAACCGCTTCTCGCGCGACCTCGACCAGATCGACAACCCGCTGCCGTACTTTGCGATGATGTTCCTCCAAGCCGTGATGTCGACTATCGCAGTCTTCATTGTCTGCGCCGTCACGACGCCGTACACAATCATCTTGTACGTCCCGCTCTTTGTCGCGTGCTACTACATCCAGACGTACTTTCAAGCCACGGCGCGCGAGCTCAAGCGCCTCGATGGTGTCACGCGCTCGCCGTTCCTCAACTTGGTCGCCGAGACGATCAACGGCATCGAGAGCATCCGGTCGTTCCAGATGGCCGACACGTTCTCGGTGCGCTGCAGCGAGCTGCTCGACCACAACGGCAAGTTCTTCTTCATGTACCAGTCAGCGTCCAAGTGGTTCGCACTCCGTCTCGATTGGCTCGTGTCGTCCGTCGTGTGTGTCGTGTCGTTCCTGTGCGTCGCGTCGCGCGACTCGATCGGCCCTGCGAACGCCGGCATTGCGCTCACGTACGCGATCCAGCTCACGATGCAGTTCCAGCGCCTGATGACGCTCGGGACCATGACTGAGAACTTCATGACGTCGTTCGAGCGCATCTCGCACTACAAGAACTTGGAGACCGAAGGCGCGACGAAAGCGATCACGACAACACCGGATGCGTCGTGGCCACGCCAAGGCACGATCGCGTTCGAGAACGTGTCGCTGCGGTACCGCGACGGCCTCGAGCTCGTGCTCAAGAACGTGTCGTTCGCGATCCAGGACGGCGAGAAGATCGGTGTCTGCGGCCGCACGGGCTCAGGCAAGAGCACGCTCATGAGTGCGCTCTTCCGCGTCGTTGAGTGCGCAGCCGGTCGCATCACGATCGATGGCGTCGACATCGCGACAGTCAAGATCCAGGACTTGCGGTCGAAGCTCACGATCATTCCGCAGGACCCGGTGCTCTTCAGCGGTCCGCTGCGACTGAACTTGGACCCGTTCAACGAGAAGCCGGACGACGAAGTGTGGGCTGTGCTGCGCAAGGTGCACCTGTTCGACGACGTGAGCAAGTGGGGCCAGGGCCTCGAGTACGAAGTGGCCGAGAAGGGCGACAACCTATCGGTCGGCCAGCGCCAGCTCGTGTGCATCGCGCGCGCGCTCTTGCGTCAGAGCCGCATCATCGTGCTCGACGAAGCGACTGCGAACGTGGACCAGGAGCTCGACCGACTCATTCAAGTGGCCGTGAAGGAGAACTTCCAGGACAAGACGGCGATGACGATCGCGCATCGGCTCGAGACGATCGCCGACAGCGACCGCATCCTCGTGCTCGACCACGGCGAGGTGATGGAGTTCGACGCGCCGGCGACGCTGCTCGCCAAGCCGGACGGCATCTTTGCGTCGCTCATTCACAGCACGAAGAAGTGAGACTTGTGAGTATGTGGAGTATGTGTGTGAGAGAGAGTGAGATCACATCGCTAGAGTGTACAGCAACGAGTGTGCAAGTGTTGATAGTGAGGCTGCCACTAGAGCAAGAAGAAGACGCTGTCTACAAGAACGTATCAATCAAATCGCGCTCCAGTTGCATCGAGAGGCATCGTTCGCATTGCCACTTGCCTTGCCTTGCCTTGCCTTGCCTTGCCTTGCCTTGCCTTGCCTTGCCTTGCCTTGCCTTGCCTTGCCTTGCCTTGCCTTGCCTTGCCTTGCCTTGCCTTGCCTTGCCTTGCCTTGCCTTGCCTAGAATCGAATTTGCAAGGAAAGAGCAGGTTCGAGCGAAAATCGTCTGATGGGCGAAAGCGACGTCGAGGGCGTGATGATGCCCGACACCGAACGGGGTGGCGTGATTGACTGCGGCGGAGCCACGGTCGTTAACGCAGCGGGTGACATGGACGTCGCCTACACCAAGGCACATAGTGCGGCGGTGGCGGCGGCCGCTGTGGATCCCTCACCTCATGAAGACAACGCGGCAGCGGCAACGACAGCCGTGCCGCCAACGCGCAACGTGTGGCTCAACGTCACGCGGCTGAAGGAGAGCTTTGCTAGTTCTGCGATGCCGCCGTCGCCAAGCAAGCGAGTCCCTCACGCCGACACGCAGCAGCGCAAGCCGCTGTATGAGGCTAGCGACCCTCTGGCGAGCCTGTATGAGTGTGCGTTGAGCACACACAAGCTCGTTCGCGACGGATTCCAGCGCGCCATGTCCACGATTGAGCGCCGCACGCTCGAGGCATGGCTGGTAGGAGACATCTCAATTCCCTCGCCACCAGGGTTCCTGTCCGAGACACACGTCCTCCGAGAGCGGCTTGCGCTACTACAGCTCCACCGATCGTCGCTCTCCCCCCGTTTGTTCGCGCGGATGCCGGTAGGGCACGAGCTGCCAAAGCAATCGCCGGCGTGGCACCTGTGAGGTGCCATGTTTGCGAAGGCGACAGGTGAGACTGAGCGCGCGAGGGTGAAGGCGCTCTTTGACGCATGTGACCGAGTGGAGTGCTCGAGCGCGTCCCCAATCGTTGCATTCGTCTTTGTGAGCAAGGGCGATGCGGCATCTTGGGTGAACAAGTCGTTCAAGTTCGGGCGTGATGCGATCACGCTCGTGGCGGCAGACCCTCTCGGCGACAACGTCAAGGGCGCCGGGATAGACAGTGCTGCCCGCAGCCTGCTCTACTCGGTGCATGTGATCGGTGCGGCGACTCTTGACCCCTCCCGCGTGCTTCAGTGGGCGTCGGCAGCGACGACAACTCCTGTTGTCGATCTGCAGCCGCTATCGCCGAAGGACGGCGACTACTACGGACCTACTCACTGGGTCGTGACCTTCGACGACACTGCATGCCCGCCGGAGCTTCTGCGCACGAGGATGCTCCGCATCACTTGCGGTGTGTCTGTAGTGGAAGTGGGGCTTCATCATCCCCGCCTTACGAACAGACTGCCTTGCCGCGCTTGCCTAAGCGTCCGTCACCTCCGAAAGGACTGCAAGGTCGTGGATCCAGCAACGGCTGCTGCAAAGTACACACTGGACATTACTACAGAAGCGCTTGAGCAGCATGTGGTGGAGCTGCCGCAGACAGTCGGAGCTGCGCGGAAGGAACTGAAAGTACTTCGTGCGGCGGCGGCACCAGAGCTAGCCAAGCGTCTGCGCACAGAGAAGAAGGAGAGCAAGGCGGCAGCGGCACGTGCGGCAGCAAAGGCAATCGCCGAGGAGGCGGCACGGGCTGCGAGTGCGCGCAACCTTCAGCGTCGCACTAAGCAGCGCGAAGCAGCGCGAAGCCGCTCGCCGTGCTCGTGTGGAGTCAGAGCGGCGTCGAGCGCTTCGTGCAGCGGTGACCGCTGAACTGAACGCGCTTCGAGGGAGCCATGCTCGCCAATCGCAGCGCGACGGCGACGAGATCCGCGGTGGCTGCGCACCGGACTCGCAGCGAGAGGCAGAGGTGAGAGCGCACCCGGGCGGTAACGGCAGCGCTGGCTCGATCCACATGAACGTGTCCGCGATTTCAGTAGAGGCGACGGAGTGCGGAGCCGGTGTCACGATGCGTCTCGATGACCTGAACAACTCGGCTGCTCCTGGACACGTCGACGACAGCAACAGTGCCGAGCAAGAATCGCATTCGGACAACGAGGAGATGCCTCTCCCCGAGGAGCTCGTTCGCGCATTCGAGAACGAGCAGTACGAGTCGCAGGACGAGGCGCGGGCTCTCGGCGAGCAGCCCACCATACGCCAGCAGATGGACGTGGTCCCATCGGTGGTGGTGTGCCAAGAGCGCGATGCGGTAGCGGCGGCGAGACGCGCCATCGACGCTGATCATTCGGCAACTCTCGGTGGAGAGCGGCGGCGGAAACCAGCGGCGCGAACAACCGCGCAAGGGCCGCCGAGACGCCTTGTCGGCTCCATCTCGGATCTGCGCCTCTTGTCGCCGGCGGAGCGGCACGAAAACGCGCGGCGCGTAGCAGCGAACGCGCAGGCGATCACGGCGTGGAAGAACGAGCAGCGCAAACTCGGGCTCGCCGTGCCTGTGGACACGACCGACGGCAACATTGCGTCGCTCATCGGTGCTCACAGCGAACTCATCCTGGACATCCTCAAGCGAGTTCCGTTCCCTGTGGCGTGTCTCCGCATTCTCCTGAAGGCGGACATGCTCAAGCTGCGGAACGTGCTCGACAGCAATGCGCAAGTCAAGCTTATGGAGTGTCATGCAAGTGACGAGAAGCTCAACACACACGTGCGCACACAATGGCGCATGGACCGCTGCGCTGGACTTTCACCGCGGCGAGCGACTGGTGGGCTCGGGTGAGCGAGATGAGCGCCGGCATCAGAACGGGTTGCCGCACACATACACTCTCCGACGAGGACAGCACGGCACTTGCTATGATCAGCCTCCTGATGCCCTCGCGGTTTGCAGACCTCGAGATCCGAGGTATCGGTCTACCAGACGATCGCGCGGCGTTGCTGCGAAGCGACGCGAGCGTGACGGCCGCAGTCGTTGAGGCAGTCTCCTCAAGATCACTTGGGCTCGCGCTGGATCTGGCGGAGTACGGCGACGACGCCGTGCCTTTACGGCACTAAGGGCTCGCTGGCGGATGGGCGCGGACAAGGCGCGCGGAGACGCGGTGACGCTGGGAGCACGCGAGACAGTAGCGTCGGTCTGCTGACGCAGAACGTCCGCGGAATCGGGCGAGGTGCTCGTCGACAAGAGCGGTGGCAGCAGCACTTTCGTGAGCGACACGAGCACGGTGCGATCGACGTTGTGTGCGTCCAAGAGACGCGAGTGGAGAGAGACAAGATCGCGGAGGCGGCGCGCCGACACCTTGCGTCATGGGGATTCGCGTCCTGTCCGAGTGGCAAAACGCTGTCTCTGTGGAGCGCGAGTAGCGATGGCGCGAGAGCAGGCGTCGCGGTCCTCCTCAGCCCATACAGCGTGATCGACTCCCTCGAGCCATGGTGTGAGCACCAATGGAGCGCGCACTGGATGGCAGTGCGGTTCTCGCTACGCGGATCGATGGTGACGCTGTTGAACACTTACGCGCCCACGAGCGGTGCGGATCGCGAACGGCACTTCCAGACGCTGCGAGACGTGATCGCATCTGCCCCAAGGCCAGTCTTCCTCACCGGTGACTTCAACTGCACGCTCGCGGCACCTGACCGAACGCACCATCCGTTTAGACACGGCTCGAGCGAGCTTCGGAAGCTGCTGGCGGAGGAGGAGCTGGAGGACGTCTTGGAGGACGAGAGCTACAACGTGCAGAGCGAAGATGATCGGCGGCTGTTCGCGGTTCGGCACCACACTTATTTCTACAACCAGCCAGACGGAACAGCAAGCAGCGCCCGCCTTGATCGGTGGTACGCGAGCTGTGAGTACGCGGACTGGGTGAAGGTAGTCGGCAGAGCCTCGCACGCAATGGCATCCGATCACAGCGGCGTCGCGATCCGAGTCGCACCGCCAGGAGGTTGGGTAGCGGTTCGCTCGCCAAGACGAGTGTATCCCCCGCCAGCTCTCGCGACGGAGGCGTACTCGAGTGTGATACAGGCTCGACTCGATCAAGCGCACGCGGAGCTTGCGAGGCTCCGAGCCATGAACGTCGACGCTGAACAACTAGCGCGTGCAGCATCGGCGTGGTGGGTCGAGTGGAAGTCTTCGCTGCGGCGGGAGTGTCTCGCGGCAAAGCGTCTGTGCGTGACTCAGTGCAAGCGCGGCTACAAGCAGCGACTACGGCGCCTCGGGCGAGCGCTTGAGACAGCGGCGACAGGGCAAGGGCGTGAAGAAGACGCGGCGACTTTGCGACGCGCCATTACCTCGTGTCGGTCGCGTTGGCAGGAGCAAAAGCGCGGCACGTTAGCGCTCTCGCACGCGTTCCACACGGCACAGTCCACCCGCGTGTTCTTTCGCCGTGTGTCGACCAAGTACTCGGACAGCACGATCCTGGCGCTCGGCGGAGACGAACGGTGCGGTGTGTCGGGATCACGCGAACTAGCTGAGGACATGCGCGCTGGGTGGCGCCCGATCATGCAACAGCAACGTGCGGCACAAGAGGACATCGACTCGTTTGTCGCGGCTCTCGGGCATCCGCAGAGCGTGCCGACGGATCTGTGCGGACGAATAAGCGAACAGGAGGTGCGCGCGGCGATGCGTAAGTGCCACAGGCGAAAAACAAGCGGCCCGGACGAGATCTCAAACGACTTCTATCGAGATCATCTCGACCTGCTCGCTCCGCTTCTCACCGAGCTCTTCAACATCTTCCTCGTCGGCGGAGAGGTGCCGAGCACCTTCTTTGACTCAAATGTGTCGTGCATCAAGAAGTCCAGCGCCGCCACGCGCCCGCTCGACTACCGACCCATATCCCTCCTCGACACGGACTACAAGGTCTACGCCCGGGTATTCGCGTCGCGCCTGCGCCGTGAGCTGAGGCGGATGGTGCATCCTTTGCAGTTCGGCTTCGTCCCTGGACGGTCGATACATCACGCGCTTGACGTGCTCCACGCCGCGAAGGTCGCTGCACGAGCCGACGAGACCAACGCGCACGCGGCTGCCATCCTCCTCGACGTGTCCAAAGCGTACGACTCGCTCGATCGGCGCTTCATGAGCGCGGCGCTGCGCTTCCACGGCTTTTCCGAGCGCTCGGTGGCGCTCGTCTCGCGCATCCACGAGCGCACAAAGTGTCGGTTCCTTGTCAATGGCTTCCCATCGACATGGATGACGGTGACGTGCGGTGTCAGGCAAGGGTGCCCCATGGCGCCTTTGGTGTTCATTCTCGCACTTGATCTACTGCACAGGGCGATCGACGGTGACATCGCTCTCGCCGGCGTCACACTCGCAAACGGTTCGGACGCGAGTGGTGAAGGTGTGCGCGTACGCAGACGACACAGCAGTCTACGTGAGAACACCAAGCGAGATTTCGAGGGTACTGCACACGGTGGAGCAGTTCGGCAAGGCGTCGGGGCTGCGAGTGAACACAGCGAAGACTGTCGCAGTGCCGCTGAGACCGTGCGCGTCGATCGATGCTGCAGCTCTCCACGGTGTCCGCCTACTCAATGACGGTGAAACAAGCCGCTACCCTCGGCGTGCAGGTTGGCTCGAGCGACTCGCGCGAGGCGAACTGGCGCGAGTGCAGCAGGGCAATAAACTCGCGCCTTGCGCTCGCACGGGTTAAGACCAACACGCCACGACTACGTGCGCAGCTGGCAGCTGCGATCATTGTGCCGAAGGTGCTCTTTGTCGCGCGTCACTCGTGGCCGTCGGCGGCGGACGCAGATCGGCTGCAGCAGCAGATCAAACGCTTCGTGTGGGGCGTGCGAGACGGCAAGCAGCAGCGAGCATGGCTTGGAGAGGAGCAAGCGGAGCTACAAGCGGCGAGCGGAGGCATCTCGCTGCCAAACATCCGAGTCGAGATGCTCACGATGGCGGCAACTGCTGTCGGCAGGTGGGCGACGGGGGCGACAGGTGTCAGCAGAGTCGCAGGCGACATCCTTATGGCCGGAGTTCCAGGTGTCGACACGTACCTCACGGCGCAGCGGGTCGCTGACGATGGGCACCAGCATCTGAGGTGGCATCACTCAACGTGGAGCGCGGGAGCCGAGGTAGTACGCGTCACGCACGCCGACCGACTCGACGCGAGCGAAACCGAGATTGTCAAAGACACGGCTGTGGTCCTGCGGGCGGTCACGCAGGAGGTGCAGTGGACAGATGGCGAGCTTCGGTTTTCGGCAAGCTCCTCCACCAGGCAGGCGCTGCGATCAATCGCGCACAGGTGGTCGAGGTGCCGTGGCGCGTTCTGCAGCGAGTGGCTGCCGTTTGCTTCTCTCGACACGAAGACGTGGCTCGTCGACGAACGAGGAAAGCAAGTCAGCATCAGCAGAGTGGTGAAGCAGCCAGGGTTGCGCGTCGTCGGCGACGTGCTGTCATGGACAGTACCGAGAGCCGGTGAGATCGTGTTCACGATGGTCGGGACGACGAGGGCGACAGCGGCAAAGCGCCGAGCGACAGAACGCTTCTGCTCGCTGCTGCTGTATAACTTCCCACAGCTCCTCCAGCCCGCACGCGAGCAAGGTCTACTTCGCTCGGTGACAGAAGACGTGCACCAACACTTCACGTGGAGGATGCGCGGACGCACAAGCATCACGTTCAGTGACGCCACTCTCGAGCGCGAGGCGAAGCCGGTGGCGTCGATGGCGGACTGCGAGCGAGTTGCTGCCCACGATGCGCGAGTCAAGTGTGTGAGCTTCGTCGATCACCCGGTGTTCTCACGGATCGTGATGCTGCAAGCACGCGGCGTGCATCGACACGTGAAGAGGCGACGCTATCGAGCGGTGGCGAACAAAGAGCGTCGAGAAAATGGCGAGAAGATGCGGGACGCCGCTCTTGCCGCGCAGGCGCGCGAGTGCAGCTCGATCAACGGTGCGCTCGAACGACTCGAGTGGAACGATGCCAGACGTGTCATTGGCGCGTCGGCGCACGCGATGCAGACTCTCTTTCGGGTGAAGGCGAACAAGCTCAACACCTGGAACATCGACAGTGGCGACGGCACTTGCCCACATCGCGAATGCTCAGAGAGAGCGAGTCTTCACCACGTGATGTGGAACTGTCCAGTGGCAACAGCGGCGTGGAGCGATCTGCGTGCACGGTGGCGAGCGCTCGGGGACAACTTTGGCGACGACTTCCTCGTCGCGTGCATTAGCCTTGAGCTACCTGCAACACCAGGCAACGCGTGGTTTGCAGTTCAGAAGCACCACAGCGGCATGATTGGTGAGTACGCCGAGAACGACATCCGAGACGAGCTGTTCGCAGCGGCGACGATTGTCTGGCGTTGCATAGCAACCACGACGATCCACGCGATCTGGTGCGCGCGCTTCCGGACGCGAGATGACCCGAGCGCGACGACCCTCGCGCTTCGAATGATCATCGCGACGTCCGTGCACGACGCTCTCGCACAGCTCGGACGGCTGGTGCGCAAGTTCAACACCGCAGAGCATGCGTGTCACGGGAGTGTTCTCCGTGACGTAGCTCGCACAAGGTCTTACGAGGAAGCGATGGGTGAAGCGCAGAGGAACTGCGCTGAACTCGGTATTTTCAACTCTGAGGTTTTTGTATTGAGATCATGCATAGTGATGAAAAAGAGGGAGCTAACCTAATTAGTGAGCCCTCTGATGGGACGACCATGGTCGTCAGAAATCAGGTTAGGCCACTAAATGGGAGTCTGCTGTGCTCCTTCGTACTTAGCACAGCAGCCCCGTTACAATGCGGCGCGAGTCGCGGCTGTGTCGGCGATGGTGGCGGCGCTAATGGCAGCTTCGGCCGAGCCGCCTCAGCGAAGATTGCAACCACTGCGATCGAGGAGCACGTACGTGCTGTTTTTCGACGGAGGCTCGCGAGGGAATCCGGGACCAGGTGGCGCGGGCTCGGTGCTCGTGCGCATCGACGTCGGCACACACGCTGCCGAAATCTGCTGGGCGGCGAGCATGTCTTACGGCAGCGCGATCACGACGAACAATGTTGCGGAGTACTGGGGGCTCGTACACGGACTCGAGTACGCGGTCGCGACCAGGCGCGCTCCGCTGCACGTCGTCGGGGACAGCGCGATGGTCATCGAGCAGCAACGGCGCTACCGAGCACCAAGGAAGAAGAACGCGACTCTGCTCAAGCTCTACCAGCGCGCAAGGCGCAGCGCCGACGTGATCGACGTCAAAAGCTGGACACACCATTACAGGGAGTTCAACAAGATGGCAGACAAGGCCGCAAACGTCGCGATGGACTCGGCGCAGTCACAGCAGACGAGCGCAATGGACTCTCGACCACTGCTCACGGAGCTGGCGTGCTACCTGGACAACGACGCTCAGCATTGGATCTCATCCGGACGACTCGCCTCGGCGGCGACGATGCTAGACGACGAGAACGCGAACCAGCTCACACTAAGCTGGCTGAGAACGCGCGAAGCGTCTAACTCGGCTGCAAGTGACGCAGGTGATACATGTGATACGTAGACTGCATAGATCACGAGATCGGACATAGGAGATCACCCTCGAACTCAATGTACCTCACCATTCAACTCAACTCAACTTGCCTTGCCTTGCCTTGCCTTGCCTTGCCTTGCCTTGCCTTGCCTTGCCTTGCCTTGCCTTGCCTTGCCTTGCCTTGCCTTGCCTTGCCTTGCCTTGCCTTGCCTTGCCTTGCCTTGCCTTGCCTTGCCTTGTTTGATTGACAATGTCAATGGCTATATCGAGTGATTCTCGTTCGAGCTTACACAGACAAAGTGAAATGCACGAAAGTGACCGACCACTGGGTTCAAGATCTTGCGTGTCAACACGATTGTGTTGTTGACAGCAACTGGGAAACAAGCAAGCGCAAGCGCAAAATGAACAAAGCGCAAGCGAGTGGATGGACAAGCAAGCGCGTGAACGAGTGAGCAAAGCAGAACGAGAATCGACAAGCATCAAGCACCAGCGCGAGACGTCACTTGCTGCTGCTGCCGCACGATGAGCACCCCCGCGTCGTCGAGTCCCAGCGGACGCTCGCGCACGCAGGAGCTGCTGTTCACAGCATGTCGCGACGGCGACGCTGCGCTCGTGCAGACGCTGCTGGAGCAAGAGCGAGACGCGAGCGCACTCCTGCGCGCCGTCGATGCAAAGACCGATACGCCTCTCTTCGCAGCCTGCAGACACGGCCACAGCCACCTCGTTCCAGTGCTCGTGCACTTTGGCGCGAACGTCAACGACGCAAAGGCGGCTGGAACAACGCCTCTGTACATCGCGGCACAAGAAGGTCACAACGACGTCGCGATCGAGCTGCTCGCACGCCAAGCAGCCGTCGACGCGTCGAGTGTGAATGCCACGACGCCTCTGTACATCGCGGCGGAGAGAGACCACGCCGACGTTGTCGGCACGCTGCTCGCGTACGACGCGAACGTCGAAGCTGCAGTGACGACCGGCTGGGCGCCACTGCACATCGCGGCGCGGAACGGTTGCCTCGATGCTGTCATCGCGCTCGTGGATGGCAAAGCGAACATCGAAGCGACGACTCCAGACAACATGACTCCGCTGTACATCGCGGCTGAGATGGGTCACGCAAACGTTGTCGGCACGCTGCTCTCGCACCAAGCGAGCGTCGACGCGATGACGAAGAATGGCTGGACGCCACTCCACATCGCGACACGTGAAGGACACTTGGACATCGTCATCAAGCTACTTGATCGCAACGCAAACGTCGACGCTATGACTCCTGCCAACGCCACACCACTGTACCTCGCTGCGGCGATGGGCTACAAGGACATCGTGATCGAGCTGCTGGCGCGCAGTGCCACTATCGAGGCTGCAAACAGCGATAGAGCGACACCTCTGTATGCTGCAGCGCAGAACGGCCGCAAAGACGCCGTCATCGCGCTGCTGGATCGCAACGCGACCATCGAGTCCGCCGACAACGAGGGCTGGACTCCGCTGCACATCGCGGCGTGGAACGGCCACCGAGACGTCGTCCTTGCATTGCTGGATCGCAACGCGAACATCGAAGCTGTGACTACGAGCGGAGTGACGCCTCTGCACATCGCAGCAGAGAGCGGGCACGCAGACGTCATCGTCGCGCTGCTGGAGCGCGACGCGGACATCGAAGCAGTGAATGCGAACGGCGCGACGGCTCTGTTTGTTGCTGCGAGAGAAGGCCACAAGGACGCTCTCGCTGCACTCCTCTCGCACAGCGCGAACGTCCATGCTGCAGATGTCGAAGGCTCGCTTCCCCTGCACGTTGCAGCAGAGTGCGGTCACAAGGACATCGTGATCGAGCTGCTTGTTGCCGGCACGGACATCGAAGCCGCAGACGACGACGGGGTGACGCCGCTGTGGGTTGCGGCAGAGCACGGTCACAAAGACATCGTGATCGAGCTGCTCGATCGCAACGCGAACATCGAAGCTACCGACGACGACGGAGCGACACCGCTGTACGTCGCAGCGGAGAGCGACCACGCAGACGTCGTCATCGAGCTGCTCGATCGCAACGCAAACGTCGACGCTACTACAGAAGATGGCTGGACGCCGCTCCTTGCTGCGGCACTGGAAGGTCACATGGACGTCGTCGCCGCGCTCTTGGACCGCAACGCGAACGTCAACGCTGCGACTTCAACCGGCGCGACTCCGCTGTATAACGCGGCGGAGAAGGGCTGCAAAGACATCGTCACTGCGCTAGTGAGCCGGAACGCAAACGTCGACGCTGCAGACCACGACGGCGCGACGCCTCTGTACGTTGCGGCGCGGTCCAGACACACAGACGTCGTCGTCGAGCTGCTCTCACGCGGCGCGAACGTCGAAGCAGCCCAGAAGGATGGCTGCACGTCATTGCACATCGCAGCGCAGAGTGGCCACAGAGACGTCGTCGCGGCGTTGATCGGCGGCAAAGCGAACATCGAAGCAACCGATGGCGAGGGAGGGACGCCTCTGTATGTTGCAGCGCAGTCAGGACACACAGCCGTCGTCGCCGAGTTGCTGGCGCATGGCGCGCTCGTCAGGTCTGCCAACGACGGCTGGACGCCATTGCACATCGCAGCGCAGAATGGCCACAGAGACGTCGTCGTCGAGTTGCTCGCACGTGGCGGCGCGAGTGTGACTGCGCTCACCTCGCTTGGCGCGACTCCGCTGCACGCTGCTGCCGCAAGTGGACACTTGGACGTCGTGCAAGTGCTCATTGGCGCTCATGTCGGCACTTCAGCAGCACTGACGAGCTCGGACGAGTCGACAAGTGCAAGCACACGCAGCGATCCCGAGGCAAGTGAAGAGCAAGTAGAGCAAGCGAGCGAGCGTCTGGTATCGTCAGCGCCTTCAGAGTCTCAAGCCGAGCGGATCAAGAGACGTGATGCAGATGCGATCCAGCCGTCCCTGCGCGCGCTACTGGAGATCGCCGACAACGGTGGCAACACGCCAGTGATCGCTGCGGCGCGTCGAGGCCACTTTGAGATTGCGAGCTACCTGATCCAGGCAGGAGCGTCTGCGCACGTGCGAGCTCATGACGGCGAGACATTGCTGGTGGCAGCTGCACGACACGGCAACCAGCGCATCGTGCTGGAGCTGCTCGATCGCGGACGCTTGATGTCTGGCGATGCGCGCGTCTGTGGCGATGACTCGTCGCTCGTCGCCGCGACGCTGCAGACGCTGCGTGACGATGTGGTGCGAGTGCACGAGTTCAAGCAGATGTGGACGCACCTGGTCGATCGCCTCGATGGAGTACACAAGCGCCTCGCTCAGACGCCACTAGCAGCCGCAACAGCAGAAGCAGCAGCCGACTCGAATCGTGACAGCACGCTTCAGTTCGTCATGCTCATCTGCCACGTGGTTCGACTCAAGGCGATGTGCGCCGACAGCAGCATGTTCGCTCGAGTCGTTGCGAGCCAGACCGTAGCGAGTCGAGTCCGCGACTTGCACACAGAGCTCGCGTTCTTGGAGCGCGACGTGAGTTCGAGCAGCACCGATGACACCGCGTCGAGTGAGTGGGCGGCGCAGTGTGCGAGCGATGAGGTGGCGCTGCTCGAGCGCTTTCGAGAGACGATCGAAGGCGTCTCGTCTGGTGATGTGAGTGGCGATGACGACTACCAGCACCAGTCTGTCGATAGCCAGCACGAGGAAGTGCTGCTGCTCCAGCACAAGCTGCGCTCGCGAGGCAGCACATGCAGCCCAGAACTGCTCGAGCTGCTCAAGAGGTGTCTCGATATCGCACAAGCGGCGTCGTCGAGCGCTTCAAGTGCGTCGCTGCCGCTGGTCCCAGAGTGGTTCATTCCGCCGCACGAGCTCGACCTCAAGCGAGTGGTCGGCTCGAGGCAGCAGGCTGCAGCTGTCGGAGACGCGCAGCCAGAGACGATCGTGCGTGGCGAGTGGACGCACTCGGCGGTCGTTGCGAGCGAGCACTCGCAGATGCAGCGCGAGGCGTTCGTGCAGCACGTCGAGACGTGCGCGGGCTTGAGCCACCCGAACGTCGTCAAGCTCTTTGGCGCGTCGCACCTGCGCGCGCCGTTCGTCGCTGTGTTTGAGAACGCGATCAGCACGAGTCTGCGCGAGTTCGCCAAGCAGAAGGAGACCAAGCACCTGGTGTGGCAGAAGCTCTTTGAAGCCTCGCTCGGGCTCAAGTACCTCGCTGAGCGCGGCGTCGTGCTCGAGACGCTTCGGTGCGACGACATCTGGATCGGCACCGATGGACTCGCCAAAGTCAACGCGTTCAGTTCTCTCGCGCTCCACGACGCGACGCCAGACGCACTGAGCGAGGCGAGAGCGCAACGAGCGCGATGGCGCGCGCCAGAGTCCATCCGTGGCGTATCGCCATCAGCGGCATTCATGGTCTACTCGCTGGGGATGTGCGTGCTCGAGGCGCTGACAGGCGAGCGTCCCTGGAGCAATGATGCCGATGAGTATGACGACGACGACGAGGAGGGTGTGGTCAAAGACGCGCTCTACAACTTCCGGCCGTCGATCCCAGACAGCGTGTCGGATGCGCAGCGGCGTTTCATCGAGAGCGCGTGGCTAGCTGATGCGCAACGCCGTCCGACACTGTCAAGTGTGTGTCTCCAGCTCAAGCAGCTTGCCAGCGAGCAGCTTGCGGACGAGCAGCAGACGCAAGACAAGTCTGAGCGCGAGCACGACAGCGCGTTGCAGCGCCACGCTTCGCACACGCGCTTCGACCTCGCAAGTGACGTCGTTCCGGAGCTCGAAGCGACGATGCCAGCGCTCCTTGAGCGACTCGAGCGGAAGCGCAGTCGGTGCACGGAGCACCGCGACGCTGTTGAACACATCCTCGCGCGCTGCCGCGACGTGTTTGCGCTGCTACGGACGCGGCAGCTCGCACTGAGCGACATCGCTGTCACGAGCTTCGTCGCCGTGCTCGAGCGCCTCGATCGGTTCTTGCGCATCGCGTTCAGCGCAAAGTCGGTGCTCCAGTGCACCAAGAGCCAGCGCGTGGCGCTCCAGAGCAGCGTGTTCCATCGACAGCTCGACGAGATCCTCGAGCTGCTTGCGCCGTCGTCTGTCGATCCGATCCACGAGTGGCAGACGCATCATGGCGATCTCGAGCATCCAGTGAGTGACGATGATGAAGATCGAGATGAGGCGAGCAGAAGCAGCACCACTGGCGATGCCGCTCTGTCAGAAACGCCACTCACGCCAGCAGCGAGCAACAGCAGCAACGCAGTGACGATCAAGCGGTTCGAGAACGCGCAGCTGAACGAGCGATTCAAAGAGCTGGATTTTGCTGCGATCGACGCAGTGGCCGAGGCAGTCGCAGCTGGACAGAGCGACGGCCACGACGCCTCTGACGTGCTGCCCTGGTTCGTCCACTTGTATGACCTCAAGTACACCGCGAGCGACTCGATCGGCGTCGGCGCGTTCGGCGAAGTCTACCGCGCGACGTGGCTCAACACACCGGTCGTCGTCAAGTTCATGGGCTACGAAGCCGACGAGAACGCGTACAGTCGCGAGCTGTTCTTCCACGAGCTGCGCGTGTGGTTCCCGCTGAGCCACCCGCACGTCGCGAAGCTCTATGGCGCCTGCCACGTCGGCAAGCGCTTCTTCGTGAGCGAGTTTGTCGGTGGCGGGACGCTCGACACGTACTTGAGCGCGCAGCGACGTGGCGATCACAGCACAGAAGCTGGCAGTCGCGTCTGGGAGCTGCTGCACCAAGTTGGACTCGGCTTGCAGTACTTGCACGAGCAGAACGTGCTGCACAACGACCTCAAGTGCGACAACGTGCTCATTGGCACTGACGGCAGTGCGAAGATCATCGACTTTGGCTTGAGCAGCATCCTCGACAGCGCCGAGGTCCAAGTCGCGCTCAAGCGGCAAGGCGCCGTGCACTGGAAGTCGCCCGAGTACCTCCGCGGCGACCGCCTCACGCTCGCATCCGACGTGTACGCGTTCGCGATGTTGATCATCGAAGCCGTGACTGGCGAAGCACCGTGGGGTCGCGCGACGATCGAGGCGGTCGTGAAGTTCCGCGTGAAGAAAGGCTTGCTCCCGCACCAGCCCGCGAGCATGACAGCCATACAGTGGACGCTCATTCGCATGATGTGCGCGCCGGACCCAGCGCAGCGCGTGCAGATCGCGTTCGTTGTCGCAAAGCTCCGTGAGTTTGCGCAGCAAGAGCAGGAGCAGCGACGTGCGCAAGTGTTGGGGCGAAAGACCTCGGTCGAGGCGATGACGACGGACGAACAAGAAGCACTGGACATTCCGTGAGATGTGTGTGTGGAAGGCAAGAGCAACAAGAAGACGATGCGTATCGAGAGAGTGAGTGTGTCAAGCATGTGAACTACCGCAGTCTCTCTCTGTCTTTGTGCTCTTGGACGTCACAGGTTGGGACTGCTCACTCACGTGACCACGACCAACTGCTGCATCGCGAAGTGCCAGCACTCTCGCACTCGTCACTTCTCCACCAAGCACTTGAAGCACTCGATCGATCGACAAGCAGACTGCCGGGCAACTGCAGCGACACACGACACCGTCACGAGATGCTGGACGCGACGACTGCGCATCGGATCGCCGCGAGCTGGCTGTGCAGGGCATCAAACGCCTTCTTCTTTAACAATGCGGCAAAGGTCATGTTCCCACGAAGCGAGTGGCTCATGGTCTCTCTGGAGCAAGTGGGCGGAGCGCAGGCAGCGCTAGCGCAACTCCTCGAAGCACTCTCGATCTGGCGCATGCTCTCGTGGTGCCCGGGCTTTGACGTGAACGAGAACGCCATGTTCTGGGAGCGAGTGGCCCGGTACTTCGAGTACTTTGACCCGCTTTACGAGGATTACAACTATGAGGGATTGAGCCATCGTGTCTTAGTCCACGAGGCGAGCGAGCTCACTGCTACCGTCGTTCTCTTTGTGCGCACTACAGACGACCGCACTCAGACGTGGATCCAAGACATGATTCGCTCTACGGCCATGTTCCACCACGCCGCGCGAAGTGCTGAGTACGAGCGCGACTTCGCGGGTGCTGCAGCCGTTTATTGACCCTCGCGAGCGCCTCCAACCGTGCGACTCGCGTTCGAGCTGCACGAGTTTATACGTCTGCCGCGTGTGCTTGAGCGCAGCGTGAGTCTACTCCAGACATTTGATCGCGCACTCAGCGAGGCACAGCTCGACGCACCATTCCAGTTCGAAGCCGTCGTCGTCGTAGACGCACCAGTTGCAACAGCACAAGCGGCGGCTGAGCTCGCTGCGTGCCTCGATTCGCTCCAGACCGACATCATGACGTTGTATCTGTCGCTCAGGGCGAGCAAGAGCGTGAGTGACTGGGCAACGTTCGTGCGCTCGAGTCTGCGCATCGACAGCCTGTGGCGCGCACAAGCAGCCAAGACGATCCGAGTGCTCTCGCTGAGCCAATCTACGATGACTCCGTCCTTGTGCGCGTGTCTGTTCTCGGTGCCGCCGTTCACGCGCTCGCTCAAGTCGCTTTGCTTTACAAGCGACGTGCTGAGAGATCGATGGGCGCTCTCAAGGCTCGAAGCGAGCTGGCTCCGGTACGCGCTCTTCCACCCTGCGACGCGCGAGTCGTCGTGGCGCCAGCTCGTGTTCAAGAACTGCTACTTTGCGTGTGCTGCTACCAGTGTCTGGAACGCCCATCAAGATCCAAGGCGGTTCATCGACGCCTCGGTGCTCGCAGCGCTGAAGCCTCACCCCAGCTCTTCAGACGTAATGAAACCAGCGCGGCGAAGCTCGACGCGAGAGCTCGTGCGCGTACGCGTGCAGTCGAACGCGATCATCCGCGAGCGTCCTCGCGACGATGCACGAGTGCTGCGAGCGCTCGAGAACGAGGCGGTATTCGAGTACGCGGGACAGCATGCTGGCGGCGACACCTGGGTGTGTGTGCTAGTACCAGCGTGCGGCTTTGGCTGGTCTCGGACCAAGACGTTGTCGAGCAGACAGACTGGATTCCTGAACACCCGATTGCATCGTCACTCACGAGTTTTTATCAGTCTAAGCAGCACACCAAGGCGACGCTGCTGACGTTCCTGAGCATGATCGGCCACAGCTTGGAGACGCTGCGGCTCCGAAGCGTATCGCCGTCGTACGACGTGCTCAGCACCATCGCTAGCCACTGTCCGAACCTCAAGCGACTCGCTGTCGACGCGTGCGGCGCCGCTCCGACCCCAGTCGAACTGTGCAAACGACCCGAGTCACCGTCGTTCGAACTTCAGCTGCCAAAGCTCGAGGCGCTGACACTTGGATCGCACATGCAGTGCTTGAACCACATGCTAGCGCTCGTGAGCATTCTCTCCGACCTCGATGCACATCCGAGCGCGCGCAGCTTGAAGACACTGTGTCTCTCCACCTCGAACACCTCGAACACCATGGAAAGCCACGAGCCCCTGGTGGATGCGATCGTCACGACGCTCGCGCGCAACGAGGCGCTCGAAGAGGTGCAGGTGAATCGACTCCGGTCCGTTGGTGCATCAGTGAACAACATCCGGGCGTTCGATCGGCAGCTTGTGCCATCGACACCAGTGCTTCGCCAGCGGCTCGGACTTCTCAGTGTCGTGTCGACAGCTGCAGCGAACGGTGGTGCTGCGCGTGCGGTCGGACGACTCGACTCGTTCGTGCTGGCGAATATCTTTCGGTTTGCCGACCAGAGTCGCAAGGAGCGCTTCGTGCGGGTCTCGACTTGCAACTGACGAGCGTGTTGGCGCAGCTGCGACTGTCGACGCCGGTCGGTGATCATGGGCGTGCGCTGTCGTCTGCTGCGGCGCTGTCGTGTGGACTATGCTCTTGTAGAGCTGCGAGTGCTTCGAAAGTCTGTGATGTCATGCGAACCAAAGCACACAGCTCCAGTGACTCGCCGACAGACTGTGTTTGTTTGTGTGTGTAGCTTGGAATGAACACCTTCACGACATTGCTAGCTTCCACACTGTGTTGTGCTTGAGCTCAGTCATGTCGGCTGCACTGCCTCGACACAGCGCGCTTGATCTCGACAACCACTATGTCAGCGAGCATGGCTATTGCAACGCTTTGCCAGCCAAGTCGCAGTGCTGTGGTAGCGACGCGTGTCATAGAGCTCACTGCTGCGTCGCGACGAGCGTGCTGCTTGGTCCATGAAGTGGAGATGTCGCTCACTCGCCTTTGCTGGTGCTCGTGCATGCCAGCGTCAAGCACTCGAGCACTGGAAGTCGTGTTGGACAACAGCAGCGCATGGAGCTCGATCGTCTCAAGGAGCTCACTCATCGGGCTAGGTCAGTGGCGCAGTGCGCAAGTGCTAGCGCGCGACAACAGCTCTCTCGTAGCCGAGAGTACAGAGTCGATCGTCTCAAGTCTCAAGTGCTCAGGAGCTCACGAGCTCAAGAGCATGTTGAGGCTTCGTGTGTTGCAATTGGCAAGTTTCTTCCATATGATGAGCCCATTTGTCTTTATGCACTTCAACTGTAGCAAAATGTACATACAGATCATATTTCTTGTATGCACCACGCTCACATTAGTTTGTAGATGTGTATGTGTGTTGTGTCAGATTGATTCTGTTCTGACCAAATTCATTCAAATGCGTCATTGTTGGTTTACACTGTTATCAGTTGTTTGTGACGTGTCGTAGTTTTCGTTGCCAATCTGTGGTGCAACTATTGTTTGGTACATCAGACGATTTAGTGACGCCTTGAATTGCATCTCAAGAATGAGGCACTATTTTGCAACCTCTCTTTGCTTTTCGCACTATCGTAACGCAAAGGCGAGACAGAAGTGCTTCGAGCAGCTCGTGCTCGTGCTCGTGCTCGTGTGCCATCAACATGTTGCAGTCGATGGCAACGACGACGACGACGAGTGTGCTCGTGCCGGAAGAAGCGCCAAGCGGCAGTGCGCCGCGCACGCTGCACGTGCTCGAGAAGCGCGACGTGCAGCGCATCTGCAGCGGCCAGTCGGTCGTGGACCTCGCGACGGCAGTGAAAGAGCTCGTGGAGAATGCGCTCGACGCCGGCGCGACGCTCATTGACGTCAAGCTCAAGGACTTTGGGAAAGAAACGATCGAAGTGAGCGACAACGGCGCGGGCATCGCGCCTACCAACTACGCATCGGTCGCGCGCAAGCACTACACGTCCAAGATCAGCCGCTTCGAGGACATTGAGACCGTCACGTCGTTTGGCTTTCGGTATGTCTCGTTGTCATTGTCGTGGTGTAGGCACAGTTGTTGTTGTTGTTGTTGTTGTTGTTGCTCTTGTTCTTGTTCTTGTTGCTGTTGTTGTTACTGATGCTCTCGCTGTTGTTGTTGCTCTTGTTGTTGTTGCTGTTGTTGTTACTGATGCTCTCGCTGTTGTTGTTGCTATGCGTACTAACGACGAACGCACTGTGGTCGTCAGTGGCGAAGCACTGAGCTCGATCTGCGAGCTCGTCTCGAGCTTCTCGGTCTGCACGCGCACGCAGGACGACGAGATCGGCGCGCTGCTCGAGTTCGACTCGTCCGGCGCGCTCGTGAAGCAGGTGCGTCTGCTGTCCGTCGCGTTTGCTGGTGCTCGGGTGTGTGTGAAGCGAGAGTGAGTGTGTCACTAAGACACTTGGACACTGCGTCACTGCTGCTGCTGCTGGCGCTAGACTCCGAAAGCGCGTCCTGTCGGCACGACTGTCGTCATTGACGAGCTCTTCAAGGTGCGCTCCCACACACGCGCTTACTGCTCTGTCTCTCAGCCACGACCTACTCACGCCTTCACACTCTCTTACACAACACAACGCACACAACACAACACAACACACTGCACTGGTAGCCACTCGCAGTGCGCCACAAGGACTTTCACCGGAACATCAAGAAGCACTACGCCAAGCTCCTGAAAGTGCTCCAGGCGTACGCCGTGAGCGCGTCGAGCGTCAAGCTCAGCGTCTCCAACACGAGCGGCAAGCACGCGGCGCGGCAGGTCGTGCTCTCGACGCAGGCGCAGCAGCGCATGAGCGACAACATCGCGAGCGTCTTTGGCACCAAGTTTGCGCGCACGCTCGTGGCCGTCGACATGGACCTGAGCGCCGCGTGCGAGCGCATTCGAGCGACGCAGCGCGCGACTGCAGCCGCCGCGGCAGCAGCAGCACGACGACGACGGCGACCGCGGCGCGCGCCACCGAGCAGTCAAGAGGGCGATAACGACCGTGGCAGTGGCAACGATAGTGACAACAGTGACAACGACGACGACGACGACGACGACTCGAGGCTCCGTGCGAGCGACGACGAGACGGACGACGCAATGAGCGCGTCGCAACTCACGAAAGCGCGCCGCGTCGAGGGCTTTGTCTCGCGCGTCGGCGCGGGTGTCGGTCGGAGCGACAACGACCGGCAGTTCTTCTTCATCAACAGCCGGCCGTTCGACTTGCCCAAGGTGCGTCAGTCGCGCGTCTTGGCGATGGACCACGTCGGTTGGCAGTAGCCACAGACAGATAGATAGACAGACCAAAGGACGGACCGAAGGACTGACTGACTGGTTGACTGACTGACTGGCTGACCCTAATGCATGGCGCTCGCGTGCTCTTGTCGTCTGCTCGCAGGTCGCAAAGGCGCTGAACGACGTCTGGCGGCAGTTCGAGATGAAGCAAAAGCCCGCGTGCGTGCTCAACTTTGTGCTGCCGCTGAGCGAGTACGACGTGAACGTCACGCCCGACAAGCGCGAGACGTTCCTCAAGCACGTACGTCTCTCGTCTTTTGTGTCAAGTGTGTCGAGTGTGTCGAGTGTGTCTAGTGCCTCTCTCTCTCTTTGTTCAGAGGCGTGTGGCGACGCTCACAGCCACGAGACACTAACGCTGACTGACTGACTGACTGACTGACTGACTGACTGACTGGTGCTGATCTGATGACTTGCCCCAACGCACAGGAGCCAGAGCTCATTGAAGCGTTCAAGATGCAGCTCACGAAGCTGTACGAGCCGAGTCGCGGGACGTTCACGGTCCAGCCGCTGCTCTCGACGTTTGCGCGCGTGCCACTGAAGCCAGAGACGATGGGCGCGTCGTCGCAGCTTCTTCCAGAGACACCAGCAGCAGCACAAGGAGCACCATCAGCAGGAGCAAGAGCGTCGCCTCTGACGCCAATGGATCCGCACGCGCCAGTCGCGACGACACGCGATGCAAACGGACCGCAGCACTCGCTCCTTCGACCGCACACGGCGATGTCCGAACCCGAGAGAGCTCGACCACTGGAGCAGCAGCAGCTAACAGCGCAAGGCGTCACTGATTCTGCTACTCCACCTGCTTCTGCTCCGGCTCCGGCTGCTGTGATTGTCGAAGTGCTGTCGCCCAAGCGCTCGCACGCAGCGATGCGCAGTTCCATGGACGTCGTTGCTGCGACTACTGGTGATACAATGCAGTCCACGTCCGCTTCGTCGCCTCACCGTCGCCTTCCAACTGACTCGCCATCGCACTCGGCATGCTGCGCACCAACGTCGTCAGCGCCGTCATCGTCACGATCGCCTTCGACTGCATCTCCACACTCAACGACGACGACGGCGAAGGCGCCAGCAGTGATCGTGCAGCCGCCGCGTCTCACGAAGAAGCCGCGGACGAGTCTGGACACGGACGACGGCGCGAGTGCTGCGCGTCAACAAGCGCGGCGGCGCGAGCGCCTCGAGCTGTCATCGTCCTCATTGTCCTCATTGTCCTCATCGTCATCGACTTGTGAGTGGTCGTGGGACGAGCTCCTGGCGCAGCGCAAGCAGTTCTTTGCCGACGAAGTCGCCGACGAGCGCGCGCGCCAGACGCGCCAGCGCCGCCTTCACGTCCCGTCGACGTGCTCTGCAGGCGGCGACGTGGACGAGACGAGCGACGCGAGTACGAGCGCGAGCCAGGTCGTCCTCGAGAACGACGTCGCGGCGGCGGCGCTGCAGCGCGTGCTCACGAAGGACGACTTTGCGCGCATGGAGGTGCTCGGGCAGTTCAACCTCGGCTTCATCATCGGCAAGCTCGACGACGACCTCTTCATCATCGACCAGCACGCGAGCGACGAGAAGTTCACGTTCGAGACGCTCCAGCAGACCACGATCCTTCATCAGCAGCCGCTCGTGCGTCCGCTGCCGCTCGAGCTCACGGCCGGCGAAGAGATGGTCGTGCTCGACCACCTTGACGTCTTTGCCAAGAACGGCTTTACGTTCCGCGTCGACAAGGACGCGCCGGCGACCAAGAAGCTCCAGCTCCTGTCGCTGCCGTTCACCAAGCACACGCAGTTTGGCGTCGAAGGTGCGATGGACATGCGTGCGTGCATGCATGAGTGGGGGAGACGCTGTGAGGGTCTGGGTAACCACGTCGTCTAGTGACTCCGTGACTCTGCGACGTACGAACTGACGCACACGTGGCCATCCATCCGCCCTTGACTGTCGGGGCGCGTGGCGCACGCGCACAGACATTCGCGAGCTCGCGTCGCTGCTCATAGACGCGCCGCTGAACGCCGCGAGCATCCGACTGCCAAAGGTCATGGCGATGTTTGCGTCGCGCGCGTGCCGGAGCTCGGTCATGATCGGCACGGCGCTGCACAAAGAGGAGATGGTCAAGGTGCGTCGCACGCGTCGCATCGGCACACTCACTCACATTCCACACACTCACATCCTCTCGCACGTGCTCGCGCCTGACTGCCGCTCAGATCGTGCGCAACCTCGCGGGTCTCGAGCAGCCGTGGAACTGTCCGCACGGGTACGTACGTCTGCTTCTTCTTTGGCCTGCTCGCTCATGCTCGTACTCGCAAGCACTCGCTCACACGCGATGCGCGGCCTCGCCAGTCGCCCGACACTGCGCCACCTCGTCGACTTGCGCCAGCTCCACGAGCAGAGCTGAGCAAGACACACGCAAGCCACTCGAGAGAGAGAGAGAGACGCTTGTCACTGCTGCGCTTGAATAATTACCCCACGGACCGACGCATCGCCAGTGCCTCGTCCTCCTACATCTCTGTCTGCGTCGTGGCGCCACTTGCACTCCCCGTGCTGCTGCTGGGCGAGCCCACGACCACGACGTCGCTGTCATCGCCTGATGCGGCAGGTGGCAACTGCGCGTGGTACTTGGCGCAGAGCGCGTCAAAGCGCGCGCGCACGGCGGCGTCGCCCGGCGGCCCGGCGTAGCTGTTGACAAACGCCATGTACTCGCGCAAGTCGGTCTCTTCGGGCGAGTAGAGCGAGCAGTCGCCGCTGCACGAGCACGTGCCGCCGTACTCGACTGGCAAGCAGTCGGCGTCGACAAACTCGAGCAGCGCCTTCTGGATCTCTTTCTGGCCGCGCAGGACGTGCACGCGCTCGCGCGTCTTGGGGTTGATGAGCGGCGACACGAGCTTCCAGATGAAGTTGAACCAGGACGGCGGGTGGAGGATGAAGACCTGGTAGATGCGCTCGGGGTTGTACTCGGCCACGACTTCGCCGAGCTGCTTCATGTAGTTAAACACGTCGCCGCTCACGTCGCTCATTGAGATGCCCTTGATGTCGTAGATCTTGAGCATCACGCCCTCGGGGAACGGCCGCGGGTCCACGACTTTCCACAGGAACTCTTGCAAGAGGATGTTGTGCAACACGGCGTCGTCCTCCGAGACGCCGTGCGCAACAAAGTGCTCCATCGACTTCTTCATGGACCCGAGGCGCTCGATCGAGAGCGGGTGCCCGAGCTTGTCCTTCTTGTGCGTGTAGTGCACAAAGCTCTCCTTCATGACGTCAAAGTGCGGCGCCGGGCGCAGAAAGATCGCGTCGATCGCGTGCTCCTTGCGCCACGCCATGGTCTTGACGTACCGCCGCTTGGCGTCCTCGACGTCGCCGTTGCAGCCTTCGAGGAAGCGCGAGTCGAGCTCGTCGTCCGGCAAGAGCTCGCTCGCGTCGCCACTGCCGGCGCTGCTGCCAGGCTCGCTTACGCCACTGCTGCTCTCATCGCTCTTGCCCACGACCACGTGCGTGCACGTGACGCGGAACTTGTGGTACAAGTGCAGCCGCTTCGTCGTCACGAGCAAGCTGATGGGCGTGTGGAAGCGCAGGAGCACGAGCACAAGTGCCGCGAGCCACGCGAGGAGCTCCACCGACGTCACGCGCGCAGCGTGCATCGCCCACGCGAGCGCCACGAGCGCCGCGACGAGCGACCAAAACTTGCGTCGCGTCTCGCGCGACGCTGCAGTCGGCGGGACGTCGTCAGCGCGCAGCGTCACGTGGAGCACGTGGTGGTCCGTCCCCGCGGCCGTTGGCAGCGGATCCGCTTCGACCACGTGGTCGCGCGACTTGCGGCTCGCGAGCATCTCACGCGAGTACAGCGCCACGCCGTTCGCCGTCGGGCCGTTCACGTACAGCCGCAAGATGCTCGACGGGTACATCTCGACGTCAAAGGCGTCGCCCACGCCTGGCGCCGCTACGACAACGTGCTCTGGCAGCGACGACTCGTGCTGGATCGTGACGCAGCTGATGCAATTGTCCTCGGGCTGCGGACCGCGCTGGAGCTTGTACATCGCGTCCTGGAACGCTCGGATCGCGTGCTTGAGCGCAACGGCGATCTCGTGGCACTGCTCCGGCGTCTTGGCGCGAATGCGGAAGATCCGGCCGTCGGAGCGAATGACCGTGAGGATGCGCGGGTACTGGTCGCTCACTTCCACGTGCAGGATCTCGGTCAAGTGCACGGACGACCGCACTTCGCCGAGCGCAGTCGAGTCCTCCGTGGCTTTGAAGCAGAGCATCTCCGCGGACGTGAGCATGAACGTCCGGTCTTTCCAGATCGCGACGTTCGCGCTCATGCGGCGACTCACGAACGACCGGCCGCCCATTGTGAACGTCCCGAGGTACAGGATGTCGTCCACCGTATTGTCCTGCTCCTCGAGCGTGCAGCTGTAGATGATGCCGTCCATGTGTCCAAAGAGCTGCGCGCTCACTGTCGTCGCCCCTGCTGCTGCACTGCCACTCGGTACAAGCGCTGCTGGTGACGATGACGACGATAGACCAAAGCCAGACGGCGGTAACGACGACGCACTGTACACGGGCGTCCCAGGGAGCTTGCTGTCGACTGCGACGGGCGACATGACCGTCTCGTCGTCGTCGAGCGACGGCCGCCCGAACTGCGAGTTGCCGCGTGCGCGCGGACTGCGGTACCCTGCGCGGCGCTGCACGAGCAAGCGCGTGCAGAGGTCGCACACGCGCACCTCCTTCATGATGCCGAGGTGCGGCAGCGGTACTTGGTTCTTGCTGTGCACGCCGCAGACGGCGAGCCCGCAGTTGCGGCAGTGGTGCTGGAGAGATACGCAGAGTAGCATGACGACAGCGCTGCGTTAGTCTCTGGACGCCACCACGTGCACTGCGCGAGTCAGTCAGTCAGGCGCAGGACGTACACGAAGACGCAGGAGCCGCAGCGCGACGTTGCACACGTGGCACTTGGACTCGGCGTGCGGCTCGGGCGCAGCAGGTGCAGCGCTTTCGGGTGGACTCTCGGCGCTCTTGTCGCCGTCGCTCAACGCTTTAAAGTGCGCGAAGAACTGCGCCTTGCGCTTCGCCCACTCGGTCATGAGCTCGGACTGGCTGTCGTCGCTGCCAGTGCCGCTGTCGGCGCGATTGAGCAGCGGCGTGGACGTCGACGACGCGCTCCCAGGCGCTGCTGATCCTTCTGCGTGCGTTGTGCGCACGAACTGCGGCATGTGCGCAAAGTCGAGCGTCTGCGCCTCGCGCACGCCCATGCCTGCGTCGCGTTTGTGATTGTGTTGGTGCGCGTGCGAGTGTGCTTCGGGCGTTCACGCACGCAGAGCAAGCGAGCCAGTCACTCTGTCCGACAGTCAGTCGATCAATCGATCAGTCGAGTGCTCGAGAGGCTCTGTCGCGTCGTCGAGCGTTCGTCGACGGCGGGCACGTGCACGGGCGCTACTCAGCGACAGCAGCAGCAGCGACAGCAGCTCCGACTTCTTCACACGAACGCGCGAATCGTAGTGACAGCGAGTAGTCCAGAATGGCGTGTGTGTGTGTGCTCGGTTGCGCCAGTGCGCGATTGCTCTGAATAGAGCGCTATTCTGTTCGCCCGCTCGAAAGTAGCCGCTTGCCAATAGATCGAATAATACAGGTATTCCAGCCGCAAAATGCCATTTGCACGTCTCGACTTTGACAAGGAATCGAGTTATGCAATAAGCAAAACCACTATCCACGCTTTCGACTGCACGCGTGTGTCCCACGCTCCATCATCATCGCTGTGGACTGTACCGATTACCCTTCACGTTCACCTCGCTCGATCTCGCACTAACATGCATGCATGCGTTGAGCACCAAGCGATCGAGCAAGACGCGCGCGAAGAAAGCTGGCGGTTCTCCACGATATGAGCGCTGTGCGCATGCGCTCGATGACACCATTCGACATTGCTAGCGCACTTTTCTATGGCGCGAATCTTTGATGAGAGAGAAGACCTCAAAGACGACGAAGAACGAAGAACGCCGCGTGCGCAAGGCGTGCTTCATGCCATTACCTCCTTTGGCGACCGATTGTAGCGGCATCATGCATGCAGAGTGCTCGTGTGAAAGGCCCCTGAGTCATGCTGTCGCGTACGCCACGGACTTGAGAACGACGAGCGATGCTCGTATGAGAGTATGGCTTGGTGTTGGTCTATCTGCACACGGCACTCGGTGCCTTGCATCCTGTATGCATCCTGTATACATAGTGCAATCAAGAGAGTGGCGAGCGCTGGGGTTTTACGTCTACCTTACAGGCAGGGCATTCCCCAGTGCCTCAGTCCAGCTTTCGCTCACACCTGCGCTCTTGCTAGCTCGGACGTCGCACTCGGAGGTATACGAGAACCGAATGCGCGAGCCAACAGAGTACGCGAGTGCTGCGCAAGAGTCAAAGCTCGACTCAAAGCAAGACATTTGTTCACGCGCGACTGTGAGTGCAAGGGTCCTGTCGACACTTAAAATCGGATGAGAGCAGTGATGATGAGCACATTGGCGCACCTCAAGATGCACGACCAAGGAGGCAAGCTCATGCGCCAGCGCAGGTATCCCAAGCAGCTCGGTATATGAGCGCCTCGACACACAGCCCGCTCAGACCACGCGAGTCCCGCCTCGCTCAGTCCTCACGCACAAGCGCTTTCGTCGACAAGCACAACGAGTCTCTCAACAACACAGTGGGCGACGACGAGCTTGAAGCCTGGAGCTGGAGCTCGAAGCCGGAGTTAGCTGATCGTCGAGCTATTTGAGGGGTGCACCTGATCCTGATCTTGTTTGACGATCTCGAGGATCCCCGTGGTGCTCGCTTGGTGGTGCACCTCGAGTGACCACATTGATCGCCACCAGCGCCACACTCACACTTGTCGACGACAGCGACGACAGCGAAAGCCCTTGTGTCTGCAAGGCGACTCGATAGAGCGACCGACATACACGACAGCATCATGAGCGACGGGCACAGCCACGGCAGCATCTCGCAGCACTGGGCAGTCGACACGGTCTTCTTGTCGTACTTCATTGCGATCTCTGGGAGCTACTGCAGTACGTTCACAGCTCTCCGAGTCGTTAGTGTCAATAGTGTCGCTCACGCGCGCGTTGGTCTTGCTGGATCTGACGCTTGCCTCTAGCGATTCAGCTCATGGAGCAGTGGCGCATGCAAGAGTCCAAGGCGAGGAAGCTGTTCTTGCTCGCGCTCTCGTCGCTCGCGCTCGGCGGCTGCGGCATCTGGTCGATGCACTTCACGGGCATGAATGCGCTCGGTATGCGCCTCGACGACGGCACGCTCCTTGAAGTCAACTTTGAGGCTGGCATGACGATCGTCTCGTTCGTCTTCCCAGTCGTCGGTGTCTTCATCGGACTCAAGATCGCGTCGGCAGACCCGTTCTTCCTCGAGGTCGAGCAGTCTCGGCGCAAAGCGATCTTGGTACGTCGGAGGACAGAGCGTGAGAGCAGCTGTGATCACACTCATCTCGCCTCCGCGTTCTCTTGACGGGGTGTTGTGCCATGCTTGTGTGTTGCTGCCTGAGCTCACGTGGTGCTTGGTTTGCTCGGTGCGCTGCAGGCAGAGGGCCTCAAAGGCATGTCCATGGACGCTGTCGTGAAGCGCAGCCAAGTCGGTAAGAAGATCAAGTTCATCGCGCTGTTCTCGCGGCTGTGGCGCATCGCAGGCGGCGGACTCTTTGCTGCGCTCGGCGTGCTCGGCATGCACTACCTCGGCATGCTCGCGCAGCGCACGAACGCCAACACGCACTGGAACGGCGGCATCATCGCGCTCTCGTCCATCGTCGCGTTCGTGACTGCGAACGCCGCGTTCTGGATCCTCTTTCGCGCGCTCACGTTCTGGCCGCAGTACGAGAGTCTTCGTATCGGCAGCGCGCTCATCATGGGTGTCGCAGTGTGCGGGACGCACTACGTCGGCATGGGCGCCGCATCGTACGAGTACTCAGAGGAGAACTACGCTGACGCGTCGCGCTTTGTCTTCCGCGGTCGCTATGCCGCCAAAGTCGCGTCGCACGGGTCGCTGCTCGCAGTGTACTGGATGTCGACGTTCGCCGTCGTGACGTCGCTGCGCAAGCAAGTGTTCGCGAGCTCGCAGGTGTCGGCAAAGAGCCGAGCGTCCCATGCGCCAGAGAACCCGTCGGGAGCGTCAAGTCGCTTCAAGAGCACTAACAACACTGTTCACCCGGCACCAGTGGCTGCGCCGAAGACTGGACCGACCTTGGCGCCATCCCCAGCGAAGCAGGCGTCGACGAAAATGAACGGCCCCATCATGACAGCTCCAGTGGCGTCCTTCTCAGCGTCGACGCACACGGACCACTAGCGCTTGAGAGAGTCTTCGCGTCCGCTGCCGCGCTTTGTTCACGTCTGGGCGAGACTGGAGAATGCGCACTGGTGGCTCCGAACGCTGTCTCACTCTCTCGTGCGTTGCTGTTGCGAACCTGTGCGCGTGTGCCGCGGCACAGATGAGACGCGGTGCTAATCGTGGCACGCACCAGTATCTCCTGCCGCTCAGACGCCAGCCGCTTAGTAGTAGCTGAGCGAGGGCGAGATGCGATCGCTGGTCGTCGAGATCCCTCGTCTCGCACCAAGCCAGACGACGCTAATCTCGTCTCGAGATCCTGCACTTGCTCCGACTTTGTTGCTGCAACGGAGACGTACGAACCGGGGAACACCCGAGAGCGCACGCTCGTTCGCAATAGCATCGCACAGCTTGATGAATCGCTTGGAGCAAAGTCGCCAGTGTGAGGCACGACACGAACATTCGCTCAGAGTCCGAGCGATCGGCAGGCTGACACACAGCATGAGCACCGTCTACGAGACTGACAGCAGCCGAGCCATTCATGTGCGGTGGCTCGGTCCACGAATCGCGCTCGCGTACTTCATCGCAGTGACGAGCAGCTATTGCAGCACGTCTTGTGGATTCATTGCTGTGTGCACGCTGCGCTTTGCACAGCATCGGTGTTCACACCCATTGTACAAACATGACGCTCGTAGCGATCCAGATGATGCACGAGTGGCACCGTGCCAAGCTCCAGAAAGAGAAGGCGTGCATGGTGCTGCTATCTGCAGTCTCGCTCGGTGGTTGCGGCTTCTGGTGCACGAGCTTCACGATCAAGAACAGTTTGGTGCTATCGTCGAGCGACGGAACGGTGTGGCTCACCGACTACGAAGTTGGTCGTCTCCTTCTCTCCATTCTCTCATCGACGCTTGGTGTAGCAATCGGTCTCAAGGTCGCGTTGCGGGACGCGTACTCGCGCTCCCGAGAGTTTGCGCAAGAGCAACGCGCTCTGAGCAAGCGAACAGTCGCGTGGCCGATCCCAGAGACGCCGGTGCAAGAGATCCATGTCTTTGCTCAGCTTGGTCACATCGTTGCCGGCGGTGCGATCGCAACAGCGGGCGTCGTCGGTATGTACTGCGCAGAGACGGCAGCTCGACGGACAAACATCTCGATGGAGGGCTCGCTTCGTGCATTGCTGAGCTTTGCAGCCGTCGTGTTTGCTGCAATCACCGCGCTGCTCTGGGTCATCGTCCGAGGCGTGCGTACTCACTATGAACTCCTTCCAGTCGATTGCGACGTCATTGCAGCTAACACACTCGCCTATGCGTATCTGATCAGGTCGTGTACCTCCGAGCGCACGAGGTTCTCGAGTATGTGAGCGCTGTAATCTTTGGTGGTGTCATCACTGGCGCACACTACACGGCCACCAGTTCAGCTCGCTACGAGCTCACGGGCGCATCGCCGGCACACACCACTGCGACGATTCTCGAAGGTGTGCACACATCAACGATCGCATCGCACGTCTCGCTGCTCTTTTGCTACTGGGTCACGACGTTTGTGTTCATCCAGAGCGAGCGCGCAAGCAGAGGGCTCTCGACACTCTCGACCAAGCGTTCACGATCTGCAATCACGTCGGTCCGTGTCGGTCCGTGTCGCGCCTAGCAAGACGCGCTCCTCGGAGCAATAGGTCTTGTTGCAAGCTTGCCTGTGTGTCCAGCTGTGTGCCTCTCAGTCACAAATGGACGAGCAAGTCGTCCAGCACATAGGCTACGCGTCTCTGCGCGGAACGTGATCGTCGTTGTTGACGCGATGGACGAAATAGATGGCCAATGGGTTCACTTGAAGTGCGCTAAAGATACTTTTCTGACCTGCAAAGTGGACAGGACAGACCGAGTCACCACCACATCATCTGTCGTAGCTGCTGACGCTCAGAGTTAGCTCGTCCTCAACCTCGAGGCTCGAGGCACATGGCCATGAAGCTGCCTTGTACCAGTCATCATCAGCGCGCCACACTTCGCTACCTCGAGCCGACCGTCGATCATATCGCTGCACGCACACGATGAGCGCGGTTGATCATCCGCCAGGCATGCCGATCCACCAGCACATGTCGCCATCGAAAGTGCTCCTGTCGTACCTCATCTCGGTCACTGGCAGCTACTGCAGTACGTTCTCGCTCGCTCTTGTTGCTGCTCGTGTAGATGTGTTGCCTGGGTGGTGAGCCTTGGGATGTGAGTGCGGCGTTGTGGCGTCAGTGTGATGGATGGAGCACTACAGCCTATAGTATGCGCTTTCATCTCTGGGTTGCTTGATGTCTGGCATCAGAGTGCGTTGCTGCGATGGCCCTCATGCCTTACTCACGCTCGTGTCTGTGCTCATGTCTGCACTTGCACACTCGTGTCGCTATGTGCGTCTGTGCTCTCTTGCTTTGTACGTCTGCGTAGCCATCCAGCTGATGGAGCAGTGGCGCCGCGTCGACGGCTGCGCCAAGACGACCATGCTCCTGCTGTCTGCCGTCACACTCGGCGGCTGCGGCATCTGGTGCACGCACTTCACGGGCATGACGGCGCTCTCGCTCACGCTCGACGACGGCACGCTCTTGGTCGTGGACTTTGAGATCGGCCTCACGATCGTCTCGCTCGTGTTTCCGATCGTCGGCGTCTTCCTCGGACTCAAAGTGGCGTCCAAGGACCCATACTTCCTCGAGGTCGAGCAGAGTCGGCGCAAAGAGATGCTGGTGCGTACGGTCGTGTCCAAGTGGATGAGTGCATGAGAGTGAAGGAGTGAGTGGAGTGAGTGGAGTGAGTGGAGTGAGTGGAGTGAGCGAGTGAGCAGTGTGTGACAATGATGTCGAGTGTCTGCGTCTGGAGTGTCTGCGACTGGCATGAAGACGGCATCGTCTCGAGACGTCCTAGTCTGGTTCTGGACGTCATCTTGCTGTCATCTCACACGCACCGACTACTCACTGCTCACTACTGCTGCCGTTGCGCTGCGTGTCGTGGTCGATCAGGTCGCCAACTTGCAGAAAGTCAAGATGTCGGTCGCCGTGAAGAGGGACCGCGTGGGGCGACAGATCAAGGTCAGGCGAGCGCGGTCGCAGTGTGTTCGCCTTGCGCTGGAAGTAGCGATGGCGCTGGTGCCAGTGTCCTGGAGGCTCACACTTGTGCCACTCGCTTGCTTGTGTGCGCATGACCCGGCCTGCCATATCGTCACCTCATCGTCACACCACCACTTCGCCACAACGACTCTGGCGGCGATGCCAATCAGATCTTGGCACTGTTCTCGCGGCTCGGACGCATCGTCCTCGGCGGTGCTCTCGCTGCGCTCGGCGTCCTCGGCATGCACTACCTCGGCATGCTCGCGCAGCGCACGAACGCCGACATGACGCTGCGCGCCGAGATCGTCGCAGTCTCGGTCGTCGTCGCGTTCGTGACGGCGAACGCCGCGTTCTGGATCCTCTTCCGCGCGCTCACGTTCTTGCCCAACAACGAGACGCTGCGGCTCGCGAGCGCGCTCATCATGGGCCTCGCGGTCTGCGGCACGCACTACAGCGGCATGGGCGCCGCGTCGTACTCTGTCTCGGACGAAAACTACGCCGAGACGTCGCGGTTCGTCGTGCGTGGGAGCGACGCTGCGCTCGGCGCCTCTCACGGCGCGCTGCTGCTCTGCTACTGGTTCCTGAGCTTCAGCGTCGTGCGCATCGCGCGCAAGCGAGAGCTCCTGGTCACCGGACGCGGCACGACACACCACGGCTCGGCCGGCAAGACCGGATATGCTGGGACGCCGAGTACGATGGTCGAGCACGCTGTGCATGTGGCGCCAGTCGCTCGGCATGTCCCGCCATCGGAGCTCCCGCACTCCAGCGCCACTGGAAACATGATCCGGAAAGTGTACATCGCACCCGATCGGTCAGAGCCGACGCTGCTGGAAGAGGAGCCGTTCTCGACTCTTCAAGCATAACGCATCGACACTCGTGCGCTCAAGTCTCAGGCACGCTCCGTAGCGACTCTGGCCTTGAAATGTATGAACACGAGCGTTTGTTCGCCATGTGCATCCGTTGTGCGCGACTGTGTAAAGCGTCTCTGGTCCACACACAGCGTCACTCACTCCTCGAGGAGCGCGAGCTTGGTATTTCGATCGCCATGTACAAGCGCAGAGCATCGTACACATCACTGCACACAGCAAGGAAGAGCTTGCGAACGAGCGTCGGTACGTCGGTCCGTGGAGTAATTATTCAAGCGCAGCAGTGACAAGCGTCTCTCTCTCTCTCTCGAGTGGCTTGCGTGTGTCTTGCTCAGCTCTGCTCGTGGAGCTGGCGCAAGTCGACGAGGTGGCGCAGTGTCGGGCGACTGGCGAGGCCGCGCATCGCGTGTGAGCGAGTGCTTGCGAGTACGAGCATGAGCGAGCAGGCCAAAGAAGAAGCAGACGTACGTACCCGTGCGGACAGTTCCACGGCTGCTCGAGACCCGCGAGGTTGCGCACGATCTGAGCGGCAGTCAGGCGCGAGCACGTGCGAGAGGATGTGAGTGTGTGGAATGTGAGTGAGTGTGCCGATGCGACGCGTGCGACGCACCTTGACCATCTCCTCTTTGTGCAGCGCCGTGCCGATCATGACCGAGCTCCGGCACGCGCGCGACGCAAACATCGCCATGACCTTTGGCAGTCGGATGCTCGCGGCGTTCAGCGGCGCGTCTATGAGCAGCGACGCGAGCTCGCGAATGTCTGTGCGCGTGCGCCACGCGCCCCGACAGTCAAGGGCGGATGGATGGCCACGTGTGCGTCAGTTCGTACGTCGCAGAGTCACGGAGTCACTAGACGACGTGGTTACCCAGACCCTCACAGCGTCTCCCCCACTCATGCATGCACGCACGCATGTCCATCGCACCTTCGACGCCAAACTGCGTGTGCTTGGTGAACGGCAGCGACAGGAGCTGGAGCTTCTTGGTCGCCGGCGCGTCCTTGTCGACGCGGAACGTAAAGCCGTTCTTGGCAAAGACGTCAAGGTGGTCGAGCACGACCATCTCTTCGCCGGCCGTGAGCTCGAGCGGCAGCGGACGCACGAGCGGCTGCTGATGAAGGATCGTGGTCTGCTGGAGCGTCTCGAACGTGAACTTCTCGTCGCTCGCGTGCTGGTCGATGATGAAGAGGTCGTCGTCGAGCTTGCCGATGATGAAGCCGAGGTTGAACTGCCCGAGCACCTCCATGCGCGCAAAGTCGTCCTTCGTGAGCACGCGCTGCAGCGCCGCCGCCGCGACGTCGTTCTCGAGGACGACCTGGCTCGCGCTCGTACTCGCGTCGCTCGTCTCGTCCACGTCGCCGCCTGCAGAGCACGTCGACGGGACGTGAAGGCGGCGCTGGCGCGTCTGGCGCGCGCGCTCGTCGGCGACTTCGTCGGCAAAGAACTGCTTGCGCTGCGCCAGGAGCTCGTCCCACGACCACTCACAAGTCGATGACGATGAGGACAATGAGGACAATGAGGACGATGACAGCTCGAGGCGCTCGCGCCGCCGCGCTTGTTGACGCGCAGCACTCGCGCCGTCGTCCGTGTCCAGACTCGTCCGCGGCTTCTTCGTGAGACGCGGCGGCTGCACGATCACTGCTGGCGCCTTCGCCGTCGTCGTCGTTGAGTGTGGAGATGCAGTCGAAGGCGATCGTGACGATGACGGCGCTGACGACGTTGGTGCGCAGCATGCCGAGTGCGATGGCGAGTCAGTTGGAAGGCGACGGTGAGGCGACGAAGCGGACGTGGACTGCATTGTATCACCAGTAGTCGCAGCAACGACGTCCATGGAACTGCGCATCGCTGCGTGCGAGCGCTTGGGCGACAGCACTTCGACAATCACAGCAGCCGGAGCCGGAGCAGAAGCAGGTGGAGTAGCAGAATCAGTGACGCCTTGCGCTGTTAGCTGCTGCTGCTCCAGTGGTCGAGCTCTCTCGGGTTCGGACATCGCCGTGTGCGGTCGAAGGAGCGAGTGCTGCGGTCCGTTTGCATCGCGTGTCGTCGCGACTGGCGCGTGCGGATCCATTGGCGTCAGAGGCGACGCTCTTGCTCCTGCTGATGGTGCTCCTTGTGCTGCTGCTGGTGTCTCTGGAAGAAGCTGCGACGACGCGCCCATCGTCTCTGGCTTCAGTGGCACGCGCGCAAACGTCGAGAGCAGCGGCTGGACCGTGAACGTCCCGCGACTCGGCTCGTACAGCTTCGTGAGCTGCATCTTGAACGCTTCAATGAGCTCTGGCTCCTGTGCGTTGGGGCAAGTCATCAGATCAGCACCAGTCAGTCAGTCAGTCAGTCAGTCAGTCAGTCAGTCAGCGTTAGTGTCTCGTGGCTGTGAGCGTCGCCACACGCCTCTGAACAAAGAGAGAGAGAGGCACTAGACACACTCGACACACTCGACACACTTGACACAAAAGACGAGAGACGTACGTGCTTGAGGAACGTCTCGCGCTTGTCGGGCGTGACGTTCACGTCGTACTCGCTCAGCGGCAGCACAAAGTTGAGCACGCACGCGGGCTTTTGCTTCATCTCGAACTGCCGCCAGACGTCGTTCAGCGCCTTTGCGACCTGCGAGCAGACGACAAGAGCACGCGAGCGCCATGCATTAGGGTCAGCCAGTCAGTCAGTCAACCAGTCAGTCAGTCCTTCGGTCCGTCCTTTGGTCTGTCTATCTATCTGTCTGTGGCTACTGCCAACCGACGTGGTCCATCGCCAAGACGCGCGACTGACGCACCTTGGGCAAGTCGAACGGCCGGCTGTTGATGAAGAAGAACTGCCGGTCGTTGTCGCTCCGACCGACACCCGCGCCGACGCGCGAGACAAAGCCCTCGACGCGGCGCGCTTTCGTGAGTTGCGACGCGCTCATTGCGTCGTCCGTCTCGTCGTCGCTCGCACGGAGCCTCGAGTCGTCGTCGTCGTCGTCGTCGTTGTCACTGTTGTCACTATCGTTGCCACTGCCACGGTCGTTATCGCCCTCTTGACTGCTCGGTGGCGCGCGCCGCGGTCGCCGTCGTCGTCGTGCTGCTGCTGCCGCGGCGGCTGCAGTCGCGCGCTGCGTCGCTCGAATGCGCTCGCACGCGGCGCTCAGGTCCATGTCGACGGCCACGAGCGTGCGCGCAAACTTGGTGCCAAAGACGCTCGCGATGTTGTCGCTCATGCGCTGCTGCGCCTGCGTCGAGAGCACGACCTGCCGCGCCGCGTGCTTGCCGCTCGTGTTGGAGACGCTGAGCTTGACGCTCGACGCGCTCACGGCGTACGCCTGGAGCACTTTCAGGAGCTTGGCGTAGTGCTTCTTGATGTTCCGGTGAAAGTCCTTGTGGCGCACTGCGAGTGGCTACCAGTGCAGTGTGTTGTGTTGTGTTGTGTGCGTTGTGTTGTGTAAGAGAGTGTGAAGGCGTGAGTAGGTCGTGGCTGAGAGACAGAGCAGTAAGCGCGTGTGTGGGAGCGCACCTTGAAGAGCTCGTCAATGACGACAGTCGTGCCGACAGGACGCGCTTTCGGAGTCTAGCGCCAGCAGCAGCAGCAGTGACGCAGTGTCCAAGTGTCTTAGTGACACACTCACTCTCGCTTCACACACACCCGAGCACCAGCAAACGCGACGGACAGCAGACGCACCTGCTTCACGAGCGCGCCGGACGAGTCGAACTCGAGCAGCGCGCCGATCTCGTCGTCCTGCGTGCGCGTGCAGACCGAGAAGCTCGAGACGAGCTCGCAGATCGAGCTCAGTGCTTCGCCACTGACGACCACAGTGCGTTCGTCGTTAGTACGCATAGCAACAACAACAGCGAGAGCATCAGTAACAACAACAGCAACAACAACAAGAGCAACAACAACAGCGAGAGCATCAGTAACAACAACAGCAACAACAACAACAGCAACAAGAACAAGAACAAGAGCAACAACAACAACAACAACAACAACAACTGTGCCTACACCACGACAATGACAACGAGACATACCGAAAGCCAAACGACGTGACGGTCTCAATGTCCTCGAAGCGGCTGATCTTGGACGTGTAGTGCTTGCGCGCGACCGATGCGTAGTTGGTAGGCGCGATGCCCGCGCCGTTGTCGCTCACTTCGATCGTTTCTTTCCCAAAGTCCTTGAGCTTGACGTCAATGAGCGTCGCGCCGGCGTCGAGCGCATTCTCCACGAGCTCTTTCACTGCCGTCGCGAGGTCCACGACCGACTGGCCGCTGCAGATGCGCTGCACGTCGCGCTTCTCGAGCACGTGCAGCGTGCGCGGCGCACTGCCGCTTGGCGCTTCTTCCGGCACGAGCACACTCGTCGTCGTCGTCGTTGCCATCGACTGCAACATGTTGATGGCACACGAGCACGAGCACGAGCACGAGCTGCTCGAAGCACTTCTGTCTCGCCTTTGCGTTACGATAGTGCGAAAAGCAAAGAGAGGTTGCAAAATAGTGCCTCATTCTTGAGATGCAATTCAAGGCGTCACTAAATCGTCTGATGTACCAAACAATAGTTGCACCACAGATTGGCAACGAAAACTACGACACGTCACAAACAACTGATAACAGTGTAAACCAACAATGACGCATTTGAATGAATTTGGTCAGAACAGAATCAATCTGACACAACACACATACACATCTACAAACTAATGTGAGCGTGGTGCATACAAGAAATATGATCTGTATGTACATTTTGCTACAGTTGAAGTGCATAAAGACAAATGGGCTCATCATATGGAAGAAACTTGCCAATTGCAACACACGAAGCCTCAACATGCTCTTGAGCTCGTGAGCTCCTGAGCACTTGAGACTTGAGACGATCGACTCTGTACTCTCGGCTACGAGAGAGCTGTTGTCGCGCGCTAGCACTTGCGCACTGCGCCACTGACCTAGCCCGATGAGTGAGCTCCTTGAGACGATCGAGCTCCATGCGCTGCTGTTGTCCAACACGACTTCCAGTGCTCGAGTGCTTGACGCTGGCATGCACGAGCACCAGCAAAGGCGAGTGAGCGACATCTCCACTTCATGGACCAAGCAGCACGCTCGTCGCGACGCAGCAGTGAGCTCTATGACACGCGTCGCTACCACAGCACTGCGACTTGGCTGGCAAAGCGTTGCAATAGCCATGCTCGCTGACATAGTGGTTGTCGAGATCAAGCGCGCTGTGTCGAGGCAGTGCAGCCGACATGACTGAGCTCAAGCACAACACAGTGTGGAAGCTAGCAATGTCGTGAAGGTGTTCATTCCAAGCTACACACACAAACAAACACAGTCTGTCGGCGAGTCACTGGAGCTGTGTGCTTTGGTTCGCATGACATCACAGACTTTCGAAGCACTCGCAGCTCTACAAGAGCATAGTCCACACGACAGCGCCGCAGCAGACGACAGCGCACGCCCATGATCACCGACCGGCGTCGACAGTCGCAGCTGCGCCAACACGCTCGTCAGTTGCAAGTCGAGACCCGCACGAAGCGCTCCTTGCGACTCTGGTCGGCAAACCGAAAGATATTCGCCAGCACGAACGAGTCGAGTCGTCCGACCGCACGCGCAGCACCACCGTTCGCTGCAGCTGTCGACACGACACTGAGAAGTCCGAGCCGCTGGCGAAGTACCTTGGTTCGCATGGTACTCGCAAGAGGCATGCGATCGCAACAAGAAGCTAGAAACGATGAGTTGCCTTGCTTGAGCTCAAGTGTGCTTCACTTGACTGGCTGGCAAATGTACCAACGTCTCGAAGCTGCGTCCTGGTCAACACCGAGGGTCGTCGTTGCGTGTTGTGTTACGCGATCACTACTACTACTGTTGTTGTGCTCGTGGTAACTCGAAGAGTGTCCATAGTCTTCGATTGAGCCTCGCCTGCTCGCTCTGATAAGTCAGCGCTGTGTTCTGCGCTGTTGCTTGCCGAGTGTACTACAACTATCCGATCAACACAACACAGCGCACCAAGCTCGGACAGCTCTGAGCGGCATCGATGTGGCGCTAAATGGAGCACTCGCGGCTCGGACAAGATCGACAAACTACTTGCTCTTGCTCGCTCACTCACGCTCTCGCCTGATCTTCACGCTTTGGATGCCGATGACCAGCGCCACCACTTCACTTCTACGCTCGCGGACAACCACGTCGATCGATCAGTCATCGCGGAGTACAAGGTTCCACGACACACACCAAGTACAGCACACCGACGACGCCATACAACATCGGGCATCAAGTGCTGAACATCGCTGCAGACGATGAGCGCGGTTGATCATCCGCCAGGCATGCCGATCCACCAGCACATGTCGCCATCGAAAGTGCTCCTGTCGTACCTCATCTCGGTCACTGGCAGCTACTGCAGTACGTTCTCGCTCGCTCTTGTTGCTGCTCGTGTAGATGTGTTGCCTGGGTGGTGAGCCTTGGGATGTGAGTGCGGCGTTGTGGCGTCAGTGTGATGGATGGAGCACTACAGCCTATAGTATGCGCTTTCATCTCTGGGTTGCTTGATGTCTGGCATCAGAGTGCGTTGCTGCGATGGCCCTCATGCCTTACTCACGCTCGTGTCTGTGCTCATGTCTGCACTTGCACACTCGTGTCGCTATGTGCGTCTGTGCTCTCTTGCTTTGTACGTCTGCGTAGCCATCCAGCTGATGGAGCAGTGGCGCCGCGTCGACGGCTGCGCCAAGACGACCATGCTCCTGCTGTCTGCCGTCACACTCGGCGGCTGCGGCATCTGGTGCACGCACTTCACGGGCATGACGGCGCTCTCGCTCACGCTCGACGACGGCACGCTCTTGGTCGTGGACTTTGAGATCGGCCTCACGATCGTCTCGCTCGTGTTTCCGATCGTCGGCGTCTTCCTCGGACTCAAAGTGGCGTCCAAGGACCCATACTTCCTCGAGGTCGAGCAGAGTCGGCGCAAAGAGATGCTGGTGCGTACGGTCGTGTCCAAGTGGATGAGTGCATGAGAGTGAAGGAGTGAGTGGAGTGAGTGGAGTGAGTGGAGTGAGTGGAGTGAGCGAGTGAGCAGTGTGTGACAATGATGTCGAGTGTCTGCGTCTGGAGTGTCTGCGACTGGCATGAAGACGGCATCGTCTCGAGACGTCCTAGTCTGGTTCTGGACGTCATCTTGCTGTCATCTCACACGCACCGACTGCTCACTGCTCACTACTGCTGCCGTTGCGCTGCGTGTCGTGGTCGATCAGGTCGCCAACTTGCAGAAAGTCAAGATGTCGGTCGCCGTGAAGAGGGACCGCGTGGGGCGACAGATCAAGGTCAGGCGAGCGCGGTCGCAGTGTGTTCGCCTTGCGCTGGAAGTAGCGATGGCGCTGGTGCCAGTGTCCTGGAGGCTCACACTTGTGCCACTCGCTTGCTTGTGTGCGCATGACCCGGCCTGCCATATCGTCACCTCATCGTCACACCACCACTTCGCCACAACGACTCTGGCGGCGATGCCAATCAGATCTTGGCACTGTTCTCGCGGCTCGGACGCATCGTCCTCGGCGGTGCTCTCGCTGCGCTCGGCGTCCTCGGCATGCACTACCTCGGCATGCTCGCGCAGCGCACGAACGCCGACATGACGCTGCGCGCCGAGATCGTCGCAGTCTCGGTCGTCGTCGCGTTCGTGACGGCGAACGCCGCGTTCTGGATCCTCTTCCGCGCGCTCACGTTCTTGCCCAACAACGAGACGCTGCGGCTCGCGAGCGCGCTCATCATGGGCCTCGCGGTCTGCGGCACGCACTACAGCGGCATGGGCGCCGCGTCGTACTCTGTCTCGGACGAAAACTACGCCGAGACGTCGCGGTTCGTCGTGCGTGGGAGCGACGCTGCGCTCGGCGCCTCTCACGGCGCGCTGCTGCTCTGCTACTGGTTCCTGAGCTTCAGCGTCGTGCGCATCGCGCGCAAGCGAGAGCTCCTGGTCACCGGACGCGGCACGACACACCACGGCTCGGCCGGCAAGACCGGATATGCTGGGACGCCGAGTACGATGGTCGAGCACGCTGTGCATGTGGCGCCAGTCGCTCGGCATGTCCCGCCATCGGAGCTCCCGCACTCCAGCGCCACTGGAAACATGATCCGGAAAGTGTACATCGCACCCGATCGGTCAGAGCCGACGCTGCTGGAAGAGGAGCCGTTCTCGACTCTTCAAGCATAACGCATCGACACTCGTGCGCTCAAGTCTCAGGCACGCTCCGTAGCGACTCTGGCCTTGAAATGTATGAACACGAGCGTTTGTTCGCCATGTGCATCCGTTGTGCGCGACTGTGTAAAGCGTCTCTGGTCCACACACAGCGTCACTCACTCCTCGAGGAGCGCGAGCTTGGTATTTCGATCGCCATGTACAAGCGCAGAGCATCGTACACATCACTGCACACAGCAAGGAAGAGCTTGCGAACGAGCGTCGGTACGTCGGTCCGTGGAGTAATTATTCAAGCGCAGCAGTGACAAGCGTCTCTCTCTCTCTCTCGAGTGGCTTGCGTGTGTCTTGCTCAGCTCTGCTCGTGGAGCTGGCGCAAGTCGACGAGGTGGCGCAGTGTCGGGCGACTGGCGAGGCCGCGCATCGCGTGTGAGCGAGTGCTTGCGAGTACGAGCATGAGCGAGCAGGCCAAAGAAGAAGCAGACGTACGTACCCGTGCGGACAGTTCCACGGCTGCTCGAGACCCGCGAGGTTGCGCACGATCTGAGCGGCAGTCAGGCGCGAGCACGTGCGAGAGGATGTGAGTGTGTGGAATGTGAGTGAGTGTGCCGATGCGACGCGTGCGACGCACCTTGACCATCTCCTCTTTGTGCAGCGCCGTGCCGATCATGACCGAGCTCCGGCACGCGCGCGACGCAAACATCGCCATGACCTTTGGCAGTCGGATGCTCGCGGCGTTCAGCGGCGCGTCTATGAGCAGCGACGCGAGCTCGCGAATGTCTGTGCGCGTGCGCCACGCGCCCCGACAGTCAAGGGCGGATGGATGGCCACGTGTGCGTCAGTTCGTACGTCGCAGAGTCACGGAGTCACTAGACGACGTGGTTACCCAGACCCTCACAGCGTCTCCCCCACTCATGCATGCACGCACGCATGTCCATCGCACCTTCGACGCCAAACTGCGTGTGCTTGGTGAACGGCAGCGACAGGAGCTGGAGCTTCTTGGTCGCCGGCGCGTCCTTGTCGACGCGGAACGTAAAGCCGTTCTTGGCAAAGACGTCAAGGTGGTCGAGCACGACCATCTCTTCGCCGGCCGTGAGCTCGAGCGGCAGCGGACGCACGAGCGGCTGCTGATGAAGGATCGTGGTCTGCTGGAGCGTCTCGAACGTGAACTTCTCGTCGCTCGCGTGCTGGTCGATGATGAAGAGGTCGTCGTCGAGCTTGCCGATGATGAAGCCGAGGTTGAACTGCCCGAGCACCTCCATGCGCGCAAAGTCGTCCTTCGTGAGCACGCGCTGCAGCGCCGCCGCCGCGACGTCGTTCTCGAGGACGACCTGGCTCGCGCTCGTACTCGCGTCGCTCGTCTCGTCCACGTCGCCGCCTGCAGAGCACGTCGACGGGACGTGAAGGCGGCGCTGGCGCGTCTGGCGCGCGCGCTCGTCGGCGACTTCGTCGGCAAAGAACTGCTTGCGCTGCGCCAGGAGCTCGTCCCACGACCACTCACAAGTCGATGACGATGAGGACAATGAGGACAATGAGGACGATGACAGCTCGAGGCGCTCGCGCCGCCGCGCTTGTTGACGCGCAGCACTCGCGCCGTCGTCCGTGTCCAGACTCGTCCGCGGCTTCTTCGTGAGACGCGGCGGCTGCACGATCACTGCTGGCGCCTTCGCCGTCGTCGTCGTTGAGTGTGGAGATGCAGTCGAAGGCGATCGTGACGATGACGGCGCTGACGACGTTGGTGCGCAGCATGCCGAGTGCGATGGCGAGTCAGTTGGAAGGCGACGGTGAGGCGACGAAGCGGACGTGGACTGCATTGTATCACCAGTAGTCGCAGCAACGACGTCCATGGAACTGCGCATCGCTGCGTGCGAGCGCTTGGGCGACAGCACTTCGACAATCACAGCAGCCGGAGCCGGAGCAGAAGCAGGTGGAGTAGCAGAATCAGTGACGCCTTGCGCTGTTAGCTGCTGCTGCTCCAGTGGTCGAGCTCTCTCGGGTTCGGACATCGCCGTGTGCGGTCGAAGGAGCGAGTGCTGCGGTCCGTTTGCATCGCGTGTCGTCGCGACTGGCGCGTGCGGATCCATTGGCGTCAGAGGCGACGCTCTTGCTCCTGCTGATGGTGCTCCTTGTGCTGCTGCTGGTGTCTCTGGAAGAAGCTGCGACGACGCGCCCATCGTCTCTGGCTTCAGTGGCACGCGCGCAAACGTCGAGAGCAGCGGCTGGACCGTGAACGTCCCGCGACTCGGCTCGTACAGCTTCGTGAGCTGCATCTTGAACGCTTCAATGAGCTCTGGCTCCTGTGCGTTGGGGCAAGTCATCAGATCAGCACCAGTCAGTCAGTCAGTCAGTCAGTCAGTCAGTCAGTCAGCGTTAGTGTCTCGTGGCTGTGAGCGTCGCCACACGCCTCTGAACAAAGAGAGAGAGAGGCACTAGACACACTCGACACACTCGACACACTTGACACAAAAGACGAGAGACGTACGTGCTTGAGGAACGTCTCGCGCTTGTCGGGCGTGACGTTCACGTCGTACTCGCTCAGCGGCAGCACAAAGTTGAGCACGCACGCGGGCTTTTGCTTCATCTCGAACTGCCGCCAGACGTCGTTCAGCGCCTTTGCGACCTGCGAGCAGACGACAAGAGCACGCGAGCGCCATGCATTAGGGTCAGCCAGTCAGTCAGTCAACCAGTCAGTCAGTCCTTCGGTCCGTCCTTTGGTCTGTCTATCTATCTGTCTGTGGCTACTGCCAACCGACGTGGTCCATCGCCAAGACGCGCGACTGACGCACCTTGGGCAAGTCGAACGGCCGGCTGTTGATGAAGAAGAACTGCCGGTCGTTGTCGCTCCGACCGACACCCGCGCCGACGCGCGAGACAAAGCCCTCGACGCGGCGCGCTTTCGTGAGTTGCGACGCGCTCATTGCGTCGTCCGTCTCGTCGTCGCTCGCACGGAGCCTCGAGTCGTCGTCGTCGTCGTCGTCGTTGTCACTGTTGTCACTATCGTTGCCACTGCCACGGTCGTTATCGCCCTCTTGACTGCTCGGTGGCGCGCGCCGCGGTCGCCGTCGTCGTCGTGCTGCTGCTGCCGCGGCGGCTGCAGTCGCGCGCTGCGTCGCTCGAATGCGCTCGCACGCGGCGCTCAGGTCCATGTCGACGGCCACGAGCGTGCGCGCAAACTTGGTGCCAAAGACGCTCGCGATGTTGTCGCTCATGCGCTGCTGCGCCTGCGTCGAGAGCACGACCTGCCGCGCCGCGTGCTTGCCGCTCGTGTTGGAGACGCTGAGCTTGACGCTCGACGCGCTCACGGCGTACGCCTGGAGCACTTTCAGGAGCTTGGCGTAGTGCTTCTTGATGTTCCGGTGAAAGTCCTTGTGGCGCACTGCGAGTGGCTACCAGTGCAGTGTGTTGTGTTGTGTTGTGTGCGTTGTGTTGTGTAAGAGAGTGTGAAGGCGTGAGTAGGTCGTGGCTGAGAGACAGAGCAGTAAGCGCGTGTGTGGGAGCGCACCTTGAAGAGCTCGTCAATGACGACAGTCGTGCCGACAGGACGCGCTTTCGGAGTCTAGCGCCAGCAGCAGCAGCAGTGACGCAGTGTCCAAGTGTCTTAGTGACACACTCACTCTCGCTTCACACACACCCGAGCACCAGCAAACGCGACGGACAGCAGACGCACCTGCTTCACGAGCGCGCCGGACGAGTCGAACTCGAGCAGCGCGCCGATCTCGTCGTCCTGCGTGCGCGTGCAGACCGAGAAGCTCGAGACGAGCTCGCAGATCGAGCTCAGTGCTTCGCCACTGACGACCACAGTGCGTTCGTCGTTAGTACGCATAGCAACAACAACAGCGAGAGCATCAGTAACAACAACAGCAACAACAACAAGAGCAACAACAACAGCGAGAGCATCAGTAACAACAACAGCAACAACAACAACAGCAACAAGAACAAGAACAAGAGCAACAACAACAACAACAACAACAACAACTGTGCCTACACCACGACAATGACAACGAGACATACCGAAAGCCAAACGACGTGACGGTCTCAATGTCCTCGAAGCGGCTGATCTTGGACGTGTAGTGCTTGCGCGCGACCGATGCGTAGTTGGTAGGCGCGATGCCCGCGCCGTTGTCGCTCACTTCGATCGTTTCTTTCCCAAAGTCCTTGAGCTTGACGTCAATGAGCGTCGCGCCGGCGTCGAGCGCATTCTCCACGAGCTCTTTCACTGCCGTCGCGAGGTCCACGACCGACTGGCCGCTGCAGATGCGCTGCACGTCGCGCTTCTCGAGCACGTGCAGCGTGCGCGGCGCACTGCCGCTTGGCGCTTCTTCCGGCACGAGCACACTCGTCGTCGTCGTCGTTGCCATCGACTGCAACATGTTGATGGCACACGAGCACGAGCACGAGCACGAGCTGCTCGAAGCACTTCTGTCTCGCCTTTGCGTTGCGATAGTGCGAAAAGCAAAGAGAGGTTGCAAAATAGTGCCTCATTCTTGAGATGCAATTCAAGGCGTCACTAAATCGTCTGATGTACCAAACAATAGTTGCACCACAGATTGGCAACGAAAACTACGACACGTCACAAACAACTGATAACAGTGTAAACCAACAATGACGCATTTGAATGAATTTGGTCAGAACAGAATCAATCTGACACAACACACATACACATCTACAAACTAATGTGAGCGTGGTGCATACAAGAAATATGATCTGTATGTACATTTTGCTACAGTTGAAGTGCATAAAGACAAATGGGCTCATCATATGGAAGAAACTTGCCAATTGCAACACACGAAGCCTCAACATGCTCTTGAGCTCGTGAGCTCCTGAGCACTTGAGACTTGAGACGATCGACTCTGTACTCTCGGCTACGAGAGAGCTGTTGTCGCGCGCTAGCACTTGCGCACTGCGCCACTGACCTAGCCCGATGAGTGAGCTCCTTGAGACGATCGAGCTCCATGCGCTGCTGTTGTCCAACACGACTTCCAGTGCTCGAGTGCTTGACGCTGGCATGCACGAGCACCAGCAAAGGCGAGTGAGCGACATCTCCACTTCATGGACCAAGCAGCACGCTCGTCGCGACGCAGCAGTGAGCTCTATGACACGCGTCGCTACCACAGCACTGCGACTTGGCTGGCAAAGCGTTGCAATAGCCATGCTCGCTGACATAGTGGTTGTCGAGATCAAGCGCGCTGTGTCGAGGCAGTGCAGCCGACATGACTGAGCTCAAGCACAACACAGTGTGGAAGCTAGCAATGTCGTGAAGGTGTTCATTCCAAGCTACACACACAAACAAACACAGTCTGTCGGCGAGTCACTGGAGCTGTGTGCTTTGGTTCGCATGACATCACAGACTTTCGAAGCACTCGCAGCTCTACAAGAGCATAGTCCACACGACAGCGCCGCAGCAGACGACAGCGCACGCCCATGATCACCGACCGGCGTCGACAGTCGCAGCTGCGCCAACACGCTCGTCAGTTGCAAGTCGAGACCCGCACGAAGCGCTCCTTGCGACTCTGGTCGGCAAACCGAAAGATATTCGCCAGCACGAACGAGTCGAGTCGTCCGACCGCACGCGCAGCACCACCGTTCGCTGCAGCTGTCGACACGACACTGAGAAGTCCGAGCCGCTGGCGAAGTACCTTGGTTCGCATGGTACTCGCAAGAGGCATGCGATCGCAACAAGAAGCTAGAAACGATGAGTTGCCTTGCTTGAGCTCAAGTGTGCTTCACTTGACTGGCTGGCAAATGTACCAACGTCTCGAAGCTGCGTCCTGGTCAACACCGAGGGTCGTCGTTGCGTGTTGTGTTACGCGATCACTACTACTACTGTTGTTGTGCTCGTGGTAACTCGAAGAGTGTCCATAGTCTTCGATTGAGCCTCGCCTGCTCGCTCTGATAAGTCAGCGCTGTGTTCTGCGCTGTTGCTTGCCGAGTGTACTACAACTATCCGATCAACACAACACAGCGCACCAAGCTCGGACAGCTCTGAGCGGCATCGATGTGGCGCTAAATGGAGCACTCGCGGCTCGGACAAGATCGACAAACTACTTGCTCTTGCTCGCTCACTCACGCTCTCGCCTGATCTTCACGCTTTGGATGCCGATGACCAGCGCCACCACTTCACTTCTACGCTCGCGGACAACCACGTCGATCGATCAGTCATCGCGGAGTACAAGGTTCCACGACACACACCAAGTACAGCACACCGACGACGCCATACAACATCGGGCATCAAGTGCTGAACATCGCTGCAGACGATGAGCGCGGTTGATCATCCGCCAGGCATGCCGATCCACCAGCACATGTCGCCATCGAAAGTGCTCCTGTCGTACCTCATCTCGGTCACTGGCAGCTACTGCAGTACGTTCTCGCTCGCTCTTGTTGCTGCTCGTGTAGATGTGTTGCCTGGGTGGTGAGCCTTGGGATGTGAGTGCGGCGTTGTGGCGTCAGTGTGATGGATGGAGCACTACAGCCTATAGTATGCGCTTTCATCTCTGGGTTGCTTGATGTCTGGCATCAGAGTGCGTTGCTGCGATGGCCCTCATGCCTTACTCACGCTCGTGTCTGTGCTCATGTCTGCACTTGCACACTCGTGTCGCTATGTGCGTCTGTGCTCTCTTGCTTTGTACGTCTGCGTAGCCATCCAGCTGATGGAGCAGTGGCGCCGCGTCGACGGCTGCGCCAAGACGACCATGCTCCTGCTGTCTGCCGTCACACTCGGCGGCTGCGGCATCTGGTGCACGCACTTCACGGGCATGACGGCGCTCTCGCTCACGCTCGACGACGGCACGCTCTTGGTCGTGGACTTTGAGATCGGCCTCACGATCGTCTCGCTCGTGTTTCCGATCGTCGGCGTCTTCCTCGGACTCAAAGTGGCGTCCAAGGACCCATACTTCCTCGAGGTCGAGCAGAGTCGGCGCAAAGAGATGCTGGTGCGTACGGTCGTGTCCAAGTGGATGAGTGCATGAGAGTGAAGGAGTGAGTGGAGTGAGTGGAGTGAGTGGAGTGAGTGGAGTGAGCGAGTGAGCAGTGTGTGACAATGATGTCGAGTGTCTGCGTCTGGAGTGTCTGCGACTGGCATGAAGACGGCATCGTCTCGAGACGTCCTAGTCTGGTTCTGGACGTCATCTTGCTGTCATCTCACACGCACCGACTGCTCACTGCTCACTACTGCTGCCGTTGCGCTGCGTGTCGTGGTCGATCAGGTCGCCAACTTGCAGAAAGTCAAGATGTCGGTCGCCGTGAAGAGGGACCGCGTGGGGCGACAGATCAAGGTCAGGCGAGCGCGGTCGCAGTGTGTTCGCCTTGCGCTGGAAGTAGCGATGGCGCTGGTGCCAGTGTCCTGGAGGCTCACACTTGTGCCACTCGCTTGCTTGTGTGCGCATGACCCGGCCTGCCATATCGTCACCTCATCGTCACACCACCACTTCGCCACAACGACTCTGGCGGCGATGCCAATCAGATCTTGGCACTGTTCTCGCGGCTCGGACGCATCGTCCTCGGCGGTGCTCTCGCTGCGCTCGGCGTCCTCGGCATGCACTACCTCGGCATGCTCGCGCAGCGCACGAACGCCGACATGACGCTGCGCGCCGAGATCGTCGCAGTCTCGGTCGTCGTCGCGTTCGTGACGGCGAACGCCGCGTTCTGGATCCTCTTCCGCGCGCTCACGTTCTTGCCCAACAACGAGACGCTGCGGCTCGCGAGCGCGCTCATCATGGGCCTCGCGGTCTGCGGCACGCACTACAGCGGCATGGGCGCCGCGTCGTACTCTGTCTCGGACGAAAACTACGCCGAGACGTCGCGGTTCGTCGTGCGTGGGAGCGACGCTGCGCTCGGCGCCTCTCACGGCGCGCTGCTGCTCTGCTACTGGTTCCTGAGCTTCAGCGTCGTGCGCATCGCGCGCAAGCGAGAGCTCCTGGTCACCGGACGCGGCACGACGCACCACGACTCGGCCGGCAAGACTGTCGGTGCCGTGTCCCAGGACACAACAGCGCCAGCGCTCACGCACGCGACGTCGACCGCGAGCCTCGTGAAGAAGCTCGAGGTCATGCAGCGCAAGTCGTCGCTCAAGAACGCCGTGCAGAAGGTGTACATCGCGCCAGACGCGTCCGAGTCTGTGAGCTAGCGCGCGCCACGTCAGTCGCTACTCGCCAGGCCATCAAGACACACAAGCAGATAGATAGACAGACATCAAAGCGCATTCACGGTACTTCCTATCATCGCAGGCGCCTGCGCGCGCGTGTGAGAGAGAGCGCGCTAGTACTTGCGCACGGCGCCGATCGTCGCGCCAATGATCACGCCGATCGCAGCAATGACCGTGTAGAGCGCGAGGTGGTTCGCGCTCGCAAACGTGCCCGAGAGCGTGTGCGAGACCTTTGCGAGGCCGTGCGCCTTGTTGTACGACTTGAGGAGCTGGTACGCGTAGTAGTGCGCGCCGCGCTCGCCGAGGTCCTCTGTGAGCACGAGGTAGACTGGCACGGCCTTGATCGCAGGGCTCACGCGGCCCTTGTCGAACGCGGCCTTGAGGAAGATGTCCTTCTTCGTGAAGTAGTCGAGGTTCTTCGGCGCGAGGCCGCCGGTGATGTAGAACCCGCCGCGCGGGAGGTACTTGAGCATCGCATTGCCAGCTTCACGGCCGTACGCGCTGTGTGTAGAGCAAGGCGAGGGTCAGTCCTACTGCGCCAGTCAGTCAGTCATAGTCAAACAGATAGAGAGACGTACGCAACAAAGATCTCCATCGCCTGGTTGCACAGCTCGTCCGTCTTGGCGTGGTCGCCCACGACTTTGCCCTGGAGCGACTTGGCGCTCGCAAACTCCTCTTGGACCTTCGGGTTCGCCTTCTCGGGGAACTTCTTGGCGAGGAACTCGTAGATCGTCGCGAGCCCAGGGCCGCTGATGATGCGCTCGACCGAGAAGCGCGACTGGCAGCCGAGCTGTTTGGATCAAGCATGTGAGTGTCTGTCAGTCGACTGGTTGCTGCCTCCAATGGCTCGCGCGCCTTGCGGTCCAAGCGCACAGTCGCAGCACGAGGCAGAGACGCACCTTCTTCTTGATGTCCTCGTAGATCTCAATCTCGAGCTTGTTCGCTGGCGCAAAGTCCGTGTGGCCGCCTTCGCACGCAAAGCACGAGTACTGGCCGTCGTTCCCGGCCGTGAGGTAGCACTCGCCGAGGCCCGTGCCCGCGCCGATCGTTGCAATCGGCGCGCCTTCTTCCTTCGGCGCGTCGTTCAGCACGATGTACTCGTGCGGCTTGAGCGTGAGGAGACCGTAGCCCATGGCCGCAAAGTCGTTGATGAGGCGCACGGTCTTGATCCCGAGCTCGCGCTCGAGGCCCGGGCCGTTGATCTTCCAGCCAAACTTGATGTTGGTGAACCTGTGGCGTCAAGAGAGCAAGAGTGTGAGTGAGTGCGCTAGTCGTCATAAAGAGCTGCTCAGAGAGCCAGAAGAGGACGTACTCGACCGTGTTGTCAAGGATCGGACCCGCGCACGCGAGCACGCAGGCGACTGGCACGCGGCCGTTCAAGTTGGCTTCCTTCATGAAGAGGTGGCACACCTCCGAGAAGCTCGAGTGGTTCTCGTTGTGGTACTTCTTTGCGAACGTGATCTCGCCAGGCGCGACGTTGCCTATCGCAATGTGTCAGAGATCCACACGATGTGTGAGCTGCATGGAGTCAATGCGAGCAACTGCTGCAGACAGAGGACGCACCCTTGAACTCCTTCGAGCCGTGCGGAATGAGCCAGAGCGAGAGGCGCGTGTTGGTGCCGCCGCAGTCGCCCGAGATGATGAGGTCGCCACTGCAAACGATACGATCATGTGCATGACATGGCAGTAGTGAGTATCTTCCATTGGGATCCCGTTGCAGCACAATGCGTGCAAATGTGACGTACGTCATGGTGAAGAGTGCTGCTGCTGGTGCTGCTGGTGCGTGTGCTGGTGCTTGGAGTCGAGCGAAATCGCGAATGAGGGCTCGCGCAGAGGGAGCAGCAGCTCGCGAGCACCAGGCAGCAGCAACAAGAGCAGGCGGCGGGTGAGTGCGTGGAATCAAGTGTCTTCAAGTGGAGATGCGTGGAGTCGACTTTAAGCTTACACATTGACAGATGCGATTCGAATGGCGCGGATTCGAACAGCGCTTTCGCACGAATTGACTTGAGTTTGTATGTAAGTGTGGGAGTTGGAATGTCACACGAGCACATAGAGTCGACTCTGCGCCGGTTCTATCGACCATACAAACGTGCAGTCAAAAACAGCTGCTCTGCTTCAGGATTTATCTCGAGCGTTCATATTGTGCCGATCCGAGATGTCAACCACGATCCGGTAGTTGTCGTAACAACACTTGAAGTATACAGTCATGTGTATACACATATCTGGACGTATTTGTTGCAGCAAACGATGCCGACTTGCTGACAGCCGCAAGAACTATAGACCCACTCCAAACATAGCGAGAGAGAGTGAGTTGATCCGAGGCATGACCGCGCTGACAGACTCTGCTTCAGGCTTCAGGCTTCAGGCTTCAGGCTTCATCCATCCAGCCAGACGCACCGCCACTCGAGCGCGTGCGTGTGTGTGCACCTGCGCTTGATCTCTCGTTCTCGATCACGGTATCGCCACCGACGCAGCAGCACTTCGGGTGTTCTGCAGCAGTGACGAGACTCCACTTGAATCACGGGCGAGCCAGACGCGATGCTGCTCTTGCACAGCTGCTGCAGTTGCTGCGTCGAGGCGTCCGCAAGAAGCGACGGCGCGAGCAGCAGGACACGCGCGCCGCCCACGTCCAAGCAGTCCAAGTCCAAGTCCAAGCAGCAGCCGGCGGTGATCCAGGTCAAGCCGATCGCCGTCAAGCCTGCGCCGCAGTGAACGCGCGCACTGGGCGTCATCGCCGCGCTTGACCACGTTGAAGTGGTGCCGACGACCAGCGCGTGTCTCTGCGCACTCAGATTCCTACGATGACAACCAAACCGACCAACGACCTCCTCAACGACCTCCTTGACCAAGACCAAGACGACAATCATGACGAGACCAAGCCGTAGCGCACACGTATATAGACACTAGGAACAACTGCCTGCACGATCGAGACCCGACGATCGATCTCGCCGTCATGAACAAGCACAACATGATCTGATCGCATCGAAAGTGCGCTGGGAAGAAATCCACATGACGACTCGCTTAGAACACACACCGAGCTGATTGATCTTCGTGTTGATACCCGTTGTCACACACGTCGGTCCTCACACCGACGAGCAGGTAGACCCACGTACTTGATCCATTGACGGATTGTCACTGCTGGTGGACTAGGTCGCGCGCGCGATCAGATGCTGTTGTACGAGCATGAGGGAGCACACGTTCGATCGAGTGGACAACAGAGAATGGTCTGACGCATTGACGCGACCAACGCTGGCACCGACACCGTCGTAGCATGGTCTATCGATGAAAGTCGATGCGAGTGTCCTTGTTCCTTGCGATAGTGCTGCTGCTTGGTGTCGAATGTGTTGTTGAAGGAACAGTTCGATTTGTTTAGTATGATTCAAGCAAGTAAATCTAATCTGCCTCGAAGCGACGCGAGGATCCATCAGAGCACTCGAGTCGTCTTGCGCGTGTGACGTCGAGATGTGGGAGCTCGCTGCGCAAGATGCGTCGAGAGAGCGCCGTATTGCAGAGTTCGAGATACAACGGAGTCGTGTGCGCACGCTTGACAGCGCACCGCTCACTCTGTCGCAGCGAGTACGGTTGCGTTGTGCACATACATGCAAGCATCGCCACTCGAGTCACTCGCGTTTGACTTGCACGCGTTTGAACCTATAGGTCGTCGCAGCTACGCGGCGCTGCACCACAGGCGATGCGAAGCGCTTCAGTACACCACCGCTAGAAGTGTTCTGCAAGGTGTGTAGGTGTGTGTTTGCTGGAGCGACCGCTGCGCATCACGTCAAAGTCCAAGTGCACCGACAACACTGCCCACCTGTGTCTGGTGGTGCTGCAGGACGTTCGAGGACGCGAGGTACTGGAGGAGATCGATCTTGCCGACCTCGACATCACGAACGACTGGCTCGCGGTGATCGCAGCCCACGTGGCAGCACTCGGTGCGTTGCTCACGTACGCTTGGCGAGGCAGCAAGAGTGAGTTGTGGCACTCACAGGATCGCGGCGCCGTGTTGGGTCCTCGTTTGCCTAATGACCAGGAGCGACGCAGACCGCACGATGCAAGCGCATTACGCTCGCTGGCACGAGTGTCACGGACGTTGGCGTCACGTACTTGAGCAAGTTCAAGCAGCTCGTCGCTCTCGACGTCTCGCGGTGCGCACTCCTGACCGACGACGCACTCACAACTGTGCGGCGCCAGCTCAATATACTCCAAGAGCTGAACATCAGCGAATGCCGCCACGTGACGACTCCAGTGCTCTGTCAAGTCTGGAAAGACTGCACGCGTCTGCACTCGCTAACAGCGCGCGCGTGTCCAGCAGTCACAGATGCGTTCCTCCAGTGCGTCGCGACGACGCAGCGCGCACCGCCCGGGTACACACTCAAGCACCTCGACGTCCGACAGTGCAAGTTCGTGACGTCGTCCGGTGTCTCGTACCTCGCAACGTCGTCGCTGAAAGGACTTGCGACAGTGTCGCTCAGCATCGGGGACTGCCTCGATGTCGGCAACATGGCGTTCTTTGGCTTTGAGACGAGCACTGGACTCGCGCATCTTCGAGCGCTCAACTTGTGCGGTCTCCACATCGACGAGACAGCAATGAGCTGGATCGTCAAAGGCTGTCGCGCACTCGAGCACCTCAACTTGGCGCGTTGCAAGACGCTCACGGACTTTGCGCTGCTGCTACTCGCGCCGCTCGTGCAGTCGAACGGCAAAGGACTCGTGAGCCTCAACTTGAAAGAGTGTCCGCTGCTCACAGACACGGGCGTGCGGAACCTTTTCAGTGGCGCCGAAGAAGCACGCAAGCAGCGAATCAAGGCAGCAACGTGCAGTGGCGACAACGACAACGATGACGACGAGAACAACGGAACGTCGCTCACGACGCTCAATCTCAAGAACTGTGCGCTGATCAGCGACGCGTCGATTGCTGTCGTGAGTCACCATTGTCCGCACCTCGTCAAGCTGAACGTGAAAGGACTGCGGAAGCTGTCGGACCAGAGCGTGATGCACCTCGGCAAGTCCTGTCCGCACCTCGCATCGCTCAAGCTCTCAGGGCGATATATCTCGACGCAGTCGTTCCAGGTCATCGGCAAGCTCTTGCGCCAGCTCGACGCACTCGACGTGTCTGAGCGCCAGGATCTCGAATCGCCGCTGTGCATCCTGCAGCTCACAGCATCGCGTGCGACCGCAACGCCACTGCACCAGTCGCTCCGACAGCTCAACCTCAGCGCCACGAACGTATGCGACGTCGGCGTGAGCATGATCGCCGTCCACTGCCGCCAGCTCGAGTGGCTCAACTTGTCCAAGGTGCGTTTTTACTATCTGTTCTTATCGGCAACGTTTCGACCATCACTCTGTTTAGAGTGACCATCACTGACTTTCTGTTCGTTCATGGTTGCCATCGTCAGTGCACAAAGCTGACTGACGCAGCGATCGAGGCGCTGGCAGCGTGCTCGTTCCAGCTCCGCGTCTTGCTGCTCTCGAACGTCAAGAGCGTGACAGACAAAGCGCTCTTTGCCTGCGCTGCAACGCGACTGCCGCTGCACACGCTTGACTTGTGCAGCAACACAAACATCACCGACACCGGAGTGCTGGCGCTCTGTGCGGCGTGCGAGCAGCTCCAAGAGCTACGACTGAAAGGCTGCGACCGCGTCGCTATCAAGACGCTCAAGCACTGCAGCGCGCAGCTACTGCCGTTCACAAAGCCGCCTGTGACGCCGACACTCTCGCAAAAGATCGCAACTGGCGGCGCGAGCGCGTCCATGACGCTCACAAGTCTCCCGATGCGCCACATTGCACTTCTGCAAACGATGGTCGAGCGCTACGACGGCGCGCGCGTGCTGCAGACCAAGTTTCGGCGCTGGAAGCAGCGCGAGGCGTCGCTGCTCTTCCTCTCGCGTCGCCGCTTTGCGCGCGAATCGAGAGCAGCAAGCAAGATCCAGCGCTGCGTGCGCGCATTCCTCGCGTGGCGCCGGTACCTCCATCTCCTCGCACTCGAGAAGAACGTGAGCAAGATCGTGTATGTCCAAGCCCACGCTCGTGGCAATGCGTGCCGCTGGCGTGTGCGGGTACTTGCATTCCGCTTGCATCGCAGTGCGCGCATTGTCCAGCGCCACTCCCGACCGCACCTCCGTGCTCAACTTGCGCTGCGCCATGCGAGTGCGCTCCACATCCAGCGCGTGTACCGCGGCCATGTCGGTCGGATGATCTACAGGCGCCGCGTGTTTGAAGTGAAGGTCGCCGCTTGTGAACGGATCTGGCACTGGTACCGGCGATGCAAGCACCGACGCGACGTCCAAGCGCGCACGCTCTGGCTCCTGCACAAGGTCCGATCGATCCAGAGCCAGTGGCACATGTTCAAACGTCGACGCATGTTCCGACAGTACCTTGAGCACTACCGCTCGCGCGCGATTCGGATCCAGAGTCTCTGGCGTCGAGCGCTCGCACGCGTGCATGTTCAGCACATGCGCGTGGCAATGAACAGCGCTGCAGTGACGATCCAGCGCGTGTTTCGAGGCTTCCGTGCGCGCTGTCAAGTCCGAGCGTACCGAGCTCAAGCGCACCACGCAGTGACGCAGGTCCAGCGCCACTGGCGTCGGTACCCTCGCTGTGCAAGCGTACACACACAGCCGCCAGTGCATTGTCCACATGCAGCGCATGGTGCGCTATGCGCGTCAAGTGCGGCGCTTTCGCTCGGTCGCAGCTCGCGCGCTTGCAAAGCACCGCACGGACGCAGCCGTTGCAATCCAGCGCACGGTTCGTGGTTGGCGCGGCCGCAAGCGCGCGCTGCTCTTCCGGAAGATCCGGAACGCCAAGCTCGCGCGCAGAGGGCAGAATGCGCGGCAAGCGCTTGTGCGGCGCGGGCTCCTCCAGCGCGGCGCTGTGCTCGTGCTCCAGCGCTGGGTACGGCACGTGCAGGCGCGACGGCGGATGCTCCGAGTGCGAGCGTGGCGACGCGTCGTCGCAGCGCGGTGCATTCAGCGGTACTGGAAAGCCTGGCTCCGCGTGCTGCGCGTGCGGCAGAAGCGCGAGACTCGGACGCACGCAGCAGTGAACCTCCAGCGCGTGTTTCGCGGCCATCGCGGTCGCGTCGCGTTCAATGCCGAGCGGTACAAACAGCAGTGTCTTCGTAGCGCGCGTCTGCTGCAGCGCATCTACCGCGGCTACTGCGGTCGGTGTCTGTACCAGCGCGTGCGCAAGGAGAAGACAAGCGCAGCGCTGCTGCTCCAGCGCGCGTTCCGGAGTCGCCACGCGCGCAAGCTGTTTGAGATCAGTCAAGCCGTCGCGGCGCTCAAAGCCAAGGACAAGTACGACCACTCGCTCCGCGGCTGGCTCGACGCGAAGCGCAACCCGATGGACGAGCTCTACCGACGAGCGAAGCTACCGCGCGAGAAGGCGGTGCTCGTCGAGCTCGAGCGCAAGTGGGACGCGCACCGCGTCGCAGAAGAGCGCGCAGCGCGCAAGCTCAAGCGCGAAGCGCACACTGTCTGGGACGGCGCGAGCGAGACGATCGCCAACTACTTCACGGTGCGCCGGAAGCTCTACGGCGTGACTGAGAACGTGTACGCGTCGAACCGCGAGTTTGCCGAGCGCCAGGACCGACGCGAGACGCTCACGAACCAGCTCGTGGATCGCCACCTGCGCGTTGCGGCGTTCCGCGCAGCGATCCTCGAGGCGTCGGCAACGAAGCGCATGCTCGACGGCACGGAGGTGTTTGCGCTCTTGCGCGAGCATGGACTCTTGGTCGAGCCTACGGGCGGTGCGAGGAGGAGCAACCAGGACGACGAGTAGTGAGTAGCAAGTGAGTTGTGCATGTCCATGGAAGAAGAGCACCTGAGCAGCATGGACTGCCGCGTGCGCTTGACTGGATGCGCGAGACAACGATCGCCTGCTCATGCTGCGTCGCCCATTCCTCAATGCGCTGGTGATGACGAAGTCCTTGAGCGGTTGACGCCATGCAGGTCCGCGTTTGCTGGGCATCATCTGGACGCGTCAGATGCTGCCGGCTAATCCGCCCAGCTGGCATGTTCACTGTTCGTGTGAGCAGCTCGAGTGAGAGCGAGAGCATTCGAGTGGCGGCAGCTGGGACCATTGATCTTCCATCTGCGTCGCTGCTGCTGGTGCCCGAGAGAGAGAGCGCGAACGTGTCGCATTCCATGTTGCTCGCCTTGACTGCCGTCAGTCGATCCACAGCTCAAGACGCTCGGTCGCGCGCACGTGTGTCAGACTTCCACGAGCGAGCGTGAGCGTGAGGATCACTCACACACACACGACAGCGAGCACGATGCCGTACGAGAGCTTCAAGTGCTCGCACCAGCTCTCGATCCGCGGGCTCGTGCAGGACCGACGCACGGGCTCGTGGCGCTACCTCATCCAAGTGCGTCGCGTCATCCACGACAGTGACGCCGCCCCGAGCTCGGAGCTCCAGCCGTCGTCGCCAGCAGCACCAGCCATTGCGCCTACGAAGCTCAGCCACTGGCACCGCAGTGGCTCGTTCTCGTCGTACGCGACTGCGAGTCCGACTGGCAGCAGCAGTGCCGCGACGTTCGGTCCGAGCCAAGTGTACAACATCCGCCGGAGCTTTGCCGAGTTCAAGCTCCTGCACGCCGCGATGAAGCTGCTCATGGCGCCGAGCGCGCTCCCGAGCCTCCCTGTCGACAGCATCTTGGTATTCTTTGTCGGCGAGACGCAGACGATGCTGCAGAAGAAGCGCTTGGCGCTCGAGAACCTCTTGATCGCCATCGAGAGCCACAGCGCAGCGTCCGACTCGACCGAGTACCTCGAGTTCCTCGCGCGCACCGACACGTACGAGCAAGTCTCGCGCGCACCAGCATCGCCACGCACACCAGCGGCTGTGCCACAGCGGTATGGCTCTGACAACAGTCAGCGCCGCGGTCGACGGCGGCGGCGCCAGTCGATCGAAGGCAAGTTCACCACAGCGTCGAGCGCTGGAGCACACGACACACTCGCGCCAGCGACGCACGAGGCATCGCCTGGCGCACAGGAGACGCGCGTCGACTTTCATCGCTACAGCATGGTCTAACGCGGCGTCAGTCGTGGCAATGCGTAGGACCGTTCTCTCTCTCTTGCTCTCTCTCTCTCTATCAGCCTCACGCTCTCTACTGCGCATCTGTCCGCTCGCGCTCGACCATGCGCAGTCCGCTGTCGAGCTTCTCGATCAGTCGGAGCACGTGCGGCACGGAGCGGTACCCGAGTCCGCAGTTCGTGTTGGCAAACTTGGTGGCGCACGTCGCCGGCGTCATGCCGACCCAGAAGCCGCTAAGGAGCACGCGCGCGTACTCGAGCGTCGCGAGAACGTAGTGCCGCTCAAACGCCTCGAACGCGTACTCGACGTGCGCGCACTGCGCCATGAACGCGTCGTAGTAGCACTGGAGCAAGCGCTGCTCGCTCGCAGGCGCTAGGGCGCCGATCGATACCGACGTGTTGAGCAAGTACGCGACGTCGAGCGCGCCGAGTGCGACGCCGCACCACTGCCAGTCGAACGCCACGACGTCGCGCGTCGACGCGTCGAAGAACAGGTTCGCGCTCTTGAAGTCGCCGTGCACGACTGTGCGCAATGTGATGGGGCTCTGCTCGAGCAGCTCAGCGCTGATGTACGCTGCGTGGCGCGCCATGCGCGTTGCGAGCGCCGCGAGTGCTTCGTCACGGCCCTGGAGCGCAGCGCAGGCGGCGATCTCTGGCGCAAACGCACGGCGCACCGACTGCCAGATGCTCTCGATCGACGCGAGACTCTGCGCGCCGCCGCGCTTGGCGAACGTCCACCAGCCGCCAGTCGCCCACAGCTCGTCAGCTGCTTGCGTCACGAGTCCAGGCGTCGTGAGCGCCGTGGCGTGGAGCGTTGCGAGGTACTGCAGCGCATGCGAGGCGTCGGACGCGCTCAGACAGTCGGCGTGGACGTAGTGCCGCTTGCTAGTAGCAGTAGGAGCAGCGCTCAGAGACTGTTGCGAAGTGGTGACTTCGCCTTCTTCCGTCTGTGCGGCCCCAGCAGCATCGACGAGAGCGTCCGTGTGGTCGACACTGTCGAGCACGAGCAGGAACCGATCGCTCGTTCGGCCCGTGACGACTGCGAGCGGCTCAATGAGCGCGACGTGCGAGCGCAGGCGCGCGTAGTAGCGCGCGTAGAAGCGACTCTCGGTCTGGTACGAGTACAAGTCGCGCGTCCAGTGCGCCGGTGACCGCGGCGGGAGCTCGCTCTTGACGTACCGCTTGACAAAGAGCGTCCGTGTCGTCTCGACAGCGTCGCTACTGCTGCTGCTGTCGGACGCTCGGACGTACGTCACGCGGAGCTTGAAGACGCTCGACTGCTTGCCGCGGTTCACCGAGCCTGGGACGATCGTCGCTGCGCAGACGCGCGCGTGGCCGTGGAAGACGTGCTCACTGAGCCACGCTGGCGTCATGAAGCCGTCGCCGTCGATTGTCCTAGAAGGCGCCGGAGTCGTCGATCGCCAAACACGCGCGTGCCAGTCCGATCGCGAACACAGACAGAAAGAGAGAGAGCCACACAGACACACAGACAGACAGGAGCACGAGTGCCGAGCCAGCGGATGAGTGCACACACACACGCGCGTCGGTCGTATTGTCGCTTATGCACGCGCGCCAGACCTGAGCAGTTCGATGCGCGTCATGGTCTCGAGCACGTGCTTGGTCGTCTCGGCGTCGAGCGTGACGATGAGGCCGTGGCCATTGTCAAACTCCGGGTCGCCGAGTGGATCGTACTCGTACTCGCGGCCGTGCTTGTCGACGAGCGAGCCACCGATGGCTTCGAGCAGCGGCTCGACGGCGCAGATGTCCCAGCGCTTCGTTGCGTTCCGGAAGCGCAAGAAGACGTCGCTCGCGCCAGTGACGACCGTCAGGACCATCGTGCCGGTCGCACCGCCGAGCTGGACGCTCGCAGGCGCAAGCGCTTGGAGCGCAGCGTCAACGAGCGCACACGGCGTGCCAGACGTCGTAAGCACGAGCTTCCGGCTGCTCGGGTACCGCACAGTCGGGCGCTCGACACGCGCGTGCGCAATCTGCGCCGGGAGCGCGTCGTGCGTGCTCTTGAAGAGCCCAATGCCGCGTCCGCCCCAGTACGTCGTGCCGTGGTGTCCCCAGAACGGCAAGTGCATCACGCCTGCGACCGGGCGCTTCTTGTACGCAATGCCAATGAGCACTGAGACCTCATCGTACTTCTTCTCGGCAAACTTCTTCGTGCCGTCGAGCGGGTCGATCCAGAGCACGACGTCGCGCGGATCGAGCGCGTCCGAGAGCGGGTCCGGGACTGAGAACGCGACGCTCGCGAGCGCTGCAACGTCTGCAACGACGACGTCTTCTGGCGCTGGCTGTGCGAGCTCGCCCTCTTCGCCCACAATCTGGACGTGCGGCCACACTTGCCGCAGGGCGTGGATGATGCGCTGCTGCGAGCGGCGGTCTGCGACCTGTCGTGACGACAAGGTAGATAAGCACAGGCGGACAACGTGAGCGCGCTGTTGCTCAGGCGATGCGCGCTGCCCTGACGCCATGCGACTGAGCTTCGCCACCTCCTTACCGTCTGCGGATCATACTTGTCATCGGCTTTATTGACGACACCAAGGTCTCCGCCTTCCTGGACGACGTCGCGGATCACTTGGCCAGCGTGACTGCTGACCGAGAAGCACGCAGCGAGGAGCTCGCGCAGGAGTAGCGCGCGCGGCGGCGCATTCGAAGAAGCGGGGGCGTCGTCGAGCGTTGTCATGGCGCTGCTGAGCGAGGGGCAAGGTCAGAGTGGTCGTGTCGAGTCGTGTCGGATGCTGCGAGTCACTTGTAGAGTGCGCTCAATTGAGCTCTTCTGTTCGTCTGCAGACCGCGTGCGAGAAAAAAGCGGGGGATGGGGATGAGGCACCAATGGCCTCATGTCGTCAACATGCGAACTTGTGTGCGTATTTTTGCAGACTTACATGAGAATATGCGTATGTACACGATGGTAATGCATCAAAGTACGCGCTTCAGAAAGTTAGCTAACTATAGAGGCTACTATTTAAAGCACCTCGGTTGAAGTTGCTCGTCGACCTTCGTTGCTTCGTGTGCATCATGTTGCGTCGTTGTTGTTGCTGTTGCTCTCTCTCGGTCGCTCGATGAACCAGCGTCGCTCGCTCGACGTGCTGCTCTTGCTCTTCCTTGCTCTTCCTTGCTCTTGCTTGCTTGCATGTGCTGGCATGTGCTGGCATGTGCTGGACAGCGTGCTGGTTTGGTCGCAAAAGCACGAGCTTGAGCATCAGAACGATCGACCACATCGCGCGACGCGACTGACGCGCGTCTGACTCGCTACCGAATGTGTCCGCGACGTTGTCGGTTCGCGATGCGCGAGGAACTTCCGAGTCGCAGCAGCAGCAATGGCGGCGTCTCTGCCGCCGCCGACGCTTTGTTGAGTTCACTCGACGAGGCAACGCACGCGCTCGGAGCGCTCGACGTCAGACAGACAGGAGCCACGAAGATGGACAAGTGGATGAATGGATGGAGAGGCTACGTGTTTACATGTTAAATATGTGATGCTACAAAATGAACTCGCGCTTGTCTTGGGCGATTGCTAGGATGGCTGGATGGTGTAAGTGCGTATGCGCAACGCGTGCGCATGAGAGGCGTGCTTGAATGGATGAGCTTGGGCTTGGATGTGTGCACACTCAGGACGACACGACCGCAGAGCCGCGCGTCGGACTCCCGAGTGCAGTCCATGACATGCTGCTCGTCTTGCGGATCGAGCCGGTGCACTGCCCGGAGCTCGTGTGCAGCGGCGCGAGGACCTTGGCGTCGATCGACTCGTGGCCGAGGAACTCGAGGACATCGGGCAAGTCCTTCGCGACTGGGTGGTGCAGCACGTCGAGCAGGATCTGCTCGAGCACTTGCTTGCGCTTGAGCAACAACTCTTCGCTGTCGGCGAGCAGGATCGTCATGAGACCGTCGGCTGGGAGCGCCGTGAGCTTGTCGCCCATGAGCGGCGCGAGTGACGCGTGGAGCTGCTTGAACTCGCTAAAGCGCCGGCTCACGGCGTACTCGTGCGAGAAGCCCTCGTCGTCGCCGCCAACAGGGCTGCCAGCGGCACTCGCGCTCCCCCGCTGGACGTGCACGAGGTACATCCAAGCGTTCGTGGCCGTGTCCTGCACGACTTCGGTGATCTTGACTTGCTGTTCCGTGGCAAAGCTCTCGTACGGCATCGTGTCGAGTGAGTGTTGAGTGTTGAGTGTTGCGTGTTGTGTTGTGTGAGCTGAAGTGCGCAGAATGTGAACTGACGCGAGTTGGGGCTTGATCGAAGCTCGTGGGTGGGTGAAGCAGTCGTGAGTGTCGTTGCTCTTGCTGCCTGGCGGATGTGGTGCTGCTGCTACTGACGCTCGAGTGATGCGAGTCGATTCGATTTCTGTGTGGCGTGTTTCTTCCTTGGTTTCACCGCCGCTGCACAATGCGCTGCTTGTTTGCTTGCTTGGTTGTTGTCGTGCGAAGGTGCGCGGACAACGAGAGATGATCGACGTACGCTCGACGAGTCGAATCGGTGAATGAGGAGGACTGCTGCTGGCATGTGAGCTGCTGCTGATGCAGAGAGCGAGGAGACGTGCGACGTACGCGCGCCAGATGGGGCGGTCGTGCCTCGCAACGTCAGCGCACTCTCGCTCGCTTGACTCGGATCAACCTATTTGTGCAAGTCGGCAACCGAGATCTGGCGTCGTCGCGTCGTCGAAGCTTGCGTGCGTATTGAGATTAGGCGTGCCTCGATTCTCTCATTTAGCTTGCCGTTTGTATGCAACTGCTCGAATCGGTCCGCTCGGTGGAAAGATGGCGTCAGTCAGTGTGTGCAGAAATAGCCCCGCCACACCACACCAGCAACACACAAATGTCGTGGGACAGAAGAGTCGGATCGAGCAAGATTGCCAGTCACGACAAAAAGCAGACAATTTCTTGGTTTGAGTGTTGCTGCTGGTGCCGGCTTGAGACTTGGAGAGCCTTGGACCCTTGCTTTGCTCTTGGTCAGCAGCACGACAAGCACACACGCGACGAATGGATGGATCGAGAACACCAATGCGTTTAACGCGCTGCCAGTCAGTCAGTCAGGCATTGCTCTTGTTCTTGTTCTTCTCGGTCGAGACATGTGAGTGTTTAGATCGGTCATCGCACCGCAACGATGTGCACATGAGTGTGTATGTGTCCTCGCCAATAAGGCAGATCCAGGAGAGACTTGCATGCACTCGCACGATCCGGGGCGGAACGTTATGCTGCCCAAGTGGCCACTGTGTGCTGCTGTAGCGACAGTAGTAGCAACATCTTGAGGGCCGAGCTGTGGATATTTCCAGCCAGAGTGAAGCGCTGAACGCACTTGCAAAGCAAGAGAAACACAGTGCACTGGTGTTGGTGTTGTCGTCAACGCCAGCAGCAGCAGCGACGATCAATCGTGTCCGTAGAGGCAACGAGCACAACGAGCGACGAGCGATGTACAAACAGCGCATGAACATCCAGTCTCAATTGATCGCGAACATCCAGTCTCTCTTTTCATCCAAGTGTACAGAAAATTGTCGTGGTTTTTGTCGTTTTTGTACACTTGAACCCTCTGTGTAAATACAATAGACCTCAGCATTGTGGCTTTGCATACACTTACCCATACAAATTCTGAAAGGAAGAACCTGCGCATGTCGAATGTATGGATTTTGTGCAGCACAATTTTCCAGCGAAAAGTCCAACTCTCGTCAACAAACACACAAACCTGCGCTTCGACCGACAAACCGGTGCGTCTCACACTCTTGCTCTTGCTGTCGCTCTTGGAGCTCCATGCGCGATCGATCGATCGCCAGCTGGCGGACGCACGAGACTGCAACGCGTGGCTCTCATGTGCGCGCTCTTGGACCCGATCAATCGATCAATCGATCTGCTCGTGCATTTGCTCAAGACATACTCGCACACACGAGTAGTTTGTGTAGTTTGAGATGGCTGAAGTAGCACCAGGCAGGCAGGCAGTCGCAGTAGAAGTGTAGCAACAAGCAACAGGCAATGGACGCGAGTATCCAGCATCGAGCGTCTGCGAAGCGCCTTTGCCAAGGACAAGCCGAGAACTCGACATGCTGGCCATCGAGCTCGACAAACCAGAAACTGGCAGCGCGAGCGGGTGGTCATCCACACTCGGACTTTTGCCCGACAAGAATCGCGACGCTCATTGCTGTCGCACACACACGCAAGTGCCAGCTGCAGACCAAGGCTGCTGCTGGTGCTTTGATGCTTTGATGCTGGTCTGTCGGTGTTGGTGCTGGTCCGTGCTGCTGGTGCCCACCTCATGCATGACACAGGCAGATGGCACGTTTTGATCTGTCGATTTGGCTTGGTTTCAGTATGCCTTCGCATTTTGCAGAAGGCTCCAGATCTTCAATCGTCGCACCTACCTTGCTTTCGTCACTACCGCGTCTCTATGTCAAAGCTCAAGCAAAGACTGCGAGTGCTGCCATGCTCCCGAGTCCGCCTGCAAAGAGCAGCACCTTGGTGTGTGCGCTCGTGGCTTCGCCTGCGTGCTGCTGCTCCTCCTCCTCTGAGAGCTCGTGGAACGCCAAGTAGAGGAACGACCCGGACGCAATGCCGAGCGCAGCGCTCTCGACGAGGTGAGCCCGCGCGCCTTGGAGCGTCGCTGCGAGCGCCATGCCGAGGAGCACGCCGAGCGGCGTCATGCAGCTATAGAGCGTCAGCACGGCCACGGACCGCGTCGGCTCGATACTCTCCTTCGCGCGCGCAAAGTTCGCTCCGACTGCCATTGCCTCGATGAACTGCCGCCGCCGTCCGGCCATCCAGCCATCGGTGATCCAGTCAGCACCACCATGCACCATGACGTCAGTCCGCTACTCACGCTCCATGCGCGCTCGATACTGTAGATGGCGTGTCGTTACCTTGTGACTGAAGATCGCGACGGTCGTCGCAATGGCTGTGCGATCCAGCGACGGGTTCACGCCGAGCGCAAAGCCTGCGATGAGCGAGTGCACGGAGAAGAGCGCGGCCAAGATGTATGGAAGCAGCGAGCTGTTCCAAGCAAGAGAACGAAGGAAGAAACGACAGTATGAGCACACTAGCTCGCTCGCCCAGGCAATCGACGCGTGCGGACTATCCAGGACGACGCACCTCTCACCCGAGAACACGACGTGGTCGCTCCGCGTCGCGTGCGGATGCACAGCTGCCTCGAGCTCTGACGCGCCACTTGTGCACTCGCTCGCGCGGTCGTCGTACGAGAACGTCCGCACGCCTGCTTCGCCTACGAGCTACCGCATCATACGCACACACACGTTGCTATGAGTCGACAGCATAATGACGCGCTTGCACGAGCTATCAATTGACGCACCGTGATGCCTCTCTCTGTCAACAAGCACGTCGTCTCCTCGATCTTGGTCGCGCGCTGGAACGGCGACGCTGCACGCACAGCAACAGTCCCGCACGTGCAGCAGCCGATGTGTGCGAGCTCACGGCGCTGTGCGCTCATGTGGTGCGTCCAGCCGTCGGCCGAGACCGAGCGATCTCGGAGCCCGAACGACGTCACTGCTGGGATCTGCACGCGGCAGATGCTTGTCTCATCTGCAGGCGCAGATTCGCCATCCCATCGTACAGTGCGATGCAAGCCAACACGTCAGTCGTAGCGCTACGTGGCTCGTGTGGTATGCAGTGCAAGTGTGCTTGTCCTGACGTACGATCGGGCCGCGCTGCCGTTGCGACCGCCATCATCTTGGCCGAGTCGCCCATCGTGAGCAAGTCGACGCTCCAGACGACCATGCACCCGAGCGCCGCGAGCAAGTACACGACTGGGAACTCGCGCATCCACGGCGCTGGTGCGTCTATGTTCTGTATCAACACGTCGTAGAGCTTCACGGCATCTGGCAAGAGATGCAAGAGCCCAGAGCCTGTTGTATGTGTGTTTGAGCGCGCAGACAATCAGAGCCAACCACGTGCGCATCAATTCACGTGCGCTTGTATCGCCTTGCTATTGCTAGAAGCAGTCGATGCACATGCGTACCGATGAACACGCCAGCAGTCGCGAACGGGAGCTTGCGCGTGAGCACATTGCGCCATGCCGAAGTGCCGTGTTGTGCGACCCAGAGCGGTGCAAGCGACGACGCGATCGTGAGCACGAGCAGCACGACGACTGTCGCGCACTTGAACGCGCTTGCACTCGGTCCATTGCTGTTGCTGGCGCTGTCCGCGTCGGTCGCCGCCATCGTCTTGTGGCGCGCGTGGCGTTCGGCCGAGTGCGCGATCTTGCGCTTGATCTTGATCTTGAGTGGTCATGGATGGACCTGTATCTGTGACAGCTTCAAGTTTGAGTCCAGCGATCGAGTGTATTTGTACGACAGAGCTACTGTACTTCTTGTGCAGCAAAACACGCAGACATGCGTTGATAAGCGAGAGATGCAGACATTCAACAGAGACAAATGTACAGTGAAGAGATTAACCAATCACAGCGTGCCAAGCGATTGCTCACATGTCGCAGACCTTGAAGATCGAGCTTGTCGCCGAGAGAGACGCTTCAGACCAAGAGCGTTCGATCAGCAGCAGCAGCAACGCGTCCTCAAGCTCGTCGCCATCACGCGCTTGCTCGCTCGCTTGACCCGCCAGCCAAGAAGAAAGGAAGGATGCACCGCCGCCACCACCAGCATGCGCGACGACACCGACCACGCGCAGTAGCCTACACGCTCGCAGTCGCTGCGCTCGCGCTCAGTCTTGCGCCTGCTCAGAGCTCGCGCTCGTGCACAAACCAAGGGCAAGTGCACGTTCCGTGCGACGACCACCTCGTGCTCGAGCCGACCGAGAAGTTCCTGCTCACACTCGGCGGACACAACTGCTTCGACATCGTGCTCCGCTCAAGCGCGCCGCTCGACGTGTTCTTTTACGAAGCCCATGGCTCGCTCTACGCCTGGCGACTGCGCGAGATGCAGGCGATCGACCCGGACATTGAGCTCCTGGGCGACTCGTTCGACCCACCGAGCGCCGCAGATCCACCATCGTCGCTACAGACCGCAAACGCAACAGCAACGACGCGCCTGAACGCGACTGCTGCAAGCGCGCACTTGTGCGACAACAGCCGCGTGTGCCATCGCGTCATGCGCGGTCTCTCACGGCGCGGCGTCTACAACCTCGTTGTGGCGTACTCGCGTGAACAGGCATACGCTGCAGCAGTCGCGACCTCGACTGGCATCGCGCTGAGTCTCGAGAGTTGCGACCAAGTGTCGATCTCGCACATGATCGGTACGTGTTGTGTGTGTTGGAACTTGCTCTGACATGTAGAGCCGTTTGCTCATGTGGCTATGCTTGTGCTGTCGCTGCGACGCATCTAGGGCTGTTTGTCGTTGGCTGCATGGGCTTTGCGTCCGTGATGCTCTGTCTGTGTCTCTTGGGCGAGTTTGTGCTCGGACTCCGGTCCGTGACCAAGTTCCGGCGCTCGATCCAGCGGCGCCACCAGTTTGTCGAGCTCACGCAGATCGAGCCGGGGAAAGACCTCCAATGCGAGAGCGGCGCGACCGGCAAGCGCGCAGGAGAACACGTGCCATCGATAGTATCACCACCCGCAACGAGTAGCGTCTAGCACGCGGCTGTGTGCGCGGGTATAACCACCATACACCACAGTTCATCACACTGCGAGCGTCTTTGCCATTCTTGCTCTCAAACCGTTCCAAACAGCGCGTTGACAGCACTCCATCCTTCGAGTCGTACATCCAAACACTCTCAAGATCGTAACAAAGTACTCTCAGCTCGGATAAGGTCATCCTAGCACAGTTGCAAGCACTGGCATCTGCGCGACCATCGGTCACTTGGTCGTGTCGCGTTGACGTTGCGTGTGCTGCGGCAGTCGAGCAGCAGCAGTGGTGGTGGTGGTGGTGACTCCTTTGACTGCTGCGTCGTTGGCGCGTTGGCGTCGTCGCGGTCGTTGCGTCGAGTCGCGAATGGGGAAGTCGTGGTGGTCTCTTCTCTGCTTCGCAAGGCTTCTCGCTGATAGCGATAGCAAGCAGCAAACAGGCGGTTTCACTTGGTGTTTCTGTTAGAAGCGGCGCGCATGTTTGGACACGCGTTTTGTGCTGGCGAAGTGGGACAACGGCGCCAAAACCGATTTGCGCGCTTAAAAGCGGTCGTGGAGATGCGCGATTCGCACAGCAGACGCTCAGTATGCCTGCGCGTCTCGTTGCATCGATCGACCGATGTGCCGGCGCTTCGAGAGGCGCCTGTGCAAGTGTGCGCGTTTATGCGGGAGCCGCTCGCTCAGTTTGTAGTTTGTCTGTCTGTCGGCATTTGTCGGTTTGTGCCCGCTAAAAGCCGAGCGATGACGGCTCGGCGTCGCTCAAACAGGCAAAATGACATCAGTTGTTGCTTTGCTGCTGCACATCTTGGTGTGGCCATTATTGCGCGCAACTCAAGTTGGGGTGAGACTTGAGACTCGATTGAGGTTGATCGAGCGACTGGAGTGACGTGAAAGAGTGCGCGTGGTGTCGAGCAGAGGTGCACAGCGTGGCAACAGCACAAGGCTGTGCGCTGCTGAATCCTGTTAGGTTCCTCTGGTGAAATGCGTTCTTAGTCCTCTTGATCGTCTAAGAACATGAAACCGATGAATAAGGTTGAACGTCCTGGAGTGTTGAGATCTTTGAGCTTGTTGTGCGCGAAGACAATGTGCGAGTAAGCGACTCAAGCAAGCGTGGCGCTCTTGAGACGATGAACAAGGACCAAGTAAGTCTTTGGTGTTTGCTTTGATCGAGCTTGATGGTGAGCGAGCGAGGTGTTTGACAGCAATGCGAGTTCGTATTTAGCAGGGATGTCAACGGTCCCATCACCCCGTTGCATTCAGCTAGAACCGCTTCAAGTCAAAGGTGTGGCTTGCATGGCAATCGGCAAACGCTCAATCCAACAAGAGCTCTCGAGAGATCAAGTTCATCAGGCAACGAGTTGTGCGAGCGCCGCCATTGCAACGTGATCCGCTAGCAGTCACTCAGCTCGTTTGTTTGCTCTCCAGTTTTCGCGATCAACCGCTTCGAGCTGGTCCAGTATCACGTTGGCTGTTGCCACACTCACCACCCTTCTCTCCCTCACGTCATCGCAACGAACTTCAAAGAGACAATGGACTACAATGGTCGTGCTGGTGCGAAATACGAGAGCTCTTGGCGCTATGCGGATCGTTCGTGCCGGTGCGAGCTCATGGCGCTACGCTGCGCGCATGGAGTTACATAGCTTGCTGTCGGAGGTTTGCCCAGAGAAGACTGGCTATCATGAGTGTTAAAGTGTCAGCGCTTGATAGCAGCACCAGCGTTGGTGAACTCTTCGGTCTTGCATCAAGTCGCCGCACTTCGACTCGCACCGTAACAAGCGAGCACGTTCCAAGTCGGACGCGATCTTGTTCTTTGGCTCTCAGTTCCTGCTATCATCACAGCCACTCAAAGAGAGCACTGCGCTGTGTGCTGCCTTGTGCTGTTGCCACGCTGTGCACCTCTGCTCGACACCACGCGCACTCTTTCACGTCACTCCAGTCGCTCGATCAACCTCAATCGAGTCTCAAGTCTCACCCCAACTTGAGTTGCGCGCAATAATGGCCACACCAAGATGTGCAGCAGCAAAGCAACAACTGATGTCATTTTGCCTGTTTGAGCGACGCCGAGCCGTCATCGCTCGGCTTTTAGCGGGCACAAACCGACAAATGCCGACAGACAGACAAACTACAAACTGAGCGAGCGGCTCCCGCATAAACGCGCACACTTGCACAGGCGCCTCTCGAAGCGCCGGCACATCGGTCGATCGATGCAACGAGACGCGCAGGCATACTGAGCGTCTGCTGTGCGAATCGCGCATCTCCACGACCGCTTTTAAGCGCGCAAATCGGTTTTGGCGCCGTTGTCCCACTTCGCCAGCACAAAACGCGTGTCCAAACATGCGCGCCGCTTCTAACAGAAACACCAAGTGAAACCGCCTGTTTGCTGCTTGCTATCGCTATCAGCGAGAAGCCTTGCGAAGCAGAGAAGAGACCACCACGACTTCCCCATTCGCGACTCGACGCAACGACCGCGACGACGCCAACGCGCCAACGACGCAGCAGTCAAAGGAGTCACCACCACCACCACCACTGCTGCTGCTCGACTGCCGCAGCACACGCAACGTCAACGCGACACGACCAAGTGACCGATGGTCGCGCAGATGCCAGTGCCGCTCGGAGCGCGGAGACGATGCCGCGCGAGCACGAGCCGACGAAGCACCACGGGCGGGAGCGCGCTCGGCGTCTCTGTCGCATTCGTCGCTGTCTGCTGCTCGACGCTCATGCTCCAAGTGATCACAACGCCTGCGCCAGTCGCCCCTGTCTCGCGCGCAGCGCACACACCGGTGCCGCTCGAGACCCGCGCCGCAGAGCTCTTTGACGCGCTCCTTGCGCGCGTGAGTCGCTCCGTGCGTATGGCTGCAGCGAATGCGCTCACGCCACTGAGCGAGCGCGCGCAGAGCAGCGACACGATCGACATGCGCGCGCTCGACCTGCGCGTCTCGAACGTCTCGGTGCACCGCGTGCGGTACGTCGAGAACAGCGGGAGCGACAGCACGTGCAGCGCGACGCCACAGCACAGCAGCACCACCAGCGCAGCAGACACGACCGACGCGTCTGCGAGCAGCGACAAGCAGTGCGTCGATAGCGATAGCGATGACACGGATGCGAGTGACTGGAACGGCTCTGCGAGCCTCACCGACGCTAGCGACGCGACCGAGTCGTTCATGCGGCGCTGGACGCGCAAGGTCCAGTCGTTCCACGCGCGGAAGCGCGCGGAAGTCACGAGCGTCGTCGTGACGTGGGACGACCACTTTCGCGGCGCCTCGGCTGTCACTGCAGACGACGATAGCGACGCATCGGCGTCTGTACGACCGCCTCCTACTACCAGCAGCGACGGCCCCGTCGTGACGTACGAAGTGCAGCACTGGGTCAGTAGCTGGGGCCTCGACGGGCTCTGGCACCCGTCGAACCGCAAGCTGAGCGTCTCGGACCCGTTCGTCGTGCTCGCGAACCTGCCGCAGGACCACGAGATCGCGTTCCGCGTGCGCATGCGCGTCCAAAAGACCGCCGGGCTGCTCTCAACGGGCTGGTTCGCTGCTGAGACTGAGGGACCGTGGAGCGCAGTTGTGCGGCTCTCGCCGTCGCGCGACGCTGCACTCGCTGCGATCGCTGCGTTCCTGCTGTCGAACAAAGCGTTCTCGGTCGTGCTGCTGCTGATCATTGGCATCGGGAGCCTCGTCGTGTGCAGACTCTTTGTGAGCCACCGGTTCCACACGAGCGCCGCTCTCAGCGCCACTGGCAGCCTCAGTACGAGCAGCAGCGCAGTCGTGACGACTGTGTCGCCGCCACTCTCGGCGCCAACGACTGACGTCGACAGCGAGACGACTGCGAGCGACAGCGACACGATGCACTGGACGCCACGCATGCGTCCTCGGAGCACGACGCGCCGTAACCGGAGCGCAGTCAGCAGCAGCAGCGCACCGAGCGAGCTCGTGCAAGAGATCCAGCACTTGCGCCAAGAGCTCGCGGACTCGGAGGCCGAAGTGCGCAAGCTCATGCTCTTTCGCGGCTACGGCGTCGAGCAGCTCTCGCCGCAGGAGCTCGCTGGCGTCGAGCACGAGCTGCGCGCGACGCTCCAGCAGATCCAGCGCCTGCGCCAGTCGCCGCAGCACAAGCAGAGCCACCACCACCACCATCGCCATACCATCGCAACGAGCTCTGAGGACGAGACAGAAGGCGACGACACGAGCGATGCGCAGAGCCAGCGACTGCGCACTGGCAGCAGAGCAAGCGGTCGCGGTCGCGGCGGGAGTCGTCGGCACCTCGCTGCCGTGTTTGAGAGCGCCGACGACACGAGCTGAGCGCAGTGAGATGGCTGTGATGACGATATGAGGCGCTCGAGCGCTAGTGAATACATAAGTTATGCTCATGGAGCTCGTCGTGAATGAGTCGGAAGTGTGAAGAACAGTCCGCTGCGTGACGCCCGAGGCGGCGGATAACGCAAGGCGCCCACGGATCGCGCCAGGTCACTCGCTTCCGGACTCGTCACACCTCAGGGCTCGACAGGTCATGACCTCAAGTGAAGGTCGTGACCAACGATTTTCGCGCCAGGCGTTTCCGCATGTGAAGCACCAGCATAGGACATCCAGTGCACGAGGTGTTCACGCGAGCGAGCGCTTGCTGCTTGTGCGTTGCTCGGTGTGACGAACTGTCGCTTGTGGCTGCTGCTGTCAGTGCTGGCGTCACGCAGAGCGAGAGTAAGCGCGCGCAGATCCAGACCACCAGCCGCAGAAGGAACGAGCGCGTCGCACGACACACTTGCCACACACCCGCGCTCTCGCTGCCTCTAAGACACAGCGCTCGTAGACCGCACACAAGCAGATTGACGCCGATGGCGACAGCGCATGCACGCATGAAGCGCGTCGAGTCGAACGCCGCGACGCTCTCGACTGCGAGCGGCGGCACGCCCGTCTCGCCGTCGCTCTTGCGCGACCTCCAGACGACCGACGCGCTCTTGAGCGACAACGCGCCGCTTCCGACGACAGACCTCCACGCGAGCATGCAGACGCACGCGTCGCGTCGAGCCAAGCGCACAGCGTCGCTGCCGCGCGCTCGCAGTCGCGTACCGACTGCGACGTCCTCTGCAGACGCGCGCAGCCACGGCGACGCGTCTCTGTATGCGTCGTACTACTTTGACAGCGCGATGCGCGAGCGCCAGTCGTCTGGACACGACGGTCTCGAGATCAAAGACGACGACCGGCGGCACTTGAACCCGTGCGCGTTGAGCTGGCAGAACGTCTCGTACAGCGTGCCGCTCACGCCCGCGACGTGCTGGCGCCGACGCACACGCAGCAGCTCCTTCCAGAGTCCGACAGCAGCAGCGAACGACCGCGAGCGCCGCTTGCTCCACAACGTCTCGGGGCGATCTGGACCTGGCGACTTGACTGCGATCATCGGACCGTCTGGCGCTGGCAAGACGACGCTCTTGGACGTACTCGCTGACCGCATCGACACGGCGCGCGGCGCGATCAGCGGCACGGTCGAAGTGAACGGCCGCTTGCGCGAGCGCCGGACGTTCCGCGCCGTCATGAGCTACGTGGCGCAGGACACGGCGTTCTTCGGTGCGTTCACAGTCCTCGAGACGCTCCAGATCGCCGCGGGCTTGAGTCTCCCAGCGCACGTGCCGCAGCTCACGCGCGAGATGCGCGTGCAGGACGTGATCGACGACATGGGGCTGCGCAACTGCGCGCGCACGCGCGTCGGCGACGTCTTCCATCGCGGGATCTCGCACGGACAGCGCAAGCGCTTGAGCATTGCGCTCGAGCTCTTGGCGAACCCGTCGATCTTGCTCCTCGATGAGCCAACGTCCGGTTTGGACTCGTCGTCCGCGCGCTGTGTCATGGAGCACATCGCGCGCTTGAGTCGCGAGGGCAAGACCGTCGTGTGTACGATCCACCAGCCGTCGTCGGCGATCTACGAGCTCCTGACGCACCTCGTCGTGCTCTCAATGGGCGAGCTCGTGTACTTTGGCCCAGCGGCGACGGCGCTCGCGCACTTCTTTAGCCTCGGCCACGTCTGTCTGCTGTACTCGAACCCAGCAGAGTTCGTCGTCCACCTCGTGAACAAAGACTTCTACGACGCACTCGCGATCGCGCCGCTCGTCGACGCCTGGCGCGCATCGGCCGAAGCGAACGCTCTGCGGCTCGAGATTGCGCGCGACCGTGCGACCGCGCGAGCGTTCGACGCGCAAGTCCTACGAGCGCTCGCGCCCGCGGCGTGGACGCAGTTCTGCGTCTTGCTCCAGCGCAACTGGCGCAACAACTGGCGCCATCCGGGCGTGTTCTGGATCCGCGTGCTCATGTACGTCCTGCTGTCCGTCATGGTCGGGACGATGTACTGGCGCGCCGACACGCGCCTCGCGCCGGACGCAGTCGTGCCGCTGCTGTTCTACGTCCAGGCGTTCCTCGTGTTCATGTCGGTCGCCGCGCTCCCTGCGCTCATTGAGCAGCGCGCAGTGTTCCAGCGCGAAGTGCGCAACAGCGCGCTCCACTTGCCGAGCTACGCGGCAGCGAACCTCTTGGCCGCGCTCCCAGGCATCGCGCTCATCTCGGTCCTCGCGAGCGCGATCGTCGTGTCGTGCGCGCACGTCCACGCGTTCGGGTCGTTCGTGCTCAACCTCACGCTCTCGCTCGTCGTCGCCGAGTCGCTCATGCACGTCTTGGGCGCCGCGGTGCCGCACTACATCATTGGCATTGCGCTCGGCGCTGGCGTCTTTGGGATGTTCATGCTCTGCGAGGGCTTCATGGTCCCGGCGCAGCTCATCCCGCGCTACTGGCGCTGGGGCTACTACCTCGCGTTCCACACGTACGCGTTCGAGAGCTTCATGTACGAGCACTTTTCGCGCGTCGACACGCCCGAGGCCTGGCGCGTGCTCGAGACGTACGGCATGGCGCACGTCGACGTGCAGCGCAACATGCTCGTGCTCGTCGCGTACGCAGGCGTGCTGCAGCTCGCGTTCGTGCTCATTCTCTACTTCTTTCGCGGCGGGCGGCAGCGCTAGCACGCGCACCGAGTCGATGTGGGCATGTGAGTGCGTGCTGGCGAGCGTGGTAGGACGATGTGAGAGTGAATCGAAGTCGTGTGCCGTCATGAGCCATGCGACGGACGTCTCTCTGTCTCTTCTTGGACGACGCAGTGGACAGCAATGGCGCTTAGCTGTCAGAGCACTCCTGCTGTTGCGGCGAGCAATGCCGACGCCCTTGACAAGGAGCAACTGCTTCCTGATGATCACGCACGGCTGAGCGTCGCAGCAAACGCAAAGACGAGCTCGACGAGACTGCGGTTGAGATGCTCCAGCACAGTGCGACGCGCGCTCGCTTCGACGGCGATGACTCGTGCAGTGACGCTGACGAGGAGGTAGCGCCGCGCCGCACAACATTGAAAAACACGAGTCGCTGCTGTCGCGCGAGCAGATGCGCAGCCAGCTGCACGCCGTTCGTCCGCATGAGTAAAGAGGACGTCAGCCGCTTCGAACGGCAGATGTCGATGTACGCCTCGAGCACGGCTGCAGCCATGACGCTCGGCCGATTGTCGCTCAGCTTCAGCGACTGAAGCGTCTTTGCCATCGCGCTGCGCGGATCTTGCAGCGTCCGGACAAAGGCGACGACGCAGTGGCCGAAGCACGGCACGACAATGTCGAGCCACTCAGACATCGCTACAAAGCGCTCGTGCACCTCGTGCAAACGCTGCAGGATCTCGCGCCACTGTTGCATCCCGGGCGTCGGCAAAGGAGCCTCACCACGACCATCTTGTCATGAATACAGACTCGCTTTCGGTACGACGAACGACACCTTGCGCTGCGCTCGGCCATTGCTTTTGCTACTGCTGCCGCTGCTGCGACTAGTGACAGCAAAGCGCATGGTCGACGGGTAGTGGCACAGGATCGCCGGGTTGCGCAGTGGCACCTCGCGCAGCTGCAGCACCGAGTAGACGCGCCACTGGTCGTCGTCGTAGAGCGTGAACACGAGCGGCACGTGCTCGCGCGCTACAGCGCTCACGCCTGACGGCATGAGTGACGACGACGAAGACGACACTGGCGCCGGGTACGACAGCTCGTGCACGTCGATGTCGACGCGTCCGCCGACCTCCATGCCAAACTGCGCCACGACGGTGCGCGTGTTCCAGCGCGTGAGCTGCATGCTGCCGACGCCACCGAACGCCACGCCTTGCGCTGTGGCTGTTGCGTTCGTGAACGACCAGCCATCCCCGCGCTCGTGCACGAATCGATGCTGGAAATGCGTCTCGATTGCATGCACGAGCGTCGTGCACGACAACAACAGCAGCAGCAGCAGCAATGCGGATAGTCGAACGAGCAACCGCATCGAGTGCGAGTGAGATGACGACGCGGATCGAGCTCGTCTCTCTTGATGGTCTTGGCTGTGATCTCTTCACGTCGTTTCGAGACTCGTGGATACAGTATGTCGATCCTTTCCTAACAAAATGGTCGGCACCTGTATGCTTTTTTGTCAAAAATACGTTGCTTTTACAATGATATTTTCAGTATTGCCATGCTACAAAATACGTTTATCTTGTTGTGTTACGAATACTCAGATCTTGTTGTGTCAGCATAAATTTGGTGTCGCACTTCCAGGCTTTTGAGTACCATCTGGAGCTAAACGCCAAGGTCCGTGACACCACGATTGACAGACAGACACTACGAGCGCTCTCTTGCTTTCCTCGCTATCTGAAACCACACCTCGCGCGAGCGAGCTCTCGTCGCTGCACACGCACACGCACACGCACACACACAAGTCACTCCAGCTAATCGTGCCGCATTTGCCATACCGTTGACTCGAACACTCGACTCGATCAATTGTCGACGGCTCTGAGCGTTGAGCTGCTGGCGCTGCTGTCTAAAGTTTACATTTGTACGGAAATTTATATCGTTCCACACATCAACTGTAACCGGACGTGTCCGAGTTACGCAGCACCTTTGCGACGAAGCGTGTGTGAACACCTTCAGCAAGGATCCCAGTCACTAAGATGGAGATAATAAACACAACAGTTGAGTTGGTCTAAAGTGTGAGTGTTCATTTTAGTTGGTTGTGCGCACTCTACCCTTTGGTGTGAGCTACTAAGTCTAAGTATGTAATACTAAAGCTAAGTCAAATAAGGTATGATTGGCTCTAAGAGTCCAAGTTCACTGATTGGCTAATATTCTAAGATATCTACCAATCAGAACAACCGCCAGAATGACCGGTCTTGAAGGTGCGTGAATGGTAATTCCGCAAAGCTATGTTATCTTACCTTTAACTACTCTAGCACGGGTACGTGAACGTGAGTTCGTGCGACGAGCGCAAGCCGCGGCGATACTCGGCAATTTGCGTGTGCATGCGGCGGTGATGCTGGTCGAGCTGCCCGAGCTGCAAGCGCCTCTCTCTCGCAGCGCTCGCGTGCTCACGCTCCGCGAGCTCTAGTGTGGTTGCTGCGTGCGCAACCTGTGCTCGGACGCGCTCGAGCAGTCGCTCTTGCTGGGCAAGCATCGACTGCAGAGACTGGCACATGTAGTTGAGTCGCTGTTGTTGTTGCTGCTGCGAGCGCACTTGCTCCTCGCGCGCGAGACGCTGTTGTTGCTGCTGTTCTAGCTGGGCTAGTCTCTCGAGCTGTTGGTGTTGCACTCGCTCGCCTTGCCATGCTGTCGATCGTCTGGTGATAGTCGACGGTGCGATCACGCCCTCACGCAGGATTGGCACGACTGCATGGACTTGTACGCCCTCATGAACGACGAGATAGTGAGCTGCTTTCAGCGCTGCTCCTGCGAGGGCGGTCTTTGTCATTGCTGCTGCTGCGTCGCTCTTCTTCTTCTTCATGGTTGCTTGCTTGCTTGCTTGTGTGGATTTGCTCTCCCTCAGATCTTTCACATCTATCAAAATTTAGGTATTCGATCGCGATTCGTAACTATTGCGTTACCTCGTACATACAGAAGGCAAGCTTATTCGTGTACCTAAATACACTCGCCTTCTGTATGCGAGAGGAAAACATATAGTGCTTTGTATGCACCGCTGACTGAAAACATCCATCCGACAAGTGCAAGCCAACGTGCTTGCACTTGTCTGTTTTCGTAACGGTATTCAATAAAACCTTGCTCGGACAAGTACCTTTTTTCAAATCTCTAAAAACAACGTTTTAGTAAGGTTTTATAAAAATAAGTATTAAAAAAAACAATTAGGAAAAGCAGAGCTGAGCATGAGCCCAAAATGAGCGAGAACGAATATGACCACCCAAACACCCTCAAATGTATTTGCTCTAGAAGCACGAAAAGGACCGATACGACCGAGGGCCTGCAGCATGAGCAGCCGAGACGATCGAGGCGGCGGAGATCGAGACCGCGGAGAGCTCTCGCACCAGCGCAAGCGCGGTCGGTCGCACAGTCGATCGCGCTCTGCAGAGCGCAAGCGCAGTGGCCATCGCGAGCGCCACCACCACCACTCGCGTCGGTCGCGATCGCGCTCAGCGCCGCGCGAGAAAGACGTTGCTGCGCCTCCACCGGCAGCAGTTGGCGCCAACGAGATCGACGAAGAGGAAGCCGAGCGCATCGCGCGCATCGCTCGCCTCGCAGAAGAGCGGGCCGAGAAGCGCGCTGCTGAGCGACGCCTCGCTGCTGCAAATGGCGCGAGCGCTGCGTCTGCGACTGATGCAGCTGGATCAGCGCGGAAGCTCCCAGCAAAGCTCGGTGGCGACGACAGCAGCGACGCAGCAGCAGCAAGTGCAGCGAAAGTCGTGTTTCGCTCCAAGGAGCAGCGCCAGAAAGAGGCGCTTGAGCGGCTCGAGCTGAAGCGGCAAGAGGCGCGTCCTGCAGCGTCGGCAGTTGACTGACTGCACACTTAGTGTGAAGCGATACTGACGCTGTTGGCTCTGTCTGTGTATCTGTGTGTGCAGATGGAAAAGCAGCGCCGTGCGACTGAAGACGCGCGTCGGCAGTTCCTCCAGCGCCAGCGCGACGAGCGCAACGACAATCGCTATGGCGCTCGCTCGAGCACGCGCGACAGCGCAGCGTCCAGTGGCCGCGATCGCACGAGTCGCGACGCGCCGTCGTCTCGCGCATCCAAAGACTCGTCGTCGACTGCCGCGCGCTCGACTGACGCAACTGCTGCTGCGGTTCCGACTGTGGACGACAAGGAGCTCCAGGCGATCAAGGCGCAGTACTTGGGCAAGCGCGAGCCGACGAAGAAGGTCGTGAAGGCGAGCGAGAAGTACGCGAAGAACTACAAGTTCGACTGGGAGCCGACGGAAGACACGTCCGCAGACCTCAACCCGCTCTACGCGAACCGCCTGAGCGTCAACTTGCTCTACGGCCGCGGCTACCGCGCAGGCGTCGACATGCGCGAACAGCGCAAGCACAACTCGTTCTTGACCGAGCTCTCGCAGAAGCGGCAGCGCGAGCACCAGCTCGCAGACGAGCAGAACCAGGCGCTCACGACTGCAGAGGTCGCGGATCGCCAGCGCGAGCGCGAGCGCGCGCTCCAGAGCATGCACGACCGCGAGCGCGACCACATGCGCGCGCTGGCGCAGCGCGAGGCGCAAACCATGGGCACGCACTGGTCCGAGAAGGCGCTCGGCGACATGCGCGAGCGCGACTGGCGCATCTTCCGCGAAGACTTTGACATCACGATCAAGGGCGGGCGCGCGCCGCATCCGCTGCGCAAGTGGTCCGAGGCCGTCGGCTTGCCGGACGCCGTGTTCCAGGCGATCCAGGAGCTCGGCTTTGAGCGCCCGTCGCCGATCCAGATGCAGTCGATCCCGATCGGCTTGGAGCGCCGCGACATCATCGGCATCGCAGAGACCGGGTCTGGCAAGACCGCGGCGTTCATGATCCCGATCATCGCGTACATCTACTCGCTCCCAGCTGCGAACGTGATTCGCACGCCGGAGCAAGGGCCGCTGGCGCTCGTGATGGCGCCGACGCGCGAGCTCGCGCTCCAGATCGAGCAGGAGGCGATCAAGCTCTGCAAGCACACGCGCGTGGGACACCCGGACAGCGAGCACGCAATCAAGACGCTGTCGGTCGTTGGCGGCCAGAGCATCGAGGACCAGGCGTTCAAGCTCCGCGAAGGCGTCGACATTATCATTGGGACGCCCGGGCGGCTCATGGACTGCTTGGAGAACCACTACTTGGTGCTCAACCAGTGCAACTACGTCGTCTTAGACGAAGCGGACCGGATGATCGACATGGGCTTTGAGCCGCAGGTCGTCGCGGTGCTCGAGAACATGGGCTCGCTGCTCAAGAGCGAGAACGAAGAGGAGATGGAGCAGCAGCTCTCGCTCGCAGCCACGGGTCAGGACCACCGCTTCCGCGTCACGACGATGTTCAGCGCGACGATGCCGACGGAGGTCGAGCGCCTCGCGAAGACGTTCTTGCGCCACCCGGCGATCGTCAAGATCGGCGACGACGACTCGAGCAAGAACAAGCGCATCGACCAGCGCGTGCTGTTCATGAACAGCGGCAAGAAGAAGGGGAAGCTCGTCGAGCTCCTCAGTGGCATCGTGCGCGACCAGCCTAAGTCCCGCAAGGAGCGCGCGGTCGACGGCCCGAAGGTCATTGTCTTTGTGAACATCAAGAAAGAGTGCGACGTCGTGGCCAAGATGCTCGGGAGCGCGGGCTTCCGCATCACGATCCTCCACGGCGGCAAGTCGCAGGACCAGCGCGAAGAGAGTCTTCGCGGCTTCCGCGAAGGCTACTGCGACGTGCTCGTGGCCACGGACGTCGCAGGTCGCGGTCTCGACATCCCAGACGTCACGCACGTGATCAACTACGACCTGCCGTCCAAGATCCAGGCGTACTCGCACCGCATCGGCCGCACGGGTCGCGCTGGCAAAGAGGGCATCGCGATCTCGCTCCTCACGGACGACGACGAAGACATCATGTTCGACCTCAAGCAGTACCTCATCTCGACCGACATGCCCGTGCCGCAGGAGCTCGCGAACCACCCGTCGGCCAAGGCCGCGCCTGGTGCGCGCGACGAGAAAGGCAACGTCATTGCGCGCTCGAAGCGCGACACCGTCATCTTTGCCAAGTAGGAGGCGCGTCATGGCGTCCTTTGGTCGAATGGCGTCTACCGTCACAAGGCAAGAGAGCGAGCGATGCATACTTACATACACGAGAGGATGGCCAGCGTGTCGTCTCAGTTGTTTAGGATACGAGCAGTCGCGTCGACCAGCAGAGCAGCGTCGTTGGTCCTGCGACACTCTGCTGGGTCGTCGCGCAGCTCCTGCCACTGCGTTGCTTAGCTGATCTCTATGGACACGCCGAGGTGGTGCGAGTCGCTGTCGTAGTGGCGCACGTCCATCTGCGCCGCGACGCGCGTCTTGAGATGCGCCGATGTTCGCCACTCGTACGCGCCGATGAGGATGCCGTCCGAGCCGAGCGAGCTCGCGACGGACTCGCGGTCGCTCAGCGCGAGCTGCGACCGCACGCGCATCGTCTTCTTGTCCTTTCGGCGGTCGTAGACGAACTCGGTCCCGACAAGCAGCTCCGGCGACACGACTTGCGTCAAGTCGAGACGCACCATCTTGGCGCGGTCGTTGCTGCAGCACACAACGCGTCAGGCACTGGCGTCTGGTATCGACAGCCGCTCGCGATCGCATGTACGTACATCTGAAAGAGCGCGAGGACGTCGTCGTGCGCGTAGCTCGTGGCAAAGTCGAGGCGCGAGAACCGCCCGAGGCGGTCGCTGTGGTCCAGTCCCACGTCGTAGGCGCCGATCACGCCAAACGCCACGTCCTAGGCGCATGCACGAGTGTGAGCTACAGATGCCAAGTGACGAGCAGCTCATGCGCATGAGTGGGTACGTACGCCAAGCCGCGCGCCGAGCGTCGCTTGGAGTGTCGGGCCGTTCACTGCGTCGATCTTGGCGCCAGCAAAGACGCGGCCGTCTCTGTAGTCGCAGCCAATGCGCGCAAACGACGCGGGTGTCTTCTCGGTCGCAGACTCGTGCGCTTCGAGCGTAAAGCGGAGCGCGTGGCTCGCCTGTAAGTGCGCCTGGAGCTCCATGTGGCGCTCCGAGCTCATGCGCAAGCTCGTGGCGATCATCGAGTTGAGCTGGCTCTCGAACACGAGCGCGCTCGTGACGCCGCGCTTCTTGGTCGCATTCTTAAAGAACGGCGTGACGACACCTGTCTGCAATCCGATGCGATTGCCGCTCGGCGTGCGCGTGCTGATCGCGACGCCGTGGCTCGAGTGCTCGGCAGGCTCGAGCGAGTCTTTCAGGAGCGTGTTGTCGTCCAAGAAGTCTTGGTACAGACAGCTGCTGATGCCTTTGCTCGCGCTCCGTGCCGCCGCTGCTGCTGCTGCTGCGGACGCCGCCATGTGCCTTGTCTTCTTGTGCCTTGTGTGCTCGCGGAGTGCAGTGCGTCAGCAGACAGCGATGCGATGGGATGCAGGCGCGCGCTCCTTTGCTGCGCTCGTCGCCACCGGGACGATCGATCGATCAACCGAGATGTGTGGGGCAGACTCGCAAGCTCGCAGTCGGTGGCGGCGATAGTGCCGCACCAGTCACAGAACAACGGAATTGTATGACGGGCGGCAATTGCGATTGTGGCTCGTGGCACAGACCGGTCGTGCCACTCAAAATTTGAGTCTCAAACAACTTGAAAATTGTATGCTGTGCAAAGTGCCACACATCTTGGACAGCTTGACACGCATGCCTGACAAACGCACTCACTCACTTGCCGATCTGCAGCACTCGAAGATCCGCGACCTCGTCCGCAAGACCTCCTCCCTCGCCACGCGCTCTCCACGCACACAACACTCGACACGATGAGCGACACCGCGACGCTCTTCGTCGGCACGTACTCGCGCAAAGAGTCGTTCGTCGACGGCAAGGGCAAGGGCGTGTACGCGTTCCAGTTCAACTTGCTCACGGGCGAGCTCTCGCCGCTCGGACTCCAAGCCGAGGTCGGCATCAATCCGTCGTACCTCTGCGGCACGCGCAAGGCGCTGTATGTCATGAGCGAGTGTGACGAGCCGCTCGCGAGCGACGCAACGAAAGTCACGGGCTACGTCTCGGCGCTCGCGATCGGCGACAACGGCGCGCTCACGCCGCTCCGGACGCTCGAGACGCGCGGGTCGTTCCCGTGCTACGTGAGCGTGAGCCCCGACAGTGACTTCCTCACGGTCGCCAACTACGGCGGTGGCAGCGTCATTCTGTTCCCGATCGCAGCCGACGGCTCGCTCGAGGACGCGTCGGACTTTCACGCGTTCACTGGCGCGAGTCTCGTCGTGCCGGACCGACAGGAAGCCGCGCACATCCACAGCACGACGTGGGTCCCTGGCACGAACTTTGTCTTTGGCGCCGACCTCGGGAACGACCGCGTTGCGCAGTTCGAGCTCAACAAAGCGACTAAGACGCTCGTGCCGAACACGACCGCAACGTTTGCGACGCGTCCAGGCGGCTCGGGGCCGCGCCACCTGGCGATCCACCCGTCGCTCAAGTTTGTGTACGTGCTCGACGAGCTCTCGAACACGATCGGCGTGCACGCGTATGACGCAGCGACGGGGACGCTATCGAACACGGCGATCCAGAACATCTAGACGCTCCCGGCCGACTTCACGGGACACAGCCAGAGCGCCGACATCCACATCGCGCCGTCGGGTGACTACGTCTACGCATCGAACCGCGGCCACGACAGCATCGCGGCGTTCCGGATCGACCACGCTGCAGGCGGGACGCTCGAGCTCCTCGAAATCGAGCCAACGCGCGGACAGCAGCCGCGGAACTTCCTCATCTACCGCGACTTTCTCCTCGTGGCGAACCAGGACACGGACACGATCGAGCTCTTCCACATCGACGCCGTGAACGGCAAGCTCACGTACACGGGCATCTCAGCCGAGTGCCCGACGCCCGTCTCGCTCTTTGTCGTGCCGCAGTAGCTAGTAGGACGACGAGAGAGTTACGAGCGTAACCCGACAATGTGGCCATTGGGTTCACTTGCAATTGCCTCAGTGAGCGGTTACGTCGTCGCTTCAGGCTTGGCGGTACACTTCGCCATCACGACGCCTTGCGCTCCTAGCGATGCCTCGTGCGTCGGCAGCAGGTGCAGCGCACCGCGTGTGGGCTCGCGACACGAACGATGCGCGGCAGCTGAGTGAGCAGACACCGAGCGTCGCAGCGGCGCTCGCAGCGTATGCGCCGACGCACAACTTTCGCCGCGACGTGCTCGCGTACTGCAAGGTCGTTGGCGTCACGCCGCATCCAAAGCTCGTGCCAATGCACCCAGACGAAGAGGAGAACCAAGGCGCCGAGAGCAGCAGCAGCGGTAGTAGTTCGAGTGCGAACCTGTACGACCTGACCGACGTCGAGAGCGTGACTGTAAAGAACTGGCAGCTCGACCGCGGCAACTGCCGCGCGCTGTGCTTTGCGCTGCCGCAGTGCACCAAGATCCACTCGCTCTGGTGCGTCTGTGTGTTGGTAGCGATGGTGGTAGCTGCTCCATCCGCTTTGGCTAGCACTAAGACACTGTCGCTGAGCGCAAACAGCTTGTTCAATGTCATGCTCGATCGCGAGCAACTCGAGCTCGTGTGCCAGACCGTCCCGACGACGCAGGTCCAGGCGCTGCAGCTCGAGTGGAACGTCAGTGACGCCGAGTCGAAAAGAGGCGATCAGGATGCAGCATCACCGCGACCTGCGAGTCCAGTCGGTGAGCTCGCACCGACAAGCGATGCAAGTGACAGTGACAGCGGCAAGGACGACTATAGCGCTGTGTTTGCGCTGCTGCTCTGTGTGTCGTCGCCACTCGTGTTCCTCTCGCTCCGGTCGAGCGGGATCACATCGAGCGGCGCTGTCGCGTTGGCGAGCGCCCTCCGGAGCAACACGACGCTCCAGAGCCTGAATCTGTTCCAGAACTGCATCAGCGACGACGGAGCACTCGCACTTGCGCACGCGCTGCCGCACAACACGGCGCTCAAGTCGCTCTCTGTCGCGAACAACGCGATCTCGGGCAAAGGGTGCGTGCAAACACACTTGTTTGGTATCGAGCCACTCCTTACATGAGCACTCGCACATGTGTGCGAATGCGTCTGTGTTGATCCAGTGCGGCAGCGCTCATTGGCGCCATCACGCGGTACGAGGCGCCGCCAGCACTGCTCAAAGAGATCGAAGACGCTGAGAGCAAGATCCAAGCCGAAGTAGGAGCGAGTGACGCCTTGGTACACGGGCCATCACCACACGAACGTCTCACATCCTGTTGTATGCGATGGCTAGATCGACCACGCGAAGAAGGCAAAGAAGAAGATCGACCGACGCTCTGCGATGCAGAACCTCGGACTGCCGCTGTTTGAAGTCATCGACGGCGTCCAGTACGCGCCAGGGAACGCTGTGCTTGAAGAGCTCATTATCAGCGGCAACACTGCGATCACTGACGCCGACGCGGTCGCACTCAGCGACACGCTCAGTGCGTTCGCACCAAAACTCGAGAGCCACTTGCGCCACGTGAAGCTCCAGCGCATCCCCGCACTGCGAGCGCTGCACCAGCGCAGCCCAAAGCTCACAGACTTTATCGTGCTCTAGCAGACAAACAGCATCAGCGCGTCCAGCGATCAGTCGAAGCACATGCGATCTGCACCAGCACTCGCACTTGTGAGCGATGACCAACATCCACTCGAATCATTTCGTCCCGTGGGTGTGACTCAGTCTGACGAGCTCTTGTGGAGTAGCGACGTCCTGCGAGTCTTCATGTGCGCTTGTTCACTCGATCTCCTCTCACTCTTCCTTTCACCCGCTCGATCACACGCGAACTCCCTTTGCTACTGCTGCCTTTAGTCGTGTCAGCACGCTCGTTGTCTCTGGACCACCCACCACTATCAGCAGCTACTCTTCCAGCCTGAACGCTTCTCTCTCTCAACCATGACCGAGCCGCACCTCGTCCATCGCTTGCCGTGGAACGCACTCACAGAGGCGTTCAAGAGCAATCACCCGAAGCGCAAGAGGGACGACAAGCGATCGACTCTGGCAGCAACGCACCGCAAGCGCATCGAGCACTTTGCGCGTTGCCTCACGGACGCGCTCAAGGACTTTGCTGCGACTGACCGATCGAGCGAGACCGAGCGCGCTGAGTTCGATCCGCACGAGACGTGGGACGCCGACCGCCACTTCTACGGCGCGAACATGGGCTACCTCGCGAGCCTCGTCTTCGGCTACATCGAGCTCAACTTGATCCTCATCGACCCAGTCGCGTTCCCGCCACTGCTGTGCTACCAGCCAAACATGCGCTACTCCTGGACCATGCGCGTGCTCTGCGGCCACTGCGACGGCGCGCACCCCGACTGGCTCGCGCACCACCTCTTGCCCGTGTTTGACGACCAGCGGCGGCTCCAGCCGCTGACATCCGACGTGCTCCAGCGCATTCGCGACCACTGCGCACTGCTCTTCCGGTGCATGCACAGTCTGAGCGACGCGAACGACTTCCTCGACCCAGAGAAGGTTGCGTCGCGCATAGAGAAGTACATGTTCTGGTGGTGAAAGCGTGAGTGCACAAGAGCAACAGCAGTCTCAGACGCCAACCACACCACCTTTGGCTTCAGCTCGTCTCGTTCGTTGCCAGGCGATCCTACAGCATCACTGGATCATTCATGATCGCCTCGCAAACTCCATCGCTGACTCTGTTGTAGCCACACTCGAAGACTCTCGCCACGTACTCATGCTCATTGCTACTACTGCTCGCAAGCGTTTCGACCCGAGTGCTAGTCAACAGACTCACGTCGCTGCCTGTTGCTGTTGCTGCTGCTGGCGAAGTGCGAGCTGGAACGGACGGCTCTCTGCGTACTGGAGCAGCAGCGCTCGGACATCAGCAAGTCCTTTGGTCTGTGCCATGCCGATCACTGTATGTCCAGTGTACTGCACCATCTCAGCCAGTCAAGCAAGAGAAAGAGAGAGAGGTGTGATCACATGCATCAGCAGCAAACGTGAGCTCCTGTGCACGATGGAGATCCACAGAGCATGTCTTGCTCAAACGTACGCACGTTGATCAGCAGCGGATTCGCGCCAACGAGGAGCAAGTCCTGAACCATGTCGCGCCGCCCGCTCTCGAGTGCGAGGTGCAAAGGCGTCGTGCCGTTGATCTGCACGTACACACACGCGAGTTCAGAGGCGCATTGGCAACCTCCGCTTCAGTAGCAGACCAACTTTCTCACACACGCACCGTGCGCGCATCGACGTTGACGTTGGGTGTGAAGAGCAGCGTCTTGAGGATCTTGCTGTTGCCCTTCGCGACAGCAACGTGCACGCTCGTTTGCTGCCACATCTGCGCGAACGCAGGTCCATAGGAAGTAGTCATAGACAAGAGACGACAGCAGAAGAGCAGCTCGATCAGTCAGATCGCTCAAGCGAAGCGTTTGAGAGTACGAACTAGCGTACAACGCACGCCGTGCGGAGTGTTGACTTGCGCGACGCCACTTGGCGTTGCGAGGAGCTTCTGGACAGCAGCGGCATCTTGCGCATAGACAGCGTCCCAGAGCAGCACGCGCTTGCCAAACTCGGGCGGCCACTGTGTTCGCATCGTGTCGTGTGACGACTTGGAGGAAGACTGGAGAGCTCCAAGCTCCAAGCGACTACTCAAAAAGTCGCACACCGCTAGCAAGAGCCACCGCGAGCAAGTCGACGCGGCGAACGAGCTCTACTGTCATCGTCGACTGCGAGCATGAACGACTCGCCGTCGAGCGCGAGTCTTGCGTCGTCGCTCAAGAAGCCGTCGACTGCAGCGTCGTCGACGACGAGCAAGCGCACGCGGACGATCATCGTTGCGCGGAGTATCACGGATGCGTCGCCATCGACGCTTGGCGCTGCAGAGCGCCCATCCGCACTCAACACGACAGGGAATAGTGCTGGTGCTGGATCGTGGCGAAGCAACGAAGCGAAGCTCCCAGCGTACGCTGCGTTGGGCGGCGCGGAAGACGTCGCGCTGTACGAGAAGTACCTGGCTGAGCGCAAGGGCCACTCGAGCGTCGCCGAGTTGCGAGCAATGGGCGGTGCGAGCTCGCCGCAGCACCTCAAAGCGTCCATGAAGCGCAAGACCATGAGCCAGCTCCTTAGCAACGACAACAGCGGCGCTGCAACTGATATCGTCGGGAGTCGATCCATGAGCGCGCTGCCTCGACCAGACGACGATGTCGTACGCAGCTCAAGCGGTGGAGCACCAGCAGACACGAGCGCGGCGACGCGCGCACTCGTGCAGCTCGAGATGGCGAGCGACGCCAAGAAGCGGCGCGAGGCACTCGTGGCGCACCGCAAGTGGCTCAAGACGCTGCCAATCCACGAGCGCCTTGCGCATGCGCGGCAGCACAACGCACTCAAGCACTGGCAGCAGATCAACCGAGACTGGGAGCGCTTCAAAGCGCGCGCAGCCAAGAAGCTCAACAAGCCCGCGCACGCGCTCGTGATGAGCCGCGCTGCTGCGTACCGCGAGCAAGTCGAGATGTACGACGCGCTCCAGAAAGCGCGGCCGCTCGCTGACAAAGTCGGCGGCGACATCTGGCTCGTGAGTCTCCGCGACGACGGCACGCGGTTCGTCCCGGTCGGGAACATCTTCAGCGGCCTCTTCTGTCCCATTCGCGAGAGCACGCGCATCGGACCGCGCGTGCGGCGTCCGCTCGATGTGTCGTACGCCACAGCGCCTGAAGCTCCTGGTGATGGCGACGACAGCGACGACAACAACAGCAGCAGCAGTCGCCAGGTGCTCGTTCGGCCCGTGTCGCAGCTCGAGAAGCGGTCGCTCGAGATGCTCGCAAAGAAGAAGCGGCGGCTGCGCAAGCAGCTCCAAGCGCTGCTCCCGCACGAAGTCGAGCGCAGCGCAGCGGGTCACTTGGTCGTTGAGACCGCCGACCTCTTTGAGTGGGCGTCGCGCGGACACGACAACCACGCCACGACGGACGCGATCGACGTGTCTGACGCGAATGATGCGATCGCGCGTGCTGTCGCGCATGACACGAGCCGGAGTGTGTCCCAAGGCGACGAGACGTCGCGTGTGAAGAGCGCGCGCACAGTCGACACTAACAGTGGTGTCGTAGGTCCGAGCCTACGCCTGGCGATCGAGAGCGAAAGCGCTGAGTCGGGTGCCGATGTGAACAACAGCGGCGCTCAGCTGCTGGAGCAGCTTGCGACCGACGCCTCGAGCGAACCTGCTCCTGTGCGCTTGAGCTTCTACGGCGACACGCACCAGCAGCTCCAGCGCTCGATCACGCTCGAGAACGACGGAAGCACCGTCCTGCACTACGAGTGGACTCGCGAGGCGTTCGTGCACCCAGTGCTCACACCGCACTTGCAACACGCGCGCAGTCGAAAGACGATCCAGGAACAGGACAACGCGAGCGTGACGACGTCGCTCTCGCAGACGCTCGGGACGCTCCTCCCAGGCGAGACGCAGGCGTTCGTCTTCAGCTTTGAGACGCAGCGGCCAGGGATGTACCTTGAGAAGTGGCTCCTCGACGTCGACCCGCCAGCGCGCGTCCAAGTCGGCGCATGTCCATCGTCGTACGACGACATGCCACAGGATACTCGACCGCTCAGTCCAGCGACGCCGTCTGCGCGACGCATGGAGCGACCGCAGCACGGCGCGATCCAAGTGCACTTGAGCTGCACGGCAGTCGACAACTTTGTGCCGCGGCGCCAGCACCTCGCGCAGCACCGTGTGGTCGAGCGCAAAGCGACAGTGTTCATGGTCGAGCGGCTCGTGGACGAGCTCCTTGCGCACGTGGACGCGGAGCCGCAGGTCGTCTTTCCAGACCTGCACGCTCTCGCATCGCGCTTCTACGACGTGAACCGCAGCGACCGAGCGTTCAGCGACGTGTACTACAGCGACGCGCTCGTGGCGCAGTGTCGCGAGCTGTTTGCTCAAGCAGCGCGTGTGATCACACGTGCCCAAGGCGCACCACCAGCCGTTGCAACAGACGACGATGGCGCTCTCAGCAGCGAGGACACACACGTTGACGCGGTAGAGCAGCCGCGTGATGCGACGGATAGCGGATCGAGCGACACGCTCGCCGCGACGCAGCGCGCGGATGAGTGGGACTTGCGATTCGCAAGCCTTGCGGCGATCACGAATCGCGCCGATGCGCTGAACGCCGTAGCAGTGAAGACACTTCAGGCAGAGTTGGCGGCGATCGCGGCTGCGGAAGAAGAAGAGCAGGAGGACGACGACGAGGACGAAGAAAATGAGGACGAAGAGGAGGAGGACAGTGAGGACGATGAGGACGACAGCGATGACAGCGACACGGAGCCACAAGAGCGACCGCCGACGCCTCGAAAGGAAGTGAAAGAGACCCGCGCTGCTCGACGCGAGCGCGTTGCGCGCGAACGGAGCGCGCGGCGTCAAGAGCTGAACGACACGATCGCAGCACTGCGACCGCGCCTCCAGGATGCTTTCCGTATAGCGTGTCTCGAAGCGCACGCTGCACCGTATGCGTCGACGCAGCTCCACGCGCGTCTTGCGCAAGGCATCGCGTCGTTGTGTAGCGAAGTGCCAGTGATCCACGCGATCGCACGCATGCAGGACACCCAAGGCAGTCAACGTGGTGCTGACGCCAATACGCATGTGCTGACCGAGCACGGCGTCGCGCAGGTGCTCGCGCGAGCGATCGACGAAGCCGTGGCGTTCGATGCCGACTACCAGAGCAGTTACGAACTGGCGCGTCGCGAGTCGCAGCGCGTGCTGCTTCGGGACGTGCGCGCGCTACAAACGCTACTGAGTCCGCCGGCAGCAGCGACAGGTCCACTGGACAGCACAGTCGCTACCGTCCCGCAGCGACCAACGTGGTTTGCACGGGGCGTGCTGCTGCTCCACGTGGACTTGGACCTCGCGAGTTGGTTCACGCTCGTGAAAGAGCAAGGCGCGGACGTGACTGCACCGGATGCAGCGAGCGCGGTGGCGTCTCCGACAGATGCGAAGGGTGCTGCAGAGGCAGCGCCAGTGTCGCTCGCGTGGCAGTTCTCACCTGAGCTCCTCGCACACGAGACGTTCGTGCCAGCGAAAGTGGCGCTCGTGGCGCAGACGCTCGCGTCGCTCATGGCGCTTGTGGCGCAGTGCGAGGTCCCAGTGAAGGCGATCGTGCTCGCGAGCGACTTGAGTGCGCCGCCAGTGACAAAGGCAGCGCAGAAGCTCCTGCAACAGGCACTTGCGAGCGCCAACACGCCTTCTGGCTCGAGCTCTGACGACGTGCGCGTGCGAGCAGCTCGACGCACGTCGCTACTGCAGCGCCTCACATCGCAGCTCTCTCTGCATCCAGTGACGACGATCCTCAAGCGCGCAATGAGCGGTGACACCAGTGGCGACGAGGCGATGTCTGTTGACTTCTGCGCGTCGCTCGGAGACCTCGAAGCCAAAGTGCATGCGCTGGAGACGAGCGACGCTGCAACGACAGCTCGCAGTGCGATCGAAGGCGAGAGTGAAGACGCGAGCGCTTCCGCGTCGGTGGAGACGCCACTCAGCACGAGTCCAACGATCTTCTTGCTCGAGCACCTCGACGCACTTGCGCGTGCAGCTGGCGGCCGTCGTGGCAGCGAAAACGCGCGACCTCGTAGCGCAGTGAGTTCGTCTCCTGCTGCTCCAGCAGTGCCGTCGCCCGAAGCAAAGCCCGTGCCGACGCCAGCCGCAGCGGCTGGGAAGAAGAGTGTCGCGGCAGTGCCAGCTCCAAAGGCTGGCGCTCCGCTAGCGGCAGATGCCAAGACGCCAGTCTCGACTGCTGCGAGCTCCGCTGCACCAATGGCGCTCGCTCCAGTACCAACAGCAGCAGCAGCCGGATCTGCTGAACCAACGCCTTTGGATGACGAGACAGCGACGACACGCCACGACGTCGATGCGCTTGCGTCCAAGCTCGCGCAAGTGTGCGACGCGTTCATCGTCGAGACGTTCCTGTCGAGTCCATGGGAGCGCCTGTTTGGCAGTAGCGACAATCGTCTCGAAGTCTCCGGGCCATTGCCATCGCCGCCCTCGGCTTCTCCAGACGTCGACGTGCAAGCACCGAGATCTGCGCGAGAGCTCACGGCATCTCGTCCGCCACATCCAGCCGTCCTTGGTCCGATGCTCCTCGCCAAGGCCGAGTACTGGGCACAGTTTGCTCAGTCGCCGCCGCTGTCGCCTGCGCCTTCTCTCTTTGGCGCGAAGCCGCGCGACACGGCAGTCACCGTCGTGCTCGGCGGCAAAGACCTCGCGTCGAAGCTGCGGCTGATCGACAGTCTCCTCGACGTCGCGCACGTGATCTACTTTGTCGGCGACGTTGCGCTCAGTCTCTATCGCGTGCTCTTCACCAAGCACGACGATACGCGCCGACGATGGCGCGGCCAGCCAGCGCGCGTGCCGACGAGTCTCTGGAGCGTCCTCGTGCCAGCAGTCGAGCGGCTCAAGCAGAAAGCGCAGCGCAAGTGCGTGCAGCTGCTGCTGCCAGTCGACTGGGTCGTTGGAGACACGCCGCTGGAAGAACAGGACACTGCGAGCAGCGTCTACGACGACGACGACGATGACGAGGAGGAGGAGGACGGCGGTGGTGACGAAGACGACGAAGACAACGACGACGAACCAGATGGCGATGAACGCGCGCATCGCCGCAGTAGCAAAGCGACGAAGCGCAAGCACAAGAAGGCGCGCAGAGCGCACAAGAAGCCGCAGAAGCCGATCGTCGAGCCAGAAGAGATCGCACCGTGGCGCGCCGCGTGTCAGTGGCAGTACGACGGCGAGACTGCAGTCGTGAGCTGCAGTGGTGGTGCGAACAGCGAGGACGCAACACTGTCGTGGGTCTCGGCCTTTGACATCAGCGCCGACTTCTTCAGTAAGTTCGCAGTCGTGGACGGCAAAGCGAGCGTCCTTGAGTCGCGCGGAGTCGCAGACGACGATGAGGACGAAGAAGACGACGCTGATGAGAGTACTAAAGACAACGCCGCGCGTGCAGACGACGGCGCCTCAAGCTCAATCGACAGCAGCAGTTGCGTTGATGCTGCCGTGACTAGTGCTGCTCCTGCGAGCGGAGAGACAACAGACGCGACTCGAGACGTAGCGCCATCGCTATCGTTCGTGCTCGACAACCCGACAGCGTTCGAGTACGAGTGGACGTTCCGCGCATTCGACGTCGGTCCTGCGTCGCTGCGCACGCTCCTTCAGCAGCTGGAGCTTGCAGGACGCAACGAGCAGCAGCAGCCCCAGCAGTTGATCATCCATGGCGTCTGTGGCGTCGTCGAGTGCCAGAGCTTTGATCGCGCAACGCGAGCGCTCGTCCAGTGCCTCGAAGCCTCAGGCTTTCAGCAGCACGAGCTCCTCTCTCACGCGACACCAGCGCCGGAGCTCAAACTCACCAAGGCGCTGCTGCTCTCGGGCGAAACGACGCTGCAGTGGCTCCAGCGCTTCGAGACACCAGGCAAGCCGTACGAGGCAAAGCTCGTGACGCTCCAGCGCCGCAAGATGGCGAGTGTGCTGCGCGACGTCCTCGCGGCCAAGCCCAACGCGGTGCTCCTGCGCCTTTGCGACTGATCGACTGCCAATAGCAAAGGCGATGGAACTGGAGCAGGCGGCAGCGACGTAGCGTCGAGTCCGCGAAGCGAAGGCGAGAGAGTGTCTAAGAGGAAGCGTTGAGCACTTGCAACGACTGTATGTAGTACTAACAAGAGCTATTGCAGTCCGTCTGACGCCTTGTACTCGCTTGCGTGGTTCGTGTCCTGCATCGAACCACCAAGCCCTGCTAGATCACATCGGCACCAGCTGAGGTCGGCGACTCGGAGCGCCGGCGCGGCGACGATGTGCGCGGTGGGTACTGCGCGAGCAAGCGGCGGTTGCTCGCGAGCACGTCTTCGCTCACAGGCACGACAGCAGCGCCAGACGCGACGTCTCGCAATGGGATCGTGCTCGTCTCGAGTGTTTCCAGTGCTGCGTCTGCGCTGTGGACGCCATCGCTGCTGCTGTTGCTGGCGGTGGTAGCCGCGGCACCGTTGGCGCTGAGGTTCGTGCCTTTCGAGATCTGCAGTGCAGCGTCACGAGCACAAGACACTGTAAGCGACACGCACTCAAGTACAAGCACACACACACACACAGGCGGACTGTGTGGACGCACCCGCGCGTAGACGTAGGCGTCGAGCGGCCGCAGAATGAGCCCGACGGTGGCGTAGATGAAGAGCGCGGCGCACTCGCCAAGGAGAACGTTGACCCACTCGAGATGCCACGAGCCTGGCGGCGTGATCACCACGAGCTGGAGAGACGTGCATCAGAATGGACGGATGGATGGACACACAAGCGAGCGCAGTGCGTGGCATCGCCATCATGAACTCAGTCGAGATGGCGCTGCACTAGGGACACACTCTACTCGTCACGATGTGCATACGCAGCAGCAATGCAAACGGGTGACGTACGCTCACGACCAGCAGACACGTCGGCAGGAGCAAGTAGAGCAGGAAGACGGCGCGGAAGCGTCTGAGTGGTGGGTCGAGCAACGCGGCGGCGAAGGAGGAGAAGGAGGAGAGGAAGGCACCGCAGTGAGTGCTCTGCTGTGTCAGCAGATCTCCCACTCCTACTCATACTCACTCAGTCACCTTCGTTAGTGATCACGCCTCATAGACACACACACACACGAACGTACTGGAACTGCTTGAGCTTCATGTACGTGAGCGGCGTGACGCAGTGGTGCCAGCGCGCCTCTGTGAGCGCCAGACGCAGCTGCGCGATCGTAAAGTTGAGCGCCACGACGACGCCGAGCATCACGGCCGAGCGCACGACGAGCTCCGTGAGCAAGTACACTTTGCACACATCGTTCGGCTCGCCGAGGCGCTGCTGCTGCTGCTGCTCGTCGTCGGCGCTGCAGAGCGCCTTGATGAGCGCGATCGCCGCGTACACGCTGAAGACGACGGCGATCAGTTGGAACTCGCGCCGCGAGAGCGTGTTGCGCGTGAGCGACCAGCCGAGCGCCGCGAAGAGCAGCACGGCCAGGAGCACGGCGCTCGCGGCGCTTTCGGTCGCTGTCTGCAGCGTATCGAGCAGCGCGCTGCGCGAGCCCGTGGCGCTGAGCTCGCGGTAGAACCAGAGCTAGCAGGCGTCGCGGTGCATGTGAGAGCCGAGAAATGGTCACGAAGACAAGACGGTCATGTGTGTGAGTGTGCGTGGCTGCGAGTGTGGCACCACACTGTTGCGTTGGTACAGATACAGAGAGGCGCACCTTGAGCGTCGCGTCGATGGTCTTGACGTGGAGCGCTGCTTGGAACGCGTACCCGATGCGCTAGGGCGAGCAAGTGCGCAAGACGGACAGTGTCCAGCAGACAGTGTGAGTGAGAGTGGGTAGCAGACTCTCTCTCAGTACGAGTGGTGTCACTGCGATCACTCGTCAGCACTCGAGAGCGAGAGTGAAAGAGAGCAGGAACAAGCAAAGCGCTCGTGGCGTCGACGTACCGGCACGTTCTGACGACGGACAAAGCACTCGAGCAGCCAGAGCATCGTGAAGAGTGTGTACGCGATCACGACCACTTTCGATGAGCACACGCAGTAGTAGTGAGAGAGAGCAGACCAGGTCACATGAGTGCACACCAGTCAGCACAAGAGACACAGTACAAGCGTCAGCTGCTGTATGCACGTGGCACTCGTATGACACGTGCGTATGCCGTCCATTGCTGCAAGACGCCGCTATGAACGTCACCGATGGCAGTACCTTTGTACACTGGCACGAGTCCGAGCTTCTCGACGCCGAGGTGCTCGGACAGCCGCCCGTCAAAGCCGAGGTTCACCATCGTCGCACTGCCCTGCGCATGGTTCAGTGTGTCGAGGTGTGACAGGCGCTGTCAGTGATAGCACCACACGCGCACATGCACAGCACCTGCTTGATGCACTTGGCACAGACACACAGACACACACTGACCTTGACGTCGACGCTCGCATCGCCACAGACCTGCATCTGCAGCGTGTACAGACTCGCTTTCGGTACGACGAACGACACCTTGCGCTGCGCTCGGCCATTGCTTTTGCTACTGCTGCCGCTGCTGCGACTAGTGACAGCAAAGCGCATGGTCGACGGGTAGTGGCACAGGATCGCCGGGTTGCGCAGTGGCACCTCGCGCAGCTGCAGCACCGAGTAGACGCGCCACTGGTCGTCGTCGTAGAGCGTGAACACGAGCGGCACGTGCTCGCGCGCTACAGCGCTCACGCCTGACGGCATGAGTGACGACGACGAAGACGACACTGGCGCCGGGTACGACAGCTCGTGCACGTCGATGTCGACGCGTCCGCCGACCTCCATGCCAAACTGCGCCACGACGGTGCGCGTGTTCCAGCGCGTGAGCTGCATGCTGCCGACGCCACCGAACGCCACGCCTTGCGCTGTGGCTGTTGCGTTCGTGAACGACCAGCCATCCCCGCGCTCGTGCACGAATCGATGCTGGAAATGCGTCTCGATTGCATGCACGAGCGTCGTGCACGACAACAACAGCAGCAGCAGCAGCAATGCGGATAGTCGAACGAGCAACCGCATCGAGTGCGAGTGAGATGACGACGCGGATCGAGCTCGTCTCTCTTGATGGTCTTGGCTGTGATCTCTTCACGTCGTTTCGAGACTCGTGGATACAGTATGTCGATCCTTTCCTAACAAAATGGTCGGCACCTGTATGCTTTTTTGTCAAAAATATGTTGCTTTCACGATGATATTTTCAGTATTGTCATGGACAAAATACGTTTATCTTGCTGTGTTACGAATACTCAGATCTTGTTGTGTCAGCATAAATTTGGTGTCGCACTTCCAGGCTTTTGAGTACCATCTGGAGCTAAACGCCAAGGTCCGTGACACCACGATTGACAGACAGACACTACGAGCGCTCTCTTGCTTTCCTCGCTATCTGAAACCACACCTCGCGCGAGCGAGCTCTCGTCGCTGCACACGCACACGCACACGCACACACACAAGTCACTCCAGCTAATCGTGCCGCATTTGCCATACCGTTGACTCGAACACTCGACTCGATCAATTGTCGACGGCTCTGAGCGTTGAGTTGCTGGCGCTGCTGCAGCAGTCGTTGCCATCAGCGTGTCATTGCTCACTCGGCTCTGGACGCTCTCGCTCTCGCTCTTGATACGCTACGCGCTCTCTACGTGCCATATCGACGAGGAGGTTTGGTGCGCTGAGCAAGCTGACGAGTGTTGTCCGTCCAGCAGTCAGTCACGCACACATAGAGGTCCGTCCAAGTCTTGAGGCTGTGACTGCGACTACAACGTACTCGCATTCGCCTCGCATCCGGTCAGCAATGGACCAGAGTGCTATTAGTCCAGAGTGTCATGTCGCTGTGTGTGCCTTGACAGCAACTACAAGTTGAGTCGAGGCTCTCGGATCACGCTGAGTTTGAGCCTGACACACGAAGATGTAGGACTGAGTTCGTGCGATTAGTTAGACGCAGCACCTCGAAGGAAGGAAGCAGGACGATCGCTCGGATGTACATGTGTGTTTGTATTGTGTCGCTTTCGCTCATTGCCAAATGCGTACTCTCTTGGAGTCTCACTCTCACTGTCTACGGACTTCACTCTCGCACATACTCACAGGTCTCACTTCTTCGTGCTGTGAATGAGCGACGCAAAGATGCCGTCCGGCTTGGCGAGCAGCGTCGCCGGCGCGTCGAACTCCATCACTTCGCCGTGGTCGAGCACGAGGATGCGGTCGCTGTCGGCGATCGTCTCGAGCCGATGCGCGATCGTCATCGCTGTCTTGTCCTGGAAGTTCTCCTTCACGGCCACTTGAATGAGTCGGTCGAGCTCCTGGTCCACGTTCGCAGTCGCTTCGTCGAGCACGATGATGCGGCTCTGACGCAAGAGCGCGCGCGCGATGCACACGAGCTGGCGCTGGCCGACCGATAGGTTGTCGCCCTTCTCGGCCACTTCGTACTCGAGGCCCTGGCCCCACTTGCTCACGTCGTCGAACAGGTGCACCTTGCGCAGCACAGCCCACACTTCGTCGTCCGGCTTCTCGTTGAACGGGTCCAAGTTCAGTCGCAGCGGACCGCTGAAGAGCACCGGGTCCTGCGGAATGATCGTGAGCTTCGACCGCAAGTCCTGAATCTTGACTGTCGCGATGTCGACGCCGTCGATCGTGATGCGACCGGCTGCGCACTCAACGACGCGGAAGAGCGCACTCATGAGCGTGCTCTTGCCTGAGCCCGTGCGGCCGCAGACACCGATCTTCTCGCCGTCCTGGATCGCGAACGACACGTTCTTGAGCACGAGCTCAAGACCGTCGCGGTACCGCAGCGACACGTTCTCGAACGCGATCGTGCCTTGGCGTGGCCACGACGCATCCGGTGTTGTCGTGATCGCTTTCGTCGCGCCTTCGGTCGCCAAGTTCTTGTAGTGCGAGATGCGCTCGAACGACGTCATGAAGTTCTCAGTCATGGTCCCGAGCGTCATCAGGCGCTGGAACTGCATCGTGAGCTGGATCGCGTACGTGAGCGCAATGCCGGCGCTCGCAGGGCCGATCGAGTCGCGGGACGCGACGCACAGGAACGACACGACGCACACGACGGACGACACAAGCCAGTCGAGACGGAGCGCGAACCACTTGGCGGCCGAGTGGTACATGAAGAAGAACTTGCCGTTGTGGTCGAGTAGCTCGCTGCAGCGCACCGAGAACGTGTCGGTCATCTGGAACGACCGGATGCTCTCGATGCCGTTGATCGTTTCGGCGACCAAGTTGAGGAACGGCGAGCGCGTGACGCCGTCCAAGCGCTTGAGCTCGCGCGCAGACGTCTGGTAGTACTTTTGGATGTAGTAGCAGCACGCAAAGAGCGGCGCGTAGAGCAGGAGCGTGTACGGCGTCGTGACGGCGCAGACGATGAAGATCGAGAGCGTCATCATCGCAAACATGAGGAAGCCCATGGCGTAGTACGACAGCGGATTGTCGATCTGGTCGAGGTCGCGCGAGAAGCGGTTGAGGATCTGACCCACGGGCGTGACGTCAAAGAACGTCGTCACGGGCGCGTGGAGCACCATGCGGAAGTAGAACGCGTGCAGCGCCTTCGAGCACCGGATGCAGATCTCCGTGAACAGCACGGCGCGGAAGATCGAGAGCAGCGTCGCAGCGGCGACGATTGCGACGTACAGCCACAGCAGCGACTCTTGGCTGAACGTGTCGCTCATCGAGCCGTTCGACCAGTACGTCAAGAAGTAGTCCGACCCGAGCAGCGCGCCTTGACCGACTGCGAACGCGACGAACACGATGACGCCGAGCGCTACGCCGCTGTAGCCAGACGTCTCGAGGAACTCGGCGTAGACGCGCCAGCCGAGGTTGCCCATCTGCCGGTCCTCCTTCAGCATCATCGACTCCTTCGCCTCTTTCTTCGCGTCCTTCACCGCGACAGCGCTCTTCACGCGGCGCGAGACCGTGCTGTTGGCGTTGCTCACGCGGCTGAGGCTCAAGCGCTCCATCGTCTCCGGCGTCTCTGAGTACGCGATCGAGTCGCGCACTTCGTCGTACGTCGCGTCCGTGAGCAGGTCCGACTCGGTCGCGTCGTCGCCGAGCAGCTCGACACGCGCGGCGCTCGCGTCTGTGTGCTGCTCGCTCGCGTTCTCGCCGGACGCCGCCACTTTGCTGTGCGACAGGTCCTCCAAGTACGTGAACGTGCTCTTGACGTCTTCGTACGAGCCGTCGCCGACGACTTTGCCGTCCGCGAGCACGATGATGCGGTCGGCGTGGCGCAAGAGGTGGTAGTGCGAGTTGAGCACCAGCACGCGCGTCTTCTCGCGCACGAGACCCAAGACGCACTGGAAGAAGACTGAGTTCGCCACGTGCACGTCGAGCGCACTCAGCGGGTCGTCAAGGATCATGATGTCGGCGTTGCGGCGGTACATGACGCGCGCGAGACTCACGCGCGCTTTCTGTCCGCCGCTCAAGTTGATGCCGCGCTCGCCGATCTCGGTCGCGTCGCCGTTCTCAAGGATCTCGAGGTCGCGCTCGAGCTGGCACGCCGCAATGACTTGGTCGTAGTACGTCTGGTCGAACGCCGTGCCAAAGAGGATGTTCTCGCGCACCGTGTTGTGCTGGATCCACGCCTGCTGGCTCGCGTACGCGACGTTGCCCTTCACCACGCACGCGCCGCGGGACTGGTGCATCTCGCCGAGAATCGCGTTGATGAGGCTCGACTTGCCGCTGCCGACTGCGCCGACGACGATCGTAAGCGACCCGGATGGGATCGCCAAGTTGATGTTTGAGAGAATGAGGTTGTGCTGCGCATCGTCGCTGTCTGCCGCGGCGTCGGCAAGTTTGTCGTCCGTCGCCGCCGTCGCGGTCTTCCCCCAGCTAAAGTCGCCGTCGCGGATCTCGATCACAGACGTGTCGTCGTGGAAGCTCTTGTCCTGGTTCGCGTTCGCTTCGATCTCGTCGGACGCGAGGAACTTGGAGATGCGCTGGATCGACGCGGCGGCCTCGGACGCGAACACGACGGCGTTCGAGAAGATGCCGAACGGCATGCGACAGACGTTGACGAACGCCAGGAGCGTGAATGTCGTCGGGACGTCAATGTCGTTGCCCGTGTACACGTACACGAAGAGACAGAGCACGACCATGAACGTCTGCGCCATCGAGAGCACGACCATGTTGTTCGCGCGCAAGTAGTCGTACTTGCGGATCACAGCGATCTCGCGCTCGCGGATCTCGCGCACGCGCTCCGTGATCGAGTCCTCCCACGCGTACATCTTGATCACGCGGATGCCCTGGAGCACTTCGTTCGTGACTTTGACGCGCTCGCCGGCGATCGCGAGGATCTGGCGACGGCACAGACCGATCTGGCGCGAGTTGTTCATGGCGTAGACGAGGATCGCGGCGCAGCACGCGGCTGCGGCGAGCGCGACGTACCAGCCCATCTCAACGCCGATGAGGATGCAGACCGCAGACACCATGAGCGGCGACACGACTGTCCACATGCCGATCGCGTAGGCCTCAAACACGCGCTCGCTGTCGACGCCTGCGAGCGTGATGATGTCGCCGCTGTTCATCGCCTGGCGCGCAGTCGTCGTGAGCTTCAGGATCTTCTGGTACACGCTGTTCACAGCGATCATGCGCGCGTTGAGCCCGGCGCGGACGGTCAAGTACATGCCGTAGTCGAGCGCCGAGACGCTCGCAAACGTGACGACGACGAGCACTGCGGCGAGCGCGTAGCCGGATGTGATGCCGAAGAAGTTGTCCTTGCCCTGCAAGAAGAGCAGGAGCGACTTGATGAGCAGCGGCTGGAGGATCGAGAACGTCGCGCTCACCAAGTGGAGCACGATCGCGAGTCCCATCTTGTTCTTCGTCGCGTGCCAGAGCGGCTTGAGGATCGACGTGTAGACGTCGTGCTTGCCCGCCTGTGCGCGCGCGTGCTTCTCTTCGCCGTAGTAGCGGTCGAACGACGCTTGCAGCACGCCGGCGGCGTCGAGCTTCGGAAGCTTCCAGACGTCGTCTTCTGTGAGCGGCGCGGCGTAGCCTCTGCCGATGAGCGGGTTGACCCACCAGAGCGTCGCGCGCGAGAGCCAACCAGCCGAGTCGAGCGGCGACGGCAGGTCTCCGATCTTGGCTTCGAGCAGCGCGTTGACCTTGGCGGCTTCTGCCGCAGCTGTGGACGCGCGCGGCGTCTGCACGCGCACGTACGCTGTCGCGTCGGCCGCGTCCTTGGTCGTCGTCGCCATCACAGAGTCGTACGCGCGTGTGTTTGTGTGTGTCTCTGTGTGTGTGTCTTCTTGGCGGCGAATTCTCAAGTGGTCGAGTGTCGACGAGGCGCGGTGCGTGTGCACTGAGTGTCGCTCAGGCGTCTAGCGTTTGGCAGCTGCAGCAGCAGTGCTGTCAGCGACGTGGTTGCGGTGCATGCTGGCTGGTGGCCAGCAGCAACAACAGCAAGCCACATGGCAGCGGTGCGCACACTCATCGCTGTTGACGCGGGTCCGAGTCGCATCCATTCGCTCAGTCGATCGGTCAATCGCTCAATCGTCGTCGCCGAGAGACCGAAAGAGTGACTGATAGACCGAAAGAGTGACCGAGTGTGTGGAGAGAGCGACCGTGTAGTACCAGTTGATGACGGCCAGAGGCCGTATGCCGGTCGAGTGAGTGTGTGAGTGTGTGTGAGACAGACAGACCTATCTACCGCTTTTTGGTCACAAAGCGGCAATCGTTTTGACACCCCGGAAGACTGACACACCATGTATACCTGGCTATGCAAAACACAAAACACACGCATCAAGCTGTACAAGTCTCAGCTCGCTTCGATTTCCTGATGCAATACCAACGATAGTATTGAACAGCGAGAAAATCCACCTGGTCATCTTTCATTGCCTCTATATCAAATTGGTGGTCGTCATCGTATTTGTCCCAAATATGCCAAAAGACAAAAACATTAAAAACAATCGTAAAATCAGTAGTACAAACAAAATATCCAATCATACAAATCCCTCTGTAACATCACAACGTATCAATCCCTTCCTCAAGGTCTCGGACGGCACCTGTAACGGAGCCAGAGTGGCCAGTTACATGGATTGGTGTGGCAGACATCAATCCGGGATGTCCGGTCATGGACATGGACTGTTGTGGTGTCGGACACACTAAACAGGGGTCGTCGTCCAATCGGACGCACGACAGCGACTCATTCTTTATCTCACGGTACTTCGTGAGCTATCTTGCATTTAGTATAGGAATACTTAGGCATGCATGTTGTAGGATGTAACGGGGCTGCTGTGCTAAGTGCGAAGGAGCACAGCAGACTCCCATTTAGTGGCCTAACCTGATTTCTGACGACCATGGTCATCCCATCAGAGGGCTCACTAATTAGGTTATCTCCCTCACTTTCATCACTATACATGATCTCAATACAAAAACCTCAGAGTTGAAAATACCGAGTTCAGCGCAGTTCCTCTGCGCTTCACCCCATCGCTTCCTCGTAAGACCACGTGTAAGCTACGTCACGGAGAACACCCCCGTGACACCTGGTAGCACTTCGTAGTCCGTCTAACGACCAAGATGAGCACGCTCCCGATTGAAGGCGACAACGGAACGTCGCTCAACTACAGCGACTTCGCACACTTGACGCCCTACGAGTGGGACGCGCTGCGCCGCCTCGCCGACGTGTCCGGCCTGACGGCTGTCGCAACGATGCTGTCCGCGATGTCGCAGGAGCACCAACGTGCCGCTGCACAAGAGTTCATGGTCCGCGAACTCGCCGACGCACGTCGGCGAGGCTCAACTCCCGCGGCATCATCGAAGGGCGACGTCGTCAAGCTCGACGTCACAAGCTACAACGGAGAAGACCCCAATCGGCTCGCTTTGAACCGCTGGCTTTGTGAGATCGACATTGCCATCCACGCACGCCAGCTCACCTCCGAACTGTCACGCACCCACTTCCTCCTGTCCAAGCTTGGTGGTCGAGCAAAGGAGTGGGCGCTGGGTCGGCTTGTCGCCGACCCTGACTGCTTCCCAACGCTCGACGCGCTGAAGAGCGATCTGCGACTCGCGTTCGAGCCGCCTCAAGACGAGATGCATCATCGCGCTGCGTTTCTCGCACTCAAGCAAGGTCGCGCGTCCATGCGCGACTACGTGCAACGTGCTCGCCATCTCGTGTCATGTGTGACATCAGCTCCGATCGACATGGCGACGCAGGTCCATGTCTTCATCTCCGGCTTGAACGCTGGTCATCAGCGCCTGTACTTGACCCGGAAGCCTCCGGTGTCGCTTGAAGAGGCTTTTGCGATCGCGATCTGCGAAGACTTCAGCGTATCGGCCTCGCGGGGCCATCACGCCGTCGCCCCGCGAGCTGATAACGGCGCCGAGCCGATGGAGATTGACGCGATCGAGCACGACGTGAACTCGCAGCGCGCAAGCAGTGGCAACGGCAACAGCAACGTCAGTCGGCGCAACGGAACAAGCAACAAGCAGCTCATTTGCTTCCGCTGCCGCAAGGTCGGTCATCGCGCGGCAGTGTGCCGCGCGCCAGCTCCAGTACTTGCTACTGTCGAGGTTCAAGACGAGACCGAGCAGCCCACGCACGCAAAAAACGCGGGCACCCAGTAGATGCAGGGCGACCTACTGGGCTCATCGAGCGAAACGTGCCTCCGGTGGCGTCACGTTCCGCTAGCCCCTCCGACGCTGCGCTTCATGCGCAGCTCTTTGCCACCACCTCAAGCAGCGACAAGCGACTGATCGTACTCAGCTTGCACGTCGCCGGCGCGAAGCGATCCCTTCGCGCCCTTGTCGATTCAGGCGCGACGAACAACTTTGTACGAGCCGAGACTTTGCAACTCCTGCCCTCGCGGGTGCGCGCCCGCGAGCAACCAGGCGCAATGATCGTCAAGTTCGCAGACGGCGAACTGCGGTCACTGCCGCGGCGCTCGGTTGAGTTCCAGTACGAGTTTGACGGATTCAAGAGCAGCGACGCGTTCCTCGTTATCGACCGTGGCGGCTCGTTTGACTGCATCTTTGGAATGCCGTGGCTTGCGCGCCACCGGCCTGACATCAACTGGCTGAGTCGCACAGTAAAGCCGCGCGACATCGACATCGGCGGTGTTCTCGCCCACCTGAGCGACAGCGCAAGCGCCTGGCCGCACGTCACAGTCGTGGACCCCGACTCCACGACGCTCAACCCGCATGAAGAGAGCGATGGCCCTTCATGCTCGGTTTGTTGCAAAGCACCGTGCGCCACGCCGACGCGACAAGCGAACGCCGACGACCAGTGGGTCACTGTGAGCCGCAGGAAGGCAGCGGTTCCTGTGGCGAGAAGCAGGATGGTGCTCGATCGTGCAGATATCGGTAAAGCGCGAGCAGTGGCTTGTGCTCCAGTTCCGCAGCCCGAAGAGAGCCACCCACGCGCACCGGCTTGGCCCTCTGCGCCGGCGCCGACGTACGACACGATCCACGTCATCAACATGACTGGTCACGGCCCGCCGCGCCACGACATGAAGATCACGAGTCCGCCTCGCGAAGCAACCGAGCTCACTCGGCTGCCTGTGATGTCTTGGAAGAACATGCTCAGCGAGATCAAACTCGGTCGCGTCGAGCAGCTTTGCGCCGTCGTGGTCGACCCAGCGGATCCGGCGCTCGTTGGCAGCGAGCGGCCTGCTGGAGCAGAGCCGAAGTCCGCTCGCGAAGAACGCTAAGCTGCGCAGTCCTGGGACGAGCTCGAAGCATCTAGGAACCCAGTCTTGGACCTCGCCCGCGAGTTCTCCGACATCTTCCCCGACAAGATTCCACCGGTGCTGCCGGCGGACAGGGGCGTACGCCACGAGATCGACCTCGTGCCTGGAACAAAGTACTGCGTGACGCGGCAGTGTCCGCTTCCGCGCGAACAAGTCGATGCGATCCACGCGTTCTTCGAAGGCCGGCGAGCCGCCGGCCATGTGCGCGAGTCGACATCACCACACTCGAGTCCAACGTTCTGCGTGAAGAAGGCGACCGGAGGCTGGCGCATCGTCCACGCGTTCAACAAGCTCAACAACGCGACGATCCCAGCGCAGACGCCGATCCCGCGCAAAGACATGGTTCTCGACACCATGTCTGGCAGCACGATCTTCAGTGGGATAGACCTCACGGACGGCTTCTACCAGATCCTCATGCGCGAGTCGGATGTTCCGCTGACGGCAGTCAGTACTCCCAGCGGCATGCTCTGGGAGTGGCTTGTGATGCCGCAAGGGCTGAAGAACGCCCCCGCCACGTTTAACCGCATGGTCTCGCACGTGCTGCGCCCATTGCGCGACTTCGCCCCAAGCTACTTCGATGACATCTTCGTGCACAGTCGCGCCGCTGAGAGCGCGACAGATCTGGACGTCCACCTCGGGCATTTGCGGAAGGTCTTCGAAGCCATGCGCGAGAACAAGCTGTACGCGAACTTGAAGAAGTGTATCTTTTGCGCTCCCGAGATCCCAGTGCTCGACAGCTACGTGAGCGCGGACGGGGTCCGCGCTGATCCGGAGAAGGTTGACTCGATCGTGTCTTGGCCGGTGCCTCGCGATCAAAAGGAGCTTCGGCAGTGGCTCGGGCTCGCGAACTACCTTCACCACTACGCGAAAGACTTCGCGTCAGTCATCTTCCCGCTCTCGCAGTTGCTGAAGAAAGACGCCACGTGGGAGTGGCGTCGCAAGCACCAGGCAGCGTTCGACGACGTCAAGACGCGGCTCTCCACCGCGCCGGTCCTTGCTCTGGCGGATCACACCAAGGCGTTCCACGTCGTGTGCGACGCGAGTGACTTCGCGATCGGCTGCGCGCTCATGCAACACGACGACGAGGGACGGGAGCGCGTCGTCAGCTTCCAGTCGAGACAGTTGAAGTCCGCGGAACGCAACTACCCCGTGCACGACAAGGAGCTGCTCGCGATGCGCTACGCGTTGGTGAAGTTCCGCGTGTATCTGCTGGGTGAGCAGACGTTCGCGATCTACACCGACCACGCGTCTCTCCGAACCGCGACAAAGTCGCCGCATTTGAGCCAGCGCATGGCGCGCTGGCTGTCGTTCTTCGCCGAGTACAACTTCGTCGTCTTCTACAAGCCCGGTTCGACGAACATCATCGCTGACGCGTTGTCGCGGCGTCCGGACTACGACCCGCGACCCAACTCGCCGCGCCACGCCGCCGACGATGACGATGACGACGAGTGCAATGCGTGTGTCGCGCTCGGCATAAGCGCGACGGCGTCAACTGCTGTGAGCCCGCTGCGAGACGAGATCGTCGCGGCGTACTCCCGCGACCCGTCGTGCGCCGCCATGCTCAAGTACTGCCAAGAACCGTCCAAATCGACGCTGCAGCTTCTCGCTCCTTCAGCGCGGAGCCAGGCGCCGCGCTTCTCGGTTTCCGGCGACTTGCTCAAGTACCAGATCGACCGCTTCGACAACCCTCGCGTCGTCGTACCACTCTACGACGACTTGCGCGCTCGGATCTTGCACGAGTACCACGACGCTGCGTTTGGCGGCCATCTTGGCCGCGAGAAGACGTATCTCGCTCTTGCGCGCGACTTCTACTGGCCCCACATGTACAAGTGGGTGCACAAGTGGGTCCGGCCGTGCAAGACGTGCCAGCGCGTGATGCCGTCGCAGTCGTCGCAAGCCCCGCTGCAACCGCTCCCAATCGCCGCGGATGCCTGGCGATCCGTGAGCATGGACTTCATCTTCGGGCTGCCTCGGGATCACGCTGGTCGCACATGCATCTTCGTGGTTGTCGACCGCTTTAGTAAGATGACACACCTCGCGCCGGTCGCGGTCGGCATCACCGCGCAGGAGACAGCTGAGCTCTTCCTCGACATGGTGTATCGGCACCACGGCATGCCGACGTCGATCGTCTCTGACCGTGACCCGCGCTTCACGGCAGCGTTCTGGGACCGCCTCTTCCAACTACTCGGGACGCGGTTGCTCATGTCGACCGCGTCGCACCCGGAGACCGACGGGTAGACGGAGCGCGTCAATCGAGTCGTCGAGGACGTGCTACGCAGTTACGCGACGTCACACACGTCGTGGAGCGCGCTGTTGCCGATGGTCGAGTTCGCGATCAACAACGCAGTGCACGAGTCGACCGGTCACACGCCGTTCTTCATCAACAACGCGCGTCACCCGCGCGTTCCCGCAGTTCTTGGCTTTGACGACGGCAGCTCTCTTGAAGGGGGAGGGACACCGAGCGCATCGGTATCGTGCGGCGGTCTTCCTTGTGCGACAGAGACAGCTTCGAGCGATGGCCGGTCGTCACGCTGTGCTGTCGTAATGACGCCAAACGAGGCGACAGCTTGGGTCGGCGCGGCTCTCATCGCGCCGTCGCGACGCGCTATCGCCATCACCACACGCGCTGGCGCGGACAAACCATCCGCGCCTCCACCGGCGATTGGCGAGGATCGTGTGCTCGAGTTCGTTCAAAAGCGCGAGTCAATCGCTCGCTTTGTGCGCGATGCGATCGCTGCAGCAGTCGATCGGCAGAAAACAGCAGCCGACCAGCGCGGGCGCAAGAACTTGAAGAAATTCGCGGTCGGTGACCGTGTTTTGTTATCGGCGTCCGGCATTGCACCTGGTTCTGTCACGAACCTTGGTGCGACCAAGCTCGCACCGCGCTTCATCGGCCCGTTTACGATCACACGGCGCAAAGGCGAGGCGTACACTCTCGACATGCCAAGTGCATTGAAGGTACACCCGACCATTTGTGTCGGGCGCTTAAAGCGCTACGTGGTTGCTACAGTTCCGACAGACCTGCTGCCACTCCAGGTTCGAAGCGCGACCCGACGTGACGAGGACGCGGCTTCGCCAGAGCACTTAGTGGTTGCTGACCCGCAAGGAACGCCCGGGTGCCCGCGCGAAGAGCCTCGTTCGCTTGAACGACCTTCGCCAGCTTCGCCTTCAGCGCAGCAACCTCGGAGTCGAGCCGGTCCGTCTCTACGATCGCGTCGTCCGCTCGGCTCAGAGCCACATCCGTGTCGCGCGACAGCATCCGAAGCTGATCAGGCGCAAGCGCGACCGTCGTCTTGTCGCGGCCACGTTCAGCCGCGATGGTCCGCCGCCTCTTGTCGACAGCGCGGGTCATCCGCGCTGGATCGTCGATCGCCTGCTTGATCACCGCGACCCCGGTCGTCGCGGTGCCAGTCACCACGACCGTCATGGTCTTCCGGAAACGCGCGAGTATCGCGTTCGCTGGCTTGGTTTTGACTCGGCCAGCGGCTCCTGGGAGCCTCGCGCCACGCTTCTCGAAGATGTCCCCGACTTGGTGACGGCGTACGAGGCCGCTGCTCGCGCCAAGGCGACGGCGCGCGCGCGACCACGCGACCGAGAGCGTGAACGCGATCGTCTGCCCGGCTCTTGCCACGCCACATGCCGGTCCTGCGAGCGCGCAAAGCGCGCGTCGCCTTCCCACGCGCGCTGGAGGGGAGCGCACGGGCTGCGCCCTCGAGACAAAGAACGCGCGCAGCGCGGTTCGCCGCGAGGGCCCGACGATACTTGGCGAGGAGAGCCTTCTCGTCTTTTTCAAGCGGATACTCGGCGAGCATCGCCTCCCACTGCGCGAGCGTCGGCTTCTCGCGGTTGTTGCAGATGCGACAGTACGCCACGACGTGAACGAAGCAACACGGCCGGTCTGCGTCCCACGACGCCGAGCACACGCGCTCGGCGAGGTCGCCCAGATGGTAGCGCTCGTGCTGCACCTCGCGGCGCTCGAGCTCGAGCGCCATGTTTGGCTCGAGGTTCCAGCGTGCAACGAAGCGCGTCCACGACTTGTCAAGCGCCTCCTTCGTCACGTTGCCGGTCGTCGCGATCGGCTTGCCGCGCGACTGGCGCCATCGACGCCACATGTCGACGAGTGCCTCGTCGCCTGGCGAGTCCCGCACGCCTCTGCAGTCGTACAGCGACAGCTGGCGAAGCGCGTCGGCGTATGTCGTCGTCGCTGCGATCACGCTCGCGCTCGGCATCGGCTGGTTGCAGGTCTTGCAGATAGCTCGGCTCTCAGTGCCGCGCTGCATGGTCTTCGTGCTCGTTGCTCTTCTTGCTTGCTGCGTCGCGCCACGTGTGCGCGTTGTGTGCTTTGGTTTTGTGTGCATTTGCCTTCTTTCGCTTGCGTGTCAGCAAGCTTGTGTGGGGGATGGTGTAACGGGGCTGCTGTGCTAAGTGCGAAGGAGCACAGCAGACTCCCATTTAGTGGCCTAACCTGATTTCTGACGACCATGGTCATCCCATCAGAGGGCTCACTAATTAGGTTATCTCCCTCACTTTCATCACTATACATGATCTCAATACAAAAACCTCAGAGTTGAAAATACCGAGTTCAGCGCAGTTCCTCTGCGCTTCACCCCATCGCTTCCTCGTAAGACCACGTGTAAGCTACGTCACGGAACACACTCCCGTGACATAGGACGATAGCCACTCAATGAACTAGTTTGGAACCTGCTCTGTTGTTCACACAACGTCCAGGCTACGGGAACACGCTCCCTGCAACACAAGTTGCCGCACGCGTGTCTGCACGCTTCCTCAAGCGCAAGGTGCTGTGTGACCCCGTCACACTTGGTAGCACTCGTAGTCAATCCACGCCTACGCGGACTTGACGAGTCTAAATCCTCGCAGAAAAAGACTGCAAGACAATGGAACGGGAGCAATTCCCTCATCTTGATGACAACCAGTGGCGAGCACTGGGTTGCATCCTCCAGATCATCTGTGAGCGGCGCGGCGTAGCCTCTGCCGATGAGCGGGTTGACCCACCAGAGCGTCGCGCGCGAGAGCCAACCAGCCGAGTCGAGCGGCGACGGCAGGTCTCCGATCTTGGCTTCGAGCAGCGCGTTGACCTTGGCGGCTTCTGCCGCAGCTGTGGACGCGCGCGGCGTCTGCACGCGCACGTACGCTGTCGCGTCGGCCGCGTCCTTGGTCGTCGTCGCCATCACAGAGTCGTACGCGCGTGTGTTTGTGTGTGTCTCTGTGTGTGTGTCTTCTTGGCGGCGAATTCTCAAGTGGTCGAGTGTCGACGAGGCGCGGTGCGTGTGCACTGAGTGTCGCTCAGGCGTCTAGCGTTTGGCAGCTGCAGCAGCAGTGCTGTCAGCGACGTGGTTGCGGTGCATGCTGGCTGGTGGCCAGCAGCAACAACAGCAAGCCACATGGCAGCGGTGCGCACACTCATCGCTGTTGACGCGGGTCCGAGTCGCATCCATTCGCTCAGTCGATCGGTCAATCGCTCAATCGTCGTCGCCGAGAGACCGAAAGAGTGACTGATAGACCGAAAGAGTGACCGAGTGTGTGGAGAGAGCGACCGTGTAGTACCAGTTGATGACGGCCAGAGGCCGTATGCCGGTCGAGTGAGTGTGTGAGTGTGTGTGAGACAGACAGACCTATCTACCGCTTTTTGGTCACAAAGCGGCAATCGTTTTGACACCCCGGAAGACTGACACACCATGTATACCTGGCTATGCAAAACACAAAACACACGCATCAAGCTGTACAAGTCTCAGCTCGCTTCGATTTCCTGATGCAATACCAACGATAGTATTGAACAGCGAGAAAATCCACCTGGTCATCTTTCATTGCCTCTATATCAAATTGGTGGTCGTCATCGTATTTGTCCCAAATATGCCAAAAGACAAAAACATTAAAAACAATCGTAAAATCAGTAGTACAAACAAAATATCCAATCATACAAATCCCTCTGTAACATCACAACGTATCAATCCCTTCCTCAAGGTCTCGGACGGCACCTGTAACGGAGCCAGAGTGGCCAGTTACATGGATTGGTGTGGCAGACATCAATCCGGGATGTCCCGTCATGGACATGGACTGTTGTGGTGTCGGACGGCACCGTACTTCAGCATATATTTATAGTGTTCTTATCCATACCGTATCGTAGCCTCTGTCCCTACGTTCTATACATTTGTCTCGCCAGTTGACTCGCTCAGGATGCTGACCGGTACCTTTCACAGGTCGCACAGGTCACTCAACCTGCTATTTTTCAGAAGGATATCATGTTCGCACCATCATATTGTTTCATGCTATTGAACGGCCGAGCAAACGGTGCCGTTGCTCAATAGTAAGTGTGAAGCAATCATCATCATGTAGGACGGGACGTACATAAAAGGAATGAATTTTGCATATCATGGAATAAATTTTACGCTATGGCAGGACTGGTTGTGCTTTTGAATCGTTCATTCGTGTCCAACGAGCAGCAACTACAAACTACGGATCAGCGAAGAACATGCACACCCACGCGACGGAGATCTCGATCTTGATGCTGCTGCTAGATGCATCGGACATTCGACGAGCTGAACATCGTCCTCGTCGTCTTCTTTGAGCCGTATCTCGTCCCGGTGACCGCCTTCCGCTTCTTGTATTGTCAGGTGTATCTCAACCTTGGCTTGCGACGACGAGCACCAACATGTCGTTGTTGTGTCCGCTGCAACCGAAATCTCGTCTCTCGACAGCGAACAAGACTCGTCGATGTTAGCCTTCAGGATCGCTTGAGCCGAGTGAACGAAGGAGCCAAGGTTCGTCGCGGCCATGACTTCGACGTTGGCATGGAAGGCGGCGTCGGGCCAGTTGGCAACCACCTCAGCACCATCAACTACTACCATCTAGACAGTGCTGGAGGTGTTAGTGAGCCATCACATCAGTCGAGTAGCACGGAGAGCGAACGCACCTTTGCGTGCACGGTCACGGCCTTCTTTAGGAGGTCTACGCGACTCGAGAACCTGCGCAGGACACTGATGCAGTTAGAGGCGCCCATGCGATCGACAAGGAACGCGACCTTACCTCGCGCTCGCCGCTTCGTTCACGACCTGTAGAAGCTCTAGGTCAGTGAACACATACATGCAGATATACAAAGACGTCTTGGAATTCCTGATAGAGTTGATCAGGTGGGTCTTGCTCGACCAAATGCGTCTCGAACATGGAAAGCCATAGAACTCTAGATACAGGTCGTGACTCGTATCTAAAACAGACACATGCTCAACTGACAATACAGATGTCACACTGCATAGCACGACATGCAACACAAGCTGCAGCACCTGTGACCACAGATGCTGCATCGCCTGTTGCACGTTGTCCACCACAATTGGTCGCACTTGAGGAGACGGGACTTGAGGCGTCGGTTATGGTTCTTCGACAGCACGTAGCCGCCACTTGGATTTACGCCTCTGCGCTTGCGTCGCCACTGCAGTTTGCACTTGAGGAGCCGGCGGCACTTGATGAGTCGGTTGTGGTTCTTCGGCAAAACATGCATTGATCTTGGTAACCCATAGAACTCCAGATACAAATCCCCGCTTGAACGGTGCATGCTCGAGAGTTGACATAGACATCACACTGCATAACAAATGTGCAGTACAAGCTGTGGCACTTGCGTTCGCAGATAATGTTCTCGGGTTGGCTATCGATCAAGAAAGTTGTTGGTCGCAGCTGATAAACTTACGACTATGCTAAAGGGCATTGAGATTGTCTCAGTTGTTAACCTAACGGTACAAAACCTTGCATTGAATGTTTGTCGGTATAGGTTAAATGTTAATTTGCCCACTATACCGTAGCATGCTTCCACACCGCTAATTATTATGTATATATATTAGCGTTGTTCAGTTGCGTTTGCTTGAAAAGCGTGCAAAAGCGGACCAATCATATAATATACCCACTTCACAGCCAAGGTAATCTGTTTTCATTAGTTTGTACTTAACAAAACATATGGTATGCTCTTCTTATGGAATTTGATTTGACCTACGTACGTACCGGTGCCGTGAATAGTTTGTTCCAATTTGTCAGAGTCAGAAGAAAAGGTCAGAAAGTCTTCCCAAACGATAATAACTCTAAAGGGCTGAAAATCTTGGACCAAGCGAGCATGATAATGGTTGTATTTAACTAGACCAACCTCGTTAAGGCAATGGAATCACGAGTGTTTGGATTACAGTCTTTGAAAGTTTAGAGCCAAAATGCGATGCTGCTTGCCAAGCATGACAGCTTCTTTGCGGAGCTCTTTCGTAGCATGAAAATGAGTGCAAGTGCATGGTCAGAAAACAAGAAATTATTGAAAGTCATAGAGCGCAGAAAGAAAAGTGTCTCGAGTTTGCCGACTAACCAAGTGTAATACCCGAGCGTAATACCCGAGCCAAGCGGTTAGTACTCATAATTCGTTCATTATGCAAGTAGTTCCGCCTAACATCACCAGTTTTTAAAGAAGTCAGTCTGACACAATATAAACGTATATGTACCACAGGAAAAATATGTGTGAACACTAACATGTACAAGTGTGAGGGGAAATGTTTTGTTAGGTAGAAAAATTGGTACCGAAAATTATTAGAAAAGAAAGGTTATGAATCGATTGATCTATCGTTTTGTAACTAACTCTAACAATAGTAGTTGATGTAACGGGGTACACAAGCTATGGTTTTTATCGTAATAACATAGCTTTGCGGAATTACTATTCACGCACCTTCAAGACCGGCCATTCTGGCGGTTGTTCTGATTGGTAGATATCTTAGAATATTAGCCAATCAGCGAACTTGGACTCTTAGAGCCAATCATACCTTATTTGACTTAGCTTTAGTATTACACACTTAGACTCAGTGACTCACACCAAAGGGTAGAGTGCGCACAACCAACTAAAATGAACACTCACACTTTAGACCAACTCAACTGTTGTGTTTATTATCTCCATCTTAGTGACTGGGATCCTTGCTGAAGGTGTTCACACACGCTTCGTCGCAAAGGTGCTGCGTAACTCGGACACGTCCGGTTACAGTTGATGTGTGGAACGATATAAATTTCCGTACAAATGTAAACTTTAGACAGCAGCGCCAGCAGCTCAACGCTCAGAGCCGTCGACAATTGATCGAGTCGAGTGTTCGAGTCAACGGTATGGCAAATGCGGCACGATTAGCTGGAGTGACTTGTGTGTGTGCGTGTGCGTGTGCGTGTGCAGCGACGAGAGCTCGCTCGCGCGAGGTGTGGTTTCAGATCGCGAGGAAAGCAAGAGAGCGCTCGTAGTGTCTGTCTGTCAATCGTGGTGTCACGGATCTTGGCGTTTAGCTCCAGATGGTACTCAAAAGCCTGGAAGTGCGACACCAAATTTATGCTGACACAACAAGACAAACGTATTTTGTCCATGACAATACTGAAAATATCATTGTAAAAGCAGCGTATTTTTGACAAAAAAACATACAGGTGCCGACCAGTTTGTTAGGAAAGGATCGACATACTGTATCCACGAGTCTCGAAACGACGTGAAGAGATCACAGCCAAGACCATCAAGAGAGACGAGCTCGATCCGCGTCGTCATCTCACTCGCACTCGATGCCGTTGCTCGTTCGACTATCCGCATTGTTGCTGCTGCTGCTGCTGCTGTTGTTGTCGTGCACGACGCTCGTGCATGCAATCGAGACACATTTCCAGCATCGATTCGTGCACGAGCGCGGGGATGGCTGGTCGTTCACGAACGCAACAGCCACAGCGCAAGGCGTGGCGTTCGGTGGCGTCGGCAGCATGCAGCTCACGCGCTGGAACACGCGCACCGTCGTGGCGCAGTTTGGCATGGAGGTCGGCGGACGCGTCGACATCGACGTGCACGAGCTGTCGTACCCGGCGCCAGTGTCGTCTTCGTCGTCGTCACTCATGCCGTCAGGCGTGAGCGCTGTAGCGCGCGAGCACGTGCCGCTCGTGTTCACGCTCTACGACGACGACCAGTGGCGCGTCTACTCGGTGCTGCAGCTGCGCGAGGTGCCACTGCGCAACCCGGCGATCCTGTGCCACTACCCGTCGACCATGCGCTTTGCTGTCACTAGTCGCAGCAGCGGCAGCAGTAGCAAAAGCAATGGCCGAGCGCAGCGCAAGGTGTCGTTCGTCGTACCGAAAGCGAGTCTGTACACGCTGCAGATGCAGGTCTGTGGCGATGCGAGCGTCGACGTCAAGGTCAGTGTGTGTCTGTGTGTCTGTGCCAAGTGCATCAAGCAGGTGCTGTGCATGTGCGCGTGTGGTGCTATCACTGACAGCGCCTGTCACACCTCGACACACTGAACCATGCGCAGGGCAGTGCGACGATGGTGAACCTCGGCTTTGACGGGCGGCTGTCCGAGCACCTCGGCGTCGAGAAGCTCGGACTCGTGCCAGTGTACAAAGGTACTGCCATCGGTGACGTTCATAGCGGCGTCTTGCAGCAATGGACGGCATACGCACGTGTCATACGAGTGCCACGTGCATACAGCAGCTGACGCTTGTACTGTGTCTCTTGTGCTGACTGGTGTGCACTCATGTGACCTGGTCTGCTCTCTCTCACTACTACTGCGTGTGCTCATCGAAAGTGGTCGTGATCGCGTACACACTCTTCACGATGCTCTGGCTGCTCGAGTGCTTTGTCCGTCGTCAGAACGTGCCGGTACGTCGACGCCACGAGCGCTTTGCTTGTTCCTGCTCTCTTTCACTCTCGCTCTCGAGTGCTGACGAGTGATCGCAGTGACACCACTCGTACTGAGAGAGAGTCTGCTACCCACTCTCACTCACACTGTCTGCTGGACACTGTCCGTCTTGCGCACTTGCTCGCCCTAGCGCATCGGGTACGCGTTCCAAGCAGCGCTCCACGTCAAGACCATCGACGCGATGCTCAAGGTGCGCCTCTCTGTATCTGTACCAACGCAACAGTGTGGTGCCACACTCGCAGCCACGCACACTCACACACATGACCGTCTTGTCTTCGTGACCATTTCTCGGCTCTCACATGCACCGCGACGCCTGCTAGCTCTGGTTCTACCGCGAGCTCAGCGCCACGGGCTCGCGCAGCGCGCTGCTCGATACGCTGCAGACAGCGACCGAAAGCGCCGCGAGCGCCGTGCTCCTGGCCGTGCTGCTCTTCGCGGCGCTCGGCTGGTCGCTCACGCGCAACACGCTCTCGCGGCGCGAGTTCCAACTGATCGCCGTCGTCTTCAGCGTGTACGCGGCGATCGCGCTCATCAAGGCGCTCTGCAGCGCCGACGACGAGCAGCAGCAGCAGCAGCGCCTCGGCGAGCCGAACGATGTGTGCAAAGTGTACTTGCTCACGGAGCTCGTCGTGCGCTCGGCCGTGATGCTCGGCGTCGTCGTGGCGCTCAACTTTACGATCGCGCAGCTGCGTCTGGCGCTCACAGAGGCGCGCTGGCACCACTGCGTCACGCCGCTCACGTACATGAAGCTCAAGCAGTTCCAGTACGTTCGTGTGTGTGTGTGTCTATGAGGCGTGATCACTAACGAAGGTGACTGAGTGAGTATGAGTAGGAGTGGGAGATCTGCTGACACAGCAGAGCACTCACTGCGGTGCCTTCCTCTCCTCCTTCTCCTCCTTCGCCGCCGCGTTGCTCGACCCACCACTCAGACGCTTCCGCGCCGTCTTCCTGCTCTACTTGCTCCTGCCGACGTGTCTGCTGGTCGTGAGCGTACGTCACCCGTTTGCATTGCTGCTGCGTATGCACATCGTGACGAGTAGAGTGTGTCCCTAGTGCAGCGCCATCTCGACTGAGTTCATGATGGCGATGCCACGCACTGCGCTCGCTTGTGTGTCCATCCATCCGTCCATTCTGATGCACGTCTCTCCAGCTCGTGGTGATCACGCCGCCAGGCTCGTGGCGTCTCGAGTGGGTCAACGTTCTCCTTGGCGAGTGCGCCGCGCTCTTCATCTACGCCACCGTCGGGCTCATTCTGCGGCCGCTCGACGCCTACGTCTACGCGCGGGTGCGTCCACACAGTCCGCCTGTGTGTGTGTGTGTGCTTGTACTTGAGTGCGTGTCGCTTACAGTGTCTTGTGCTCGTGACGCTGCACTGCAGATCTCGAAAGGCACGAACCTCAGCGCCAACGGTGCCGCGGCTACCACCGCCAGCAACAGCAGCAGCGATGGCGTCCACAGCGCAGACGCAGCACTGGAAACACTCGAGACGAGCACGATCCCATTGCGAGACGTCGCGTCTGGCGCTGCTGTCGTGCCTGTGAGCGAAGACGTGCTCGCGAGCAACCGCCGCTTGCTCGCGCAGTACCCACCGCGCACATCGTCGCCGCGCCGGCGCTCCGAGTCGCCGACCTCAGCTGGTGCCGATGTGATCTAGCCGGTGTTAGAGATCTCGGGCACACACATACGACTTGTACCGTATGTGTTTGTCTCACTAGCGATGCAGTTGATGTAGCGAGTGCTCGATAGCGTGGCGTGACCACGAGGTCGCGTCCTGATCGTCCTGAGCTCCGGGCTCGACACATCGCTTGAGCTCTGGATGCTCAAATGCTGAAGCTGCGCTCATGCTGCGCCGTTTGGGTTCCTAATTTTTTTTCACTATACGCCTTCATATTCTGCCGCTTTTGATTTGAAGTTTGTATGAATCGTAGTCTAGCATTGTCTCCATATAGCAATACATCAGGGCGTGCCGCTTTACACTGGTGTTCACTATGTTGGCGAGCCACTTGTGGGCGCTTGTTTGAAGGCGCGATAGTGAAGAATCCGAGGTGCAACCAAATAATATATATATGTAGTATCTCGATACACCACGATATTACGTCGAATGCGCCAATTTGCTTTCACTAATTCGTTCTCAACGATCTGTTTCATAATAATTTCTGCATAGTTGGCCGCGACAAAACTATCGCACACATTGTTCCATACAAATATCAAGTATAATTCTGAGCCATATTCGTACTGTGGTTTCATCCTATACAAAATCAAGATATTTGTGTGACACGACCTTCATTTGCATCCGCTTCGCCAAACAGAGCGATAACACAAGGGGTATAGGTTTACTGTGTGTCTGATTAGCCGATACAAGCCTAACAAAACGAGATATGCTGTGATCGCTTCATACGGAGACGCTTTAGCGGTCCTAGGTTTTGCTACAGCATTTCCGTGAGAAAATGACTACAGAAGTACGGGCGTATTGTGTCTTGAATGACTTTGAGCGTGAGAGCCAAAAGTGCAACCACATTGATCAACCATCTGTTCAGAACAGAAAGGCGAGTGACGGTGAAGGTCTATCTTGCTTTCAAATCCATGCAACGACATCTATACACGAAAGATGGCGTGTTTCGTAGTTTGCTGCTGCAAATATATTTAAATTTGTGTGGCAATGTTTACTGCGGCAAATAGTTGTACTTGATTAATTTATTGTATTTTAGGGTGCGATATTTTTGTCGGAGCCGAAAAATCGATTTGCTGTATACGAACCCTCTCACAGAATACAAAAAGCGCATTCGACGCGTCTTTCCAACATCACCCTCTCATTCCAAAAACTAGCAAAGATATCCGACAAAAAGTTATTGCTCGATTTCATTTGTCGCGGAGTGCAGTGAAGAATGCTAGAATCGCCGCGTTCAAACTGATGTTTGTATATAAGCTCAAACATATCCTGGCGGAAATTTTGTTCTTGTAGGAAACTACAGGTATATTTAAAAGAAATGTAAATTTTGAGATTTTTTAGTGATGACGCAATTACGTTAGAGATAAATATAAATATATAGTGTAACCAAACAACTCCCACTGACTGCCCATCCAAGAGCGCGTCTGCAACGTGGTGTGGCAGCTCGAGAACGAGCCGTTCACCAGCAAGCCATCACAATGGTCGCGATCAACTTAACCATCATAATTCTACACAAATTTCACTACACAAGATCACGAGTTACAGACAACGACGAAAAACGGCAGGGTTGCAATCATTTTGTATAGTGAGCGAGTCAAATCGAGAACTGCACTGAATAGACAGAATCGAATAATCGAGAGACTAAAGAGCATTAAAGTGCGATGACTTACCCACACAGAACAGCGACCACAATACACTGCCCACTTTGCTCTCACCTTTCCTTTAAACGGACCCGTTATTGAGAAGTCAAGCGAATGGCACCACTTGGTGCTGTTTAGAGGCAGTGCCTCGTCGGACGCGCCACCTCTTCCGCGATGGCCTTCCTTTCCTCGTCTGACACGTGGTTTTCAAAGATGTCGACGAGGAGGACAGCAGGTCTGTCGACCTCGTAGCACAGGACCTCTTTCGCGTAAAAACTCCACACGTCCGCGTTCATTTACGCGAGTGGCTGTACATTTTAAAAGTGCCGTTTAGCCAGCGTGGCAAGCTCCACGCGCTTGATGATCCCTCCTGGTTGGCCTTTAGTTCAAAAAGCAGAGACGACTTCTTACCTGTCACGAATAGAGGTATATAAACTAGATTCCTACCCCGCATGCCCAAAACAAGCCGAAGGTGAGAAACCTCCCGATCGTTCGATTATAAGATCCAAATTCATTCTGTCAGAAAGGCGTGTGGACTCGCCGGTACGTGCTGACCCTGCACCTAATTGCAAACCTCTGGCAGAGCTTCTCAAACACACGATTCAAGTCCCTCGCTCTTCTTGTTCACTCCGCTACGTAAGCTGTGAGAAATTCGCCGTGCTGCTTGGCGATGATTTTCATCATTCCTCTCGTCGATATCCACTATCAAAGCATGTTTAGAATATACAATACACGATGTCAAACTACATGCAGTAGGATACATTCAGAGCCGATGTGGCGATGCAAGGCCTGGGATCGCGACGCGGCAGCAACGTCCGCAGCTCGCATGAGCACTGCAGACCAAGACGCACTGTGACCCGCTCGTCTCGCGCACTCGTCCCGCACGAACTCGTTGCACTGAAGGGTCCGACGGTTCAAGACTCTCTGCGCGATTGGGAGATCAGGGGCGAGCAACTGCCACGAACACTCAGCGTGCGACACTCAAGTGCGCCAGAGACGTGACTGGATTCACGGCCTCTCGACACGCGAGAGACCCTGGAGGCACGAGCCGCAGCAACGATCAAGACCACGCAAGAGGGCAAAGCAAGAGACCACCTGGCGTCACACAAGCGTCTGCAAGAGTCAACCATCACGACGAACGTCACAGGACCGCACGCGCGTCACGCAATCCAGCGCGAAGTTCTCTCAAGAGTCGACTCGGACGATCGCGCCACCAGGGGCATGCCCCCAGGGAACAGCCCTCGGAGGCACCCCCCCCCCAGAGGATGACTCAAGACAGTGGTACGGTGTATCCACGCGAACCCAGCGCGCGCGCAGAAACGCAAGCTCTCGTGCGTGTTCGGAGCTCTGCAACCAGCACAAGTATCGACACTCGAGCAGCTCCAAGACACAAGGACGCTCAAGGCAGCCTAGTGAGCAGCAAAGCGAACCTATCTAGTCTATGCATAACTTTATCAATACAGCGCGTCAATTTGCCAGCTACGCTCAAGTCTCCTCAACCCAGCTGTCCAGCGGATACCTTCGGTCTCGACACCTGCATTCGGCACAACGACTGCAGCACACGCGTGGTTCTGCGAAGGGTTACCTGCAGAAAAGTAAGTGGAGGGCCGTGTGCTTGCATCTTGAGGGTTCAAGCCCGTTGTATCTACACATACATCTTGGCGCTGCGCCTGAGGCGAGGCCAATAGTGGAGTGTATTCCATATTGTATTGTGTGCCCCTGAGGACCGGACGGAGCTCGGTTAGCCACCACACGCCGAAGCTCCAGGTCATCAGGACTGCCACCAAAAAGACACAAAAAGAGACCAAAGTCCCGCCTAGCTCGAGGTGAGAGAGAACCCTCGAGACTCTGGCGCAAGAAGAAGTGCCCCCAGGTCGCGGCGATTGAGAACATCTACCTCGACCAACCGTCCAGAGAGTGCCCGTGCCCGAGGACTCCTGTTGACACCCCGGTCCCGTCGCGCAAGCGCGGTTGATCACCCAGGTCCAGTCGCGCAAGCGCTGTTGACCACCGTCGTCGCCAAAGGCCGCAGTCCCATCGGACCTACGACCGAGGCTTGACGTGAAGCTCAGGTGTGCCCGGCGACGCACCTGGAGACGAACAGCTATCGCCCGTTCGGTCTCGATCGGACCTTACCAAAACAGATCACCCCCAATGCAAATAATAATAAGAAGAAGTGTACACGATCCTCATCCCAGTCTACCGTTCCTCGTCGCCCGAAGCACCAAGGTCGCCGAAGGCCCCTCAGGCGTACAGTCAGACTTGAAGACGGTCCTCCCCACTGTATTGCCACGATCCAAAGAACGTTCAAGGGTACACAGTGTGAGGTCTGACCAACCGAGTCTCGACAGAGAGTCCTACCCCCTGGCTCGCACTCGAAGACTCCTCTACTTCGGGCAGAGTCGACCAAACCTCCCAGGGCTGAAGCGCTCTCAGGTCCAAGGTCCCCGAAGGTCCAAGGTCCCGGAAGGCTCTCGTCAACTGCGCATTACCGCGCCGTCCTAGTCCTCGCGGATTTTGGACGGCACATCGTTACACCAACATATATGGCTTACTCGCTCCTGTCTACATTTGTCCATCATGATCACGACCAAGTCGTGCGCAAAGGGAATTGACATATTTACTGCCCGTTCGTCGTTGGGCTCTTGTGGTTCCCTATGAACAAGCGAACCTTTTGGCCCAACTCACCCACATTGTTAAAAACGGGCCGGGCGAATAGACGTTGTTGAGAATGTGCCAGGCGGAAAGACGAGCTCGCTTACGGCTGCTTCGACACCGACGCGGCTCACCAGATCAAGCGCAGCAAGCTTCTCTATGATGGTGTATTTGCGTAGCTTGCCCTTTCTCATTTGGCCCTGTTCCCTGGCTTGACAAGAGAGCACGTCGTGTCTAATGTGTGTAACACGCGCCATGCGCTTTACGGCGGTGATGTGTATGGCCTGGTGGAGCTACTACCGCTCTCTCTTATCAAGAATTTGCCGATCGTATACTTTCATTTCCACGACGTCTACTTCAAGGAACGGCAGCGTGACACGTTCAAGCCGCATCGCATTGTCAGCTGAGCTATTCAGAGCTCCTCAAGCTCCTTATGTATTATGGGACGGCTGACTTTGTTGACATTCCGCTGTTCCACGCCTGTTCAAGCAGCGCCTCGTGGTCATGGTCCTGGACGAGCCAATACCTTTGTACGTTCCTGTTGTATAAGTCTCGAGTCAAGACTCGTACTTCTCGCGACTGACCTCCATCATAGGGATCACTGATGAGAAACGCTGTCCGGACGTCATCGTGGCCGACTTCGAAGGTGCTCTAATCAATGCGATCGGACTGCAGGCTCTCGATATTTGATGCGTCGGATGCTACTTCCACTTCAAGCAGGCCCTTCTGCGCCAGCTCAAGGTGCTGAGTAAAATCCAAGTACGAGGTTCAGCTCGAGATGCAATAATGAGGCGTCTACGGGCTGATAGTCATCGATAGGTGGCACATCGAGGCACTCGTGATCTCATACGTCAGCAGCATGACCCAGTGGCGCAGTCGACAACACCCTTTGGAGTACTCTACACCAAAGTGGAACAAGTGCTGGGCGTACTACCGCCGATACTTAATGTTCAAGTACAAATCGCATCTTTGAACGTTCACGACATTGTGGGTGACCTCGTTTGCCGCGCTAACAACCGTCTTGAGCTCCACAACTGGAAGCTGAACCGAGGACTCGCACCCCAACGTGATTACGTTCGTGGCCAATATCGAAGCCATGGCGCGCTTGAACGTGTCTCTCCTGAGGCATACACATCGGCGCGCTCACGTCCGTGAGCATCTCATTCTCGATCTTCCCGCTTCGACCGTGTTCGACGCAAAGACAGAAGCTACTGCTGACCCTAACATCCGCAAGCGCCAAATGCCTGATAACCACAGCGAACGTCTAAAATCTGACGACTTGGAGTCGTCCACAAGCAGTAGTAGTGCCCACGAGGGCACCCTCTGCGCGCACGATGAAGAGAAAGCGAGCTGGCTCGACGAGAAGTACGTTGCGAGGTAGAGACGGCGCAGACAACACCTCCTACGACCCAGAGCGGGACACTGAACCCCTGTGCCACCGCCGCAAGAGCACTCTGACCTCCCGTCACATCCGTCGGTCCTTGATGAAGTGTGAAGATGAAATGAGTGCTCGCGAGCATGGCAATAGAGCTCGGACGCTCAAGATTTGAAGTTGTGCTCATTTCGGTACATCGACTATTCAAACGTCAATACGATTACCTCTGACATACAGAAGGCGACAAGCTCACCTTCTGTATACTGGGTCCACCTTGCGTTCTTCACTATCGCGCCTTCAAACAAGCGCCCACAAGTGGCTAACGAACATAGTGAACACCAGTGTAAAGCGGCACGCCCTGATGTATTGCTCTATAGAGACAATGTTAGACTACGATTCATACAAATTTCAAATCAAAAGCGGCACAATATGAAGGGGTATAGTGAAAAAAATAAGGAAACTTGGAAAAGAAGAAGCTGAACGACCACGCTTGGAAGAAGCTGAACTGCATCAGGTGCTTCTCTCGGTGTGTCTCTCGACGCACGAGGACGACGACGACAGCAGCAGTCGCCCAACGACACGAGCGCTCTCTACATACAACAGCAGACTGCAGCGACGAGCGATGCTCGCGCGCGAGTCGATGCAACGCGAGCGCCACACGCACGGCAAGCGCCTTGCGTGCTTTCGACCGCGCCAGCGGTTCCAGTACGTTGCAGCAGACGAGAGCGAGAGCAGCAGCGACGAGCGATTCGAGCACGTCGAGCACGCCGATGCGCGTGCGCAGCGCAGTCTCGACAATGGTGACGGCCATGACCGCTCGAGCAGCACTGCCTCGCCACCGCCAACACCAAACAAACACCTCAACACATATCATCCGCCTCCTGTCGCGACGTGCGACTGCGAGTTCCAAGTATTTCGGTGCCAGCTCGTGCACGCAGACGACTCGTGGGCCGTGCGCGAGGAGCGGTACTTGAGCCGCGTCGCCAAGTGGACCGAGCGCTTCTTCGCCCACGACTGGCGCCACGCGCGCGTGTGTCAGAAGTGGCTCGAGAACCAGCACAAGTTTGAGCTCGAAGCTTTGGGCGAAGACGCCAGTACCACGCCAGCGCCGCGCAATGGCGGCGTCAAGCACGCGTTCTCGAGCATCGCGAGCGCTGCCGAAGGGCTCTTTCTCCCGCGCCAGTTTGACGCGCTCTTGCGCGCTGGCGTGCCGCCGCAGCTCCGCGGCCGCGTGTGGTGGATGTGCTCTGGCGCGGCGTCCAAGCGCGCGAGCGCAACTGAGTCGTACGCTGCGCTCGTCGCGCGGCTCCACACGCTGAGCGACGCTGCGTCGTTGGAGATTGAGAAAGATCTGCCGCGGACATTCCCGATCGAGCGCACGAGCGCGAGCAGCGAGAGCGACGAGCGCCACCGTCGCCGGAGCACTGCGGAGCTCCGGCGCGTGCTCCAGGCGTACAGTATCCGGAACCCTGCGATCGGGTACTGCCAGAGCATGAACTTCCTCGCGGCCGTGCTGCTGCACCACATGGCCGAGGAAGAGGCGTTCTGGGTCCTTACGACAATCGTCGAGGACCTCACGCCGCAGTACCACACGCGGAGCATGGCTGGCAGCCGCGCAGACCAGCGCGTGTTTGCTGACCTCGTGCAGCAGAAGCTCCCGACGCTCTTTGCGCACATGCGCGCGCTCGGCGTCGACTTTGAGCCGTTCACGCTCAAGTGGTTCCTCTGCCTCTTTCTCCACACGCTGCCGTTCGAGCCGGTCCTGCGGCTCTGGGACGTGTTCTTCTGCGAAGGCAGCCACGTGCTCCTGCGCGTCGGGCTCGTGCTGCTGAAGCTCAATGAGCCGCGCATCCTCGCGTGCGACGACGCATTCGACGTGTACGAGATGTTCAAAGTCTCGCACGCGACGCTCGCCGACCTCACGGCGCCGCACCGTTCAGGGCTCTTGAACCGCGACGAGTGCGTCTGCGATACGCTCGTGCGCCTCGTCATGGACAAGACGTTCGTGGGTCCGATCCCGTTCGACTCGCTCCACGCACTGCGTCTGTGCTATCGCAACGACATCGAGGCTGAAGTCGCAGCGATCGACGCGCGCCGCCGCGCTGCACGAGCGTCTCAGCCTCCATTGCAGCAGCGCAACGACAGCGCAGCGGCGTCAGAAGCGCACGAGCTGCTCGAGTACGACTTTGTCGACGAGTTTGGCGCTGACGACGTCGACGTTCGCGGCGATGACGACGACGACGACGACGTCTTACCGCAGTCGCCGTTTGTGCGCTTCCGCGACGTGTACGACAGCGAAGACAGCAGCGCGTCCGACTACTTCATCGACGTCCAGTACGAGTGCGCAGTGCAGCAGCGGTGTCGCTGAGCCACACACGCTCTCTCTCATCCATCATTCACAGTCACAGTCACAGTCACAGTCACCTCCACGTGTACGCTCACTCTCTCTCGCTTGATGATGCATTCAGTCGCTCCATCGCGTCACAGACGTCCTACTGCCGCATGCTCGTGGACCGCAGCGCGCCGTAGAGAAAGTCGACTGCTTCGCAGTACACGCTCTCGCTGCGCTCGGTGTAGTGCTCGCCGTCGACTTTCATCGTGAGCGCAGGGCCAGCGTACTGCGCCGCGAGCTGCTCGCTGTGGTGCGCCGCGACGTACCGGTCGCTCGTGCCGGCGATGAAGAGCGCTGGGATCGAGCACGCGCGGACAAACTCGATCGGCCGGAGCTTGTCGATGCTCACGTCCGCGCGCTTCTTCACGCTCTGCTCCACGACAGTGCACGCGAGCTTGAGCAGCGGCGTCGGGATGTTAAAGCCCTCGGTCTGGACCGACTCCATGAGCTCGCGCGTGAGCGTCTCCATCGTCGCGTACGCGCCGTCGAGCACCATGCCGCGGATCGGCTTGGCCATCGCATTCACGTTCGACGACCGCAAGAGCGCTGGCATGTGGCTCTCGAGGCTCTCGCAGAGCTTCTTGTCCTGGACGTGTAGTGCGCGCGACGCGACGTTCACGATCGCTGGGAACGTCCCCATGCTGTGCGCAAAGACGCAGATGTCCTGGACCGACGGGTCGTCCTCGACGCGCGCGAGCACGGCGTGCAGGTCCTTGGCTTCGTTCCAACCCATCGTGACGTAGATGCCGTCTGAGAGACCGGAGCCCGAGAAGTCGAACGCCAGGACCGAAAAGCCCCGTGCGAGTGCGAGGTCCCGCACGCGCAGCGCGTCGACGCGCGAGCCCAAGTTCGAGTGCAAGTACACGAGGCACGGCGTTGCGAGCGCCGTTGTGCTCTCTCGCGTCTCAAACAGACGCCAGTGCGAGCACCGGACCGTGAGGTCGCGGTCATTGAGCACGTCAAAGTCCTCGCGCTTGGCAAACTTGCCGCTGCCGCTGCTGCTCTTGCTCGCAATGCCGTTGAGCGAGAGGTCCGCAAGCGAGAGCGGGACGCGGAACTCGCACGGTCCGAGCGCGTCGATCTCGTACCGCGCGCGCGGCGGGCGAATGACCATCTGGATCACGTCGTTGTAGCTCTTCTTGACAAACTTCTTGAGCCCCATGTCGCTCGCGCCGTTCAGGCGCTGGAGCTCGGCTTCGAGCTCGCCTTCTGCAAAGATCTCGATCTCGCCCGACACGCCGTTGCCCATGCTGTCTTGCGTGTCTTGTGTCTTGTGCTGGTGATGTGGCAATGAGCGCACGCGCAGTGAGCGAGGCAGACGCGCGTCGAGGTCGAGGTCGAGGTCTTCGTCGCGTGAGCTCTGTGCGTTTTCAGACGTGAGGTGCGTTGTGTTGACTGTGATAGCGTGAGAATCAACCGATACATTTGCCAGTGTCGATTCGTATTTTTGTGTGGTCCACACAGACTCGAGTCATTTGCGCAACGCTCTCCCTAGACTCAACTTCACGATCACCATGCTCATGCGCGCGACTGCTGCTGCTCCGATCCTCCGCGCTGCTGCGACGGCTGCGACTGCGTCTGCTGCGCGTGGGAGCCGCTCGCTCCATGCGAGCCGCGCTGCTGCGTTCCTCTTCCGCTCGCCTGAAGACGTGCAGCAGGACCGCTCGCGCACAGTCACGTCCGAGAACGGCGCACTCGAAAGCCGGTACGTCTTGCTTTTGCTCTCGTTGCCCTTGCGTTGCGCTCATGCTGCTGCTGCTATGACGAGACGCTCACTGCTTTGCTCTTGCGTCTGTGCGCTTGCTGCCACCTCACGCTCCACGCTGTAGTCGCTACTTGCTCCGCTCGGACGAGTGCGGCTTCTCGGTCCAGCACGAGATCCTCAAGAAAGGCGCGCCCGTGCAGCTCGAGTTCCGCAACCACGTGTACGCCGTGATGATCACGAGCGGACGCGGCAAGCTCACGCACCTCGAGAGCCACAGCAGCAACGGCAAAGCCACCGCAGTGCACGACGTCGCTGCCGGTTCGTTCTTTGCGCTCAACGCGTCCGACCGCATCGAGCTCGAAGCCGAGTCGGACGAGCTCCACGCTGTCAGGTACGCAGCCGTAACTTGTGCACACACATCTGCGCTCGTGATGTGAAAGCTCACACGCTCGTGCGTTTGAATGGCCGCCGTAGCGTGATGAACCCGCCGCTCGTGGGTCCCGAGCAGCGGCTCGCGAACGGCGTGTTCCCAGCCATCGACTCGGACGGCGTCGAGCGCGAGTCGTACGACCTCAACACGAGCCGCCGGCTCTTTGAAGCGCCTGAGTCGCTCAAGACTGGAAGCTCGCCAATGAAGAACGACCCGCTCTTCTGAGCGCGTTCGTCGCTCACGTTGGCAGACAGACCAATGCGACGATGTTCTTCCTCAGGCATCAGCAGCGATGATCGCGACGGCGCTTCTGCTCGTCCTAGCGACCGAGAAGGCGTCGTCACGTAACCGAGTTCGGCACTGCACCACGTTACGATGTTCATAGGATCGCTAGCTACAAACAATGGAGTAGACGCATTGCTGCGCGCTTCGCGCTACTGCTCAACATCAACGCTCACTGATCGCATCGGCTAGTCTGACGATGTATCAAGTCTGCGCTGGTCATCCCGCGAGCAGCAAGCGCACATGAAGCACGCGCGTACTGCACCAGCACTCGCACTTGTGAGCGATGACCAACATCCACTCGAATCATTTCGTCCCGTGGGTGCGACTCAGTCTGACGAGCTCTTGTGGAGTAGCGACGTCCTGCGAGTCCTCATGTGCGCTTGTTCACTCGATCTCCTCTCACTCTTCCTTTCACCCGCTCGATCACACGCGAACTCCCTTTGCTACTGCTGCCTTTAGTCGTGTCAGCACGCTCGTTGTCTCTGGACCACCCACCACTATCAGCAGCTACTCTTCCAGCCTGAACGCTTCTCTCTCTCAACCATGACCGAGCCGCACCTCGTCCATCGCTTGCCGTGGAACGCACTCACAGAGGCGTTCAAGAGCCACTGCGACGGCGCGCACCCCGACTGGCTCGCGCACCACCTCTTGCCCGTGTTTGACGACCAGCGGCGGCTCCAGCCGCTGACATCCGACGTGCTCCAGCGCATTCGCGACCACTGCGCACTGCTCTTCCGAGGCATGCACAGTCTGAGGTAGGAGAACAACTTCCTCGACCCAGAGAAGGTCGCGTCGCGCATAGAGAAGTACATGTTCTGGTGGTGAAAGCGTGAGTGGCAATGCCATCCACTACGAGTGCTCAGGAGCAACAGCAGTCACAGACGCCAACCACCTCACCCTCGTTGCTAGACAGTCTCGCTCAACGCCACTGGATCGTTTATGATCGCCTCGCCAACACAGTCACTGACTCTGTTGTAGCCACACTCGAAGACTCTCGCCACGTACTCATGCTCATTGCTACTACTGCTACTCTCGACACCTGCTCACTCGACTTCATAGCTGTTCAAACGGACGGACTCACGTCGCTGCCTGTTGCTGTTGCTGCTGCTGGCGAAGTGCGAGCTGGGACAGACGGCTCTCGGCGTACTGGCGCAGCAGCGCTCGGACATCAGCAAGTCCTTTGCTTCGCTATGACTCTTTGCTACTCGCGCCAAACCGGATCGTCTGGTGCCGCTGCGGCTCATCTGTGAGCGTGAGCATGCGCAGGAGGAACGGATAGACGACTCGGAACGCGAGTGCAAGCAGCAGCACGAGCCACGCAATGAGCGCGAGCGTGTCGTGCGGGAAAGCACCGCCAAGCAGCATCTCTTCGACCACAATGTCAAAGACGCACGTGCGCGTGCGCGGGTCGATCACAGGCGAGACGCCTTCGACCTCGGCGCGCAGCGAGAGATCGAGCGTCACGTGCGTGAGTTCCTGCGCTGCGCTCGCAACGTCGAGGCGGTACGTGCTCTCGTGCTTGTGCTGCTCTTTGCGCAGCGCGTGGAGCAGGAGCTCCTGCGGATGCAGGCGGAGCTTCGCAGTGTTGAGCCGCCGCACTGGCAGAGTGCGCGACGTCGCTGCCGTGTCGTCGTCATGATCACCGAGTGACGCAGGCAGCAGCACAGTGTCGACCTCGAGGATAAAGTCTGTCGGCACGGACGCTGGGTACGACACTTTGACGTCGTAGACCTTGGTTGTGTCGAGGTCGTGCACGCGATAGCGCTGCGTGACGCCACAGCGCAGGCGCTCGTCCATGCGTGGCTGCTCTGGGTACAAGTGGACGATCTCGCTCGAGTCCAGCGTGGAGGTCGCGACAGCAGCAGCTGAAGCAATCGCGACTATGCAGCACACGAGCAGCAGCAGCGGTGGATGTCTCGCAGAGTGTCGGCTCAATGCCATTGTCGTCGTCGTCACGAGGTTCGAGTAGATCGCTTGATAATGAGCTTGCTGTCAACGGACATGAAACGCGATAGTGTGATAGTGAAATAATCGAGAGATACCAGAAAGCACAAGGAACTTGTCATGGCCATCAAGTTCGACATCGACGCCGAGCAAGGCAGCACTCGCGCTCCACCACGCCTTAGTAGGCTGTTGCTGCGTCTACTTGCTCCCAAGTCGATGTGAGACCACGATTGGTCAATCTAGCGAGCAAGTGCGTCGTCGGAAGAGCGTAAGACACACTTCCAAGACTCCACGTCCAGGTCGCTTCAATCGGCACTCAGTCATCAAGAGCTGTTGTCTGTCTTGGCATGACACGCCATCGCTCCTGTCCAAGAGCGCTCTGCTCTCTCGCTGCCTTAGCTAGCCGACGAGGTGTCTTCGTGGTCCAAAATCGCTTCAGCAGAGTCGGCAGCTTGCCTCACGTTGTCATCTTGGCGCGCAGAGTGATCTGCACAGTTCGCACAGCGTCCGCGTCACTTGAGCTCCCACTGCCGCTCGCTTTTGCTCCTGGCGCAGACGCTGGAGCAGCGCCACTTGAATGCGATGGCACGTGGCGCCACACAGCGCCGCCCCGGAGCGTGCACAGCGCTTGGACTTCGATCCACTGCGACACAACGAGGTGCTTGTGCTTCTCGCGAAGCGCTGCGTCAGTTGCGTCGTGGTCACTGCCACTCGCCGATGCTGCTGGCTGGTGCGGCGTGTATGTCACGTGCACGTGCACTTGCTGTCCAGCGCTTAGTGCGCCTTTCATCGGCTCGAGTGTGAACAGCTTTGCGTACTCGGGATGGGCAGCGTCTTCGACGAGCGTGAGCTCAAAGCTGCCGGCTGCAGCGCCAGTGCTAGCGGCAGGAGCTGCTGCTGTCTTGCCACTTGCGACGCTTGAGTGGCCAAGATGCATTTCGTCGTCAGACGGAGGGAGTGTGCTCCCAAGCATGAGCTCGTGGGTCAGCGCATGCGTACTACTACCCGCTTGTCCGTCGCTGTCGCTGTCAAATGTGAGCTCGAGTGTCGGGACTGGCTTGCGCAGTCCAGCGCCAACGAGCGCACTTGTACTCAATGACGTGAGGTTCACGCTCGGTGGTATGTCAAACGGGTCTTCGATCAGTGGCGGCACAAGCGCTGGCGTCGTCGCTGCGTCTGCTGTTTCGCTCTTGTCTGGCGCAGACGCTGCCTGCGGTGACAGGTCCAGCAGCGCAGGCGCGTACACAAAGAGCTGGTCTTCCCAGCAGCGACCCGAGAGCGTGAGGAGGTGCATCTCCGACTCGTTCGGGACCGTGATGCGGTACTGCTGCTTGTAGTGCTCGGGTCGCTGGAGCGCCGGGCTAAACACGACTTTGACCACGAGCGAGCCTTGCGCTGGAATCATCGCCGCGCTCGGCGTGAACGTGAACGGCGTGAGTCCATTTGACGTGAACGCACCGTGTGCGGACGCTGCGGATGTCGTGTTGAGTGTTTGCGATGGCGGTGGCCACTCAACGATCGCATACGTCAGTGGGAACGCACTCGCGTTCGAGAGCACAAGCTCCAGTGCCGTCTTGTTGCGCGCGAGCGTGTCTCGAAAGTCGAGCCAGCCGTCGGCAGGTGTGAACGACAGACTCGGGTTGATGCCTTCGCCACGGAGCGGTATCCGGAGCGTCCCGATCGCTGATGACCGCAGCTCGAGCTCATCTTCGTAGATGATCGGACTCTGCGGCTTGAACTCCATCTTGATCACGTGCGCGCCGCCATTCTTGCGGAGCATTCGGAGGCTGTTGATCATGCGAAAGCCGCCCAGTACGTGCAGCGGCGTGGCACTCAGCATTACGTCGCAAGCGTTGCTGGTATTTGTGAGCGTGAGCTCCATCACGAGGCTCTGGCCGATCGCGACTTGCTTGTAGTCGAGCGCAGCCGGCGTCGCGACGACTTTCGCCTCGACTGCAGTCGTCGCGACTTGGAGCGAGAGCAATGGACTCGATAACGATGCACTTTGCTTCGACTGGGACGACTCGTCTCGCCTGAAGCAGAGCACGGTCCACGTATGGTGCACGCTGCGCTCTTCTGCTGGGATCCCGAGTCGCCAGAGCGGACTTGCAGCTGCTGCGTCCTGGGACGTCAGTATCGACAGGTCTGACAGTCCTGGCACTGGCGCCGTCTTGCTTGGATTCACGACAACGAGTGCATCCGATGCATCTGGCGCCTGATCGTGGTCTTGATCTCGCTGGAGCTCATCAGGCGCGCCGTTGCTCGTACTGCTCGCATCTTCCGTCACTGCGGCTGCGTCATCGCCTTCAGCCACAGCCAATGCATCCGCAGACAACGTCTCAAAGATCGCTGCAGTCGGTGCAAACACGATCTCAATGCGCACACTCGCGCTCGGCTCGACGCGACTCACGAGCGGCGTGATGCGCAAGAAGCGTTCCGAGCCATCGGGCGGCAGCAACTCGAACGACTGCGGTCGGTCCGAGATGTTCGAGCACAGGAGACTCACGACGTGCGTCTGTCCGACTTGTGTCGCACCGACTTGGATGAACGAGTGCGAGAGCACGAGCGGCGTTGCGGCGCACGCGCCGACGCACGTGAGCGAGTACGTTTGGTTCAGCGACGTGCGCAGACTGAGCTTCGTGCGGAGCGGCGTCGCTGTGCTTGGCTGGTACACGAGCTTGAGCGTCTTGCGCTCGTGCGGCAGCAGCGTCGCACCGACGCCGTCGCTCGGGTCGTCGATGCGCACATCTTGCGGCAGCCGAAGGGCGCCAATATGCTGCGGCAGCCGCGCCGTGTTCTCGATCGCGAGCGTCTGCGCGACGCTATGGCCGAGCGCACACGTGCCAAAGTCGATCGTGTCGAGCGAGAACGCGAGCCGAGATGGCGTCACGCGTGCGATCAGGACAAAGAACACCGGCACGACCTGGTCTGGGACGATCACTTGCACTGGCACGGCCAAGAAGCCGAGCGCTTCGCTCCCAAAGCGCTTGCGCTCTACGCACTTCCACATGCTTGGCTGCGGTCGGAACTTGATCTGGACAATGAACGTCCCGACGCCACTCTCGCTACCGCTGCCAGTGCTCGTAGTGGTGCTGGCTTGGACGTACCCCATGTTGGGCGTGAACTCGACGACGCCGTCGAGCGCCTTTGGTACGCGGACGTGGATCTTGAGCGCCACTTTGCCGCGATTGCACACCACGAGCTGGTGGCGATAGAGCTTCTCGTAGACGCAGCAGCCGAGGTGGAGCGCACTTGCGGCGACAAAGATCGGCACTTGCGTCGCTTCCGCTGCGACGGTGATCAAACTTGACGGGAGCGCCTCTAGCGTCTTCAGTGCCACAGTGTTTGCTTCTCCTGCCGCAGCGCGCGAGTGGCTGCTCGCGCTGTTCTCTTGCGCGAACGCGATGTCAAAGACCTGGTCGAGCAGCTGCATCGGTCCTGCCGGCGTGAACGAGAACATGATGAGTGCGCTCGCGTACGGCGCGACGACACCGCACTTTGTATGCCGCAGTGGCGTGTCCGAGCCTTCCGGGTTGTACACTGCGAGCGACTCCGCATGGTCGACCACCGCTCGCTCTTCGTCCGAGAACGCATCCTTAGTGCAGCAGCCGTCGCTTGAAGTCAGCGCAGACTCGCTGATAGCCGCTGACGTTGCTGCTGTAGACTCAGTCGAGTCGCATGCATCGCCGATAGCGATCTCATCGCCTGCTTCGTCGCCTGCTGCTTCGCCAGACGCGTCGTTTGGGTTCGGGAGACTCGCATTGCCGCCGCCAGTCTTGACAGCGTCGTTGTCATGCAGATCCGTCGCGCTAGCACTCGCTTCCAGCGACGCAGATGCATCCAGCTCTGTTGCGACTGCGCTGCTTGCGTCTCCGTGATCGTCGGAGCCAAGCACCAGATCGTCCACTTCAGGACCTTGACTGGCGTCCATCGCGTCACTGCACGCTTGTCGTGTGACCTCAAAGTGCAGCGGCAAAGCGCCTCGGTTCTCGAGCACGACGGCGATCGTCTTCTTCTCGCCAGCGACGACGTCGCAGAACGCGACCGACCGCTGCAGCAGCACTGGCACGGCTTTCTTGCACGTACACTTGACTGGGATCTCGAACGCGCCGGTCTGCGCCACGATCGGCAGCGTTGTCTCCATGTCGACTGCTGCGAGCGCAGTGAACGCCATGCGAAGCGAACAGGATATGCCTGCGGACATCCGCCCTGGCTTGTCGTACACGATCTCAAAGAGCTCGCGCACGTCTTCGTCCATTGCTCCGAGCTTGAAGTGGTTGAACGTGTTCGAGACGTTCGTGAGCGTGAACGTGAGCGCGAGCGGCTCGCCAACGGCAAAGTCTTTGAACCAGAGCACCGGCGGGTCGGCGAGGAACGCGGCGCCGTGGAACTCTTTGCCCCAGACCACTTGCTTCTGGAACACGTTCGTCTTTTGCCTCTCGCGCGCGTTCGCGAGCATGCGCTGCTCCAAGACGCTGCGCTTGGGCTTCCCAAAGCCTTTCTTCACGTGTGGCAAGTCGCTGCCGTCGCTGCTTGCCGAGCACGTTCGGATCGGCGGCAAGACGTCAGCGGAGCTCACTGGCGCGAGCTTGTGGTTGAGTTCGCGGAGGTCGCGTCCTGGGATCGGCAGCGTTGGACCACTGAGGGCTGCCATGATCGCGCCAGAGAGTGGCGCTGCAGCGTCTCGATCACTGCCGCTACTGTTGTTATTGTTGCTGTTGCTCGCCGTAGCACTGCCTCTGCTGCTTGAGCGCTCGTCATCGCCATCGCTCGCTGCACTCGTTTGCCGCGGCAGCAGCAGCGCGCTCGCGACTGCGTCGTGGTGAAAGCCCTTTGCGTGGACCTTGTCGACGATCGCTCTGCGCTGCGCAGCGTCGTGCACGAGGTTGCGACCGAGCCCAAAGCTGTTGTCTTTGAGCGTCGTCTCCTGCGATGGGTAGACGCGCACGAGCTTGCCGGTCGGGTCGAGCTGCTCCTTGCCTGTGCGCGCGAGCAAGTACGCTTTCGTGCGCGCTTCGACCGCGCTGCAACCCATCTCGGCCTGGTACTTCTTCTCGAACGCCTGCTTCTCGCGCTCAAGTCGATCGCGTCGGCGCTGGTGCACGCGCTCGACTTCGAGGCGCTCGAGGATGTCGACTTGCTTGCGCTCGATGCGCTGCTCAATGCCGCGGCGCTCCTTGTCCGCCACGCGCTTGACTGCGCGCGCACGCGTGACTTCGTGCGGGTTCTTGCCTTGACTCAAGAGCTCGGCGTACGCGCGCTTCTCGCTGTCTACGAGCTCCTGTGCGCGTCGATGCAGCGTTGCGTTCTGTGCTTGAAGCCGCGCACTCGATGTATCGAGACTGGTCTTGAGCTCCAGGATCGCATCGACGCGATCACTCCGCACGTTCTTGCCAAGCGCGAGCATCTGCGTGAGGTACCGTCGATCGTCCTGGAACGTCTCGTGCAGCCGCTGCTTCTCGTGCGTCGGTCGCATTGGCACATGCTGCTGCTGTTGTGACGACGATGGTCCTGGTAGTGTCGGTCGTGGTGCAGCTGGAGTGTCCTCAGTCGACGACTTTGAGACGTCATCAGTGTCGAGCGCATTCATGACGTGCGTGCTCGAGTCACACTGATCCAGAGCGAGCGATCAAGCGCAGGAGCAGCAAGAGCGCATCACAAGCACGCGAGCGCGACTCGAAGCGCCGCAGGACGCGAAACGACGTGACACACTTTATTAGTAGCTCCCGTATCATCAACTGGAGCGACGAGCAGCTCATTACAGTGAGAGGCTCGACCTCGACGCTCCAGAAGCACAGACCATCGACTCGAGGAAGCAAAGACGACGACACTATCCACACTGCTACTGCATTCAAGCGTTATACAATACACACGCAGGCTCGTGCTCTCGCTCGCCTTCCGTCGCTTGCCCACCCATCCACGCATGGAGCGGACAGACGCACTGCGCGCTCGCGTCTCTCTATCCACGCGCAGCGCTGCGAGAGCGAACGACAGAGTCACTCGCACTGCGCTCGTTGGTCGCATAAATACCTACCCAGGCTGGTCGCCACCCACTGCGCGACACCAGGACGCGATCGCCATCGCATCAGCGCTATCCCAGTGCGCCACTCACTCGCTGCTTAGAGCTCTTCTTGCTGACAGGGCATGAGTAGCGGCGACCCCATGCGCGTGTCTTCGAGTCCAAAGTCTGCGACGTCAAAGAGCATCTCGCTGAGGTGGTGGTGGCCGCTGCTCGCGCTCGCAGACTTGTTGCTCTAGAGCACCACGACCGAGTTCGCATGCACTGAAGCGTTAGTAACATGACCAAGCCATCACGACTCATGTCCTCACAGCGCTCCAACTTGGTCGTACCTGAGCGTGGTGCTCAAGTCCGTGGCTCTCGCCGATCACTGCGCCTGCCGCAGACGCAAGGACCTTCCAGTCGCGAGGACCGTGGTGCCCCGCGCTCATGGTCTCTTGAAAGAGCTCATCCACGTACTGGTTCTCGAGTGCGGTCCAGCACGACGGCACGGCCGCTGCTGCAGCGCTCGCGTAGTCTTTCAAGACCCACTGGAGCTGCTCCTGTTGTTGTTGCTCTGTCGCGTGAGCTGCATCGTCGCGCTTCATGCGCGCGTGCCACTGCGCGTGGAGCGCCAGCGCGTCGCTCTCGTCTTTCAAGACTGCGTCGCACACGTCCATTGCCTCTGGCTCGAGCTCCGGCACTTCGCCTTTCACTGCAAACGACTCGACAGCGTCGGCAGCAAAGTCCTCGAGACTCGCCATCTCGCCTGGCAAGCTCTGCTCGTCGCTCGCGCTCATGGGGACTGTAGCAATCGAGCTCCCAGTCGTGCGCCGGTGCTGCGCTGCGGCGTCTTGGAGCTCATTGGCTGTTGGTCCGTGCAGCAGCGCGACGAGTGATGACGACGATGACGTGTGTGGAGACTCTGCCACTGGCTGCAGAGCGGCTGCTGCTGTTGGCGTCGCCACTGCGATCTGCGACTGGAGCATCGACATCTTCTCCAAGTGCGTCGACAAGTAGCCAGGGTCCATGCGCGGCGTCCCGCTGCCGCCACTGCTGCTGCTCGGTGCACTCGCAGCAGCAGCAGCGGCCCACGAGTCATGCTTGACCTCTACAGGCGTGAGCTCTGTAAGCGTGACGCCGCACTTTGGGTTCGCAGCTTCGAGCTCACGCGCGCGCCGAAACAAGTCGTTGATCCGCAAGCCGCCAGTCGCATACGCTGGCAGTGGCGGCGGTGGTGGCGCAAGCGGCACAGGCTCTATCTCAAACGCTGCAAGACTGCTCGGCGGGGGTGGCGTCTGCGGACTCGAGAGCATGTCGTGGTCGTCGCCAAAGCCCGACGCTGTTGCAGACGGGGGAGCACTCGCAAACTCGGACGTCGGTGGCGACTCGCCAGTGTCCGACGAGTCGCAGTCTGCGAGGACCGACAAGATGTCGCTGTCGATCGCCTGGTCGCTGTTGCTTGGCGAGTCCGACGCCATGGACGACGACCAGTCTAACGAGAACGCGTGGCGCAGCGGACTCGCTGTGCTCTCGACTGCGTTCGTCGGCGCGGACGACGTCATGGTCAAGACGTTTTGGAGACTCGCGCTGCGCATGAACGAGTCGCTCACACTGCGACCCGAGCGCACGATCGTCGACGGCGCAGACTTGATGTCGCCAAACGCTAGGAACACGTCCATCTCACCGAGCGTCTCGGACTTGGAGCGGCACTTGCCGCGGCGACTCGACGCTCCAGATGCGCTTTTGCCACTGCTCCGCGGCGTGCTCGCGGTGCGGCCTTTGCGCGTTGTCTGTGGTCGCGGCGCACAGGCGCCACTGCTGGTGCTGCTGTTGCTACTCGACGTCGACGTCTGCTTGGCGAGCGCCGGTGTTGGCGCTAGTAGGGCAGACAGAACAAGACGACCGGTGAGCAAACGGCACAACCACCAACGACGCAACGGCCGACGTACTCGTGAACGACACCGGCATCGAGTTGGAGCGCGAGCGGAGGTTCTGTCGGTGGCGCGTGCTTGCAGCGACTGGTGCTGGTACGAGCGGATCGCGAGGCGGCGAGACACTTACACTGCTCCCTCCAAGCGCTGCGAGCTCAAACGCAAGCGGCGGTACGATGCCTTCGACAGTCAAACGCACACGTATCAGTGCTGCTGAGCGGCCAACGATCGCGAGAAGCAGCGGCGGAGAGACAAGTGTGTTCGTACCTTCCATGGTCGTGACAGGGCGAATCGTGCGCACGCGAGACGCACCTGTTGCTGTGCGCACTGTGGTGGCTCCGCTGTTGGCACCACCACGACTGCCTCGTCCTTTGGCACTGTGTGGCGGTGGAAAGAGACCCTTCTGTCGTGTCGAGGAGCGCAGAAGGCGAAGAAGAAGCAATGCATGCGTGTGTGTGAGAGAGTGAGTGAGTGGACAACAAGCGCAAGCTGAGCGAGAGCGAATGATTCTCATCAAAGCAAAGACGCAGTGGCCGTACTTGGTTGCTTGCTGCTGCGTCTTGCATCTGTTCGCTGTGCTTCAGTCGCTGGTGCTGCGTCAACGAGCCTTCCGAGCCGTACGCCTGTGGCCAGAGCGAACACATAAAGCGGCACTTTCACGTGAGGATGCTGCGCCGTCGAGCTCCTAGTGACAAGGGAGCTATCAACTACACAGCTAGTCACTCAGACGTACTTTGGTGCAGCCTGGGAACGTGCAGCTAAACTTGCGGTCAATCTGCGCTGCTGTGCGCCGTCGGCGCTTCTTCCCAGTGCTCGACGGCGGCACAGGCGTCTCTGGCGTCACGCACGACGACGTGTCAGTCCCTGGCGTCGTGAACGTCGATGACGTTGTCGAGCTGCTCGTGCCAGCGAGAGGCGTGGGCGACGCTGGAAGGTCCTTTGTCTCAATGTGGAGCTAGGAGTAGCGACAACAAGAGTCAGTCAGTTATGCTCGAGACGACTGGTTGATAGTGCAAACTGCACGACGACGTACATCCTGCGCCGCTTTGAACTTGGCCAGACTCACAGTCGCAGCACCAAACGGGCATGCTCCTGCTTCGTGCTTTGGTGTCATCGCCGTGTCGCGAGCGTCGTTGGAGCCTTGATCAAGTGGCTCCCACGTCGGACGCGCGAGCTTCACCGGTGACGTCCTGACAGCTCGCGCAGTGCTACTCCGCGTTCGCGAAGCGCAGCAGTCGGGCGTCGGCGAAGTGAGCGACGACACCAGAGGCACAGCGCTCGCATCTGCTGACGATGTTGCGGAGAGAAGCGTCGCCCAGTGAGTCGTTGATGGCGGCGCGTTTGCCATCAGCGCAAGCACCGGAGAGTCTGCTCGAGCCACACGTCGTTGCCGTTGTTGTTGTTGTTGTCGTTGGCAGCAGTGGTGAAGGCAAGACGCACGCTACGTGAGACTCGGCAGCACAGAGCAGCAAGCAAGTGCAGTCACACAAACAAGCGACATATAAACAAGCAAACAAGCAAGTTGTTTGTTTGCTTTGCTGCGGTTTGCTTGACAAGCTGACATGCAAGTGTGCACAAGGAAGCAAGTAGGGAGCTGCTGTAGATCTTGTGAGCGCGTACCTCGTTGACTACGCTGGTCGTCGTCGCACGCGTGCGGCAATGTGAGTCGAGCGCCGTGAGAGTCGGTTGGTCGGACGCGCGCGCACACTCACTCACGCACGTATGCATGCACTGACGTTGTGTTGCCACGAACGAACGAGTGAGGCCGATCGATTGAGCGAGTAGTGCCGATGTGGCGGTGTGCCTGTGTGTGTGCAAGGCAAGAGCGAGCCGCGCTGTCGCGACACGGCAAGTTTTGCGAGAGTGAGCCTGCCGACGCGTCGAGGCGGCGTTTGCTGTTGTTTGCTTGGTGCGCTTGGTATTGAGGGGAAGAACGGAAGGATCGCCTGGCGTGGTCGTGGTGTTCTGTTTTTCCGCGCGCGCGAGTCTCGTCGAGGCGAGTTAGTTGCTCTCTGTTGTTGGCGCTGTCTGTGTGTCTGCTGCTGCTCTTGTGCGGGCGCGGCGTTTTGGCTTGTGCGCGCGGCTCGCTGCTGCTGTCGCTGTCGCGTTCGCGTCTGCTTGGTGTGGCGCACGCACGCACGCGCAGCAGTCCCTCCTCGTCGTCTTGCGGCGACGTTGGCTGTTGTCGAGAGCGTCTGCTCAAGCGCGTGAGTGTGTGGGTGTGAGCTTGAGTGTGGGGGCAAACAACCGAGCTTTGCTGTTGTGAGTTGAGTGAGTTAGGCTCGGTCGGTTGTTCCGATTCGCGGCATACAAACATCAAGTGCGAGTGGACATGAGAATTATCAGGCGCGCAAAAACGACAATCCAGGGTCTCTCTCTCTCGGCATGCAAACAACAACATCTGGTCTCTCAAAGAGAGAGCGCGACGATTGCTCAAAGATCGCGGCATGCCTGTGCGAGGTATGCAAACCTGTTCGGCGTTCTCGAAGCGTGACCATACTCGAACCAAGAGACTCGCACATGGTCCCACGCACAGCGCATCCATCTCAACGGTCCGCTCGCAGTCTATGCATGCACACACGCACTCCTCATCCAAGCAAAGAGCGCTGACTGTGTGTGTTTCAAGCACTCCTCTTGAAGTGGCAATCGATCCGATCCGATGTGTCAGTCAAGTGTGCAAGTCACTGAGCTGAACAACGACGACCGCGACTGCGACCGACCGACCGAGTGCTACAGTGGATCCTCTTTCTTCCCCTCTCTCTTCTCTTGCCTCGGTCCGCGCTCGCTCGCTCACTCGCTTGTCCGCCGCCTCCCCTCCTCCTCCTTGCTTCTTGCTGCGTCTTGCACGATGGGGCTGGATTTGCGCGTCGGTTCATGCGCACACTCTCGACAAGCAGACGCCGCGCACACACACATGCAAGCATCCATGCAAGCAAGCAAACGTCAAGCAAATGTCAAGCGCGCGATGGCGCCCACTGCGATAACGTCGCAGCCTCTCCAGCTGCGTCTATCTACCAGTAGCAGTAGCAGACCATGCGTCGCTTCGCAGCAGCAGCTGGTCTGTGTGTCTGTGTGTGTCGACACGTGCGAGACGCTGCTCGTCGGGTTTGTGGCTGGCAAAATGCATCGCGATCGCGCACTCAATGCATTGTGAGGCTCTGTCTATCTGTCTGAGGCGCTGTCGATCTGTGCTGGTCACTACAAACGTATCGTGTGGTCTGGCGTTGCGCTTGCTCGGTTGCTCGGTTGCTCGCCTGTGCTTCTTGGGGACAGCGCTCGACAGATCAGTGCCTCTTTCGCGAGTGTCTTGACGATCGATCGATCTGTCAAGTGTCAAGTGTCATCGGTCATCGGTCATCGGTGGGTCGGTCGAGAAAGAGGGCACGGGGTGCACTTCCTAGCAGCTTGTGCTGCTTCGAAGAAGTTCTCGCGAGCTGAGCCAGAAGTGAATGAGTGTGTATCTGCGAGTGTCGAGATCGCAGTGAGCAGTGAGATAGATGCTTGACGCCCGATTCTCGCGAGCTGACAGACACCCTGGGTCCTCGACGTGAGCACCATTCACACTCACACTCAACACAGTGACCACCATGACTTCGCTCGTTCTCTCTCTCTTTACACTTGCTACAGGCACACACACACACACGCAACGAGCGACTCGTCGAGTCCACCGAGAACGCCCTGCTGCTGTCGGCCACACTGCGCACGTCTTGCAGCCTCAACATTGGCTTCGACTTCGACTCTTGTGTTTACCCCCAAGTCTCGAGTCCGAGTCCTGGTTCTTCTCCTCTCCTGTCTCTCATCGCCACGCACGCATGCATATGCACATGCACGTGCGTGTGTATGCACGTCCTTGCTCAGCTATCTGACACATCGAGAGTGGATCCATCGAGAGTGCATCCACGCTGTTGTTGTCTGTGTGAGCGGACGATTCGTGCGCTGACACACGAGCGCAGCTGCGCGCCGCGACAGCACACACACACACGCACGCGTTCTCTCTCTCACTCACTCACAGGTGCGTGAGGAGGTCACGGCGCTACTACGGTAGTCGTCGCCAGGCGCTCCTCCTCCGACCTTCGACCTGGGTCTTTCGTCTGTCAAAAGGTCTCTGCTTGTGCTTGTCGGAAGCTGCACATACAGGTTGCACATGCATGCCGGACACGCACGCTCACACACTATTCCAGTCGTGCCTTGACTATATAAAGCGCCACGACGCGCGCTGCAACGACCTACTGCTGCTGCTGTTGTTGCTGTGTTGTTGCTGCTGCGCGCTGGTTGCTGGTTGCTCTCGTCTCGCAAGCGCTTGCTCTCTTGCTCTCGCTCTTGACCTCGATCTCTCTCGACCACGAGCGCGCGACGCGACTGCCTGACAGCATGCGCGCAATCGTCGCAGTCGACTCGGCGCTGACGCTCGCGAGTGTCGATGAGGACGAGAGTGAAGCCGTCGCGCTTGCGTGTGTCGAGTTCCTGCTCGCAGAGACGAACGCCTACTACATACAGCACGTGCTCGCTCGGCGAACGGTGCAGTGCCTCTCAGACGATCTCGCGAGCAACATTATGGATGCTATCTGCGCTGCAGTTCTCCATGCTGAGTCGTCGCTCTCGACGCACCACTTTGACCACGAAGCAGATCCATTCGCAAACGTAGCAGACCGCCACGCTGTGCGCACGCTGCCATGTCGGTCGCCTGAGAAAGCTGGCAATAGTGCAGACGCAAGTGGCGCGCTCGGTCGCAGCACTGGCGGTGCGTCGTCGCCATCGCGCGACTCGCGCACGAGCAGCTCGCCTGAGAAGCTAGCACTGCACACGTCAGCTGCTGTAGTCACACGTGGCAGTGCCGCCCATCGCACGCGACGCAAAGCAGACAAAGGTACAGAGACCTGTGCATCTGTAGCGCTCTCGTCGTTGCTCAACTATGCGAGACAAGCGCAGTCAGTCACTCAGAGCCTCGATGCGGCTTGCTACGTTGCAGCAACAGCTACGACAGCAGCAGTAGCTAGTGCACCAACTGGAGCAGTCGACCGTCAAGCATACGACGCTCTGGCAGTGATGCCCGAGATCCTCGTGCTGCCAGAAGACGCAGATGAGAACCCAGTACGTCGTGCATACCATTGCTTCGCTGTCGTGAAGAGCCTCGAGTCGCTTCGACTGACACTCGAACGCACGTGTGCGTGTGCCTCTAGGACACGAAAGCGTGGCGAGCCACGTGTCTCAAGCAGCTCACGACGTCGACCAAGAAGCTGTCGTCGTTCTCCAAGTGGGCGACCGTAGCGCGCGCGTTTGCTCCGTCTGGAACGGACCCAAAAGTGTCGCTGGAGGTCGAGATCACGGAGAGCACACCACCGTTGCTGCAGCGCGACGTGCTGAGCCACTCGACGTCCGCGACGTCTGGGATCAAGATGAAGTCCAACATTGACAGCTTTGCTGCGATCAGCGACGTTGCGCCGGTCGACCGAACGCAGAGCTCGAGTCGGAGCCTCTGGGCACGCGACGCGCTGCTCGAGAGCCACAGCGCGAACTCGTCACTGTCGTCTATAGGAGCAGCGGCTAAGGCGACAAGCGCTAGCAGTAGTAACAGCACCAAGTCAACCGCAGCGACGAAGCGCAAGAACAAGACGACGACTGGCAACGGCGCGGTGCTCTTGCACGACAAGCTCTCGCGCAAGAAGAGCACAGTGAGCGGCGGTGCGAGCTCAAGCACGCTGTTTGCAAGTGGTGCGAGCGTCGGCAGCAGCACCAGTCAAGCGGCGTTTGTACCAGAGCAGTCCGACTTCAATGCGTCGGCGCTGCCGTCGTCTATACAGCTCGCGCGCGGCGTGGTGCTCTCGCAAGGCGACTCGGTCGTCGAAGGCCCCGCGCGCCTCGAGAGCCCAAACACCATGTCCCGCAAGCGCTTTGACGTGCGTCGCTCCTCTAACTTTGCTTGTTGGTTCGTGCCTGGAGTGGCCGTCGTGCTGACGATGGTGCATGGTGCTTTGGTCCGGCTGTAGCTGCACCAGAGTCTCGCGACCGACCTGTTGCTCCACTGGAACGACCGTGACATGAAGTCGAGATCCGTGGCGTCGAGCGCAGGCTCACCAGGTTTCTATCACCACGGGCACGACCTCCAGTCGCACGTGCGGCCGTACGAAGAAGTGCCAGCGGAGCCGATCCCAGCACCGCCGTACTTGTCGCCGATTGCAACAGCAGCGCTCGCGATCCCTCGCACGGTGCGTGCTGATCTCGCTCTCTCTGTGGCGCTGCTGCCAGTGTGGCTCACGTAGTCACCTCACTGTCGATATGGTGCCACAGCATCTTGCGCAGTCACTCTCAGCGCCAGCGCTGCGGGTGCGATCGCCAACGCATAGCGCAATGACTGGACGCGCTGCCACGGCTTCGACGTCCATGCGCTCGAGCGCGAGCACTGCTGCAATGCCGACACGAGATGTGCTCCTTGCGCCAGCAAAGCATCGGCCTCGCACTGCACTGGCACTCGCAAAGACACCGATGACAAGCACGCTCAGTGGCAAGAGCGCGCTCGGACGAAGTGGCTCAGCTGCTGCTACAGCCAAGTACCAGCGCGAGTTCCCAAAGCCGCAAGCAGGCGTCGTGAAGCTCAGTCAAGTGGACGAGAGCCAGCGCCTCGCGTGGATCTCGCCATGAGTCGCAGCGCACACGAGCACATCAGCACACGGAGTACACGCAGTGGTCTCTATTCCATCGTCGCAGTGACAACACACAGATCGGCTTGGGACGGCATCGCGCGGCTCGCTCTTGCTGCTATCATCGCCAGTGGAGACGACAGACGACAAGAAGGCGCAGAGCTCCAGTCGATCACCTGCCAGCAGCGCTAGAGAACATGTGACAGGATCCAGGTCAGCCACTGCTGCGATGGTTGCGAGCGTCAAGCACTTCGGCAAGCGATGGACGCACCTCGTGAGCACGTGCTGCATCGCGTCCCATTCTGGTGCTGCTGCAGTCGACCGCACGAGCGCTCCCCGACCGCTCTGCGACTGGATCAGCTCTGGTTCGTTCAAGCTGGTTCATCAAGACGAGAAAGTGAGAGAGGCAAGCCAGCGTCAGCACCAGTGTCTCGCTCTTCCAGCCTACCAGCGCCAGTCACAAGCACCAATGACGCACCGGTTCAACGCAGCGCGTGCTTGCTTTGCGAGTGCGCGAGCGACGTAGAACTGCTCGAGCGCCGCTGCTGCGCGCCGCGCGTTCGCAGTCTCGATCGCTTGCTCTTGGACTGCGACCGAGTACCGCACTGCTCGAGACACGTGCGTGCGTGCGTGAGCGATAGCGAGCACCAAGGAGAGACTGCGCGTACGACGTACCTGGCGCTTTCAATGGGAGAATCACGCGCTGCGGCGGCGGTGGCGACTGACGACGCGACTCGGTTGGGCGTGGCGGTGCCGTGACAGCGATCGCGCGGTGCTTGGCTTCTGCTTCGCTCGCTCGTGCCAAGTAGAACGCCTTGAGCGACTGACAGCGCCACATAAGCGCATGTGCAAGTGAGTGCGAGGACGAGACGATAGCGGATAGCTCACAGACACACATTGACGAACCTCTTTAGCACGATGCGCTTGAGTGAGAGGCTGTGGACGTGTCGCCTCGAGCTCGGGCTCGCACTCGGGCTCACGTGGCGCCTTCGCATCGCTCGCATTGGCGTCAGCGCTGACGTTAAAGTGTGTCTGGAGCACGCGAACGTTCGGCTCGATCGCTGCGCTCGGTTCGTCCACTGTCAGTGCGTCGTCACTGCTGTTGTTGTTGTGCTCGTTGTCGTCGTCACTGAGCACTTCCCAGTCGTCGTCGTCGTACACGTCGCTCGCAAACTCGCTATCGCTCAAGTGGGCGTGAACATGCGCCGTCTGCTTGGTGCTTGCGCTGTCAGTCGAGATGAGATCAAAGCTATCGACGCTGTCACGCGATGTGCTGCGAGAGCGCAGCGAGTACAGCGCGTCCATGATGCTTCTTCACAGATGCACGTGTGTGAGTGTAGCGATCGGCGACTGACTGACTGACTGGCTGGCTGCAAGCGAGCACGTGAGCAATGCAGCAGCAGTGGAAGAGAGCGGCAAGCCCTGCGTGTGCACACGAGAGCGAGCGCGAGGGAGAGCGTGCGCTCGTCCTTGTCAGCTTGACCTTGCCTTGTTCTCAGGTCAACTCCACTTAAGTACGAATACCGTTTGGCAGGCATCATACTGACAAGCAAGGCGACCTCAGCTCAGCGCGTGCGCTTCGTCTTGCGTCCGTCGTGACGGCCAGCGCTCACCCCCATGGACGACAAGACATCGTACGAGTGCGCTCGTGTAGGTGCGTCCTGTGACTAATTGAGAGCAGTGGATACAACAAAACAGAGACTTCCTAGGTCCAGCAGAGCAAGAGCAACGCCGCTCACTCACGAGCAGCAAGCGCCGCTACTTGTCGTGCACGTGGCTGCACGTCTTGCACTTTTTCGAAAACGCCTTCGCGACGAACGCGCGGCACGCGCACTCGCTGCAGTCGTCGCGCTTCTGGCGCTCGCGCTCGGCAGTCGCGTCAAACTGCGCGACGCCAGCCATTGCATGGCCGATCGCGTCGTAGAGACACTGTGCGGCGCGCGGCTGCGGGACAGCGCCACTTAGGATCTCCTCTGGCGTGAGCTTCTGGCCGTAAAAGTTGCTGTTCATCTCGGATCGACACGTGATGAGCGCGCCGTGGAGCGAGATGCCGACAAAGAGCCCGCGGCTGTGCGAGTAGCTGTAGTTCGCATTGAAGCCGCCGCGACTTGCTGCCGCCTGCGCGTTCGCTTCGCGGCCGTACGGTCCAACAGCGACGCTCAACGCGCCGCCGACGTTCACTTGCGTGCGGTGGAAGACCTTGACGGCGTTCGCTGACCCGAGGATGATCATGAACTCGACGAGCTCGCCGCCTGCTTCCAAGCCGCCGCCGATACCTGCTGTGCCGATCGCAGACGGCGCAGACCACGTCCCGTCCTCGCGTTTGGCGATCACAATGCCCGTGCCGACCTTCGCAGTGATGAGCAAGCCAGCTTTGATGACTGTGAGGAACGCTAGGCCCTGTGCGCGCTTGAGGAAGCTCACTGGGATGTACCGGTCGCTCTCCGCGCCGTAGTCGGGTCGGAAGAAGTTGCCAATGATGTCAGCGGCGTTGCGGCACTCTTGCTCGAGCGAGCGACTGTAGGGCAAGTGCAAGCGCGTCTTGGGCTCGTGCGGGTTCTCTTTGTGGCAGTTGGCGTACTGCGAGTTGAGTCCGTCCTGGAAGTACTGCAGGATCGGCGCGCAGATCGTGCAGACGCGCTGCGGGTGCGCGGGGTCGTAGTCTTTCAAGTCGCCCGTGACCTGGTCTGGCGAGATGAGCATCTTCGCTGGCGAGCACGAGTGACAGACGCTCGCGCTGCACTTGCGGCACCGGTGGCGCCGGCGCTTGAGGTCAAACACTTCGCTGCAGATCGAGCACGTCGGGTTGTCTGCGTACCGATTGAGCGTGAACCGCGACGACGGCGTGTGGCTGCCCGAGCCGGAGCTCATGCGCGCGACGATCGCGTCGTGGCTCCCATCGCTGCTGCTCGTGACGCTGCTGCTCCGGTGGAGCTCCGACTCGGAGTGCGGTCGGCGACTCGCTGTGCCAGAAGACCGGTCGCGCAGTGGCGGGTTCGTCCCTGCAGCTGACGTGACGACGACTGTCGACGCCGACGCCGGGCGAGCGCCTTTGCCGGACTTGCTGTGACTGCTGCTGCCCTTGGCGTGGACCTTGACGAGCTTCTTGCGCTTCTTGTCGTCTGGAATGAGCCGCACGAGCTGCAGGAGCATGTGCTCGAGCATGAGCGCGCTCCCAAAGTACGTCCCGAGGCGGTCGTAGAACACGCTGGCTTTCAAACCGCCCTGACCGTAGAGCTTGCAGTCGCGCTTGAACGCTGCGACGACGTCGTCGTTGTTCCGGTTCGCGCCGCGCACGGCTGCGAGCATGCGCTTGTAGATCGCACTCGCTTCGTCGCCAGTCGCAGCAGGCGGGACCACGAGGTCTTTTGTCTTGACTGGAGCGTCTGTGCTCGTGCTCGAGACGTCGTCTGGTGCGTCCGATGCGTGCTTGTCCTTCTTGCTCGCTTTCGTCTTGGGCTTCTTGGGCTTCTTTGGCGGTCGCTTTGGCACAGCAGCCGCCGCCGTGCCGGGCAGTGGATCTGGGAACCGCGCGCCGCACTGCGGACAGAAGCGCATCTCGCGCATCGGCTGCGTACCGCACGCTGCACACGTCGCCATGCTGCAGCGCTCGCCTCCCTCTCGCGGTCCGCGACTGTCGTGGCCGCCGCGAGGAGCTGTCGTCGCCCGTGCTCTTGCTCTTGTTGTTGTCAATCAGAAGGTCAGTTCGCTCGGTCCGCCGACAATCAGACATATCGCGTTTTTCGAGCATACAAATTTCAAGTCTTTTTCATACTAAGTACGATCGATCACATTGATTATGTGCCTGTTGAAAATCAAGGCGTCGTCGTCGTCCAACACCTCATCAAGCAGCACATCATGGCCGCAGCGCGCACCAACGTGGCGCTCGTGACCGGCGGCAGCAGCGGCATCGGCTTTGCAGTCGCGAAGCTGCTGCATGCGCGCGGCTGGCGCGTCGCGCTCACGTCTCGCGACCTCGCGCGTGCACAGAACGCAGCCGATGCGATCGCACCAGCCGATGTGCTCGCTCTCGCCTACCACGCGCCGTCACGCCATGCAACGAGCGACTCGACAACGACAGCGACGACAACTGCTGCGAGCGACGTCGTCACGCACGTCACGCGCGAGCTCGGTCCGATCACAGCACTCGTGAACGCAGCCGGTGTCTCGCGCGACAGTCTCCTCGTGCGTCTCCAAGACCGCGAGCTCGACGACCTGTTGCTCACGAACCTCGTGGGTCCGATCCAGATGACGAAAGCTGTCGCAAAGTCCATGATGCAGCAGCGCCGAGGTACGATTTGTAGCGATAGCGCGTCGTCCGCTAGTCATTGAGAGAGACTGAACTCGCACCTGCCTGATGTGATCTACAGGCAGCATTGTGAACATTGGGAGCGTCGTCGGCGCAGCTGGGAACGTCGGACAGACGGCGTACAGCGCATCGAAAGCCGGACTCGTGGGCGTGACCAAGTCGCTCGCAAAGGAGCTCGGGAGCCGCAACATCCGCGTGAACCTCGTCGAGCCAGGCTTCATTGCAACGGACATGACTGCGAGCATGACGGACGCTGCGCGCGCTCGGATCCTCCCAAACGTCCCGCTCGGTCGTCTCGGCAACCCGACGGACGTCGCGCAGCTCGTTGCGTTCCTCGCAAGCGACGACGCCGCGTACATCACAGGCCAGTGCATCCGCATCGACGGCGGATTAGTGATTTAGACCCCATGGGGCACTACAAACGAAGTGATGGTACTGTCCACACGACTTGGACAGTTAGTCGTTCAATTGATCCGATTGACTGCTACGGCTGGAGGCTCGAGGTGAATGCCGGCGCTGCGTGCAGAGGCGCAGATGCACTGACGCTTGTAGCCGGTGCTGGTCCTGTGCGCTGCTGCAAACCACAACCAGAACGACATGAGTGTTTGATGAGGTATGACAAACCGAGATGACACAGGCGACGGACCTTGTCAGCGCCAGGTCGGAACGACAGCACGGACGGATGCGCTGTCGCGCGGCGCTGGTGCGCGATCTGCGCTTCGTTGATCTCTTTGTTGAGCCACGTGATGACTGCGCGTGTGCAGAAGCAATGCGTGAGTCGTCTTGCAAGTGTCCACATCCGTCGCTTGTGTGATGGACGTACCTTGTTGGTTCGACGCGAGGAGCTTGTTGCTGTCGTCGAGCTTCTGCTTGAGCTCGCTCACCGTGTCCTACAGCACACACACACAACAATCGTCAGTTGCGACGCTGGATCATGCACACAACTGGCCATATCGTCGCGTACCTTGAGCGCCAAAATGTCGTCGTCGCGCTTCCGAAGGTCCTCGCGCGTGCTCTTGAGTTCGCGCACAAGCTCATCGCGCTGCGCTTGCTTCTCGTCCAGGATCTATCGCCAGCAGCAACAGGCAAAGCGACCGCAGGCATGAGTCGCCACTACGTCGAGGCGTCTTTCAGCTGCCTCCTACTCAGATCGACAGTCGTGAGGACGCACCTGCTCCTGCTGCTTGATGATCTTGGCTTTCATGCGCATCTTGCTCCGCAGCGCGTGGCTCTCGTGCTGAATGCGCTCAATGATCTCGTTCCCCTGCACGCGTGGCACCACCATGCGAGTCTTAACAACCAGCACAGAGGCAGCGCACCAGTCGCTCTCTCTCTACCAGACGCACCTTGTTGATCTCCGAGATGCTCAGCTCGAGCTTCTGCTGCAAGCGCGCGTGGTTGTCGCGGTACATCTTGAGCGACTCCTCGACTTCGTGCTTGTGCACGTGCGCAGCATCTAGGAGCTCTGTTGTCTTGGCGAGCACGCTGTCTTTGTCGCGGAGCTGCTGCTCGAGCGCACTCGCGCGCACGTTCGACTGCGTCAGCTGCTTCTCGTGCTCAAACACGCGCTGGTCGAGCGCTTTGTTCTGTATCCGCAGCGCCTGGAGCTCGTCGCTGAGTGTCGCGTTCGTGCTGCGAAGGTCGCGCGTTTGGGTCTCGAGCTGCGCGAGCTGGAGCTCGTGCTCGTACTTGAGCTTGCTCAGCGCTTGGACCGACGCGTCGCTCGTCTCGAGCGCTTGGCGCACGGTCCGGAGCTATGGTATTGAGGTTGTTAGACACACACACAGAGCAATAGGTAGGCGAGTTGGCCGCGCCGTGAGCTTAGTGAGCGTACCTCGTCGTCGTACTTGGTCGTTAGCGCGCTGAGCTTGTGGCTGAACTCGTCTTCGCGCTGCTTGAGGACAGCGGCCGCGTGCTCGCGCTGGGCATTCAGGTCGTCTGCAAACTTGAGTTTCTCAGTCGAGAGCGCGGCGTCGGTCTGCTGCGTAAGCGTATCGAGCTGCTTCTGGAGCGACGACGCACTCGCGCGCGTCGTAGTGAGGTCGTTAGTTGTGCGAAGGAGCGAAGTGGCGAGCTGCCGCTTGTGCGCGTTCACTTGCGCAAGACGCGCTGCGAGGTACGTCTTGATCGCAGCGTCGTCGCCTGGGAAGAACTGGAGCGAGAGGTGCGTCAAGTGCTTGAACGGGTTCGTCTCGACGATGCTGAAGACCGACTTGTGTTCACTGTCGCACGTCTGGAGGACTGCGAGGTAGCTCAGTGGCACAGGGCCTTGCGACCGCGCGAGTGGGTTCGTTACGCCTGCGTTCGAGTCGGCTTCGCGTGTGTTGCCTGTTGGCGCTGCGGCGCTATCGTGGCTGGCAGTGGCAGAGTCACTGGTCGTGCTTGCGCTGTCAGTGGCAGACGTCGAAGGCTGTGGCGTCTGGACTGCGGCAGCAGCGCTCTTGCTGTCTTTCAGACAGCACTGCAAGAGCTCAATGAGGTTCGTTGGGAACGTCGCAAAGTCCACAAGCAAGCGCTGCTGCTGCTTGAGGTCGTGGAACTCGTCCTCGGAGACGCTCCAGAGGTACAGAAAGAACGGATCCACGCCGTCGTCGTCGGTGATCTCGACGCGGAACACGCGCTCTTTCTGGTTCGTCGCAGTGCTTTGCTAGAGATGTACACAGGAACCGAGCAGTAGAGTGAGTCACAACACACAGAGCACGAGCGATCGCACACAAGACCATGCGAGCGTCGCAATAGACGCCGAGGAATGCGCAACGAAAGCGATAGACACATCAAGAGACAGACAAAAGACGTACGCGAACGCCATGGAGCAAGCGGATCGTGAGCTCCTGGAGCTTCTCTTCGCGGTCCGGCGCTTGCACGAGCACGTGCAGCCGCCGGTCAAAGAGCGGTGCGTCGCGCTCGAACTGCTCCATGCTGCTGCTGGTTTGCCGATTTGAGTTTTTCGCGCGGGATGACAAGGCAATGCGTACTGGAACGATCCTACAAAATACGAAAATCTGCCTTGACTTGACACTCAACCTTCATCACGTTTCTGGAAGACCCCAACAATATACCAGCCTTGACTTGACACCAAGGCTACGCAGACACTGCTCAATTGTTCAAAAAGAGGCTGTATTATCGTCGTTCACTTGGATGTTCATCGAAGGTTGTTCCTCCAGCTTGAGCTTCAACTTCCTCGTGTGAGTGATTGCGAAGAATGCTCCTCTCAAGGTCCTCTGGGGGACTCTCCGCCACTTTGCGTCGCATGGCCATGCTGACTGCATCAGGTAAGCATTCTCTACACTTTGGTCGCGGTCAACCACACAATGTTGGTCGTGTGTGCCGCATATAGCAATGTACAACGAACATAAATCGCTGTCCTCAGTCACTGCATATAATGCGATGAACATCCATTCCCAAATTCATGTACTTCGGTCTACCATATCACCATCACGGTCCCATGTGCTCCCGAGTCTTGAATTGGACAACAAGCGCACACTTCGTACCGAACGGTATGCAGAATGGCTCCAGCAGTATGTCTGGTAGCACTTTGGGATAATTGGATCGACACTGCGAACTCAATGTCAGGTATCACAGCAAACCAAAACCCGATCGAAAGCCACCACAAGCAGATCAAGAGAGCGGTTTCCAACTGAAAGTCCACCAATGATGCTATCACTTTATGCTCTCTCGGGTGCGGAAATATCAAGGTCGGTCCATACGTGTTCCAACAGCTGCTCGCAAAGCTAGCAGGCAGTATTTTTTTACTATCAGAGCACGCGAAGATCTTTTGACTATCCAGAGTACGCGAAGATCGTGAACTCATTGACGGGCAAAAAGGCTGTGCCCCCCAACTTCCGCGCCATCGACGCTTGGTTGAATGATAGCAGACTATATGTGTGGCGTGTGGACATTGAGATAGCGGCATTGATGTTCTGGGTGCGATGAGCTCACGAGCACTCCCCTAGAGTCTTACATTCATGGAGTTGGCTGGTATGCAAGGCAATTTACTGTTATTCCATCAGAATATTAGCCTTCTACTCCTTCTTGACTACCACCCGCTCTACGATATACTCGTTGAGCAGTCCATGAATGTCGTCCCATGGCTTTGAGATCCAGCGTCCAAGAGCGCAGCGTCCATCTTGAGAAGGCGCATCGCATCATCGAGACCGTTGTCGCGACTTTCACTTGAGCGCTTCTTTTAAGTACGCGATTCACTCTTGTTTGTTACCTCGACCGGGTACTTGCGCATCTCTTATGCGCAGATCATTCGAACTGTTCTCTCTTCAGTGCATGTCGACACAGACATGGTTAGTGGCAGCCTTGAAGTGGTCACGAACGTGCACAATACTTCGTAATACGCCTCGTACACTCTCATAAACGCACTGCGATCCTGCTACCCGGGTAGCGCAGCGCAGAAGGCAAATCAGGGAAAGGGTTCGTCAATTTCCAAGCGCATCTTCTAGGCTTGTAACGCCGTCGGCATCTCTCATCATCAACTTCTTGCTGCTCACTGCACCTATGTCATGTGCAGTTGTCATGAACACATCTATTCGCGATCAAGTCCTATACTTGGTGTCCTCACGGCTTCTGCTCGTATCTCATAATCGCATCACAAGATTCTCAAGAGACGCTTTCCAGCGCGGAACGCCCCGCGGCACCAAGTGGAGAAAGAAGCGAGAACAACGGCGACGCAAGAAGACGCGAAGAGCAATCTTTCGGAGTCCGCGCATCACACAGCACCCGCGACACCAACGTGCGTCGACTCGACCGCACCAACGCGAGTTGTCTTCGGTGCAAGTCTGTCGTGGAGAGTACTGCCATGTCTCTGGAGAGAACAAGGTCCAGACCTGCCACGTGAGCTTGCACCGACGCAACGGATGCTACGCTGAACTGCTCGAGTTCCTGCCGTCGTTCAAGACCGCGTCATCTGCCGCCTACATCGACGCACTCCACATCGTCTTTGAGGTTGTGAACGAGCTCCTCGCCATGTCGGCCGCACTTCCACGCTTCTTCCTCTTCTGCCAGCGCCCGAAAGCACTGCGGCATGTCGTCGAGCGCGTGCTGCCTCGGGACCAATCTCGCAACGTCGTCGTTGGCTACAGCGACTGGGCTCGACACAGCGTCGTCCGTGGCCACCCACACATGCTGATCCACTCACTTCGAACAGCCTTCAAGCAAAGAGCACGCGTGCTTGATGTCAACGAGCGCTTCACGAGTCAACGCTGCTCGACATGCCGCTCTACGTCGAAGCTCACACGCATGCTCTTTCCACACGTCGTTGACGGCGTGTTCTACGGCGGTCGCCTGTCGTACTCAGTCTTGCGCTGCACAAACAGTTTTTGCAAGATGTGCACGACCGCGACGTGAACGCTGCAAAGAACACCCTGCTCGTGACGCAAGACAAGCTCGACGGTCAAGCTCGTCCGTCGTACTTAGTGCGTCGCCAAGAGGAGTGCCGTACTTAGTGCGTCGCCTAGAAAGCGCGCTGGATCAACGACTCAGAAGCTAACCTGCTCACACGGTCAAGCCCGTAGTCTAAATAATTTGGACGATGTGGTCCAAATTCACCGAGTATGCCGAGGGCATCGTCGAGATCGTCGCGCAAGCGGACGCGACCGCGGCTGCTGCGGTCGCTGCGTCTGCGACGAGCGAAGGTGCAGACGCACCTCATGCTGTAAATGGCAGTGCGAGTCAGGCAGCAGCGCAGTCGCCGCCGCGGTCCGTGAAAGGCGCGCTCTCGGGCGAAGAGATCTGGTCGCGCTTTGCGTCGATCGTTGCGCCGCCTGCTGACGGCGCGCCACTGTCGCAATCGAGCGCTCCTAGCACTGCCACTAGCGACGCTGATGCACCGCGATCTGCGCCACCGTCGCTCGTCCAGCTCCGCACTGCTGCCTCTGTTGCAGGAGGAGGAGGAGCTGCACCACTCGTGACGCCATCCGACAGTCCGTCACAGCAGCGCGTCGCGCATATGAACGACGCAGACGAAGACGAGCAGGAGCAGTACATCTGCGAGCTCGAGCGCGCGCTGCTGCAGCGCAAGAAGCAGAGCGAAGCGCTCGAGAAGAAGGTACGAACGCACTTACAAACAGGCAACTGAGTCGCTCACTCGCACTCACGATCGATCGATCGATCACTCTCCATGACGACAGATGTACGAGCTCGAGTACCAGCACGAACAGGCACTGGCGCGTGAACGCAGCCGCATGGCGCAGGACAAACTGGACGCGGTACGTCGCTATGCGCAGTGCTTGTACGAGGCTTTGGCCATCTCTCTCTCTCTCTTGCTCACGTCCGCCGTGCCACTGATGTAGGACAAGCGCATCGCTGCGCTCACACAAGAGATCGAGATGTTGCGTGCGCAAGCAGCAGCGCCACGGGTCACAGAATCAGTCATAGCGGAGGGCAAGCGCGATCGTTCGATCGACGCAGCGACAGACGCAGCGCTCGAAGCCACCGTCGCGCGTCTAGAGCAGCAGCTGCGCGACTTGAACGCGCGCTGCAGCACACTCCAAGCGACGCTCGACCACGTGCGACACACTGGCTCTGGCGCAGAGTTACCAGTGCCAGCTGACGTGACTGCGTCGCTTCACGCAGCAGCAAGCGCCTCGCGCGTCTCGCACTTGGTCCAAGTCGCACAGTCGCTGTCGACGACCTTGCGCTCTATCACGAACGACAGAAGCAGCAGTAGTGAAGGCGACTTTGTCGCACCACACACCAGTGAAGACGCTCTCGTGGCTCAGGTGCGCCAGCTCGTGTCTATTGACGGTGCTCGAGGCTCGAGCGACCACGCTCACACTGACTGTCTGGACCACATAGGTCCTTGAGCTAGCGACGCAAGTGCGTGACAGCGTCGAGTGCCACACTGCGCACTCGTCAGCGCTGGCGCAGACTGTCGAGGCATTCCTGGCGCGCCACTGCGACGCACCGTCAGACGCATCAGACGCATCGCTCGCAACTGTGCAGCAGCAGCTTGAGAGCGTGAGCGCGCGTCTTGCAAAGAGCGCAGTCGATGCGACAGAAGCTGCGCGCGTGCTCGCAAAGCTCCGCGCGCTCGAAGACAACGAAGAGACGCAGCTGAAGCAGACGCTGCACTTGCAAGCGCAAGTGCGGAGCATGCAAGCGAGTCGCGAGCGAACGGACCAGTCGCTCCAGCAAACGGTCTCGCGCGAAGCCGAGCTCATTGACGAGCTCGATGCGCGCGACGATACGATTCGGCAGCTCGAAGCGAGTGTCAAGCAGGTGCGCGCACCATCACTCACTGTCTGCCTTTCGCCTTCACGTCTCTAGTCCCCACTGCGCCTGACTGACTGACTGACTGACTATTGTAGGTGCGAGCGAGCATGGAGCACCTCGCGCAAGAGCTCAAGGACGCGCAGAGCTACGTACGTCCTCCTCTCTCTCTCGTGGCACTGGCGATGCGCTGTTGTCTACGAGTGGCGCCTGTCGGTCTCACACTCTATCGACTCGCTCTTGCTCGCCAATCGCCTGCTATAGACCGACGAGCTCGAGGGCTTTTGTCGCCGCCAGAAGAACGAGCTCGACATCCAACGCCGTCGTGTGAAAGAGCTCGAAGCGCTCGAAACGCAGTTCCGCGAGCTGCAAGAGCAGGAGCAGGAGACGCGAGCGCGCGCGAGTGAGTTTGAACAAGGCTACGTGCGCGTCTTGGGCGAGATCGAGACGCTGCGCGCCGAGTCAGAAGCCGAAAGCCAGCGCCTCGTTGCGACGTCGGAAGCGCACGCTGCGTCGACAGAGAACCAGACGATCTTTGACCTCGAGGCGCAGCTCTCAGCTGCCGAGGCTGACAAGCAAGTCGCGCTCCAAGACGCTGCGCACCTGCAAGCGAGCGTCGACGCGCTCGAAAGCGTGCTGCACCAGTTCCAAGTCGACCAGAAGCAGCTCCGAGAGCGACTGCTGCAGCTCGAAGACGCACTTGCGAGCGCCAATGCGCAGCTCGAGTCGCAGCAGCAGCAGCAGCGTGAAGACACGGCGTCTGGACGTGCGACAGACGACAGTCGCGACCTCCAGCGCGTGATCGACGTGCTCGCAAAGAAGACGCTCGAGTGCGAACAACTGCGCGAGGTGCGTCTCATCGCTGACAGAGTTGGAGGGGACAGAGCTCGAGCCACTGGGTCGAGTCCAAGGCGATAGATAAGCCCACGTGCTCATGATATGGTGCGATGTGTGTGTGACTAGGCGCTCGAGACGACTGCAGCGCAGTACTCGGCAGCAAACGACGTGCTCGACAAGCGCCTCGCGGCTCAGCTCGTGGTACGCACTGCGTCGCATTCGCCTACTCGCCTCAATCGCTCTCTCGCTTGTACACTTTAGAGTCACGGCTCATGCATCAACATCCTCATGGGAGCAGGTGGCGTACTGCGAGACCGAGAAGAAAGTCGAAGTGCTCCAGCTCATTGCGCGGATGATGGTACGTCTTTGAGCGTAGTCTACGCGCTTGCGTGCAGTCACTCACGCTGTTGATGTGATATGAACTGGATCGACAGGGCTTCTCTGAGGATCAGAAGCGGCGCGTTGGTCTTGGGTTCCCAGTCGACGGCAACGGCGGCGGCGGGCTGTTCTCGTCCATCTTGGGCTTTGTCGCACCGCCGCCACTGTCGTCTGCTGGCGACGGAAGCACCGCTGCTGCTGCTACAGTCAGCATCGATGGCAAGAGCTTTGCCGACATCTGGACTGAGTTCCTACTGAACGAAGCGAAGAAGTAGTCGCGGTCGCTGCTCCACGTCTGAGGTGCGACACAGAGCGACTCGCTCGATCGCGCACAAGTTCGCCAGCTCCATGTACGCGCGAATGAGTGAGTGGCACAACGTTCTTGAGTCGGAACTTGCTGGCGTTCATTAGTACGTGTGATCATCGGGCACCGTTCCATCGTCGTCATCATGTGAGCCTTTGGGGTATGAATCATGTACATTGACAGTTGAGAGTGCAGACCTAGTGCTCTTCACTACACTTGACAGACAACGCAGCGATCACGGGCGCGTCGCCATCATGAACGCCGACATCACTGCGTAGATGAGGATAAGCGCGAAGAGGAGCTCATGCAACGCTCCTGGCACCGCAGGCTGCTCAACGACGACCACTGCATCGTTGGGTTGATCATCGCCTTGGACAGCGTTAGTCGGAACGCGGATCCGAGTCACGTACTCCATGAAGCGAGTGCGCATGCGCTCGAGCGCCTTCTTTGTGTGATTGCTCGTCACGACGTCTCGGATCGTCGTGGCAGTCGTCTGACCGAGCGCACCGCCGACCTGGCCCATTGCATCGCCGACGACTTGGCGCCACGGATCGCCTCGCTTCACGCTCGCGCTGACTGTGCGCATGAGTGTTTCGAGAAGACGCTTCTTCACAGCGTGCGCATTGAGCTGCACGATCGCCGAGTTCCCGAGGTCTGTCGTTAGCGCTGCGGTCGCTGTCGGTGTCAAGAGGTTCTGCCGCATGATCTCGTTCCGGAACCCAGCAGTCATCTCGGCGAACGCGTGCGTCAGTGCATCGACAGCGTTCGTTCTTCTCACGTCGACGTTGAGAGCTTGCGTCCTCGCTTCGTCGACAGTCGGAGCAGGAGCGTCGACTGGAGTCGATCTGCTGTCACTTCCAGCCTCCTCGCCGCTCCGTGCCTGGTTGGCTGCGTTCAAAGGCGCGAGAGTGTCGAGCACCATATTCGCCGCGACTTGGATCGCCTCCTGCACGCCCACGTCGTAGAGCGTTCCCGCAAGCACAGCAAACTGCTTCATCGTCATCCGAGGGATGGTCGGTGCGAACACAGGCGCCTCGGGTGGTGTCTCGGGCTCTGGATCAGCCTCCGGTTGAACCGGGTCGACCTCTATGTCGAGCGCTGGAGCAAAGTCGCTTCCGCCCACGCCGTCAGCATTCGGAGCAACGTCGCCGCCAGACATGCCGTCGACAGCGCCACCTGTCGTGACACCAGCGATACTGTCGACCATGATCCGTGAAATCGCGCCTGCGATCGCCTCGGCGCGCTCCGCGCCCGTTGCAGCCGTCGCGATTTGTCCGACGTTGTTAATGAGACCACTGGGTCGGTACTCGCCATTGATGGCGCTGTCGGCGCCTGTGATGATCACGTCCATCGCTGCGCCTCCTGCGATGCCGCCTGCAATGGCACCAGGCGGCCCGCCGACGATCATGCCGCTAATGCCACCGGTAGCGACGCCGATGCTCCGTGACGCGCTCTTGAGAGCTCGCTCGCCGCGCTCGTTCGCGCCGATCGCGTAGCAGAAGCCGCCTTTCACGTGGCCGACGACAGGAATCGCGTCCGTCATGCCGTCGGCGACACTTATGAGCTCAGAGCCAGCACGAGTGCTGGCTTGTGCCGTGTAGCTGGCACAGCTCTTTGTGGCGTTGTTCACAGATTGGATCTGGCCGAATGTCACTGCGCTCGCGAGTCCGACCGTGGCAGTTGCTGTCGCCATCACTGCGGCTTCTCCGACGTGGCGCACGATCGTGCGCTTGGCACACTCCGCCGTGTGGCTCGCAGACGCCCTGACCGCGTCATTGAGCGACTGGACTTGTCCGAGCGTCGCGCCAGCGAGCACAGCGGCACTCGCAGTCGTGATACCGCCACTGATCGTCGAGATTTCGTTGCCCATCGTAGCCACTCAGGTGTGCCTGGCGCGTCGGACTTGACAACCAACTGTGTAGATGCTTGGCGTGTCGTGAGCAGGCGTTGGTCTCGAGGCTGCAAATTGGAGAATGGCATGCGCACACAGCTCGCTGCTGTTGACCAAGGAGCCACGGCCACCTGTCGATGAGAGCGGACCTACCCACCAGCGACTTTGCTCCATCTGGCAAGTGGAGTCACACACCCACTGGACCCAGCTGGATACTCACTGTTTCACAGAAGAACACTCGAGCAAGAGCAATGAGCGCATCTGGAGGTCTCCATATGTCGAGAGAACGTGTGCCAACACTTCGACAACTGCTCTCCTTACGACAGCAGTTGCTGCTCGAGTGGGAGAGTTGTGGCATCCGAGTGAACCTACTGCTCCACCCGAGCGCACACATACACATGGACACATTTCAAGGATTAACTCACTGCCACTGCTTGGTTGACGGAGCAAAGCAATGGTCGGATAGCGAGTGTGTGTGTGCTGCGGATATCGTCGTCCATGTGCATCGTAGGTCTAGCGCTTTGCTTTCATGTGAAGGGCACATCGACTCGACTCCCGTGTTGTTCGAACAGCGCAGTGCCTCGACTGCAGTCAAAAGTACGTGCCATCCTACACGCTGCTCTGTCTTTCACTCACATGACTCAAGCGGAAGTATATCCTCGCATACCAGCAATCGCCCTGGTGTAACGAAGAAGCTGCTGTCAGTCGAGGTCGTCGACGGCGCTCGCATTGACTCGAGCCTTGAGATGCGTGGCGCTTTTGAAGGGATTGGATGCTCTAAAATAGCAGTGGTACACTCAATGTGAGCCCAAGTGCTCGACAACTTGCGCTTGAGCACAGACATCGCGCCGTGCATCGTCTTGAGCACGCTCGTCCGAGCACGATAGCTCGAGAGCACGCACTGCCGGACGCATGCCAATCAAATGGTTCCCTGGTCTGCGACCAGTCGAGCTTGCTCGCAACAGTGGCAGTGGCGGTGATGAAGCACGCGATCGACACGCCACATCAGGCGCTGCAGTTCCCAGACCGTCACACGACGTTGCAGCCCCCGTTCCGGTACGCGGCTCGAGCATCGGCGCGTCCGTGCAGCCCGAGCTCGCGACGTCGAGAGAAGTGGACACCCGCCGCTGCATGCTCGAGTGGCTCGAGCGGCCACCAAACTTCCAGACCATCATGTGGCAGCCCACACTGGGCGTGAGGGAGCTCGAGAAGGCAGACGCATGAGAAGCTGCGTACCGCCGGCTCATGGACCACGTGAACACGCAAACAAAGAACAGCTGGAACACCAACACGACGAAGGCTCGTCTCCGCTACATGCTCAAGATGTTCAACGCGACCAAGCAAAGCGTCGAGCACGCGGACTTTAGGGTCACAGAGCTCGATCGCGCGCGTGGCATCACGAACGAGCAGCAGAAGCGCAACGCCATGTTCTACTTCTACGACCGTCTCGACGCACTCGTATCGACCTCGGGGATAGCTGCATCAGTCGCTGTCGCTTCGAGCGACAGCAGCCGTCTACAGTCTGACGCACCGAGTACTCGGGCGACACCACGTCGCAAGAAGACCCACGCGCACGTCGTGGATACGAGCGACAGCGACAATCCCAAGCGCGACGCCCCGAGTACGCGGACTTTAGGGTCACAGAGCTGCCAAGGCACACGCACGGGCTACATCAGTGCCATCAGCACTACCAATTGATTTGCTGGTACCTCACATGCAACGTGACGTCGAAGCAACGCCGAGTGCTGTGATCGCTACCAGCGCTGCGGTTGAAGCAATGACGACGAGGCCAGAGACTGCAGTGCTCTCAGCGCCTCAAAGCCAGCATTGGGCACTCCGTGATCCGCTCGTAGCTGCGACGGTTGCTCCAGTGCTCACGTCTGGAGCCATCGCAGAAGCAGCTGGAAAAGCGATGGAGCAGAGACTTCGTGCAGCGCTTGAGATTAGTGCTATGACTTCAACTGTGCCAAAGGCAGTATCAATGCCAGCGATAGCAGTACTCCCAACGCCAGCACCGAAGCCAGCTCTGCAACAGGCACTAGCACCGAAGCCAGCTCCACAACAGGCACCAGCACCGAAGCCAGCTCCACAACAGGTGCCGGCACAAGCGTCAGCAGAAGTTCCAACGCCATTGCCGAAGTCAGCTTTACACCAGGCGTCAGCACCAGCTCTAATGCCAACACAAGAGCCAGCGCCAGGGTTAGCGCCAGCTCTTGCCCGTGCTCAAGCTCCCGTACCATTCAGCAGCTCCAAACCAGTACCTCTGTCTGCGGCGCCATCCACGCCAGCGACAGCGGCGGCACCAACACCAAAGCCAGTAACACTACCAGCTCCAAAGCCAACGATAGCGCCAATGACAGACTCAAACCCAGTTACAGCACCAACCGCAACTTCGAAGCCAATTTCAGCCACAGCCCCAGCGCCAGCGCTGACGGCAGCACCAGAGCCGAGATCAGCTCCAGCATTAGCACCAAAGCCAACGTCAGCACCAACTCTAGCGTCGGCACTGACACCAGCACCAGTATCAGCTCCCACGTCAGCACCAACGGCGAGGACAACAACAGAGCCAAAGCTAGCAACAGAACCGAAGCCAGCACCACAGCCGGCCACAAGGTCAACTGTAAAGCCAGCCACAAGGTCAGTCGCAAAGCCAACAACAGCATCAAAGCCAGCTGCAACGTCAATATCGAAGCGAGCGCCAACACCAGCGCCAACGCCAGCACTTTCCCGAGCTCATGCTCCCGCACCAGTTCCTGCCCACAGTACCAGATCCGCGTCTCGAGTCGTCAGTGCATCGGGTTCTCGTGCTCCTTCGACTGCGTCGGTTCCAGCGACCTCTGCGGCTGCGGTAGCTGGTTTCATGCGTGGCGCGACTGCGATGCTGGCGGAGAAGTCAGCACGTTCGTCTGGCGCGCAGCCGTCCGACCAACCAAGTGCAAAGCGAGTCAAGTACCACCGCCTATCTCCGGCCCCGTGTGCATCGCGCACTAAAGAGCGGGACCGATACAAGACGCTGAGCAGAGCTCTGACTAATGTTGCACTCCTGCGCTATCGACAAGCTGCAGAGCGAGCAGTCGTGTCTCCAGTCGTCGACATTCCTTCGGCAGTGATTGCCATGCCACCTGGCGCAATCGACGCGGCTCCTGCGTCTGCTTCTCCACCTGTCGTCACTCCAGCTCCAGCTCCAGCTCCAGCGCCAGTTCCCATGACTGCTTCAGCTCTTGCGCCAGTTGTTGTGGCAGCTTCAGCTCCAGTGCTTGTGCCGCATTCAGCGCTAGTGCAAGCTCCAGCGCCCATTCGCTTGACGATTCCAGTATCGGTGCCTGTTCCTGTAGCTGCTTCTGAGCCAGCCCCAGCTCCAGCTCTTGTACCAGCTCCAGCGCCAATCGTGTTGACTGCCCCAACTCCTGTGCCTGAACCGGTTCCTGTAGTCGCTCCAGAACTGCCTCCAGCTCCAGAAGTTGTGTCAGCACCAGCGCCAACTGCGGTGGCTGCTCCAACTTCGTCAGCAGACCTTGGGCAGGCTTCAGCGCATGCATCAGTCTCTACAACTGTTCCGACACTTGGACCGGTTCCAGTAGCAGCACCTAAACCAGCACCAGTTCCAACTGTTGTGTCAACTGCAGTGACTGCTCCAGTTCCCGCCAGAGCGCCAACTCCTGATCCAGTGCGAGCCTCTTTGCCACGTCGGACCTCAGCTCCTGCTTCTGTGCGAGCTCCAGTCTCAGTCCCAGCGCCGACTGCAGCTCCTGCGCCAGTGCAGAGCAGCGCCGCGTGGTTTGATGCAATCAATGCGCGCCTGGCCTCTGCTTCTACGACAGCAATCGCGGCCGCCATCGGCACCAGCATCGACTCCGTGCCAACACCAGCGCCTCACCCGCAAGTGGAGAGCGGTAGAGTTGTGTCGCCACCGTCACCGTATCTTGGATTGGCGCCTGCGAAACGGTTCAAGCGCCGGAGAGATGCGCCGGCGCCAACTCCGTCGGATGGCAACGAAAAGAGAGCGTACCCCACGCGGTCTCTCGGCTACGACGGGCGAGTCGTGAAGCGGCTCGATCCAGATCCACCAAGTTCTACAGAAGTGGCGAGCTACATCACGAGCCACCGCGAAGTGAAAACTGCTGCTCAATCCGCTCGGCAGATCCATCGCTGCGCGAATCCAAACAACGCAAAGAACAGACAGGTGACTCTGCCTCCAGCTCCTGTTCCAGCCTTTGCGCCGACTGCCGCGCCAGTCGGGCATACTCCATCTCCAGGTCGCTACACCATCGCAATCACATCAGATCCAGTCGGCGAGCGGCTGCCGCTGACTTCAGCTCCAGCGAGCTCAACCAGTTCTGTAGTCAATCACGACGCAGTTGCGGCACTGATGCTCGAGTCCGCACGGCAGAACGACGATGCACTACCACTGCCGTCACCAGTATCCGACATGCCCACTGCAAAGCGAGCCAAGCGTCGACAGATCTCTGAATCGTCCAGCAGTGGGAGCGAGGCGATGAACAGTGAGACGGACCGCGGCGATCCTGCTTCTCCAAGCACTGCTGCGCGCGACAACAGCGCAGATGCCAGTGATCACTCAGGCAGCGCATCGCCAGTGTCCAGCACGGCGTCCACTGCGACTTCGTCTGCGTCTGCTTTCCGTGCTCCGTCCACAGCGAGCCACTGTAGCACTATCAGCAACAACTCCAGCGCAGAGAGCGTGTCGACATGCAGCAGCGACAGTGTGAAGCTCAAGAAACTCGAAGCGGCGACGCAGCGGATGACGGCGCGGCACCGGAAGCTCGCGCTGCAGCAGCAACAGCTGGAACTCCAGACGCGCAAGCTCGAGCTGAAAGAGAAGGAGCTCGCGGCGCAAGAGGCGATGAAGAAGCAGGCAGTGCGCGCAGAGCTCACAGCGAAGCTCATTGCCGCCGGCAAGCCGCTGAGCGAGATCAAAGAGTACCTCGCACTGCTCGATAGTTGAGGGTGTAGGCTTTGTCGCCAGTGAATGAGTGATCGTTCGGTCGGTGTCTGAGCATGCGCTTGAACGAGCATCCAAACATGAAGCAGCAACCTTTGCAAACGTGAGCAGGGACTACACCGCGATCTAGCTATGACAAGAGGGCAAGAGCATGAGAGTGAGCGATTACCATTCGGGAACACGATGGGTCAACTGCCATACTCGCCGCTCGCACTCATGCTCTTGTTCTCACGCATCTCAAATCTCTCACTACATGAACATCAGCTGATCTTTTGGTGACCTTGAGTACCAGCAGCAAGAGCACCAGCAGAGGTCTATCTCAACTTTCAAGATGCGTCCGTTTGGCGCTCCAACCTCTTCTGTCGACAGAGACGATATCCGCGATGCTGCATTCGCACTCGAGTGGCGCAGGCGCGATGATCGACGCATCCGTGCTTTGGACGTCAACTGACAACGCAATGCGTTTGCTCGACGTCAAGGCATTGAGGCTGCTTGGATGCGCGGCAACTTGAAAGTCAGTCATTCGCGCACGTTTGACTCCAGCAATGTGAGTGTTTGGAGGCTTAGAGACACTACTAACACGGCTGGCATTCAGATTAACTTGCATCTATGCCACTCGCTTGCTCGGCTGTCTCGAGCGCTGTGACTCGATAGATGAAGACACATGTCGACGTGAATCGCGGCTTCAATAGCACAATGTCTCGATGGTCTCGTGCCTAGCATCTCAAGTTCGCAGTCGCATAGACTCTCGCAGCACCAGGTGTGTGCTCTCACTCGATTGCACCGGCGCGCAGCAACAGCAGCACGAAGCGCAAGGCGAGCTCCGACTTGTAAGTCAAGTCGATGAGAAGTGAACCAACACCAATGTTGTTGTTGTTGTAGCCATCCAGCGGTGTGCTTACTAGGGCAAAGCCACCGCTGTCGCCAGCACGCAAACACGTGCACGCGAGCAGCGAGCAGGAGCAACGCCGCACACTCTTGAGCCACCGCGTTCTCTCGCTCTTTTGACACATACGCACGCACACACAGGTACTTGGCTAGCCGTTTGCTACAAAGCAGACGACTCGCAAGCATGTACAAACTCAAGCTAGGTACAAGCGAACAACACACCAACAGCCCCAGCAACAACATCAACACGCTCTCAGTCGCTTTGCTCTGTCATCACCATGCATCGTTTGATTGGCGTCTTGAAGCTCGCTGGCGTCTAAGTTCATTCATTCACAGACGTCTTAGCTCACGCACTCACTCATCAACCGTCGAGCAGTGCGAGGTACTCTTTGATCTCGCTCAGCGGCTTGCCGGCGGCAATGAGCTTCGTCGTGAACTCTGCGCGCACTGCCTGCTTCTTCATCGCTTCTTGCGCCGCGAGCTCCTTCTCTTTTAGGTCGAGCTCGCGCGTCTGGAGCTCCATCTGTTGTTGCTGCAGCGCGAGCTTCCGGTGCCGCGCCGCCATTTGCTGCGTCGCCACTTTGAGTTTCTTGAGCTTCACGCAGTCGCGACTGCTCGTGCTGGCGGCATCTGTCGCGTTCGTCACTGGAGTGGTGGCAGTGGTGGTGCTGGCAGTGGTGGTGCTAGTAGTAATGGTGGCTGCGTTGATGTCGGTGATGGAGCTGGAGTTCGCGCTACTGGTAGTGGTGCTGATGGTGGCTGCGTTGGTGTCAGTGCTGAAGTTGGCACTGCCGCTGGTGCTACTGGAAGTAGTGCCGATGGTGGCTGTGCGGCTGATAGCGGCGGCGCTACTGATGGTTACATTGATGTCAGTGCTGATCGACTGCGGAGGACCAGCAGCCGAGGTTGACGCGAGTGAAGACGCGATCAAAGCAGCACGGGATGTTGTCGACGCTGTGCTTGCTCGCTCGCTGGTATCGTCGTTGGCTCCGCACATTGGAGCTGGAGCTGGAGCTGGAGCGCGAATCGCAGCGGATACGGGGGTAGTAGCAGTAGCTGGACGAGCGATGGTCGCAGCAGGACGGGCAGCTGACGTTTGAAGTGCTGCAGGAGTAGTAGTAGCCGAAGTCGCGGGAACAGGGGCTGGACGAGCCGGAGCAGCAGAAGCGGTCGCGGCAGGAGAAGCAGCACGGGCCGTCGCCTCGCCCGCACCACTGGACGAGTTGGATGCGGTTCGACGCTTGGTCTGGTGCGCAGTCGGCACGTCGGACACTGGCGACGATGAAATGAGCGCGCCACTACTCTGCCATGGTGGCCCCATCACCAGCGACGCCACAGCGCCGCTGTAAGCACTTGTGCTTGCGGTACGTGCTTGCGCTGGAGCTGCTGCCAACCGCGCGTTGATGGCACCAAACCATGACGCGCTGCCACGAACCGGAGTTGGCGTTGTTAAGAAGACAGATGCAGGCGCGAGAGATGGAGCAGGCACTTGACTCCGAGCATGTGCTGAGGTGCGTGACGAAGTTGAAGATGCCGATGGTGTTGATGTCGGAGCACGAGACGCAGCTGGAGGCGGAACTGGAGACGGGACAGAGACAGGAGCTGACGATCGACTTGGTACTGGAACTGGATCTCGAACAGGAACTGGTGCTGGCACTGAAGCCGGAGCACGAGTTGATACTTGTGCTGGAGCTGGAGCTCCTCGAGCTTGAGTTGGAGTTGGCACGTTTGCCCGTCCTGAAACTGGTGCTGGCACTGGCACTGAAACGTGAGCTGGAGCGTGCGTTGTTGTCAAAGCAGGCACTCGGGCCGGTGCTGTTGTCCGAGGAACCAAATTTGGAGCTTGTGTGTTAACTTGAGCTGAGCTGCTGATGGCGCCAGATGTGGCCGTCGCGGTGCCTACTGGAGCTGGAGTTGGTACCGGAGCAGCAGGAGCACGCAAATGCTTTGCTGCCGTGGGTCTGGGTTGCTGTTGTGCCACGGCACGACCAATCCACCACGCTGGTCCAAGCGCGCGTCCTGCAGCTCCACCTCGGATAGGGTCCGTGCTGGCAATGCCAGGAGGAGTTGGACCTGAAGCTGATCGAGCCGCTGCAGTCTGCGTCTCCACGCGCTGGACACGACTTTCGCTGCTGTTGCCGGTGCTGAGCGTACTGCTGCTGAGAGTGTTGGCGCTTGTGTTGGTGCGGTTGGAGACAGCAGGCAAACTGCTGGGCTGAACCGTGCTCGTCTCTGCTGATGTCGCAGTTGAGACCGAGGGTCTCGCAGTGGCGTTTCGATGGACACTGAGTGCAGCAGTGACGAGCGCTTTCGTCAGCGCTGCATGTCGATCCCACTCAGCAGCTCGCGATTCTAGCACCGCAGAGGTGAGGTGCTTGTACTTGGCTCGCTTCGTACTCGGCTGATCGGACGTCTGTGCATCCGACGATCGCGCTGGATTCCGCGCCAGCATCGCTGCTGCGCCGCGCATGAAGCCAGCAGTCGTCGTCGAGTAGCTCGCAGATGCAGGAGCGATAGTTCGTGCGTGAGCTGGAGGTGCTGTCGTCTGTGCTGGAGCTGGAGTAGAAGCGACTGGAACTCGTGCAGCCCCCGACTCACGCGCTGTGGCACTGGATACTTGCTGCAGCGTTTGAGCCAATGGTGGTGTTGGAGTCGACGTCGGTGCTGGTGCGCTCGCTTTCGCGGTGATGCCGGTTGCCGCTGCAAGTGGCTCGGCAGTCTTGTGTTGACGTTGCGTCCGTGTGCTTGGCGCGTCGTGCTCGAGATCGTCGTTATCACTCGCGTCTGTGAGCGTGAGCACTGGGATCGGAGTAGCGGTCGTCGGTGCACTTCCTGTTGCAGTCGTTGCCGCTGTTACAAGTGGCTTGCCAGTTGTCGCGAGCGTGTCGATGCGGCCGTAGAAGAGGCCCACTTTGTTGCACTTCTGCTGCACGGTCGTGATGCCGCGAGCGTGTGCGCTGTCAGTGATCGCAAAGTCGGCGATTTCCGAAGCTCGCTTGGTCCTGACGTACGCGTCCAGCATATTGCGGAGGCGTTTGCGTGTGATCTTGATCGTCCAGTCTGTACCTGCGCACGCGTTCACGTGGTCCATGAGCTGGCGATACGCCAGGGTCTTTGCGCTTTACTTCCCTGGGTCGCTCACACCAAGTACTGGCTTCCATGTGATCGTCTGGAAGTTGGACGACTTCTCGAGCCACTCGAGTATACAGCAGCGGAGATCCACCACTGTCGCCACGGGAATGTCGAACTGCGTCGTCAGTGCTTCTTCTCTTTGGAGGCGAGTGGTGCGATTGCTGCAGCGGGCGGTGCTTGAATCGTGGCGCCATCGCCACCGCTTGTCCATGGCGGCAGACTTTGCGTTGCCAAGGGCTTGCCAGTCGTCACGAGAGCATGGATGCGGTCGTAGAAGCAGCACATGCTGTTGCGCTTCTGCTGCACGTTAATGATGCGGCGAAACTTGTCGTGGTCTGACAAGCTAAAGTTGGGGTCTTCCGTGACTCGCTTCGCTTTGCGGTACGCCGTGGACATGGTGGCAAGGGGCTGCCTGATCGTGCGGGCGTCGCACTTTCCCCCCGCGTGCGCGCTCATGTGCTCTACGAGTCGTTCTAACGCGGCGTCCTTCGCGAGCTGCTTGTCGGGCTCACTCACGCTAGGCGTGGGCTTCCACATGATCGCGTCGTAGTTGGACGGCTGCTCGAGCCACTCAAGCATACAGCGTCGCCGTTCTGCCACAGCAGCGCGGCTAAATCGATGACGCGCTTTCCTCGTCGAGACGCGTGGCACAACTACTGCAGCATTTGGCAGCGAGCTGCTCGCTAGTGCACTTGCGACAGGAAAGCGGTGTGCATCGCGCGCGCCGGGGGCACAAGTGATGGAGCTGCTAGCGACAGCACTGGCGTCACTGCTGCAGTTGACTCTGCTGCTTCTCCTGAGGCTACTGGTGCTTGTGCTGCCGCTTGTGCTTGTGCTTGTGGCGCCGTCGCGTGGGCGCTTGCGAGGAGGACGAGCAGACGCAGAATCCATGTCGCTCTTGGTGCCCAAGCGCTTGCTCGTACCGCTCGTGCCCTTAGTGTGCTCTTGATGTGCGTGCTGAATCACTTGGTTTTTGGCCAATACCGAAAACCCCAAAACCCTCGGCACAGGTGCATGTGTGTGTGCAAAAGCAACAACAAGCAGTCGCCAAGTCTGTAGTAGCGTACAATGATGTCGCGCACGTTGACAAACTGCGTACCGAGCTCAGTGCACGCAGCGGCGCAGAGCCAGATGCGCGAGTCGCGGCGCTGAGCGCGCGCTGCAGCGTCCCTTTTGCCAGCATGGATGAATATGATCGTTATTCCGACAAGCTAACTGTTCACTTGTGTTAAGTATTGAAGTATTGACCAATAGGAATGCTTAGATAAATTTTGTCGAATCACCGGTATGTTCTGCTTGAATTTGTGTCCAATGAGAGCTGAAAGGGTTAGGCATTTAGTTCCGACACAGCTTCCGACATATTTTGTCGGAAGCAAATGAAAAATATGTATATGCACCATACAATAGTCAACACAACTGCGTATTTCCAATATACTTGTCCAGGTTCCGACAACACACTGTCTTTAGCGATGTTGTCGCACTGGGCGTGCGTGAAAGGAGACACACAAGTTCACACACAATACAGCAACTGATCATTGTCATTCTACTACTTGACGCTCCGTCACGATGAGCTTGCAAGCGCTCGTCCCCGCTAACTCCAAGGCCGCGATGTCCGTGGGCATCAATGCGTTCAAGCGCTTCCTAGCTGCAGAGCACGTCACGCTCGACACGATCACGGTCATGATCCAAGGAGACGCAAGCGGCAACGCCCTTCTCACTGTGATGGACAAGTTTGCCTTGGACCTGGCGTTCGAGCGCGGCCCAACAGGAGACTACCTAAAGGTCAACTCGGTTCTCTCCTACTACAGACAAGTGAAGAAGTGGGTACTCGACGAGTTCAAGCAGCTCAAGGCCGCTACCAACGAGAAGCTCCTCGAGATGGCACGCACACTTGAGCGCCACTGCGTCTCTCGCGACAACGGAACGGGGGTCAACAAGGCTCCAGCGTGCACGAAGGCGGATCTCAGTTGTCTTTTGCGCTACCTCTACACGACGGCTACGAGTTCTACCGACTAAGAAGACGCCGCGCTCCTCTGCCTCATGTGGCACGTGTTCGGCCGCGCGTCCGACCTCTCGCTCGTTTCCAAGACTGGTCTCTCCGTCAGTGCCAGTGGCACTCTCTTCCTGCGTCTTGTGCGCGTGAAGACAGCAGAGGAGCAGGGATTGTCGCTCTTCCCGGACCGCGACAGCATCTTGACTTGTCCTGTCTTCGCCGTCGCGATGGCTCTGATGATGCAACAAGCGCCAAGCCCCGCGCTTCTGACGCAGCTACCGACGCCAAGCGTCCAAGCCGACTGCGAAGCTCTCTCCTCCGTTCCGCTGCTCGAGCTCCTCGAAGTCTGCAGCGCGCCCTCGCAGCCGAATCTTGAGAGAGATGCTCCACGAGTTGCTGTGAACCGTGCGCCCGGGGTCCACAGCTATGTGAACCGCGTCCTCAAGCGGATCGCACAAGACGCTGGAGCTGGCAGCGCGCTCACGTCTCACTCGTTCAGACGAGGAGGAGCGCAGCACGCGAACGGCGATCCGGAGTTGAGCGCTCAGTGGATCTTCGACCGTGGAGCTTGGAGCATGACGTCCACCAACAAGGCGTTCGCATACGTCTTCAACACCACGGCCGAAGACCAGAAGATCTCGCGCGTGCTCTCGGGCTGGAAGTCGAACGACGAGGTGGCGTTCCAGGATCTGGCCAGCTTCGACAGTGGCGAGCGCGACGCGATTGACAGCGTTCAAAAGCTGCTCTTCGCGTCGTGCACGGGCATCACGACGCCTGGTTGCAAAGTCGACGGGCGAGTGCTTGAGCTGTGTACGGCGAGCGTGCTTCATCACTACCCGCGCTTGAAAGAGCTCGCCGTTCGAAGCCCTGCAGTCGTCCGAATCGAGGAGAGCGTTGAAGCGGCCGGGCGCACAGTTGACGACTTGGTACGCTGGTCGATGAGGTTGAACGCGCGGAGCAGCGCAAAGCGCAGCACATCGAGCTGCAGCAGCACAACGAGTAACAACAACCAGAGCACGCTCGAGTACCAGGCGGCTGTCATTACCAGTCTTATCGACATCAACAAGCGCTGGGAAGAGCGCTTCGAGACGCTGGTAGCGACACTCGGCAAGCGCGGCGTCGCTGAAGTTCTGCACAACAACGATCAAGAGCAGCGTACACAGGAACAGAGTGAGTGCTCCATGCCAGAGCGCAAGCGCAAGAAGAAGTCATCGCCATCGCACCTTCGCGCCGTTTGGTTCGAGTGGTTCACTCGCGAGCCGCGGATGTGGATGTCTGGCGGCTCTAGCCGCCAAGCGACCTCGGACGCGAGGCACATCGTAGCGTTCATGCAGCTGTTCGTCGACGGCGGCTTCATCCTGGACGAGAGCGCGCCTGACTTCAAGACTCGCGCTCACGCACTCGGAGTGCAAGCTGAAGGCAGCGTGCTCAGCTTTCTTCGCGAACGAGGCGAGCGTGCGGTCGGTGCGTCGTCTGTGCTCAAGCTGCTGCGTCGGGCTCACAAAGGCGGAGCGCTAGACGAGCGCATTCGCCACTTTGCTGCTCTGCGCGATACCGGCGCAATCGTCGATCCATCTCCGCTCGCTGGACAGAGCATTCTCAAGACACAGACCGCCTAGACGCGCGTCATGTCATGCAGTAACGCCACGCACAGTACATACCTGATTGCCTTTGTACTTGGTCTTGCTTGCTGTCCATCCGTTTGCTTGCAATGGATCTTGCCGTCATGGATCTTGCGAGCTGTAGTGCACATTCGAACTCGCACTCGAACACACACACGCCACCAACAATGCCAGAGAAGCCGCAACCACGCACCACTGTCCGCAGCCGCTCGGAGTTCATGGAACTCGTGGCGGAGAAGCGGAGCTTGTACAAGCTCCGCATCAATCAGCACGCGATCCGCTTGTTGCGCACCGCGCTCAACGAGACGACGCGCGACAAGGAGACGCAAGCCGAAGCGCTGTCGGTCATCTTCGAGTCGCTCGCGTCTCTCAAGAAGAAGACGATCACTCCGAGCGACATCGAGGAGTGGATCGTGGCGCCGAGCGACGAGGCGGAGGTCAAGATCGCCAGCGACTTGTCGGAGCAGCCGCTGCACAACGTGCGCAAGGTCCTGGCGACCCGATACGACCGCGCGACCAAGACGACGTACTTCTTGGTCGACTGGGAACCGACGTACGAGCCCGCCTCGAACCTGCCACACGCGCTCATTGTTAAGTTCCACAAGGAGCGCCGCGCCCTCGTCCGCATGAAGTACTTCGAGGACGAGGCGCTCGTCGACAACAGCCTCAACCCGCAGTAACATGCAGTAATTCAACAATCGAGTGCGATCTCACATCATGCGTTCATTTGTTATACATATGCGTCCCGCAAGAGGATCTTGTCACGGGAGTGTTCTCCGTGACGTAGCTCGCACAAGGTCTTACGAGGAAGCGATGGGTGAAGCGCAGGGGAACTGCGCTGAACTCGGTATTTTCAACTCTGAGGTTTTTGTATTGAGATCATGCATAGTGATGAAAGTGAGGGAGATAACCTAATTAGTGAGCCCTCTGATGGGACGACCATGGTCGTCAGAAATCAGGTTAGGCCACTAAATGGGAGTCTGCTGTGCTCCTTCGTACTTAGCACAGCAGCCCCGTTACACCATCCCCCACACAAGCTTGCTGACACGCAAGCGAAAGAAGGCAAATGCACACAAAACCAAAGCACACGACGCGCACACGAGAAGAGCAACGAGCACGAAGACCATGCAGCGCGGCACTGAGAGCCGAGCTATCTGCAAGACCTGCGACCAGCCGATGCCGAGCGCGAGCGTGATCGCAGCGACGACAACATACGCCGATGCGCTTCGCCGACTGTCGCTGTACGACTGCAGCGGCGTGCGGGACTCGCCAGGCGACGAGGAACTCGCCGACATGTGGCGTCGATGGCGCCAGTCGCGCGGCAAGCCGATCACGACGACCGGCAACGTGACGAAGGAGGCGCTTGACGAGTCGTGGACGCGCTTCGTTGCACGCTGGAACCTGGAGCCAAACATGGCGCTCGAGCTCGAGCGCCGCGAGGGACAGCACGAGCGCTACCATCTGGGCGACCTCGCCGAGCGCGTGTGCTCGGCGTCGTGGGACGCAGACCGGCCGTGTTGCTTCGTTCACGTCGTGGCGTACTGTCGCATCTGCAACAACCGCGAGAAGCCGACGCTCGAGCAGTGGGAGGCGATGCTCGCGGAGTATCCGCTTGACGAAGACGAGAAGGCTCTCCTCGCCCAGTATCGACGCGCGCTTGCGGCGAACCGCGCGCGCTCTCGCTCTCGCTCTCGCTCATCGTCTCCGTCTCGTCGCTCGCACGCGCGCGCGCTCTCGCTCTCGCTCTCGCTCATCGTCTCCGTCTCGTCGCGCGACAAGCGCGCGTTCTTTGTCTCGAGGACGCAGCCCGCGCGCTCCCCCTGAGCGCGCGTGGGAAGGCGACGCGCGCTTTGCGCGCTCGCAGGACCGGCATGTGGCGTGGCAAGAGCCGAGACGATCGCGTTCACGCTCTCGGTCGCGTGGTCGCGCGCGCGCGCAGTCGCCTTGGCGCGAGCAGCAGCAGTGGCGGCCTCGTACGCCATCACCAAGTCGGGAACGTCTTCGAGGAGAGTGGCGCGAGGCTCCCACGAGTCGCTGGCCGAGTCAAAGCCAAGCCAGCGGACACGATACTCGCGGCGACTGGCACCGCGACCACGGTCGCGGTGTTCAAGCAGACGATCGACGATCCAGCGCGGGTGACCCGCGCTGTCAACAAGCGGCGGCGGACCATCGCGGCGGAACGTGGCGCGACGAGACGACAGTCGCGCCTGTGCCTGATCGGCTGGAGATGGTGTCGCACGACGCCGACGTTGCTCTGAGCCGAGCGGACGACGCGATCGCAGAGACGGACCGGCTCGACTCCGAGGTTGCTGCGCTGAAGGCGCAGCTGGCGAAGGTCGTTCAAGCGAACGAGGCTCTTCGCGCGGACAATCGGGCGTTCCGCGCGGGTCAGACGCCGCCAAGCGCTTTGACGAAGCCGCGTCCTCGTCACGTCGGGTCGCGCTTCGAGCCTGGCGAGGCAGCTCGTCCGTCGGAACCGTAGCAGCCACGTAGCGCTTTAAGCGCCCGACATAAAAAGTCGGGTGCACTTTCAATGCACTTGGCATGTCAAGTGTGTACGCCTCGCCCTTGCGTCGTGTGATCGTGAACGGGCCGATAAAGCGTGGTGCAAGCTTGGTCGCACCAAGGTTCGTGACAGAACCGGGTGCAATGCCGGACGCCGATAACAAAACACGGTCACCGACAGCGAATTCCTCGGAATTCTTGCGCCCGCGCTGATCGGCTGCTGTTTTCTGCCGATCGACTGCTGCGGCGATTGCATCGCGCACAAAGCGCGCGATTGACTCGCGCTTTTGGACGAACTCGAGCACACGATCGTCGCCGATTGAAGACACAGGCGCGGATGGCTTGCCCGCGCCGGCGCGAGTGGTGATGGCGATCGCGCGTCGTGATGGCGCGATAAGCGCCGCGTTGGCCCAACTTGTCGCCTCTGTTGGAGTCATCACGACTGCGCAGTGCGACGACCTGTTGGAGCGCGAGCTCGCCTCCGAAGATGCTGGAAGAGCGACGCATGACACCGACGCGCTCGGTGTCCCTCCCCCCTCAAGAAACCCGTCGTCGTCAAAGCCAAGAACCGCGGGAACGCGCGGGTGACGCGCGTTGTTGATGAAGAACGGCGTGTGACCGGTCGACTCGTGCACTGCGTTGTTGATCGCGAACTCGACCATCGGCAACAGCGCGCTCCACGACGTGTACGACGACGCGTAACTGCGCAGCACATCTTCGACGACTCGGTTGACGCGCTCAGTCTGCCCGTCGGTCTCCGGGTGCGACGCGGTCGACATGAGCAGCCGCGTCCCGAGCAGCTGGAAGAGGCGGTCCCAGAACGCTGCCGTGAAGCGCGGGTCGCGGTCAGAGACGATCGACGTCGGCATGCCATGGTGCCGATACACCATGGCGAGGAAGAGCTCAGCTGTCTCCTGCGCGGTGATGCCGACCGCGACTGGCGCAAGGTGTGTCATCTTGCTGAAGCGATCGACAACCACAAAAATGCCCGAGCGACCAGCTTGATCACGAGGCAGCCCGAAGATGAAGTCCATGCTCACGGATCGCCAGGCGTCCGCGGCGATTGGGAGCGGCTGAAGCGGGGCCTGCGACGACTGCGAAGGCTTGACCCTTTGGCACGTCTCGCACGACCGGACCCACTTGCGCACCCACTTGTACATGTGGGGCCAGTAGAAGTCGCGCGCAAGAGCGAGATACGTCTTCTCGCGGCCAAGATGGCCGCCAGACGCAGCGTCGTGGTACTCGTGCAAGATGCGAGCGCGCAAGTCGTCGTCGAGTGGCACGACGACTCGAGGGCTGTCGAAGCGGTCGATCTGGTACTTGAGCAAGTCGCCGGAAACCGAGAAGCGCGGCGCCTGGCTCCGCGCTGAAGGAGCGAGAAGCTGCAGCGTCGATTTGGACGGTTCTCGGTAGTACTTGAGCATGGCGGCGCACGACGGGTCGCGGGAGTACGCCGTGACGATATCATCTCGAAGCGGGCTCACAGCTGTCGACGTTGTCGCGCTTATACCAAGCGCGACACACGCGCTGCATTCTTCGTCGTCATCGTCACCGTCGGCGGCGTGGCGCGGCGAGTTGGGTCGCGGGTCGTAGTCCGGACGCCGCGACAACGCGTCAGCGATGATGTTCGTCGAACCGGGCTTGTAGAAGACGACGAAGTTGTACTCGGCGAAGAACGACAGCCAGCGCGCCATGCGCTGGCTCAAATGCGGCGACTTTGTCGCGGTTCGGAGAGACGCGTGGTCGGTGTAGATCGCGAACGTCTGCTCACCCAGCAGATACACGCGGAACTTCACCAACGCGTAGCGCATCGCGAGCAGCTCCTTGTCGTGCACGGGGTAGTTGCGCTCCGCGGGCTTCAGCTGCCGCGACTGGAAGCTGATGACGCGCTCTCGTCCCTCGTCGTCGTGCTGCATGAGCGCGCAGCCGATCGCAAAGTCGCTCGCATCGCAAACGACATGGAACGCCTTGGTGTGATCCGCCAGTGCAAGAACCGGCGCGGTGGAGAGCCGCGACTTGACGTCGTCAAACGCGATCTGGTGCTCACGACGCCATTCCCACGTGGCATCTTTCTTCAACAACTGCGAGAGCGGGAAGATCGCGGACGCGAAATCTTTCGCGTAATGATGAAGGTAGTTCGCAAGCCCAAGCCACTGCCGGAGCTCCTTTTGGTCGCGAGGTACCGGCCACGCGACGATCGACGCAACTTTCTCAGGATCAGCGCGGACACCTTCCGCGCTCACGTAGCTACCGAGCACCGGGATCTCGGGAGCGCAGAAGATGCACTTCTTCAAGTTCGCGTACAGCTTGTTCTCGCGCATGGCTTCGAACACCTTGCGCAAGTGCCCGAGATGGACATCCAGATCTGTCGCGCCCTCGGTGGCGCGACTGTGCACGAAGATGTCGTCAAAGTAGCTCGGGGCAAAGTCGCGCAGCGGGCGAAGCACGTGCGACACCATGCGGTTGAACGTGGCAGGGGCGTTTTTCAGCCCTTGCGGCATCACCAGCCACTCCCAGAGCATGCCGCTGGGAGTACTGACTGCCGTCAGCGGAACATCGGACTCGCGCATGAGGATCTGATAGAAGCCGTCGGTGAGATCGATGGTATTGAAGATCGTGCTGCCAGACATGGTGTCGAGGACCATGTCCTTGCGCGGGATCGGCGTCTGTGCTGGGATCGTCGCGTCGTTGAGCTTGTTGAACGCGTGGACGATGCGCCAGCCTCCAGTCGCCTTTTTCACGCAGAACGTTGGACTCGAGTGTGGTGATGTCGACTCGCGCACATGGCCGGCGGCTCGCCGGCCTTCGAAGAACGAGTCGATCGCTTCGACTTGGTCGCGCGGCAGCGGCCACTGCCGCGTCACGCAGTACTTTGTTCCAGGCACGAGGTCGATCTCGTGGCGTACGCCCCTGTCCGCCGGGAGCACCGGCGGGATCTTGTCGGGGAAAACGTCGGAGAACTCGCGGGCGAGGTCCAAGACTGGGTTCCCAGATGCTTCGAGCTCGTCCCACGACTGCGCAGCGTAGCGTTCTTCTCGAGCGGACTTCGGCTCTGCTCCAGCAGGGCGCTTGCTGGCAGCGAGCGCCGGATCCGCTGGGTCGACCACGACGGCGCAAAGCTGTTCGACGCGACCGAGTTTGATCTCGCTGAGCATGTTCTTCCAAGACATCACAGGCAGCCGAGTGAGCTCGGTTGCTTCGCGAGGCGGACTCGTGATCTTCATGTCGTGGCGCGGCGGGCCGTGACCAGTCATGTTGATGACGTGGATCGTGTCGTACGTCGGCGCCGGCGCAGAGGGCCAAGCCGGTGCGCGTGGGTGACTCTCTTGGCGCTGGGGAATTGGAGCGCGAGCCACTGATCGCGCTTTTCCGACTTCTGCACGATTGGGCGCCGTTCTGCTTCTCGCCGCAGATGCCGCTGCCTTCCTGCGGCTCACAGTGACCCACTCGCCATCGGCGTTCGCTTGTCGCGTCGGCGTGGCGCACGGTGCTTTGCAACAAACCGAGCATGAAGGGCCATCGCTCTCTTCATGCGGGTTGAGCGTCGTGGAGTCGGGGTCCACGACTGTGACGTGCGGCCAGGCGCTTGCGCTGTCGCTCAGGTGGGCGAGAACACCGCCGATGTCGATGTCGCGCGGCTTTACTGTGCGACTCAGCCAGTCGATGTCAGGTCTGTGGCGCGCAAGCCACGGCATTCCAAAGATGCAGTCGAACGAGCCGCCAAGATCGACAACGAGGAATGAGTCGCTACTCTTGAACCCGTCGAACTCGTACTCGAACTCGACCGATCGCCGCGGTAGTGACCGCGGTTCGCCGTCTGCAAACTTGACTACCATCGCGCCTGGTTGCTCGCGGGCACGCAGCCGCGAGGGCAGGAGTTGCAGCGCCTCGGCTCGTACAAAGTTGTTTGTCGCGCCTGAGTCGACAAGGGCGCGAAGGGATCGCTTCGCGCCAGCGACGTGCAAACTGAGTACGATCAGCCGCTTGTCGCTGCTCGAGGTGGTGGCAAAGAGCTGCGCATGAAGCGCAGCAGTGGTGGGGCTAGCAGAAGGTGACGCCACCGGAGGCACGTTCCGCTGGATGAGCCCAGTAGGTCGCCCTGCACCTACTGGGAGCCCGCGTTTTTTGCATGCGCGGGCTGCTCGGTCTCGTCTTCAACCTCAACAGTAGCAAGTACCGGAGCTGGCGCGCGGCATACTGCCGCGCGGTGACCGACCTTGCGGCAGCGGAAGCAGATGAGCTGCTTGTTGCTTGTTCCGCCGCGGCGACTGCCGTTGCTGTTACCAGAGCCTGTACGTGGCGGAGTCGCTTCGTGCTCGATTGCGTCAATCTCCATCGGTTCGGCGCTGTTGTCAGCTCGCGGGGCGACGGCGTGATGGCCCCGTGAGGCGGATACGCTGAAGTCTTCGCGGATCGCGATCGCAAAAGCCTCTTCGAGCGACGACGGAGGCTTCCGGGTCAAGTAGAGGCGCTGGTGACCAGCGTTCAAGCCGGAAATGAAGACATGGACTTGGGTCGCCATGTCGATCGGAGACGAAGTGACGCATGAGACGAGGTGACGAGCACGTTGCACGAAGTCGCGCATGGACGCGCGACCTTGCTTGAGTGCGAGGAACGCAGCGCGATGATGCATCTCGTCTTGAGGCGGCTCGAACGCGAGTCGCAGATCGCTTCTCAGCGCGTCAAGCGTCGGGAAGCAATCGGGGTCGGCGACAAGCCGGCCCAAAGCCCACTCCTTTGCACGGCCGCCGAGCTTGGACAGGAGGAAGTGGGTGCGCGACACTTCGGACGTGAGCTGCCGCGCGTGTATGGCAATGTCGACCTCGCACAGCCAGCGGTTCAAAGCGAGTCGGTTGGGACCTTCGCCGTTGTAGCTGGTTACGTCGAGCTTGACGACGTCGCTCCTTGATGATGCCGCGGGAGTTGAGCCTCGCCGACGCGCGTCGGCGAGTTCGCGGACCATGAATTCTTGTGCAGCGGCACGTTGGTGCTCCTGCGACATCGCGGACAGCATTGCCGCGACAGCCGTCAGGCCGGACACGTCGGCGAGGCGGCGCAGCGCGTCCCACTCGTACGGAGTCAGGTGCGCGAAGTCGCTGTAGTTGAGCGACGTTCCGTTGTCACCTTCGATCGGGAGCGTGCTCATCTTGGTCGTTAGACGGACTACGAAGTGCTACCAGATGTCACGGGAGTGTTCTCCGTGACGTAGCTTACACGTGGTCTTACGAGGAAGCGATGTGGTGAAGCGCAGAGGGACTGCGCTGAACTCGGTATTTTCAACTCTGAGGTTTTTGTATTAGGATCATGTATAGTGATCAAAGTGAGGGAGCTAACCTAAATAGTGAGCCCTCTGATGGGACGACCATGGTCGTCAGAAATCAGGTTAGGCCACTAAATGGGAGTCTGCTGTGCTCCTTCGTACTTAGCACAGCAGCCCCGTTACAGATCTGATAGACTCATGTCAAGCCCAAACAACGATGTTAACGCTCGGCGCTAATGCGCTTCGCACACAAAGTTTAGGGGGACTCATCACTCGTCGCGCAGGCTCATTCGCAGTCTTGCACATGAACATATACACGCACTGCACTCGGACGCAGGCGCTCACACGATATACAGGTGCTCATTCGATCTCACGTGCACTCGCTGTGCAGACGCTCACCGATCGATGTGGTAAACATGCACACATGCACAGACATGCAGGACAAACGCTCGTAGCGGAGTGGAGGCGTAGCGTGGCGCGGTGTGCTGTCTTGTGTAGTAGAGCGCGAAAAAGTCGACTGATCGCCAAAGCCGAGTTGGCGCACAATGCGAGCCACTCAATTGTGAAATGCCTGATTTACCAGCGCTCATCCTATCATTTTCAGACCGTAATCGCTTTTATTTGAGCTCCTTTCAAAATACTGGCCCCCTCACACGCGGTCGCGGCCTCATTTGCGAATTTGCCGGCTCGAGCACACATGGCTCAGACCTGAAACTGCACTGTGTTTGGCCTGTTTTCGTTTTTCGTCGTTTTCTCGGCCCACAGGCCGTTTCAGAGGCTCTCATTACGCCTACAAACTCGCTCGTTTTGCTGGCTTGGGCTTTGCGGGCTCTGTGGAGCGCCATCTGTTTTTTCTCACCCACAAAGACAAAAATGGTGTGCCAACACAATGACTGTATTTGTGGCCCTTTGTGTACAACAATATACCTCAACAGTGGCCTGTGTCGGAAGCAATGTCGGAAGCAATTGCTGTGTCGGTGTTTTCCCAGTATGGTAGTCGTGTCGGTGGTGGCGACGACGAGCAGAGGCGGAGTGTCGCTATCCTGTGTGTGGTACACATTGGTGTATGTGGTACACGTAAAAGCGACGAAAGGGTTGAGAAAGGGAGTCTTGCGCGACTATCGGGCTTCAAATCGCGTCTCCACCAAGTTCTTGTAGTGCTGCTCCTGCGAGGGCGGTCTTTGTCATCGCTGCTGCTGCGTCGCTCTTCTTCTTCTTCATGGTTGCTTGCTTGCTTGCTTGTGTGGATTTGCTCTCCCTCAGATCTTTCACATCTATCAAAATTTAGGTATTCGATCGCGATTTGTAACTATTGCGTTACCTCGTACATACAGAAGGAAAGCTTATTCGTGTACCGAAATACACTCGCCTTCTGTATGCGAGAGGAAAACATATAGTGTTTTGTATGCACCGCTGACTGAAAAACATCCATCCGACAAGTGCAAGCCAAAAGTGATTGTACTTGTCTGTTTTCGTAACGGTATTCAATAAAACCTTGCTCGGACAAGTACCTTTTTTCGTCAAATCTCTAAAAACAAGGTTTTAGTAAGGTTTTATAAAAAAGGGATAAAATGAGGAAGTACGTCGTTTTTATAGACCATGACACAAAAACAAAGCAAATGTGGAAACATTACCGAGAAAATACCCTCAAAGTATGTGAGGAGAGATGACCTCCCGCGGGGTAGAAACAGGCGTCGCAATTTTCTGAACACTCAATAGTTTAATCCAGTAGTTGAAAAGCACATTGCGATTTCGGCAAAAGGACACAGCGTTTCGCAATGTTTTTTCAAACACTTGAATAAAGTATAAGTGTTCAGAAAATTGCGACGCCGTTTTCTACCCAGATTAGAATCTCAAAAAACATGTCCGAGGTCGGACAATTTCCCTGTTTAAACTTTGGTAGAGCAGAAACCGAGATTAGAATCTACTTGAATTCGCGAAAAGCGAACGGGTTCCTCGATCAGAAACGAGAGGGTATTGAAAGCGACAACGGTCTGAGAAAGAAAATAAAGAGTCTTGCTACTAAATCGGAGGTTAGACCAAAGCAATTCGTGGGTACGAAAGTCACAAAACAAATGTCATTTTTTGCATAAGATGCAAAAATGACCAACCAACATGCTAACCAACACTGTACTGTTCATGTAAACCAAGACGATATCGCGAGTGAGCGACGATATGAAACAGCTGAGCGAGTGAGCGGTGAGCAGCGGCATGATCGTACCAAAAAATTGGTGTCGACGCGTCCACGCTTGCGAGGATGAGCAGTCACCATGCTTTCAGGCTCTCAGGCTTTCGGGCTTTAACAAGCGCAATGGTTGTCAATGATACAACGTCAAAGTAGTTCGTGAATTGGGTTATTATGTAGGAAATAGTGATCAAAAAGTGTTTTTTGCAAGGTCTCAATTTCCTAATTCCTCAAACATGTTCTTCGTTTGGGTATTCATATTTGTTATTGAAGTATTTGCAAGAAATTTTTGGTTGAATTGGGCTATTTTGATACATTGGGCGCTATTGCCCAATTCATCCGTACAAATATGATAGTTATCGTACAAACATATATGTATATATTTCAATCTAACCGGATAATCATCTTGGATGCATTTATTGCGCGAAACGTTTTGAAGCGCCAGAGAGGTTCTTCCGAATTGTATGATTTATTGTTGAATCCATGTTATTGCCATTCTGTAATTGATTGGCGCAACGATCGTCATCAAACATAAAAATAGTAAACATAATGACTCAAAAACTTAGGATTTTGACCAATTAAACTTGAGAAAAAAGTGTATCAGCGAATCGGAAGCGAAGGTAACGTGATTGGCTAAAAAAGTAAGCTCGAACGCTATGATTGGCCTGATTCTCAAGGATTAGGCAAATCCGAGCCAAGCATCCGAAAATCAAGCACAATAACTTGATTTGGGTATGGAGATGACCGTGAATTGTCGGACATTTGAAGATTTGGCAAAAAGTTCGGCAATTCCAGTCTCGCTGTATACAAGTAGTACGTTCAAGTTGTCGCATTGTTGGACATCATAGTCGAGTTCGCCAAATGATTTTAAACAGCTTAAACCGTTCTAAATCTGAAATCGTCGTTCAATCTGATATCATTAGCAGTTGTATCGGACAGTTTTGATAGGGTTAAACTATAGGGTTAGGACAATCACGACTACTTCTCTCACACCACTCAATGCACACTATTCTCAGGATTCTCGTCACACGAAATGTCGAAGCAGCTCCACCACGCGCTGCGTGCGTGTGCGCGCGCTGCTCCAGGTAAGGATGCTCAGTGTGTGGTTGCTGGACGTGTGCGCACTGTGCGTTGGACTGACAAGTGTTTGTTTACCGATGGTTCGGTGCACCAGCGATGCGCACGCAGCAGCGCTCGTTTGTGCGTGCGGCGGCAGCGCTGCAGCACGGATTCGCGCAGGCTGCGACTGCGACGTCGTCGTGCCACAGCAACGCGATCAAAGCGCTGCCAGTGTGCGCGATTGGCTCTGCGTCGTTCTTTTCGAGCGATGCGGGTGCCGAGAGCATCGCTGTTGGCGACCGCGTGTACCTTCAGATGCACGGCACGCTCTCGAACGGCGAGAAGTTTGGCGCGACGGAGGCGGACAAGCCGCTGTCGTTCATTGTTGGGAGCGGCGACGTGATCGTTGGCATTGAGGAAGCCGTCGTGGGCTTGCGCAAGGGCGTGACGAAGAGCATCGAGATCGCACCAGAGAAGGCGTTTGGCGTCGACAAGGACATCCACACGGTCCCGCGCTCGCAGCTCAACCTCCGGTTCGTCCCTCTCTCTCTCTGCACGCATTTGTTGGAGACTCTATCACCACACACATGCACATGGCTGACTTGCGCGCTGACTCACTAGCCCGGAAGACGAAGCGCAGCTCGCGGTTGGCGTCGGTCTCCAGCTCCAGAACGGCGCGCAGGCGCGCATTGTCAAAGTCACGGACGACGCGATTGAGATCGACTTGGCGCACCCGTACGCGGGCGAGACGCTCTTCCTCGAAGTCACGGTCGTGGACCACATTGCGCGCAGTGCTCTGAGCTCTGAGGAGCGCATTGTGCTCCCTGAGGAGCTCGCACCGGGCGACAACACGACGTTCCCTGCGCGCGGCGACACGCTCGTGATGCACTACGTCGGCAAGCTCGCTGCGGACGGCTCGGTCTTTGACTCGTCGCGCGACCGCGGCCAGCCGTTCCAGTTCACGATCGGCGTCGGGCAGGTCATCAAGGGCTGGGACGAAGGCGTCATGCGCATGAGCAAGGGCCAAAAGGCGATCTTGAACATCCCGTCCGCCAAGGGCTACGGTCGCTCAGGCGCCGGTGCAGCGATCCCGCCGAACGCCGACTTGATCTTTGAAGTCGAGCTCCTCGACATCCTCAAGCGCTAGTGAGTCCGCCAACGCGAGCGTCTAAGCGCTTATGCAACAAGCTAACGGGACTCCAGACCGAACGCAACGACGTGCTTCGACAGGACCGGATCGGACTGTTTGGTGTCTTCACTCGCAGCTGCTGCAGCATCTCTATTGACCACAGTCACGGCCTCTAGTGCTCTCTCTCTCATTCGTGCTCTCTACACGACAAAGTCCTGGTCCTCGTCGCGCAAGTACGTCTCGAGGTCTGCGTACTTGGCGACTGCGCCGACAACGACGATCGCAGGCGAGTAGCTCCGGTCGCTCGCGCGCTCCGCAATGTCTGCGAGCGTCCCGAGGAGCGTGACTTGCTCGGGCGTCGTCCCCGCGTGCACAAGCGCAACGGGCGTGTCGCTCGCACGGCCACACGCAATGAGGTTCGTGCAGATCGTCGCGAGCGTCCGCGTCGCCATGAGCAGCACGACCGTGTCGACGCGCGCGAGGACGTCAAAGTCCATCTCCGACGGCTTGTGCCCTGAGATCACGACGAAGCTCTTGCTCAAGTGCTTGTGCGTGATCGGGATGTTCACGACCGACGGCGCTGCGAGCGCAGACGAGATGCCTGGTACGACTTCGAACGGGCAGTTAGCTTGACACAGCGCGCGGATCTCCGAGTGCACGCGGCCAAAGACCATCGGGTCGCCGCCTTTGACGCGCACGACAATGTGGCCGTCCTGGCACTTTTGCACGAGCACGGCGTCAATGTCGGTCTGCTTGGCCGAGTCCTGCTTCCCGCCGCGCTTGCCGACGTATACGACTTCGCAGTCGCGCGGCAGGAGCGCGTACAGCTCGGCGCTCACGAGGTCGTCCACGACTGCGACAGTTGCGACCGAGAGCAAGTGGCGCGCTTTGAGCGTCAAGAGCTGTACGTCGCCAGGACCGGCGCCGACGAGAAAGACTTTGCCGCGCTGCGTCTTGGCGCGCGCGTTGCGGAGCGCATGGCGCGGCGCGACAACGCGCGTGTACGCGACGCTCAGGAACACCCCGGCGAGCGCACCGAGCACCGCGTCGCGAGCACCAACGACCACCATCTCGCTTGCGCAGTCGAGTCGATCTTGCGTGTGAGTCGCTTCAGGAAATGCCTTGGGTTTTGTAGTAGAACGCGTTGACTTGATGATTGTATATATTTGTGCGATTGTCGTCGCCGCTTCATCTAAGTACGACTGCAGCGAGGCGTGGTCTCCAAGCGCATCGAGGTCGCCGAGAACGTCATCGCGATCGCACACGCACGCAACGACAACGGCTCGCCTGCTGCGAGAGTCGCGACCGATGCATTGCTCTTTTCACGCTCGAGCGGTGGTGCTCCTTGTACGTCCAGCAGTCGGTCTTAACTCGCTGACAGCCTCGAGCACCCAAGCCTCTCGAGCAACTCGGTCGATATTGACTGTGCGCAACCTCTCGACTCTAAGGCACTGGCGCTCGCTCGCACCGCACTTGACACTCGCTCGGTAGTCAAGACCCAATGCAGCCACGCATTTGACTCGAAATACATACGGCTGTCGATTCTGTCCGAGGTCCGAGGTCTCGGTTTGACACTCAGGTCGCGGTCAGCTCGTGCACGTGGTTCATCCGAATCGACCTCGAGTCAGCAGCCAGCCGCGCTTGACTTCTCGAACCTCAGTCTGTTTCTGGACGAGCGAGCTGGCGCTGTCGTCCTGGGTCCGACCTGCATCGCGGTCAGCTCCTAAGATTCACCCGAGGCAACCAATTTTGACAAGCGAAGCTCCGTTCATCTTCATCTTGTCCTCGACGTAGCCTGCGTCTGTTTCTGGCACCAGGCGTCCTTGGTTCCTCCAGTAGACAACAGCGACGATGACCACGGGGAAGCAAGCGACAAATAGCTCGGGTCAGAACGCCTGAGTCGCGATTGTGGCGCTGTCTTTATGCCGACGCGGACACACATGTATCACATACACGCACACACATGGCTCGCTTCTCGCTGCGCGTTCTGGTCCAGCGATCGCCAACGATGCTCGACGATCTCAGAGGACGTCTCCTCAGCACGGTAGTACACCGAGCTCTGCGCTTCTGGCCCTCACTTCTCGAATCCAAGGCGCGCTCGTAAGGATCGCGCGCTCGAGTCAGCTTTCACCGACAACATCGCACCGCAGTGCACCGAACGACTACAGCAATTCCAGACCGCTCGCGTGTACCATGGACACCTCTGTGCACTCGATCTCGCAGCACTGGTCGGTCGACACGATCTCGCTGTCGTACCTCATCGCGATCACAGGCAGCTACTGCAGTACGTTCGCTTGCATACGAGTGCCATGCGTTGCTATGCGTCCGAGGCGCGGAAGATCACGACGATTGACGGGTTTCGACGCATGTGCGCTGTATGTGTGTGCTCCAGCTATCCAGCTCATGGAGCAGTGGCGCGTGCAAGAGTCAAGGAAGCGCAAGCTCTTCTTGCTTGCGCTGTCGTCGTTCTCGCTCGGCGGCTGCGGCATCTGGTGCATGCACTTCACGGGCATGAACGCGTTCGACATGATCCTTGACGACGGCTCGCGCCTCGAAGTCAACTTTGAGCTCGGCTTCACAATCCTCTCGCTCATCTTCCCGGTCATCGGCGTCTTCATTGGACTCAAGATTGCGTCCGAGGACCCGTTCTTCCTCGAGATGGAGCAGTCGCGGCGCAAAGAGATCCTCGCGCAAGACCTCCAGAAGATGACGCTCGAGTCCATGATGAAGCGCGGCCAAGTCGCGCGCAAGCTCAAGTTCATTGCGCTCTTCTCGCGGCTATGGCGCATCGGCATCGGCGGCTTCTTTGCCGCTGTCGGTGTCCTTGGGATGCACTACCTCGGCATGCTCGCGCAGCGTACGAACGCCGTGCTGCACTTCAACGCCGGTATCATTGTGCTCTCGTCCGTCGTCGCGTTCGTGACTGCGAACGCTGCGTTCTGGATCCTCTTCCGTGCACTCACGTTCTGGCCGCAGTACGAGAGCCTCCGCATCGGCAGTGCGCTCATCATGGGCGTCGCGGTCTGCGGCACGCACTACGTCGGCATGGGCGCTGCGTCGTACGAGTACTCGGACGAGAACTTTGCCCACAAGACCAAGTTCCTCATCGACGGCACGTATGCGAGTACGGTGGCGTCGCATGGCGCGCTGCTCGCGTGCTACTGGCTCTCGACGTTCGCCGTCGTGATCTCGCTGCGGAACCAAGTGCTCGAGTCCGCGACGTCGAAGAACAAGTCGACGAACCCGCGGACGGGGAACCACACGGGCAACAGCAGCCACCGCAACGGCGCGAGCCAGCGGTCTCAAGCGCCAGACTCGACACCGAAAGCAGGGCCAAGTGTGACAGCTGCAGGACCGCGTGGAGCCAACATCGCTGGTAGTGGTCGCGTCGCGCCCGAGCCGCTCTCGGTCGTACCGAAGTAAGTCCGAGTGGTAGGCAAGTAGATCGATAGGACCCGACGCAGCGACAGTCTGCTGCTTGTGCTACAGTAGACCTAGGTTTGCATCGACACCGCGAGGGTTGCTTGGCTTCATGACGCACCTGCAGGTACTGACTGACACGAGATGCAGACGACTGACCGGCGAGAGAGGAGCGCGAGTGGTAGTGATGATGTAGAAGGCAAAGCGTTCGTGTTTCTCTTCGTCCTCCAGGCGACGAGCGCGTCGCTGGAGGGGGGAACGCGCAACAGAGTAGCGCCAACGATCCCGGAACTAGTCTATTCTATCCACGCATCATCATCATCATCATGCAGCAGCACTCGCAGGCGCTCGGACCTTCTTGGCCTTGGCGCTGCGAGTGTCTGGTGTCTTGAGCAGTCGAGCGTCTCGAGTGCGCGAGCGAGCGAGTGAGCGACCTGGACGCCTGGATGACGGACGCACCAGCTCACTCGGTCACTCTCGACAGGACACGCCCACACAAGGCACGACACGCGCTCTAGTCGGACGCAAGCTTGACAGCGTCGTGCTTCTCCGAGGGTCCGACGTAGTGCTTCCACGCCTCCTTCTGCTTGTGCGCCGTCAGGTGGTGCTCGAGCACGTCCTCCATCATGGCGCGCGAGAAGACGGACGTGGCCGAGCCGTACGCCGATGCCTGGAACGCGATCACGAGCTTCGAGAGCTCGCGGCCCGAGAAGCCGTCGATGCGCGTCGCAATGTCGTGGAAGAGACTGTCGTCAATGTCGTCTTCGACGTAGATCTTCTTGGCCGACGACGACGCCGGCGCGCGGATGTACCGGTCAAAGTACTGCTTGAGCATGCGCACGCGCTCGGCGTGGCCCGGGAGCGCGAACTCGACCATCTCGTCGATGCGGTCGTTGATCGCCCAGTCAAACTGCTCCGGCTGGTTGCTCGCAAACACGATCATGAACTTGTCGCTCGCTTCGCCCGTGCGGTACAGGAACGCGTTGAGCGCGTTGCGCATGTCTTCGCTCATGACCGTGTTGCTGCGCTTCTGGAGAAACGCGTCGGCCTCGTCGACAAACAGGAGCAGGCCGCGGCGACTGTGCGACGCCCAGTCAAAGAGCTTGTGGATCTCCGTCACGCCTTCGCGGCCGAGCGGCGCGACGTCACCACCCGTGAGGATCGCGTACTCGAGGCCCGAGTGGCGTGCGAGCGCCTTCGCAAACAGCGTCTTGCCCGTGCCCGGCGGTCCGTGCAGGAGCAAGTGCCGGAACGGCGCGCGGTTCTTCTTCGTGTTGAACGTCGAGACGGCGACGCTGCGCAGGCGCTCGTCGAGCTTAGGCTCGAGCACAACGCCCTCGAGCGCGTCGTGCGGCTTCTGCAGACGGAGCACGCGCTTGATCGACGGCAGCGGGTTCGTCGCGACTTGCGCGAGCGTCCGGCGCGACGTCTCGCGCACGAGCGACGGCTTCCCGAGACGCGCCTCGATGTACTTGCCCGCGACGCCGGTCGACGTCTTGGCCGTGTACACGCCGAGCGCCAGTGCCGTGAGCGACGCCACAGTCGCCGTCAGCTTCTCCTTGTCGTCCACGAACGCCATCACGCCCGAGCCGATCGTCGAGCCCGCGAGCTTGATGCCCTCCATGACCGTCTCGCGGTACTCCTTGGCGCGCACGCGCGCCTCCTCCAAGTGCAGGTCGTGGTTCAGCCGCTCCTGCTTGATCTTGCCCTCGACCTCGGCGCTCACCTTCGCGAGCTCGGTCTTCTGCCGCAGCTCGGCTTCGTACTCGAGCGTCTTGCGGCGCGAGCTCTCTTGGCGCGCGAGCATCTCCTCCTGCTTCTTCAGCTCCTGCTCCTTCATCTGCTTCTGGTACGCGAGCTGGTCGGCGTACTGCTTGCGCTTGAGCTGGTCCTGGTACTGCGCGCGCTGCTGGTGCTGACGCGTCTCCTCCTCGATCGTCTTGCGGCGCTCCTCGCCCTCCTTTTGCACGCGCACGATCTCGTACTGCTTGTACAGCGCCTCGTTCTCCTTCACCTTCGCCGTGTGCTCGAGCTGCTTGGTCTTCTCGGTCTCCTTCGCGAGCTGGAACGCGTCCTTGGCGTGGCGCGAGTTCTCAAGCTCACGCGCAGCCTTAGCAGCGCGCTCGAGGCCCGACGGGTCGAACGAGTAGCCGCCTGGACCCGCATTGTTGTTGTTGTTGTTGTTGCTGCTTGCAGGCTTTTGGTTGAGCGTCGATGGCGGTGCCGACGCCTCTGGCGCAGGCTCTGCGGCGCGGCGACCGAATCCGCCAAACATGCTAGTAGTCGGAAGACGAGCGAAGGAAGAGAGGAAGGTGTGGTGGCAAACGTGCGGTGCTCAGTGACAGAGCAGCGAGCGCGACGACGACGGAGCTCCTGCGTGCAGCGTGGCGGCGTGGACGGAGCTCTTGATCGAGAATGAGCGTGAGAGCACGGCCATCGGATGCGCTCGCACTTGATCGAAGCGGGACTGTGCAACGATGATGGGTTTGAGACACCAGCTGTTTGAAATACAAGAGTGTTGATCAATTGTAGCAAATGAAAAAAATATTTCCCAAAACTCGAGGACACCTACATTCGACACTTGGCTCGCTTCTGCTCTTTCAGTGTCCAATTTTTCGTCCTAAACGTTCTGGGACGCCAGGTCTTAACTTTTAATTTAAATGTCCACATTTAAATTAAAAGTGTCACAAACTTCATTGCGTCCGCCTGATGTGGGCTGCCGAAGGTTTGCGCACAGGAGCACTAGCTGACTCGCTTGGCTGGCCCGCCGAAGGCGGGCACTACGTCCTTGTTTAAACAAGACTTTTTCATTCATGTCGTTTGCTTTGACACACTCTCAACAACACTCTCGCTTTCACACTCTGCTAGATAAAACTACGCAGACACTTACCGCATCATCGCCGCCGACGTCAACGCCAAAAAATATTGATCGTGCTTCGATCAAGTTCGTTCACGATGTCGGCGTTTGGTTCTCAAGTAATGACTTCGTGACTGCGCTCCCAAGCGGTAGACTTGCGTCTCCAGCGCGTCGTGGATCCGGCGCAAAGCCGCAAGCTCTTCCTTCACCGAGGCCTACTGGCTCTCGAGCGCACCCACAGCGCGAAGCGACTGCGAGTACCAAACAAAATTTGTAAATGTGACAATGACACCAGCGCTTGGCATTGTGGTGGCGTCGATCAACTGACGTCGTGGCTCGGTAGAATAGTTATACACACGTCATAATTCGCTTAAAATGAGCTGTTATAATAATCTAGCCATAACAGATTTTGGTATTTTCATATATAGACAAGTCTTCCGATCTGAGACTGATAAACAAGTCTCTCATTGCTCAACCTCGACTTGGTGTCAGCATCTTTTGTCTTGTGCATCCATTGAGCACTTGTAACGATCAACTGAAGCAGAGCAGAACAGAGCACAAGAGATACAGTCGTGGTGGCATCACACAGCTCGAGTCTATGCATTTCAGGCTCTTGAGTGTATTCAAGTTTGTAGACTTTTCAGACTTTTCCAGGGTTGCTAGACACGGAGTTTGAGTTAGACACGAAGTTTGAGTGCACATCACGAGAGCGCATCAAGAGAGCTACAGGTACACACAAGGCAGAGTCATGGGAGTTGAATAGGATTTCAACAGGATGATTGTAGTATGTCTCGAGCCAGACGAAGTATGAATTTGATAAATTCGCTAAACCGTGCTGCTTCCATCTTTCGACACTTGATATTTTCTCGAAGCAATAATCGTCGTTAAATTGACCGGGACTAAGCATACCAGTAGCGAACGTTGTGGCCGTTAAAAATTTGGCAAACGGCCACAACCTTCGCCATGTTGATTCACTATACAAAAGCGCTCGTTGTTGCTCCTTCAAGCAGGGCTTAGCTCGTTTTCACACCCGCTGAGGGTTTAGCAGCACAACGGAAAATGCACTTTAGTGCAATTGTGTTCATGAGTATGCATGCTCGAATCAGGCGCATAGAGCTGAAGTCACTAGCGGTTGCAGCGCTTGACGCACACGAATGCAAGAAACATCGCGTTCTTGTCTATCATGCACGCCAAAAAAGGTGGTTGCAACAATTGCGACTGTGACGAGCACTTGCACGTGAGGCTGGCGTGCTGCACTCCACGCTGTCCTCGACTTTCCACTCGCGGTCCACGCGCTTACCTGACCGCTCATGAGCGCTCACGTGTAGTGAGCTCGGATGTATCGCGGTCTGGAGTGTAGTGCTCCAGTTCAAGTGCGAGAACTACCTAGTGTTGCACTACCAGGGCCTGTTCGCTTTTGACGACAACGGGGCCATGAGACGTCTTCTTGTGTTTCTCTGACGCAATCGACACCGTTCGCGTGAGCATGTAATCCGTTTATAACGAGACGTTTGTGAATACTTTAATAAACGCTAGAAGGAGAGGTGTGTACATATCAGTATTGCTAGACTGATCGGCGACTTCTGATTGGGTCTACAAGGATCTCACTGAGGCCAACATTCAAGTCCGTCTCAAGAATATGCTCAGCCGAATGCACTCTGATACCGTCGTCGTGGACGGCGTAGCCGCTGCTCGTGGGTCCTTTAACTGGACCGGTGCGTCAAAGCGCGAGAACGACGAAATATGTGCGTTCACTTCTGAAGAGAACGCTCGCTGGCTCCACAAGCTCTTCCTGTTGAAGTGGAAGCTCTACATGATCCAATGACAGCTGTATAAATTGAAGTTGTGTACGCGTTCTCCACTTCCTCAATACAAGCCCAACACTCCCGCAACGACCACCACAGTGTTTAGTATAGTGCGTTCACCTGGGCTGTCTAATCACTGCGCAGTTGATATCTGTCCAAAGTGATCAATAGTGATCAAAAGGGACAAAGGGATCATGGTATAGAGGGAAACCTTAAAATCTGGATTAATTATCGGTGAACATTTTTGATGTTGTAATTTGTGTGTAAACAACATATAAAGGGTTTTAAACAGCGATTGGCTCAACGAAGCGAGCACTCGAGCACAGTTTCAACAGCCTCTGGTGCTGCTTCAAATGTGTCTTAACTAGTGCTCGAGCTTCAAACACGTGTTCGATACCCCAAAGCGACAAACACACTCTCTTCTTCTCTCCTTCTTCAGATCCTGGCGAGCTCTCCGTTTGAAACGTGAGCGGCAGGAGCTTGCACTTTCGCCTCCAGCACATCAAATTTCATCTTTTCAGTTCGCATTTCTCCCAGACGAACACATAAACTAGCTTTCCGGCATTCTTTAACTGCGCACCCTGTTTCAGACGTTCGAACGGCTTTATAAGGGACGGGAGCTTGGGTTGCGATAACTTCGCTGTTAACAGACTACTCGCGCGCGCGGTAAACTGTTCTCTTCTGTCCGTCGAGCAAGATGCTGTCGCAAGCTTGAACATGTGCCATGAGTGCTTAGGCCAAAACTGATTGAGACGCGCGCACAGCACTGGAGATGGTCACCGTCGTCGATATCTGGCGCAGCGTTGGGAGCGGTCTTGACGCGCAGTTGCGGTGTGAAGAAAGACTCGTTAATACTCTCCTTTGGCTGATAGAACATCAAAATGGTTCTAGTATTGGCTAAAAGTCATTGTGCTGAGCAAAGTTCTTGCTGTCAAAGCAAGTACTACAGTACTACTTAGTAGGAACACCGAGAGAGCGTTAGGTAAACGACCAATTATGGCGGAAAAATGGACACCTTAGCTTTTTACGTAACTCAATTCAAACACATTCCTTTCGAGTCCTATTAATATCAACCGACAGTACGAAATACACACTATCCGAAAAGTCTCTTTACATGTATTAAACAACACGTATGGACGATGTTCGTTCTCATGAACGTGTTTTTTGGCAGCATTTTTCGGATGGAACAGTTTTCGTGATATTCAATATAAAAGCAAGTGATATTTAATCATTTCACTGATACGTTCCAAACTCTACAAAACGAGCATCACAGCTGTGCTATATAGCACAGCAATGAGGAAATACGTTGTATATATAACCTTTTTCCTGTCGCTTTCACCCTTTTTGGCGGATTAGTTTTTCTCCTATAGCGTGTTTTGTGTGGAAGCATTTTACTTGATTTTTGTATGAAATCACAGACTACACATTTTCATTTCGTTTGGCCATGAACTGATGGTCGCTTGTTTAGACTAATCGCATTCGTCAATTTCATAATTCCTGCGATTAAGAAAATGGCTCGAGTTTTTGGTTAATCAAACGGAACAAAATACAGAGTTTTGACATCACAACAATTATCACATTTAAAATACAGAAAAGAGCATGAGTAATGACCGCTGCGCGCGACGCACGATGCACGAGCAGCAGCAGCAGCAAGTACCCGCAGCGGCATGTCGTATCGAGCGCTAGTTTTGATTACGTTCCTGTTGCGTTTGCTATTGGCGTGCATCGGTTTGAAATTTCATTACTCAGTTTTTCACTATCAAAAAAACGTTAGCGTACTAGTTTTACGTAATATGTAGTTCTCAGAGGTTATAAAATTACTGAACAGTCAAAAAGTCATACACTTTTCACACTGTGTTTGTATGCAAAACCCAAAATCCGACAGAAATCCGACGGGATAAATGGGAACGATAAACGCGTCTTTAGAAAGCGCCAGCTTCAGGCTCGGAATCGCTGTCTGAAGCATGGCTCTTTTTCTGGTGAATTTATCGTTCAGGGAACTCAGAAAATCTGCAATACCATATACCCATACAAGCCTGGGTTTGAAGAATCGGATATTATATCACTCGGGCTCTATATATAGTAGTGTGTGCAAAAAGATTACTGGAACATCTCCGATTTCGTCAATAAATTATAAGTTTAAAAAAGGTTAAGTTGGAATCGGACATATTCCAGGAACATGTCCGATTTCAACTTGTACTTTTCGTTCAAAATGGAAAAGTGAGTCAAATCTTTTCGGTACAATGCATACAAAGAGTATATCCAAACTCACGTGATTCCATCACTACCAAAAGTTTAAAAAGACGCACCGCTCACGTACGTTGTTCAAGCTTAAAGCTCGCCGCCCTCGACACTAAGAGCACGTCGATCATGCCACTGCTTGCCACTCACTCGCTCAGCTGTTTCATATCGTCGCTCACTCGCGATATCGTCTTGGTTTACATGAACAGTACAGTGTTGGTTAGCATGTTGGTTGGTCATTTTTGCATCTTATGCAAAAAATGACATTTGTTTTGTGACTTTCGTACCCACGAATTGCTTTGGTCTAACCTCCGATTTAGTAGCAAGACTCTTTATTTTCTTTCTCAGACCGTTGTCGCTTTCAATACCCTCTCGTTTCTGATCGAGGAACCCGTTCGCTTTTCGCGAATTCAAGTAGATTCTAATCTCGGTTTCTGCTCTACCAAAGTTTAAACAGGGAAATTGTCCGACCTCGGACATGTTTTTTGAGATTCTAATCTGGGTAGAAAACGGCGTCGCAATTTTCTGAACACTTATACTTTATTCAAGTGTTTGAAAAAACATTGCGAAACGCTGTGTCCTTTTGCCGAAATCGCAATGTGCTTTTCAACTACTGGATTAAACTATTGAGTGTTCAGAAAATTGCGACGCCTGTTTCTACCCCGCGGGAGGTCATCTCTCCTCACATACTTTGAGGGTATTTTCTCGGTAATGTTTCCACATTTGCTTTGTTTTTGTGTCATGGTCTATAAAAACGACGTACTTCCTCATTTTATCCCTTTTTTATAAAACCTTACTAAAACCTTGTTTTTAGAGATTTGACGAAAAAAGGTACTTGTCCGAGCAAGGTTTTATTGAATACCGTTACGAAAACAGACAAGTACAATCACTTTTGGCTTGCACTTGTCGGATGGATGTTTTTCAGTCAGCGGTGCATACAAAACACTATATGTTTTCCTCTCGCATACAGAAGGCGAGTGTATTTCGGTACACGAATAAGCTTTCCTTCTGTATGTACGAGGTAACGCAATAGTTACAAATCGCGATCGAATACCTAAATTTTGATAGATGTGAAAGATCTGAGGGAGAGCAAATCCACACAAGCAAGCAAGCAAGCAACCATGAAGAAGAAGAAGAGCGACGCAGCAGCAGCAATGACAAAGACCGCCCTCGCAGGAGCAGCACTACAAGAACTTGGTGGAGACGCGATTTGAAGCCCGATAGTCGCGCAAGACTCCCTTTCTCAACCCTTTCGTCGCTTTTACGTGTACCACATACACCAATGTGTACCACACACAGGATAGCGACACTCCGCCTCTGCTCGTCGTCGCCACCACCGACACGACTACCATGCTGGCAAAAGGGACGCTGCAGCGCGCGCTCAGCGCCGCGACTCGCGCATCTGGCTCTGCGCCGCTGCGTGCACTGAGCTCGGTACGCAGTTTGTCAACGTGCGCGACATCATTGTACGCTACTACAGACTTGGCGACTGCTTGTTGTTGCTTTTGCACACACACATGCACCTGTGCCGAGGGTTTTGGGGTTTTCGGTATTGGCCAAAAACCAAGTGATTCAGCACGCACATCAAGAGCACACTAAGGGCACGAGCGGTACGAGCAAGCGCTTGGGCACCAAGAGCGACATGGATTCTGCGTCTGCTCGTCCTCCTCGCAAGCGCCCACGCGACGGCGCCACAAGCACAAGCACAAGCGGCAGCACAAGCACCAGTAGCCTCAGGAGAAGCAGCAGAGTCAACTGCAGCAGTGACGCCAGTGCTGTCGCTAGCAGCTCCATCACTTGTGCCCCCGGCGCGCGCGATGCACACCGCTTTCCTGTCGCAAGTGCACTAGCGAGCAGCTCGCTGCCAAATGCTGCAGTAGTTGTGCCACGCGTCTCGACGAGGAAAGCGCGTCATCGATTTAGCCGCGCTGCTGTGGCAGAACGGCGACGCTGTATGCTTGAGTGGCTCGAGCAGCCGTCCAACTACGACGCGATCATGTGGAAGCCCACGCCTAGCGTGAGTGAGCCCGACAAGCAGCTCGCGAAGGACGCCGCGTTAGAACGACTCGTAGAGCACATGAGCGCGCACGCGGGGGGAAAGTGCGACGCCCGCACGATCAGGCAGCCCCTTGCCACCATGTCCACGGCGTACCGCAAAGCGAAGCGAGTCACGGAAGACCCCAACTTTAGCTTGTCAGACCACGACAAGTTTCGCCGCATCATTAACGTGCAGCAGAAGCGCAACAGCATGTGCTGCTTCTACGACCGCACGACGCGCTCGCGATGGCTTCCAGGAGACACGCAACTGCGACTGCGACACCTGCCGCATCAGTCAGCGAAAGCGAACGGGAGACAGCACGTGCTCGAACACGTCGACCACGCAGGGCAACGGAACCACCCGCACCGGCGACTAGAATCGGCGGGGAGACACCAGTGCCAGTGCTAGCACCGACGTCGGTGTCATCAACAGCACCTCTACCTCCAGCACCATTGCAACGTGTACCAACATCGACGCCATCACTGGCACTATCTCCGTCAGCACCAGTCTCACCAGCACCATCGGCGCCATTACCAGCACCATTGGCGCCAGTATCTCCAGCATTGTCGGCGGCACCGACACCATCGGCACAAACGCTGCAGCAAGTCCAAGAACCGCCTGCGCGTCGCGTGGAGCGCCAAGTGGAAGAGAATCCAGCGACTCGTCCTTCGCCACACAGTACGTCTGCAAGGGCAAGTGCTACTAGTACCTCAGCGCGTGAGTTGGAGATTGCGCCAGTTCCTGTCGCCGCTACTACAGCTCCAGCACGGACGGTAGCTCCAGCTGCTGCTCCAGCACAAACGGCATATCCTGCTCCAGATACTACTCCTACGAGCTCTACGACGATGACTGCTGGCTTCATGCGCGGTGCAGCTGCGATGTTGGCGCGGCATCCAGCACGGCCACTGGAAGCACAGTCGCCTGCTCAGCCGATGGCGAAACAACTCAAGCGTCCGCGCCACTCTACCACGTTGCCTGCATCACACGCCAAGCGGATGAAGAGACTCGAGGCGCTGCCGAGTGCTCTAGTCGCTGCTGCAGTCCGACGCTATCGGCACGCGGCAGAACGTCGAGCAACTGGGCCTCTGGCCGTCGTCGCTACAGCAGAGACAAGCGCGACGAGCGCGCAGACGAACCAGCGCGATAACGATGGCAGACGAACACCTGCTGCTGCAGCACCGACTGTGGCAACACCCACAGTGTTACCGTCGCTCACGTCAGTACCGACACCAGCGCCAGACTCAGCACCAGCAGCATCGCCGCCTGTGCGACAAACTTCGGCATCATCACGTGAACTAGCTCGGGCCGCTCCAGCTCTTGTTTTCATCATAGTGAGAGCCGCCGGCATGGATACCTGCGATCACTCGGTCACAGCGTCCGCAGTATCCAGTGCTCTGTCGATTGTGTCTTCACTCGCGTCAACCTCGGCGATTGGCCCTTCGCAATCTATCAGCACTGAAGTTGGTGCCACGACCGTTAGCACCAGCACCACCAGTCACCCCGCCATCAGCGCCACTTCCACTAGCACCAACTCCAGCTCCAGAACCGACATCAGTACAGCCACCAGTAGCACCTACACAACCACTGCCACTCCAGTGACAGACGCGGCAGACGCCAACACGGGCAGTCGTGACTGCGTGAAGCTCAAGAAACTCGAAGCGGCGACGCAGCGGATGACGGCGCGGCACCGGAAGCTCGCGCTGCAGCAGCAACAGCTGGAGCTCCAGACGCGCGAGCTCGAGCTGAAAGAGAAGGAGCTCGCGGCGCAAGAGGCGATGAAGAAGCAGGTGATGCGCGCAGAGCTCACGACGAAGCTCATTGCCGCCGGCAAGTCGCTGAGCGAGATCAAAGAGTACCTCGCACTGCTCGACGGGTGAGTGTGCTCGTATACGATCTACCAAAAGACAACTGTGCAAGCGTTGTCGCTCGACCGAGGAGCCGAGACGATTCGAGACGTTGCGACTAGCAACGACACAATGAAGATGCTGAAGCGCATGCGCATTCGATGCCCATAGTATACAGAAGAGATCCAGGTACCAAGCAACGCAGCTCGAGAAGACAGGCAACTCGCGAACGGGACGCTTCAGAGTACGCTGACGTTCGCGCTCTAGAGCCTGAGGTGTGCGAGAGTGAGTGAGTGAGTGCGAGCGTCCTAGTATCGCAGCAGATGCAGCGAGTCGAGTAGTGTGATCGCCCGATTGTCTTCCACTGGTGCTCTTGTCGTCGCGATCGACTCAGATAGCGCCGCTGTTGCTTCGATCTGGAGGTACTCTTGTGGTTGTTTAGGTGCACGACGACGTCGCTACTCGAGCTTGGGACTGTCAGTCGGCATCTGAGTCGAGTGCGACGATGCGATACTAAAGCGCGGCGCGTGCTGCTCGCCATCTAATGAGTGGTGCTGCGCGCCGAGCTCCTTGCACTCTCGTTGCGATCTCTCTCGTTCGCATTCGCACTCTTGCGACTTGGTGCGCACGTCCCTCTCTACTACACACACGCCAAGTATCCAGCTCTTCTTTGACGCCACCATGAAGATCGTTCTCGTCGCCGCCTGTGCGCTCCTTGCTGCGCTCTCGAACGTCCGCGCTAGCGCTGGAGCTGGCACGCTGTCGTACCGAGAGTACCTCGTCGAGTCTGCTGCTGTTGCTTCAGCGACTTCGAGCAGCAAGATTCGACCGCTCATCCTCGGCGGAAGCACCGTTGCTCCTGGCGACATGACGTTCACGACCGGTGTGCGCAGCACAGCATCGGGATCCGACTTTTGCGGCGGCTCGCTCATCACGCCCAAGCACGTCCTCACGGCTGCACACTGCTACGGACGCATCGAGTACGTCTCTGTTGGGACGCACTTCTTGAGCGGTGCGCGCGATGGCGAGCAGATCAAGGTCGTCAAGCAGACGCTCCACCCAGACCGCAACGCGTCGACGAACTCGTACGACTTCCTGGTGCTCGAACTCGAGCGCGCAAGTTCGTTCATGCCCATCGCGCTCGCGAAGGCAGACGAGTCCGACACGCAAGTCGGCGCGAACGCGACGGTTCTTGGATGGGGTGCCACGGCTTCCGGCGGCTCGCAGTCCAAAGTGCTGCTCAAGGTCGACGTCCCGATCGTGAGCAACGACGAGTGCGCCAAGAAACTCGACGTCGATGGCACGATGCTCTGCGCCGGTGGTGTCGAGAACAAGGACTCGTGTCAAGGCGACTCGGGTGGTCCGCTCATCGTAGCGACATCGAACGCGACAGACGTGCTCGTCGGCGTCGTGAGCTGGGGCAACGGATGCGGTCTCGCCGGCTACCCGGGCGTCTACTCGCGCGTCTCTGTGGCTCGCACGTGGATCGAGTCCGTCGCGTCTGGGGTATCGTTTCGTTAGGTCTTGGTGGAGCGTGACAGCACCACCCTACGAGTACGTCAGCTCGTCGCAAGGCCATCGCCCACAGTCACGCACTCCCGTAGGACAACAAGAACAAGAACAAGAACGAGTCTTCTCGATTCACACTGGACATGACATTCATACTTGTTATGGTAGTGGTGGTGGTGGACTAGTCTCAAGCCCAACGCGGTGCTCTGCTACCGCTACTTACAGTGGCGACCAAAACCTGGCGAGCTTGCCAGACGCCGACAGACTACGCTCGAGAGTCCCGAGTGTGTGAGTGTGTTGGTGTTGTGTGTGTTGTGTGTGTTGTGTGTGGGTGTGCGTACGAGGGTGTGTGTGTGAGAGAGAGAGTACGTGTGTGCAGGCAGCACACGCATCGACACTCTTGCTGCACACACCCTCACACACACACGCTCACACCAAAGCACACCCAAGCACTCAAGCACTTGCTCACTCGCTCACTCACTCGAGCGACGACGATGACACTCAAGCACGCGATGCGACGCGCGCTTACGCGAACGTGGCGGTGTTGCCCGTCGTGGAGAGGATCCACGACTGCGCCGTCGAGACGCGCGAGTAGACGCCCGGGTAGCCGGCGAGACCGCAGCCGTTGCCCCAGCTCACGACGCCGATGAGACGGCCCGACGAGTTGATGAGCGGGCCGCCCGAGTCGCCCTGGCACGAGTCCTTGTTCGCCACACCGCCGGCGCAGAGCATCGTGCTGTCGATGTCGAGCACGTTCGCGCACGTCGTCTGCGCCACGACCGGGACGTCGACCTTGCGGAGCTCGCGGGACTGCGAGCCGCCCGACGACGTGGTGCCCCAGCCGAGCACCGTCGCGGTCGAGCCCGTCGCTGGCACGCTCGCCGAGAGCACCGCTGGCGGGTACTTGCTGGCCGTCGCGAGCTCGAGGATGAGGAAGTCGTTCGAGTTCGTCGAGCTCGAGTAGCTCGGGTGGCGCGTCTGCTTGACGACAGCGATGCGCTCGCCGTCGGTCGAGCCGCTCAGGTAGTGCGTACCCACAGCAGCGTACTTGATGCTGCCGTAGCAGTGTGCGGCCGTGAGGACGTACTTTGGCGCGATGAGGGTGCCGCCGCAAAAGTCCGTGCCGGTCGCAGTCGAGCGCAGACCCGTGGTGTACGTGTTCTGGCCGACCGGGACGATCGTGCCGCCGAGGATCAGCGGCGTGAACTTGCTCGTCGTGTTGGCGTTCGTGAGCCCAAGCGACTGCTGCTGCAGGTACTCTGGGTACGAGATCGAGGCGTCGGCCGCGGTCATGAGCGCAGCGAGCGTGGCGGCGATGGCGGCAGCGATCTTCATGGTGGAGTTGCTGGAGGTGGCTTGTACTTGAGCTTGAGCTGGTAAAAAGCAGAGTGAGTTGTTCGAGCGTCTTGGTCGTCTGGAGCTACTGCTGCGAGAGTGCAGTAGTCTCGGTCTTGGTGTTGAGCAAACTCTCGATCTGCTGCTAGCTTGTTCGAGCTCTCATCGAGCGCAGGTGTTGCTCAGATGCCCTGGATCTTCGGCAAGATCCCTTTGGAGCGAGCGATGGCGATGATCACTTCGCTGTGAGGTGCGTCGACTGTGCTTTTGGCATCTTGCATCTCGACAGACACTCGCTCTGTGTGTGTTGTCTGTCCGTCCTGTCGACGTGAGGTCTGCAGAACCTTGATCGAGAGCTCTTCGTTCACATACACCCACACATGCACACATGCACACATGCACACAGACACAGTCGGTTGCAGGTGCATCGAGTCCAGTCGACTCAGATGCTACCAGCCTGTTCAAGATCCAAGAAGATCTTGAACCCGCACCGCCATCTGGGTCAAGTTGAGAGCGCGAGCTGTTGAGTGCGAGCAGGAGCTCGTAGGTTGCTGCAACGGCAGTGTGCCAGTAGCAACAGCCGCCAGTGCTGTGCGCGTTCAAGCCCATAGTCGCTCTGTATTGTGTACTCTGAGCTTTAAGCGATGCAAACGCATGGTATGCCATGGATGTGCAGGTCGTCACGAGCAATGCGCGAGCAGCAGACGCGCGCCGCTTCAGACAGCGAAGCAATAGCGTCGGAGCGTCGAGCACAGAAACTCATTGCTCGGGTTTCCCGCTGATTAGCATCCGATATCCGACATCTGGTGCCGATCTGAGAACGAACTCGCTCACATCATTCGTTCACAGGCTCGTTCACATCGTTCAGCGAGTACACTCCGTCCGAGAGTTGCACGACCGGCGATGTGGCGCTGTTAGTTGAGTGTGCTCGGATCTGAGTGCGGATCTGCTCGGACCGCTCGAACGAGAAACACAACACACGTTCCTTCCTCAAGCACTGTAAGCCTAAAGATCGCCGATCTCTGATTACTAGAGCCCTCGCTCGCACAAGGCAGCTCTTGACCGAGCAATGCAGCTCTTGGTGACAGCTAGAACCTCGCGACCACAAACAACGCAGCCCGTCGCTCAGCTCATTCCGCTTTTCACCAGCTCAAGCTCAAGCCGACACCCCCAGCCACCACAAGCATGAAGATCACCGCCACGATTGCCGCCGCCACTGCGCTCCTTGCGTCCCTTGTCAACGCCGCTGACAACTCGACCGCGCCACTCAGCTACACCGAGTTCCTCGTGCAGCAGTCGCTCCCAGTCGCCTCGGCACCGAGCAAGTTCACGCCGCTGATCCTCGGCGGCACGATCGTCCCGGTCGGCCAGAACACGTACACCACGGGTCTGCGCTCGACTGCGACCGGCACGGACTTTTGCGGCGGCACCCTCATCGCGCCAAAGTACGTCCTCACGGCCGCACACTGCTACGGCAGCATCAAGTACGCTGCTGTGGGTACGCACTACCTGAGCGGCTCGACCGACGGCGAGCGCATCGCTGTCGTCAAGCAGACGCGCCACCCGAGCTACTCGAGCTCGACGAACTCGAACGACTTCCTCATCCTCGAGCTCGCGACGGCCAGCAAGTACCCGCCAGCGGTGCTCTCGGCGAGCGTGCCAGCGACGGGCTCGACCGCGACGGTGCTCGGCTGGGGCACCACGTCGTCGGGCGGCTCGCAGTCCCGCGAGCTCCGCAAGGTCGACGTCCCGGTCGTGGCGCAGACGACGTGCGCGAACGTGCTCGACATCGACAGCACGATGCTCTGCGCCGGCGGTGTGGCGAACAAGGACTCGTGCCAGGGCGACTCGGGCGGCCCGCTCATCAACTCGTCGGGCCGTCTCATCGGCGTCGTGAGCTGGGGCAACGGCTGCGGTCTCGCCGGCTACCCGGGCGTCTACTCGCGCGTCTCGACGGCGCAGTCGTGGATCCTCTCCACGACGGGCAACACCGCCACGTTCGCGTAAGCGCGCGTCGCATCGCGTGCTTGAGTGTCATCGTCGTCGCTCGAGTGAGTGAGCGAGTGAGCAAGTGCTTGAGTGCTTGGGTGTGCTTTGGTGTGAGCGTGTGTGTGTGAGGGTGTGTGCAGCAAGAGTGTCGATGCGTGTGCTGCCTGCACACACGTACTCTCTCTCTCACACACACACCCTCGTACGCACACCCACACACAACACACACAACACACACAACACCAACACACTCACACACTCGGGACTCTCGAGCGTAGTCTGTCGGCGTCTGGCAAGCTCGCCAGGTTTTGGTCGCCACTGTAAGTAGCGGTAGCAGAGCACCGCGTTGGGCTTGAGACTAGTCCACCACCACCACTACCATAACAAGTATGAATGTCATGTCCAGTGTGAATCGAGAAGACTCGTTCTTGTTCTTGTTGCGTTTGCCTGAACCTTGGCGGTTGTCTTTGGCTGCTGCGCTGTCGTGGCCACACGGAGCTCGACTACAGGAGGCGCTTTGAGCTGCAGACTCTGCGCATCAGAGGAAGCGTCACGGTATCACGGTTAGTGTGAGTGTGAGCGCGGCGACCAAGTCACCTGGTGCTGTTGACAGCGCTACGTACGACGCGGAGGTGCTGGAGTTGCACGTCGTGCTCGACGTTCGTTCGGAGTGCGTAGCGCGGCACGGTCTCGACCAGACTCGTGCGCGTCGGGTTGGTTCGGAAGCTGGTGTAGCAGGTCATGCAACACAGCAGAGTGAGCGAGTGATGCAACTGTGTCGTGAGTGCGACGCACAGATGGAGTCGCTGATGCGGATGCACTGGACCAAACGCACGCGTGTCGGCGCTTGCGCTCCACGCGCTGGCACCACGTCGCAATGCGCTGGCGGAACTGCTGGTGCTCAAAGAGCGCGAGGCGCGAGAGGTCGAACGGATGCAGGAGCTGTTGCTCCTGTGCGGTGAGTGTGACGTCTCGGTGGTGCGACGCACTGCAAGCGAAGGATCAAATGAGCGAGTGGTTGAGCGAGTGAGAAGGAGAAGGGATCAGTCGACGACGCTCCGTTGCGTGGAGCGATCGTCTGCGCACGAGGCGATTCACACCCGCACGTACTTGACAAAGTGCTTGAGATGGCGAGCGACGACTATGAGGCAGAGCTGCACGAGCGACGGACGTGCGTTCACAGCAGAGTGCGTCTGCAACTCATCGATTGCGACTGCGACTGCTGCTGCGAAGCACAGAGTGAGCGATCGGCACATGTGTGTATGTATGAGCATGCGTGTTGCGGGTGTGCGAATCGATGGCAGATCACGACAGCAACACATACAAGCGAGCGCATCTGCAGTGCTCCGTGTCGTCGTTTCCACGCTCATGACCGTGCTCCAGTGCTTCAGTGCGCGAGTGTGGTGTGTGATGGAGCAGCTTTGGTGTTCAAGCCCGCGTCGGTTCGTGACAGGACGCCGGCTAAGTACGTTGCATGACATGCGAGGTGAACAACCGAGCTCGATGCGCTCTTGCGCACGATGGGCACACACGCGAGCGCTGTATTCATTCACTCGGACGTCGCTCCTAATGACTCTCTCTTCCTTTCGTTGTTGTCGATTGCTGCATGTGCGTGTGGTGGACACCAGCAACAGCGCAATCGACACCGCGCTCTCTCTTTGCAGGCTCTCTCATTTCCTCATCACAGTCACAAACACATAGATACAAAGGATAGATAGATGTCGTGCATGTACGTCTCTTGAACTAAACGAGCGGCAACTGGCGCGTGCCGCCCATCTGAAAAGGAGACAGAGGTCCTCTCGGCTGCTGCTTGAAGGACAGCGCGCGTGTGCGAGCGCAGCCATCCCAAACCGAGCAGAGCCAGCAATATACATGCATACATACATACATACATACACATGCACACACAGATATGGACAGTGGAGATGCATGCATGGCACACAGCAGAGACAGCAGATGCAGCTCGTGCTTCTGGGCTTGGTCGTCGAGACTCGCTTGCTTGCTTGCCTGTGTCCTTGCTCGCTTGATGGTGACTTGTCGACTGCTAAGCTCTTTTGTATGGCGGCGATGAACGCAAGACCAGAGCACAAACACACTTGACAACTGTATGCCTTACATACTCGTCCCTCATTGGCAGTACAATCCAGAGCCTGCGAATCACAAGTGCGAATGCACAGTGCGACAGCAGCTACTTTCATTCACTATCGCGCGCGACAAAATGCTCCACACGCAACAACACAATAGCACACAATTGTACAATCTACTACTCAAACGACAGACACGTATTTTCGCTCCTTGAAGCCACTTGCAACTAACACTCGACAGCGATCAAGCAGCAAGTGCAAGCGCAAGTGCAGGAGCGAACGCGTTGCGATGCCGTGCACGATCAAGATCCGGCTCGTCGAGGCGCGGGACTTGCCGGTCATGGACCGCGCGAGCAAGCTCTCGGACGCGTACGTCGGCATCACGTTCGCGTCGTTCGAGGCCAAGTCGTCGGTGTCCAAGAAGACGCTCAATCCCAAGTGGGACGAAGAGTTCCGCTTCGACGTCGCCGATGACTCGGTGCTCCAGAGCCAGCCGATCGAGTTCAAGCTCATGGACCACGACGTGTACACGAGCGACGCAGTACGTCTTTTTACCAATCGCTCTGTGTGTCTATGAACAATGCTGTGGAGCTCACCATGTCTCTCTCTCCTTCGCCCGCTCTCGTCACGCACGCATACGATAGACCATCGGCATTGTGTACGTCGACCTCAACTGCTTGCTCATGCGCGACGGCCACGTGATCCAGGGCTGGTTCCCAGTCTACGACACGCTCCTGGGCGTGCGCTGCGAGCTCAGTCTCGTCATCCGACTGCACTACTTTGGCGACGTGAACCCGTTCCGCGAGTCGTCCGCTGGTGTCCAGTTCTTTGGGCTCTCGACGCTCGACCCGCATCTCTACCGCATCGACACAATGCTCGGGTTTGTCGAAGAGCTCGTCGTGCACGCGGACCCCGAGTACTCGTGGAGCGACAACTTTCGCACGTCGCGCAAGAGCAATGAGCACCGCCAGCTCTTGCTCTACAAGCTCTCGTCGCAAGTCGTCGCATTGGTAGGACCGATGGACTTGCGTTCGCACTCGCTGGTGCGCGTCCGACTATGTGTTGTTACGCTGCTACGCTAACGCACAATACGGACGATGTGTGATGCACTAGGTCGGGAAGAAAGCGCTCGAGCTCGGCGGCAACGCCGTACTCGCGTACAAGCAGTTCTTTGACGTCGAAGGCGACAGTGGACTCGTTGCGCGCGCGTGCGGCACCGCGTGCTACATCACGCCAGTCGGCAAGACCGACGCGTCAATGAGCAGCGACATGAGCTCAAGCGCACAGCGCACAACGACGACGACAGAGTCGGCTGACGACCTTAGCAACGACGCGATCGACTTGGGACTCTTACCGAACGACCTCGAGCAGCCACCACCGCCGCCTGCGCTACCGCCAGTCGATGCACTTGATGCGATCTCGTCGCCGCGGTACATGCCTCGGCGCTTCCTCAAGACGCTCAAGCCGCCCGAGGCGTTCAACATCTCGGTCCACGATGTACGTTGTCGAAAATAATGTCCAAAATACTGTCGGAAGTGTCGAAAAAGATTGGTACTGATGATCGGTCGCATGAGCAGGAGATCCAACTGATCACACTCAAAGTCTTTAGTCCGTCGACGCGGATCCGACTCGGTGGGATCGTGAGTGCGCGGTCAGTCAAGTACCTCGGGAAGCTCGCGACGAAGCTCGCAGACCAAGAGACGCGCGACTCGTGGTGGCTCGAGCTCCGAGAAGAGGTGCGTTGTTGGACGTTCTAGGACGCTGTCTCTCGTATCACGCGTCCTAACACTCGAGTGGCTCTTGCGATAGATCCGAGCGCATGCGCAGTCACTCCAGTGTCCGTTTGTCATCGGCTACACCGAGTCGTGCACGATCCACGACGATGTCTGCGTCATCTCAGCCACGTACGAGTTGCTAGTCTGTCGCCTACGCTCTGTCTCTGAGTCTAACGGACGGACCTGACTAACCTAGCTGACCGATGGACGAATGCGCTGAGGCAGTGGCACTGCTGCAGTGCTCAAGAACCCGCCGAAAGAGAAGCCAAAGCGCGAGCCAAGCATGAGCTACGACGACGGCGACGACACGAACGCGCTGCCGTCTGCGTCGCCGCCGATTGCGAGCACACCAGACCTCCTGAGTCGCCGCAGTCCAATGCTCGTGCACACAACGAGCGCAAGTGACGCTGCGCCGCGTGCAAAGAGCAGGTACGTCGAGGACTTTTGAGTGTATCTAGTCCGCCCAACCATGTCGTCTCACGTGTGGACCGACTGACTGCTGCTTGACAAGTAGAAAGAGCCGCGTCGCAGCGATCTCGCCGTGTCTGCTCTGCCACATTCCGTACTCGCGCTCGCTCGCGCCGTTCTCCAAGTACGTTGTCAAGCATCTCGGTCACAGCGTCCACTGGTCCATAGCGCTGACAACTGACACGGGACGCCCGCTACAGCATGCGCATGGTTCGGTGCGGCATCTGCGGCAACAAGTGGGTCCCTGAGATGCTCATTGCGTCCATTGAGCCACCGTCGGGACTCGCAATGATGGGCAAAGGCACGTTCCTCCAAGCGCGCGTGTGTCGCCAGCGGCGCAAAGGCACTGGCGACGTGAACGCGACGATCGTGTCCGAGTCGCTGCCGTTCCTCGAGTACGAGCTCTACCGACAGGTCTGTTTGGCAGTCTGTCGATGACAGTGTCTCTTGCACATGGTGACAGACAGACTGACGCCTCGCACTGCTGCGTGCTGCTGCCAGTTGATCGTGAAGATGAAAGTCCTGGGCGTGAACGCCGTCTTTGGCTTTGACTCGCAGATCCAGGTCTCTCTTGTCCTAGCGATGGAAGCACTCGGTCCTCGATAGTCGACTGACTCGTTGCTTCTGTCTGTGTGTCTGCTGATAGATCGGCGGGTCGCTGATCGTCGGCGTGATCACTGGCACGGGCCTCTACTTGCCAGCGCTGCCGCCGCCGCCGACGCTCCGCATCGAGCGCAACATTGACGTACGTACGCCTATTGGCTCGCACACAGCGCTTGAGCACCTCCTAAGACTCATACGATGTCTTGTCACTAGGTGAAAGACGACGAAGACCGGCGCCTCGTGAAGCTCCAGAGCAAGATCGAAGCCCTGAGCACGTTCAACAAAGACAAGGTACATAGGCACACGCTCGCTCACAAGGACACGTGGCTGTTGTGTGACTGACAGACGATCGACACTGCGCTCGCGTACAGCTCCATCGCGACCGCGTGAGCGTCGTGCAGCCTGAGCACGAGTACTTTGCCACGCGTACGTACCGCGCGTCGCACGGCGCAAACGCGAGCGCAGGGTCACTCATGGCCGGTCTTGACGACGACGCACGCGGCTACAAGCGGTTCTTGCTCCCGCCGACGCAAGCGCGCATGGCGCAGCGGCGCATGCGACGCAAAGCGCAGCAGCTCCAGCAGCTCGCAGCGTCTGCGGATGCGACAAAGGACGCGAGCAAGACGAGCGCGTCGCTCTTGCTGTCGCCGCCGCTCGAGCTCACAGTCGCGACGACAGCAGCGCAGAGCAGCAGCGCGGCGTCGGGATCCGTCGAGAACGAGAGCAAGGCTGCGACACTGAGCTCGTCGTCCGAGTCGAGCTCCGAGTCGGAGGAAGAGGCGCTTGCCGACGGCTTCAGGTCAGTCCGACGACTGGCGCATGTGTGTGTGTGCCAAGGCGCGAGTGGCTCACTCACACGCTTGTGCGTCTGTAGCGACTCGAAAGAGACGTTTGTGCTCGAGATCGACGACGAGACGGACGAAGACCTCATGTCGGTGCTCATTGAGCAAGAGCTGCCCGAGGTGCGTCGTCTCTCTCTTGCTGTCTATCTGTCTATCGGACAGGAAAGGAGCGAGTGACTGACGCCTGTGACTGACCCGACTAGGGCATCTACATGTGCAACACCGATCGGCTGCCTGGCGACTTTGCACCGGGCGAGAACGTCCACCTCATCGTCTCGATGAAGCGCGTCGAGTGGGACGAAGACCGCATGCGCGACACGCGTCTGAACGAATTGCTCTCGGTCGTTTTCAAAGAGCTCTTTGCCAGGTACGTACACGCATGGTGACTCTGCGCTTGGCGCTCACTGACTTTCTCTCCCTCCCTCACGATCGCAGTCTGCTCTTCAAGATCCGCTCGTACGCGCCATGTGCGATCTGCGGCGTCAAGACGCGCACGTCTGTCGCCTCCGAGACGATGGTGCGCTACTCTCACAACTCACGACTCACGACTCACGTACTCACACACTCACACTCTGTGCCACTCACCTGCCTCTGACGCTCTCAACAGATCGAAGTCGTGCTCATCGGCATGGTGCTGCTCGAGAAAGCGTCCGCAGATCCGCTCGAGAACATGCTCGCAGAGGCGGCGCTCGCGCTCGAGCTCGAAGCAAAGACGCGCGCGTGGCCACCGAACGCCGCTGGGAGCGACAGCACAGCGACGCACACGACTGCGAGTGGCGTCGTTGTCCACGACATGGAGCTCGCTGGACGGAGTCGTCTCCAGATCCCGACACCGCTCCACAGCGTCTCGCACCTCCGCGGCATTGCGCACCCGAGCGGCGCGCGCTTTGGCCCATCGACATCGTCATCGGCGTCGTACGGCCGCGAGTGGATCGAGCTCACGCCGCTCGCGTACATCCCGAGCGCGCACGTGACGCGGTACTTGGGCCGCGTCACGCTCCACTTTATCAAAGAATCGTGGACCGTGCGCGAGAGCGGCGGGCTCGGCGCGTTCTACCACTTGTTTGTGAACGAAGCGATCGCGATCGTGCGCGCGCACGTGCGGTCCCTTGGTGGCAACGCGATGCTCACGTTCCGGCTCGTGCCGATCGAGTCGAGCCAGTTGTACCGGAACCAAGTGTACAACATGATTAGCATCACGGGCGACGCCGTCATGATCGAGCGCGAGACGCACGAGCTCAACTTTGCGTACCCGCCGAGCTCGTGGACGCTCACGTCGTCGTCGTCTGCGCGCGGTGTCGAAGACGCCGAGAGCGACGCGCTCTGGAGCACGAGCGTCTCGGTCGATGGCGTCTCGCGCGCGCCAGGGCCACTCGACCACGCGACCATGGCGCGCTCTGCCTCGGACGTGCTCCACTGAGCGCGTCTGCAGGTACTGTAGGTAGGAAGAGAAGGAGGAGGAGAGCGCAGTAGCAAGCGAACAAGTGCGTATGTGTGTGTTGTGTATGTGTCACCGGCTCGCAAGGACCGTCGCTACGATCGCGTCCATGCGCGCCATCAAGTCGGCGGCTTCCGACTCGTCGTCTATCGTCGCCTCGCTACTGCTGTCGCTGCTGCGCTGGAGCAAACCTGCCGCGTGCACGAGCACTTGGCGCAAGCGCAAGAGCGCTGGGAGCATCTTGCACGCGAGCACGAGCGACGCAGTCGGTGCGACCTGGTCGACCAAGACGCTCGTGAACGTCACGATCAAGCGCACCATCTCGACAAACTCGGTCGTCTCCAAGACACTCGGCGGTGCGGCGGCGCTGAGCAGCGAGGACGAGGCGGTCGCTGAGAGCGAGTGGGCATTGAGCGTCTGGACGACTGCGTGGAGCGTCTCGACGAGCTCGCGCAGCTGATCCGCGTTCGCAAACATGCTCGCGTCGCGCTGGAGGCAGTTGAGCAGCAGCACGACCGCGTAGACGCGAAAGTTGGACGCGTCCTCGGACGACAGCGCCGTCTTGCGGCTCCGACGCGCTGCTGATGGAGTACTCGGTGCGTCGGTGGCGTCGCTCGCGGGACGAACGGTGACGCTCTCGCGCAGGAACCGAACGACTGTCGGCACGAGCCGCGCGATCTGCTGGACCATGGCGTCGTCGGCGATCACGACGACCCACCCGAGCACAAAGAACGCGTCGGCCTGGGCCCAGCGGTGCTTGCACGTCGCCATGCGCACGAGGCGCGCGAGTGCGACGGCGCCGTACTGATCGAGCAAGTGCTGTCCTGCGACGCGTGAGATGCAGAGCGAGCCGAGTGCGTTCGCAGCTTTGCACTTGAGCAGCACGTCGCGCGAGCCGAGCGCTGCGAGAATGCGTGCGACGGGCGTGCTGCTGCGATCAATGTCGTTGTCATCGCTGTTGTTGTCCTCGTCAATGTCGGGCGCCACAAGAGCTGCGCGAGTGCTTGTGTCTGCTGTACTTGCATTACCACTGCTGCTGCCTATGGCTGCGGTAGCGATGGTCGTATCGCTCGTGTCTTCATCAGGTCCGTCGACGAGGAGCCGCCGGACTTCCATGCTCATGGCGTCGAGCGGCAGCGCGGCGATCTCGGTCAGCGCATCGACAAAGTCGCGCATTGCAAGGCTTTTCAGTCCTGTCGCTGGGTCCCAGCCGCAGAGACATTCGCGGAGCTGCTGCACATATGCATCGAGCGATTCGCCGTCGCTGCCTGTGGTGATGTCGGCAGCGTCGAGCAGCAGCAGCGCTGTCGTCGGCGGCGCCATGTGCTGCTCGCTCATTGTGCTGGCAGATCGCGTTGCTGGTGATGGAAAATCGCAACTACTGCGAATGCGCATTTGACTCGAATAAAGTATGTGAAAATCTTGAATCGTTTTTGAAGCGATCGGACATGTGATGACCTTGTTTATTTCACTACCGGAAGACCGCCACTTCAGCAACATCGTGGGCGAGATGGCATGACCTCGGACGACCTTGACTGCCTTCGTGCACATCGCGACACGCCTTAACACGGCTGTGCTGAGTAGAGTCAGCTCTTGTCGACTCACCGCCGGCTGTAGAGCCGCTCAGTTGAGTTGATCTGGCGCGACGAGCGCGTGTGCTTGAGCAAGAGCGCGGCTTGCGTCGTCCCAGGCACGACCAGCGACCTGCACCACACGATCCAGCACGTGGTACATGACGTGAGCTCAAGAGCAACACTAGAACTCTGCAAAGAGCGTAATGTACGTACTGGATGAACGGCTCGAGCTGCTCGATCGTCCACTTCTCCTGGACACCAAAGAGCGTCTCGAAGCGCTGCTTCGCGTCGAGCGGTAAGTCCTCTGCGTTCAAGTACACGACGCGCGTGGGCTTCCCGCGCTGCTTCTTGATGAGCCCGACGCCGCGGAGCATGTCGACGCTCACGCGCACGTTCTCAGGCACGCGCAGCGCCCACTTGTCCATGAACTGGTCGAGCACCCAGCCGTCGCTGTCGGTCGCGCCACTGCTCGCACTCGCTCGCTGCTCTTCAAAGAGCTGCTTGGCGCAAAAGCTTGCTATCTTGCTCGCATCGAGTGTGCACGACTCGGCGCTGTCGGTGTCACTCGATGCAACAACGCTGCCATAGATCTTGCAACACTGGCGAATGGCCACGAGCGGGTGCGCAAGCTCTTGCTGCAACTGCGCAAGTGGCACACCAGGTGGTGCAAGCACATTCCAGTCGTTCTGGACCACTGCATCGAGCAAGTCGCTAAACACACTTGACTGGTACGACGCACTGAGGAGGCGCCAAGTGCCTGTCACGTACCACCGCACGCAGCGAGAAGCAAATTGTCAATATCGTGCAACAAACATCTGCAAACAAGCAAGTGCAAGCAAGTGCAAGCAAGTGCAAGCAAGTGCAAGCAAGTGCAAGCAAGTACAAGCAAGTGCAAGCAAGTACAAGCAAGTGCAAACACACCTCCGTCTTGAAACGCGTGCAACTGCGCGAGCATGTCGAGCACTTCGCGCTCGCTCGTTTGGAGCGCAGTCACGAGGTCGTCAGTCGTGTAGAGCCGGTGGTGCTTGGCGCGCTTGAGCGGCGCAGCTGCAGATGCGCGCGTCTGTTCAAATGGCGACTCCATAAGCAGCGCTTTCAAGCGCATCGTGTCTTGCGCCTTGGGCTGCAGCTGTAGAGCACAATGACCAGATACCAAGCAAGCAGGCGCATGTGAGCAGCACATACAAGCACATGCACGCGCGTACGCACAACCAAACAGATGGCGACGTACCAAGTAGTGGAACGCAGCAGATCCGCGCACAACGATCTCGTCCCGTGCCATTGCATCCGACGTTGCTGTTGTCGTCGTCGCTGGCGCTTCCCATGTCGTGTGCTCTGTCAGCAGCCGCAGGTTCGACGTGTCCTCTTTTGTGAGGAAGAACGACTTGCTCGATGTGCAGAGCACGGCGCGATCGGTTGGTCCGCCAACAATGAACACTCTGTCGATGCGTGCGTACGTGTGTGTGTGTCCATTTGTGAGTCGAGCAGTCCATGCGTGATGCAACGCATGACACAATGCGCACACATATGAGAGCAAACACAACGACACAAGCAACAACACGCGTACGCACTTGTCGCCAGTCTGCAGCGCCTGCTCGACATCTGCGTTGAGCTCGAGCAAGCGGAACGCGTCGGCACTGAAGTCGCGCGCCGTCACGATCACTTGCTGCGTCACCATTTTGCTCGATGGAGACAGTGTTAGACTACGATTCATACCAACTTCAAATCAAAAGCGGCTTAATATGAAGGCATATAGTGAAAAACATAAGGAAACCAACTCGTCGTCAACGCCAAATGTAGTGTGGCTGACACTTAGTTACTTAGGACCAATATTGCCTCATTTGATGTGGTGCAATATGTAATTCACGTCGAAATTTCAAGATCAAATGACAGCTCGGATTTAAGTATCAGAGCTTGATACTCATTGAACATCGAACGTGATGCCGACGTACGCGTCCGAGAGCTTGCTCGCGCGGTCCATGACCGGCAAGTCCCGCGCCTCGACGAGCCGGATCTTGATCGTGCACGGCATCGCAACGCGTTCGCTCCTGCACTTGCGCTTGCACTTGCTGCTTGATCGCTGTCGAGTGTTAGTTGCAAGTGGCTTCAAGGAGCGAAAATACGTGTCTGTCGTTTGAGTAGTAGATTGTACAATTGTGTGCTATTGTGTTGTTGCGTGTGGAGCATTTTGTCGCGCGCGATAGTGAATGAAAGTAGCTGCTGTCGCACTGTGCATTCGCACTTGTGATTCGCAGGCTCTGGATTGTACTGCCAATGAGGGACGAGTATGTAAGGCATACAGTTGTCAAGTGTGTTTGTGCTCTGGTCTTGCGTTCATCGCCGCCATACAAAAGAGCTTAGCAGTCGACAAGTCACCATCAAGCGAGCAAGGACACAGGCAAGCAAGCAAGCGAGTCTCGACGACCAAGCCCAGAAGCACGAGCTGCATCTGCTGTCTCTGCTGTGTGCCATGCATGCATCTCCACTGTCCATATCTGTGTGTGCATGTGTATGTATGTATGTATGTATGCATGTATATTGCTGGCTCTGCTCGGTTTGGGATGGCTGCGCTCGCACACGCGCGCTGTCCTTCAAGCAGCAGCCGAGAGGACCTCTGTCTCCTTTTCAGATGGGCGGCACGCGCCAGTTGCCGCTCGTTTAGTTCAAGAGACGTACATGCACGACATCTATCTATCCTTTGTATCTATGTGTTTGTGACTGTGATGAGGAAATGAGAGAGCCTGCAAAGAGAGAGCGCGGTGTCGATTGCGCTGTTGCTGGTGTCCACCACACGCACATGCAGCAATCGACAACAACGAAAGGAAGAGAGAGTCATTAGGAGCGACGTCCGAGTGAATGAATACAGCGCTCGCGTGTGTGCCCATCGTGCGCAAGAGCGCATCGAGCTCGGTTGTTCACCTCGCATGTCATGCAACGTACTTAGCCGGCGTCCTGTCACGAACCGACGCGGGCTTGAACACCAAAGCTGCTCCATCACACACCACACTCGCGCACTGAAGCACTGGAGCACGGTCATGAGCGTGGAAACGACGACACGGAGCACTGCAGATGCGCTCGCTTGTATGTGTTGCTGTCGTGATCTGCCATCGATTCGCACACCCGCAACACGCATGCTCATACATACACACACATGTGCCGATCGCTCACTCTGTGCTTCGCAGCAGCAGTCGCAGTCGCAATCGATGAGTTGCAGACGCTCTCTGCTGTGAACGCACGTCCGTCGCTCGTGCAGCTCTGCCTCATAGTCGTCGCTCGCCATCTCAAGCACTTTGTCAAGTACGTGCGGGTGTGAATCGCCTCGTGCGCAGACGATCGCTCCACGCAACGGAGCGTCGTCGACTGATCCCTTCTCCTTCTCACTCGCTCAACCACTCGCTCATTTGATCCTTCGCTTGCAGTGCGTCGCACCACCGAGACGTCACACTCACCGCACAGGAGCAACAGCTCCTGCATCCGTTCGACCTCTCGCGCCTCGCGCTCTTTGAGCACCAGCAGTTCCGCCAGCGCATTGCGACGTGGTGCCAGCGCGTGGAGCGCAAGCGCCGACACGCGTGCGTTTGGTCCAGTGCATCCGCATCAGCGACTCCATCTGTGCGTCGCACTCACGACACAGTTGCATCACTCGCTCACTCTGCTGTGTTGCATGACCTGCTACACCAGCTTCCGAACCAACCCGACGCGCACGAGTCTGGTCGAGACCGTGCCGCGCTACGCACTCCGAACGAACGTCGAGCACGACGTGCAACTCCAGCACCTCCGCGTCGTACGTAGCGCTGTCAACAGCACCAGGTGACTTGGTCGCCGCGCTCACACTCACACTAACCGTGATACCGTGACGCTTCCTCTGATGCGCAGAGTCTGCAGCTCAAAGCGCCTCCTGTAGTCGAGCTCCGTGTGGCCACGACAGCGCAGCAGTCGAACACACCAGCGAAGAAGAGGACAAAGGCGCCGTGGGTCCGAGGCGATGAGAACGAACATGTCAACGCAACTGAGGCTCAAGTCATCGATGACCACGAGCCCGCTGAGCGGCACTCGAGCGAGAGCACATGCTCGCTACACAAGGACGCACTCACAGCGTTTGTGCGGTACCGCGCAAGCATCGCAAACACTGGCTGCGGTATCCTCGCGGTGCGCCGTTGCCAGGCTCTGTCAGTTCACATGAACGCCGGACGCACGCACTGAGACTCTCATGCATACGTTAGGAAGCGATGCGACGCGCAGACTCGCGTCTCCAGTGCGTGCGCTTGCACAGCTGCCAGGTCACAGACGCAGGCGTCATCTTGCTCGCGAGTGCGCTTCGAGTACGTGCGTCGCTGCTCGCTTCAAGATCGCTAGAGTGGCTCTGAGGCTGACGACCAATCTGTCGATAGGACTCGACCGTGCTCTGCGAACTGGACCTGAGCAACGACGCAGCGTCGCCATTCAAGAGCACAATCATGTACAACGACGTTGGTGCGCGCGGCACACAGGCGCTTGCGCTCGCACTGAGTGTCAACACGTCGCTGATAACGGTGCGCTCTCGTGATGCTTGCATCATGGCTGGCACAGAAGAGGCGTACAATGCGCGGTGCTGAGCTTCTTGTGCGTGTGAATGGTGACTCGCAGCTATCGCTGAGTGGGAACGTTGTCACTGCAGCAGGCGCAGTGGCCCTCGCAACGATGTTGCAGTCGAACACAACGCTCTCGCGGCTTGAGCTCGAGCGGTGCGTTCGTTCGTCCAAAGTCAACGCTCACTGCGCTGTCCAACTACACGCATGTTCTCCTATCTCAACCTCGTTCTCTTTGGCGCAGTGCGAGTGTCGGTGATGCAGCGAGCACGCTCATTGACGCTTATGTCCACTCCAAGTCGTACGTCTAACTCTCTCTCGGTATCCCCACTTGCGTTGGCACGCACTGATCGATCGCACGTGCCTCTCTTTGCTCGCGAAGCCTCCGAGTCTTGAATCTGCATTGGTGCGCACTCCGTCCTGACGTCGGCGCAGCGTATGCCACAGCAGTGGCAGCAAAGGGCTCGCCGACAGAGGCCGCTGGGGCAAAGTGAGCGCTTGCCCGCACACAAGCACTGGCGTCTGTAGGGTGAACGCCGTGCACAAGAGAAGACACGACGACGTCGGTTGGTTCATACATGAAGTCCTTTCGTAGTCATAGTGATGCATCGGGTGTGTCCTTGTCGATGTGCTGGCTATCGCTGCGGCTCGATGGCGCTTCAGCGACAAGGAGCTCGTTCGCTTGCAAGCGCTCGATGAGGCTGTTGAGCTGCGCTTTCTGCGCGAGTACCGCAGCTTTGAGCTCGGCGTTCTCGGCCTCAAGCTCTGCGATCGGAGTGGTGTTTGTGCTGCTACTAGCGCTGGAGGTGGTGTGTCGTCGACGCGTCTTGCGGTGTTTGAGCTTGCGCACTTGGGACTCGAGCGCCACGACTTGGTCGCGCAAGACGTGGATCTCTGCCTGTAGCACACAACAAGTGAGGATGGCGTGAGTGCGTGCGAGCAAGCGCTGCAGACATGGCAGCGGTTGTGTGTGACGTACCCGACGGTTCTGGTACGTGCAGCGCTTCTCTTTGCGCTTCAGTGGGGCTGCTGCGAATGGCGTTGCTGCGCTTGACGCGAAAGGTGTGTGCGGGAGATCGAAGAACGCACTGGCGCTCGACAAGAACGCGTCTTGTTGTGCGAAGCTGTCGAGTGTGTAGCTCGTGGCGGCAATGTCGTGGCTAAGACTGTTGCTGAAGTCGTCTTGGTAGAGTGCCTGGAGCAGGCGCATCTCATTGTCTGGGGTCGTTGGCGTCCAAGGCAGCGACGCTGCTGGTGACACTGGTGGTACGCTCGTCAGTGCCACTGCAGATGCGCCGAGTGCATCAGACTCAATGAGCGAGACGTCGAGTTCGTGGATGATGCTGAGTGCGAGGTCCAAGTCGCGATCGGTCTCAATGTCCGGCTGGAGCAAGAGGTCCTGGAAGCTCTGGCTGTTGTTGTTGTTAGTGTTGTCTGCACCGCCGCCGCTGTCTGGCGCAGTGTGGTGGTGCATTGTGTGAAAGAACGTTGCGGTCGGGAACGTGAGAGTCTCCATGATCCGATGTGCGCGTGTGTGCAGTGAGCGCACGCGCGAAGGCAGGAGGCGAGTGGACGCGGTCGTGTGTCTCGAACCGAGCAGGTTGAAGAATGACGATTGCGCTCGAGCAAATAGAGCGAAGGAAGCATCGAGCGCAAGCGCGCGTAAAGGCACGAGCAAGAACAAGAGGAGCGAACGGATCGCTCACGAAGCAATCCGCTGTGTCGGCGCGTGGTGTGAACATGGAGCAATCGCTCTCTCTCGAGCGTCGGGACTGAACAAGAGCAGGATGATGAGAGGCGCCTCTTGCCACGTCAATGCTTCAAGTGATTCTGGGTGCGTGGGAAACTGCACTTGAAATGTGTATGTTAAAAGGCGCGGACACTCCACATGGGTTCACCTGGCGTTGACGCTCAAGTCGACTCGCTTAGTCGATTTGGCGCTGCGACACCAGGAAAATCCAGCGTCTGGTGTCCAACAGCGCCGCGTCGGCTCTTGTTTCGTCGCGCATGGGCTTCCGGTCGGACACATTGGGGACGCAGTGCGAGAGGCACACCCACGTGCGCATGGATCAAACGGATCGAGAAGAAGAGAGTGGGGACGCATCGCGAGAGCCTGCGCGCGAGGACTCTTCATTCAAGTCGTCTCGAGCTCACGAGTACAAACGCTAACATCGACGACATACACTACGCGCCCGACAGAGTTGTCGGCGCCACGGACAGCTACGCTTCACACATGCGCGCGCGCATGGCGAGTGCCTCTCGTTCGGCACTCGCACGGCACGCGCGCACACTCTGACGGATCGACGGACGGACGGACCACACTGTCACACACGACACGCATTCCGCTGCAGGACCACCATCGCTCGCTCGCTCAGGTCGTGGCCACATCAGCAGCAGCAGCGACTGCGACGGCTGCGAGCACGTCGTCAGTGTCTGCGATCGCAGGCTCGTCGTCGTCCTGGTCGGTGTTGGTGTCTGGGACGAGTCCCTCGGACGCACGGAGCTGCAGCTCGGTCGACAGCATGAGCGCGCGGAGGCGCTGGTTCTCTTCGCGCGCGCGAGCGAGCCGGACGCTCTCGAGCTCAGCGCTTTGGCGCGCGCGGTGCTGGACCTGGAGCGTCTCGAGCTGCTTGGCAAGTGTCGCGGTCTCTTTGCGAAGCGCGCTGACTTCACGCTGTTCAGTCAGAAGAGCAGCAAGCAAGCAAATCAGTCAGTGTCTCGCTGTTTGGATCACAGAGTTGCCACCCCGAGAGAAGCAAAGTACGAGGTCGAGACGCACCCGGCGCGCAGCGTATGTGCACTTTTTGTTCTTGCTGCCAGTCTTGATCTTTGTGGTCTGGGTGCTCGTGCCAGCGCTGCTGCCATTGCTGCTCGCAGCGCTGACGTTGCTCCATGTGCTGCACGTGCTGCTGTCGCTCGAGCTCCGAGCGATCTGCGGAATCGCAAACGCCGTCGTCGGGTACGCGTGGTACGCCACGTACGACACCGTAGGTGTGATGTCTGCGACTGCTGCTTCAGCTGCGGCTGGGATGAACAGGTCGAGGAGCGCGTCGTGTGGCTCCAAGACAAGGGACTCGCGCGAGGCGGACCAGAGCTCCGTGAGCTGCGCGTACTCGTTCGCAGCTGCGACGGACGGAGGGAAGTACGAGTCGATGCTCGTCGGTGTCGTTTGGCTGCGGCTCAGTTTCGGAGGCGCGGTGCACTGCTGTGGTTGCTGGTGGTACGCAGTGGTGTACCCAGTTGAGGTCGGGCGTTCGTCGTAGCCGCAGGACGCCGAGCGACCGAGTGTCGGTGGCGCCGTGAGCACGACAAAGGGCGAGAAGTCGCTGTGGAATGCGAGCGCATGCGGTGCGAGTGCGCTGTCTGAGGCATTGCTGGAGGTGGTGTAGCTGCTGGTCGGAGTAGTAGTAGTGGCAGTAGAGAGTAAAGGCGCTGGAGCCAGTGACATGGTGGTTGACTGGCGAACAGTAACGGCGTGCGAGAGCGCACAGAGGTCAACGTGCGAGCACGAGGGGGGAGATCGGAGAATGAGAGCGCTCGTGGAGACGCTTGCGGTTGCTGCTGAAACCGGATCGGCTTTGCGGATCGTGGACCCACTCACGTTCGCCGACACTCGCCTCTGCAGACACAGCCACCGTTGCTGTTGCATCGGCGGCTGTCGCGCACTCGAGCGCCAGTCATAGAGACATTCAGTGCGCGCGCCGACGTCGGCAGCTGGTCACGTGCGTTTGTTTTTGTGGAGTGCGTCCAGACTGCGAGCGGTTGTGAGCAAGTCGCATGGAGCGATCGACTCGAGTCGGATGCCATCTTGCGGCCTGGTGTCGCCTGCTGGTGCTGGTGGTTGCCGTTATGTTTCATAAAGAGGGTGTGTATATTTGGAATTTGTAAGTTTTGACAAATTGCACAGGTTGAACCAGTGATAGTCAGATATTGCAGCACCTTTACATTGCTCGAGCAAGCGCGTCGTGAGCACTAGACCGACTGACTTTGCGAGATCGATCGAGTGCGCGCGTCCACGCCTTGCGACCACCATGTGACCGCCACCATCACGGCGTTCTCAGCGACTTGGACAGCAGCAGAGAGCACTTGCCAGCTCTGGTGGACACCGAGTCAGTCGGCGTGCTTACTGAGCGTGAGTGCTGCTGCCGTCACGCTTTGCGTTCGACGTCCCGCTCGCTGCTGCCGCTGTCGTCGTCCTGGCTCGCTCGCGAGCGCTCAACGAAGAGACAGAGTGAGTCCATAAGGTCAGTCCGTGTCTGGATCGAGACGCCGAGACACACGGCTGCGACTGTCGGGACGCGCAGCGACCAGCAGCGAAACCCGACATCTGGTCGTACGACGTGAGCGTGATACTGTGTGTGATGTGTGTCGGCGTCGTTGGTGTCAAGCCTGCGTGTTGTTGCACCACCACAAGTGAATTGCCTCCAGTACGAGCAGCGAGAGTGCGCTCATGAGCACCAAATGGTCGCAAGTCGCTGACCTGGCCGGTCAAGCAAGGAGGGCGCTTCGGTGGTGCTGACTTGACCTGCAAGCAAGGGACTCTCGCACATTCAGCAGGACTGCCCGCGTCGAGCCGGTTGAAGCGAACCATCATCATCAGCGCATCGCTCTATCCGTGACCGCGATCCTGTGCATGACGGTCGTGGTCGTGGCGGTGGTGATCATGATGATGTGTAGTCTCAAAGCGTGGCATGAACAAATCCGAGCGAACGAACAAACGAATGAAAGTGGCATTGAGCACGAGCTAGCGATCAACAGACGGCGGCGGAGGACGAACAGAGCGGTCATCGAGCGCAGCGCTAGCGTCTACGAGACAACAGCCTCGCACCAGCGCGAGCATGCGCATGAACGACGTCCTGCTGCTCCGACAACCAGTGCGTCTAGTGCGCAAAGAGGAGCTCCATGCTCTTCTGCAGCACGCCGCAGAACGCCTTCTGCTCGGTCTTGAGACACACTTTCGCAGCGCTCGAGCCGTCGAACGTGAGCTCAAAGAGCGCGACGACGCCGGTCATGGTCTTGACCGAGTAGTACGCAATCTCCTTGTTGTCGACGCCGCGCTTTGCGACGTAGAACACGTTGCTGTGCTTGAGCACGTCCGAGACTGCGTCGACGCTCCGGCCGCCAGTCGGGACGCTGAAGTAGTGCTCGTTCGCTTCGCTAATGCTCTTCCACAAGTTGATGAACTCGGTCTTCTCGAGCCCGCCGCCTTCGATGAAGATCGCCGGCAAGTCCAAGTCCGACTGGAAGTACAGCACGTCACCGGACGAGAGGTTCTTGATCGCGACTTGGAGACCCAAGTTCGGCGCGACGCTCGCGTTCACAAACGCTGGGTTCACGCCCATCGGCAGCGTGTGCGAGACGCTCTGGCCAGGACCAAGAGGCGCTGGGAACGTCACTTGTTGCTGCAGCGGCACGACGCCGAACGTGCTCTTGTTGAGCTGGATCGCGACGCCAGCGATCGGCGCTGCGCCTTGGTTCTCGTAGTCCACTTCGAGCACGAACGCATTGTTCTTGCGCGTGAACGCGCCTTTCATCACGAGGCCCTTGCCTTGCTGCGCGTTGAGCAAGACCTTCTTGTGCACTGGCGCTGGCGCTGCGGCTGCTGGCGCAGGCGCGCCGCCAAAGATGTCGACAAGGCTCGCACTCGCAGGCGCTGGCGCAGCAGCTCGCGGCGGCTCAGAGACTGACATGCTGCCCATGTCCAAGAGGTCGACAGGGCCGCTGCCTGCGTCGCCAGCGTGGCCGCCGTCGTCGTGGCGGTCCGACGAGCCTTCATCGTCGTCGTCGTTGCGGTCGCCGTCATCTTCCGTCTGCTCACGGAGCTCCGACACTGTCGAGCGCACGACGAACGCGCTCGGGAGCTTGTGGTACACGCTCGCGAGCGTCGAGATCTTGCCAATGAGTTCATCGAGGATGCTCGGCTCGAGCGCACACGTGTCGTCGCTGATCACTGGCTTCTCGGCAAGCACGACAGCGTTTGCGGCCTCGGGGTTTGCCGACAGCAGGCGCCAGTAGACGTACCCGCGGTCGCGCAAGTCGGGGTTGTCCGACTCCTCGGTCGCCTTGCGCAGGACCTTCTGGACCATGTCCTGCGTCTCGTTCGGGCGCTTGAGGAAGAGCTTGACCGTCGCAGTCAAGAGCTGGAGCTGCACTTGCGCCGTCTCGTCGTCAAACGCGTCGATGAACGAGTCCAAGAGCTCGTCGGCGTTGTCAATGCGCTCAGCATACTCGCCGATGATCCAGATCATCGACGCCTTTGCCTCCGGCTCGTCGAGCGTGTCGAGGTTCTCGCAGAGCGTCGCGATGATGCTCTCGTACTGGTTCGGGTACTTGCGGAAGATGTCTTTGATCACAATGATCGCCTCTTGCACGATGTAGTTCACCTTGGTCTGAATGAGCTCGAGCAAGACGTTGATGCACTTCTCGGCCGCGCGCTCGAGCTTGACGGCGCACCGACCGATCGCGCGCACGGACCGGCGCACAAAGTCGACGTCGACTTCCGTCGCGTACTCTTTGAACTCGAGCAGCACTTGCTCAATGTTGCGCTCCGAGACGAGGCGAATGATGATCTCGAGCTTCTCCATCTTGACGTAGATCGGGTCGTTGTACTTGCAGAAGAAGACCTTGATCTCGTTCGCGAGGATCGTCGGGCGCTTCTGGACAATCAAGTTGATGTTCCGCAGCGCGACGTACTGGATCTCGGGCTCCGCGGACAGGAGCGTCACGAGCGGCGGCGCCATCTTGCGCGACAGACTCCGCTCCGTGTCGGCGTCCGAGACCTTTTCCAGGAACTTCATGATCACTTTCACGGCCGAGAGCACAACGGCCGAGTTTGCGTGCTGCAGCCGCGGCGTCACGCGCTCAATGATGCCTTCGGCTTCGCGCGAGTCGGCTGGCGAGTAGTTCGCAAGCGCGTCGAGCACAAAGACTTGACCCCACTCGTTGCACTCGTTCAAGGCTGCAAGGAGCTTCTGGAGCACCGACTTGGTGATCTTGAACGCGTGGTGCGGACTCCCGTTCTCCGAGATCTCGGACAGCGCTGCGATCGCGTTCGCGACGACCGTCGGGTTCGAGTCCGAGATCAAGTCGCGGAGCATGTCGAGGAAGCCCTGCTCTTCGACCAAGTCCGGGTTGATGTCGTACAGCTTGGAGACGCAGATCGCCGCAGTCTTGCGCACGTACGGGTCCTGTGCGATTGATACGTACGTATGAAGAGAGAGAGAAAGGCGCTGTGAGTCGATCAGGTTGACGAGCCTTGGGTCTAAAGACACGTGACGTACTTCGTCTTGGAGGCACCGACGCAGTGGCTCGCAGAGGTACTCGGTGATGCGGTCGACGCGGATGCAGCCCATGGTGCGGACCGAGAGCGCTCGAATGAGCGGGTTTGGATCCGCTGCGTCCTATGGACAGATCGCCGACAGTGACGAGTAGAGCCACGGTAGCGTGCGTGAGTATGAACATCGTAGTACAAGACGCTAGGGCAGGAGCATGGGACGGACCTTGACGAACGTGTTGACTGCGAGGATCGTGAGGTCCGGATTGCTCTTGGCGTAGTTGATCAAGTAGAGGTAGACGAGCTTCTTGAGCTGCGTGTCGGCCGTTTGGATGCAGTTGACGACGTCCGTGAAGAGCATTGACACGTCCTTTCCGACCGTCATGTTCGCAATCACTTTCTTCACCGCGTCCTTCTTCTTCTCGCGACTCGGGTTCGCGAGCTCCGTGCGCAGCTCATGCGTCTCGCCTACAAGTGCACATGCAAGCGCAGACAGCACGTGAGTCGCACTGATCGATCCATATGCGCGGCCAATGAACTCGGGCCTTGATGCAGATCCATACAAAACATACCTTTCTTGGTCGTGCTAAAGAACTTGGAGTCGTTCGCAGCGCCGGTCATGCGCTTGGCGATTGCGGCCATCGTTGGCATCGCCATGGTTGCTTCTGCTGCTCGTGCGGCGTGGACTCGGCGTGTGGCGCGCGCGCAGGCTCGAGCGACCGTGTGTTCCTGCGGCGGTGGCTCGGACGCGACGCTCGCAAATGGAAAGTGCGTCGTTGTGCTCTTCGTGTCAGTCGCTCGTCGCCCCCTCAAAGCATAACCGACAGCGAGTTTCCAGGCAGCGCTTGAGAGTATACAAAAAACAAGTAGTTGTTGGCTGGTGCGCATCACTCGATTTTGTCACTATACGAATCCAGCTCAATGCTAGACACTATACTCATTGCAAGACGCTTGATGCCAGCTCGCGATTCTCAATCCATATTGAAACCAAGATAGCTGAGCGACGACGCTTCACATTCTTTCTCATGCACATGATCGCTGTTGCTCATGCCCTGCAAGCTCTTGCTGCGCGCAAGGACGTGTGCGAGTGCTCAATGCGCTGTGCATTGACCTACAGGAGCGCTTCATTCACGCTGAAGCCACAACAGTATGTGAGCACAGCAACGGTCTCTCTCACACACGCGCAATGAACGGAAGGACAGCGTGAGTGCCGCACCGTAGCGTCACTGGTTGATCAAACTTCCCAAGGCGCGGTGGAAGTGCGCTCGTACGGAGCGGTAGCGCTGTCAGACGCGCAAGACTCGACTGCGCCGCGCGACGACTGCCACTCGTATCCGTCGTTCGCTGCTCGACACACGCACAACACGACCTTTGTCATAAGCACGTACATCCTCACTCACATGGCACGCACAAATGGCATCAAACGCACCTCGACTGGCGCTGGGGCGAGTCCGCTTGCAGCGGCGTAGATCGCACTGACATCGCTGCGACTGCGACTCGGTGTTGCTCGCGCGCGCCACGCAGCAGCAGCTGCTGCACCTCCATTGCTCGCGCTGCTTCGACGACGTCCTGGTTGCCACATGCTCTGCGTCGCTTCGCGCTCAGTTCTTCACTGCTCGATGTCTGTGTGTTCACTCAGTCACTAGGAACAATGTCCTAGCAGTAGCGCTGCACACACGTCGCAGGACACACGCCGGGGCTCTCTCTCTCAGCGCTCTGGTGCACCGCGGTGCTTCTCTTCTTCGAGTACGATCGTCATTGTCGCTATGCGGAGCGTCCGGAGCCCTTCGTAGGTACGCGCAGTCATCGAGTTGCGCGCGAGACAGAGCCATCGGAGCGCGAGCGGCCGCTTGAGCGACTGGAGCTTCTGAAGCAGCAGCGCACACGGCTCTTCGGTGATGAGGTTGTCTGTGACGTCGAGGTCCTGGAGCGTGCGGTTCACATCGAGCGCTCGGAGACACGCCATCATGCCTTCGTTACTGATGCGGTTGTGGCCCAAGTTGAGCGTCACGAGCGTCTGGTTCATGCCGAGGCACTCAAAGAACCGGATTGCAGTCTTGCCATCCATGCCCGAGAGCGAGAGGTCGAGGTGCACGAGCGTCTTCGAGCGCTTGAGCAAGTCGCTGAACCACGCGACACCGTCTCGCCCGATCCGGTTCTGCGCAATGTTGAGGCTCGTGAGCGACCGATTCGACTGCGTGAGTGCAAGCGCGATGCGCTGGGCCTGCTCGGCGCCAATGCCTTTGGCGTCGCCGTCCGAGATCGCATCGTCGCCTTTCATGTTGAGCTCGCGGAGCGTTGCGTTCGTTGCGAGCATGTCTGCGAACGCGTGCGCGCCAGTCTCGCCCATTGTGTGGTGCTCAATGTCTAAGAGCTCGAGCGTCTTGTTCACTGCGAGCGCTTTCGCGAGTGCCTCGGCACCGCGCGGACAGATCGTGTTCCAGCGCAGGTAGAGCTCGATTAAGCACGCATTGCCGCGGAGACCGTCGCTGATGGCAAGGATCGCTGGCGCGCTCAAGACGTTGCCGCGCAAGTCGAGGCGCTTGAGCGTCTTGTTCATCGGGAGCGCGTGGCGCAGTCCCATGGCACCATCGTTCCCGATCTGGTTCCAGCTCAAGTTGAGGTACGTGAGCGACGCGTTGAACTGCACGCACTCGACCATCGCTGCGCCGCCTGCGATGCCGATCGCGTTGTGCTCGAGCTCGAGCGTCCCAAGCGTCGCGTGGTTCCGCACAGCGTCTGCGAGCGCCGTGCCGCCGTACGACTCGATGCCGCAGCTATTGAGCGCTAAGCGACCGATGTGCAAGTGGTGAAAGACCTTCTTGCCGAGGAACACGACCTCGTACATGGCGAGGCGTCGACCCGAGAGGTTGAGACTCACGAGCTTCGAGCTACTGCCAGTTGTCACGGCCGGAGTGACTGGCAAGCGCAGAGCGTTGAGCTCGTGCGTCAAGCGATTGAGCGCAAAGCACTTGGCGAGGATCCACTCGTCAAAGTGGTGTGCCAGCGGGATCGCAAACACCATCGTCTCGACGCCGCAGTCGACGCGACAGCCGCGCACTTGCTGCACAAAGATCGCGTCCGTGTGCATCGTGATGCTCACGAGCGTCTCGTTCGCGGCCACGAGCTCGGCGACTTGCTCGGCGACTTCGCTATGGAGGCCTGTGTTTGCGAGCTTGACGTGCTGGAGCGTCTTGCAGTGCTGGATGCTCGCGAGGACTTCGAGGATCGCCCAGCGCTCGATGCCCGGGTTGTCGGACAGGTCGAGCGTGAGGAGCTTCGTGTTGAGCGGGAGCAAGTCGGCGATCACGAGCGCGTCGATCTCGAGCAAGTCAGTGTGTGGGAGCGTGACCCAGCGCGACTGCTTGAGCTTGCGCACAGGCAAGAACGCACGCGCACTCGTGAGACGCAAGTGGCTGAAGCAGTCGTTCATACGGCGGAGCGCTGCGCCGATGCGCTTGGCAAACTTGCTCTCGTGGTTCTGGCAGAACTGATCGACGTCGCAGTCTTTCCCGAACGCCGCGACGTCGCTCAAGACAAAGTTGTCGCGGAGCGCGTCGAGGAGATCGAGGAGCCCTAGCGACGTGAGTTGGTTCCACGACACGTTGAGCCACACGAGCGTCTCGTTCTCCTTGAGCGCGCGACAGAGGTGCGGCACGCCAGCGTCTGTGATTGCATTTGCGCTCACGTCGAGGTGCAGGAGCATCGAGTCTGGGATGTCTTCGAGTGCGTCGCAGAGCACTTGGAGCCCGAGTGGCCCGATCGCATTGCCGTGGACGTCGAGGCGCGTGAGCGTCGCGTTACACCGGAGCATCGCGGCGAGTGCGCACATGCTTGCGTCACCGAGTCCGACATACTGGAGCGTGAGTGACCGCAGCGTCGTGTTCACGCGCAGTGCTCGAAAGACTGCGATCGCTGCTCGGTCGCCAATGTGATGGGACGTCGCACTCGAGCGCTTCGTGCAGTGCGTCATGGCTCCAAGTCGAGCGACGACTGTATCGGCTCGATGCGTTGCTTGCGTCCAGCTTTGACGCAATGCGTTCGCCTTATGTGACTGGGTCGTTGTCTTGCTGCTCTTTGCCTTCAGCGACTGCTTGGCATGGAGCGGCGGTGGTGGCGCTTGTCGGATCGTGAGCGACTGCGTCGAGTGATTGAACGCCAGACCCGCGTGCGCAAGGAGCGCGATCTGCGTCGCGCGGAGGTGTCCAAGCGCACTGTCATCTATGACAAGAGTGCGCAGCGAGATGTCGCGCCGCAAGAGCATCGTCGTGTACGTGAGTGCTGCACCGAGCTGGAAGCAGTCGAGCCAGCCAAACTCGGGCAGATCGAGCGGCACTGCGTACGTCTTCTCGGTCTGGAACGCATGGACGAGCTCGAGGTTGCTCGGATCGATTGGCGTTGGATCGATCTGGATCACGAGCGCTGGTGATCGTGAGACGATCGTGTCTGGCGTTGCGCTCGGTGCTGCAGCCGCTATCGCGTTCGTATCGACGTCTGCTACCGCTACGATTGAGTCCGAGACATCAGCAGTAGCACTTTGCTCGGGTGATCGCACTGGCACAAACGCAAAGATACTCGTCGATGGCGAGAGCTCTGGTGCGTCAACGACGTGGATCCACGCTTGCTTGCGCACGGCAGCGGCATCGCGTGGCGATGGATCAGGATGGTGCAGCAGCTCAGTGTCATCGACGAGCGCAACGACTGCTGTCGTGTCGACCTCGTGACTGTGGCGCTCAGTGTTGTCAACTCGAGTGCTCGCGAGCGCTGTCTCGCCACTGTCGCTGATCTGCAGTGGCAGTAGCGCCGCTACGACCGATGTGTCGTCATCCTCGTCGTCATCCGTAGGCATCGTATGATCTGATGTCAAGGACGCATGCGTGCTGCCACTCACGACGCCAGCGGCGGCGACTCGTTCACATCGAGCGCTGATGACGCGAAACTGCGTGACTCTTCGCCAATGTGGACACACACGACCATTATGAGCATGGCTCGCTCGTTCGCGACAGTCTACGAGAACGAGCTCGACTATCTAAAGGTGTCTCGACGAAGCGCATGTACTCGCTCAAGGAGCATCAAGGACGATCAGACTGCAGCGTCGCGACAGAGCAGAAGACGATAGACACACGACACAGCCAGGCGAGGGTCGCAAGGGATCTGCATGGATGTCTCTACTGCGCACGCGGGTGCGCCTGCTGGATGCGGATGTCATCGCGCGGTCTACGAACACAGGAGCAGCAGCAGCAGTACGGGTGAGTGTGAGTGCATCACAACAGAATGCGCGAGTGACTTGCGAGTCGTACTTGTCGTTGGCGCTCGTAGGGACGAGTCCCATGCGCTGGATCACCTTCATGCCGTCCGAGATGCGACCAAAGACCGTGTGTTTGCCTATGCGCGGCGGTTCGTTCATGTCGAGAGGCATCGGTCAGTGCGATACACAAGCCCATGGACGATGATGATGACCGAGAGAGAGAGAGAGAGAGAGGACGCATGAGCGTACCATCGAGCCATGGCGTCGGTGCGAGCGTGACGAAGAACTGACTGCCGTTCGTGTTTGGTCCTGCGTTCGCCTGTCCATAGTGCGAGCAGCAGCAGATGCGCTTGTGAGGCAAAAGCAAAGCTGTAAACGACGCGACCTTGCAGTCTGACGCACCATTGACACAACGCCTGCGCCCGTGTGCTTGAGCTCTTTCGAGATCTCGTCTTCAAACTTGCCACTAGCATTGGCAATGACCAGCGCCACTCCATCAATGAGCGCTCGCCCGATAACCGAGGCGCATCGAGTGCCTAGGTCCAAGCGAGACGTACCCGTAGACCGACTCGCCGCCGCGTCCAGTGCCAGTGGGATCGCCGCCCTGGATCATAAAGTCCTATGAAGTGCGCAATGCAATGCAGTACATGCGAAGAGGCATCGTCATGAGCGTGCGCAGACTGCAAGTGAACATACAAGCGCGTGCCAGCGCATGCGAGAAGTGTGCGCGCCTTGATGATGCGGTGGAAGATCGTGTTGTTGTAGTAGCCGCGGCGCGCGAGCTCGGCAAAGTTCCAGCATGCCTTTGGCGCGTGCTCAGTGTAGAGCTCGACTGTGAACGTTCCCTGGAGCAGACCAGAGGAGAAGCACATCGGAGGCATAACGATTGAGCATATGTGCGTGCACATGTGCGATCATTCAGAGTACACACACAAGTAAGCGTGCACGACACGCACCACAGACGTCTCGACGACGACGTGCGTTGGTGGTGCACTCGATGCCATGCTTGTGTTGTCTTGGCGCTGGTGCAGATACCTGCAGCGTTGGAAGCAACAGCAAGGCAGTTCAGATGAGTGACTTTGTGTTGATGTCACTAATCATATTCCCTGTTGTTCTCGATTGTTGCAGCAGCAGCGAATTGGACAGGGAGCGACAAGTCGTGAAATCGTGAAATAAAACAGCAGAGAGACAGGGCGAACCCAGAAATGCAAGCAATGTTTTATTTTACATATGTTTCACATACTTTTCGCATCCCTTTCACATACTTTTCGAAAGTTAAATTGAGATCAGCCAATCAGCGAAGGGTTGAATATTCTCGCTTGCTCAACGTCGCCTCGCCTGAATGCAGCCTAGCTCGTTAATGGACATGCAAGGTCACCTCGCCTACTCGCTGGCTCCAAGTTCTGGTTCTTCTTCTTGTCTCTCTCTCTCTCTCTCTCTCTCTCTCTCTCGCTTCCTCATTCCCAGCTTTGCAAGCTTGCGCGAACAACAGTATTGACCTCAAGCCGCCTCGCCATGCGCCGACCTCTCGACTGACCAAGCGTGACCACAAGTGAACATGCCGTCGTGCATCCCGACTTTTACTGCCAGGCTATAACGCTGCTGCAGCTCGTCCTCGTCGACCAGCGCTCGCTCTACAAGTACCTCTGGTACGCGCGCTGATCCCGCTGTCATGTGAACCCGCGACTGTGCCATCTTCGCTCCTGTTGCCGCGGCACTCGTGTCGCTGCCGCCTGGCGTGCTTTTTCGTGTAGAGCGCTCAAGATCGATCATCTCCGCGCGTCACCTGCGTCCTCAGTGCTCTCGAACCCTCGACTGCTCCTCTTCTTGCGCTCCGTCCTCGGTACATTCGGCTACAGCATGTGGGTGGTGTCGCTATGGTGTGAGCAACGGTATCTGCCGTTTGTCGTAGAGCTTGGAGCACGACCCAGTTGTTCAGCATCCTCGTGAAGTGTCGCCCTCCTTGGCGTGCCCGGTTCGTCTGCCTCGTGCCTCTCGATGCTCAACTTCAGTGCCTGGTGCCATCTCGATCTCGGTGCCCGTTGCCATCTTCGTCAGCGTGGAACAAGCAGCGTCCGTTGTAATGCGTGTCCGAACCGTAGCTGAAGCGCCAGATCTCCCAGAAGTAGCAGGCAAGAGTCGGAGTAGCGTCTTCAGTGCAGCAGCCAAGATCCAGTAGAGCGTCCCGTGCAATATGTCCCAGATGACCAAGATTGCCAGCTCTCAAAGCTCAAGATCGTCCCGGCGTGGCATTCGCATCTCGGCGTCAACACCGCCAAGGTTCGTGCCATCGATCGTCAACGGCACCATTCGATCCGAGCGTGTCTGTACCGACACAACCTCTGCCGTGTTCATCAAGAGCGCGGTCCGGCGTCACTCAAGATCACGGGCTTGTCCAGTGCCTCCTGCTCCAGTCATTGCAAGAACAAGCGACGCCCTGGTATGTGCTCGCCCGCTCATGCATTGCGAGGTTGCGTCCAGCGTCGAGAGATCGTGGCATGCAGGCACGCGAGCTGCAGCTCAAGCATCTACCAAGATAGCAACGGACTTCGTACGTCGCCATTGCGCTTGCCACTCGATCCGACCCGACAACTCGTGGCTTGCAGGTTATCCAGACAAACCAAGTCGATCATCGCTCCAGCTACCGCAGCTCAGTTACGTTCAAACAGCTCAATCGCACGTACCTCATCGTCGTCGCGAGTGATCTTTGTGCCTCTTCGTCGTGCGCAAGATTGTGTACCCAGCAACGCGCTAGTGCGACGGAACCAGCCGCTCCTTCGCCGCTCCCATAACAAACGTCAAGACAACTTCTTCGTCCAACCACCGTCTTCGCATTTCCTGATCCTCGTGCCTATCACATCTCGTCTGTCCACCCAGCCACAAAGTAGCGACGACATGTCCAAGGAATCAGCATTGAAGACTCCTAACGCTCCAGTGTCCCAGTGTCGCGGTCCTCCAGTGCTCAGCTCAAGTCATCCAGTGTTGCAGTGTTGCAGTGTTGCAGTGTTGCAGTGTCGCGGTGCTCCAGTGATCCAGTGTGACAGCGTCTTGATGCTCGTGTCATCTAGTGTTGCAGTGCTCGAGTCCTCCAGCCATCCAGTCATCCAGCCATCCAGCCATCCAGCCATCCAGCCATCCAGCCATCCAGCCATCCAGTCATCCAGTCATCCAGTCATCCAGTCATCCAGTCATCCAGTCATTCTGTGTTGCAGTGATTCCGCGCTCCAGTGATCCAGTGTGCGTGTGCGTAGAGATCGCTCGGTGCATGAAGACGGCGTTGCGGCTGCGTGTGTGTGGTGCAAGTCGTGTCGAGTCAGCGGTGCAAGCCAAGTCGTGTCGGTGGTGCAAGTCGAGTCGAGTCAGTCAGGCGGTCGTGTGTGCGCGCGCCAGGCGCCAGCGGCAAGGGGGAAGCAGCAAACAGTAAGCAGCAAGCGGCAAGCGACACGTGTGGATGCGCAAGTGCGTGTGCTGGCACAGAGCAGCGAGTCGCACGGCAGCAGACAACAGTCAACAGACAACAGACAAGAGTCAGCAGACAGCGAACAACAGACAGCGCCGCGGCAGTGGCGCAAGGCAAAGAGGCAATGGAGCATGCTCGATCGATGGATCGACGGATCATCGACGGACCGGTTGGTCGTTGCGTCATGGAGCGTCGTCATGCGTCGTGGAGCGTCGTCATGCGTCGTGGAGCGTGTGTGGTGGTGCATCATCGTTTGTCGTCGGTGTCGTCATCGTCGGTGTTGTCGGCAGCTGTCGGCGGCCGGCAGTTTGGTTCTGGGGTCTTGGCGTTCGGGTCTCGGTTCTTCTTCTTCGTCTTCTTCTCTTCTCGTGCTCGTGCTCGTGCTCGTGCATGGTCTTGGTCTTCTTCTCGTTCGTCGCCTTTTCGTTCGATCGGCTTGCGGTGTCATTCATCGTTCGGGTCTTGGGCTTCATCGTTCGGGTCTTGGGCTTCATCGTTCGGCTTGGTCTTCGGCTGTATCGTTCATCGATCATCGTTCATCGTTCATCGATCATCGATCATCGTTCATCGATCATCGTTCATCGTTCATCGATCATCGTTCATCGTTCATCGTTCAGTGCTTGGCGTTCGGCATGGTCTTTGGCGTTCTACTTCAGTGGTGTGTGGCATGGACGTTTGTCGTGAGCAGCTCGTGTTTGGCGTTTGGTGTGTGATGTGGCGTGCAGCGTGCAGTTGGTGGTATCGGCTCTCGGCTCTCGGCTCTCGGCTCTCGGCTCTCGGCTCTCGGCTCTCGGCTCTCGGCTCTCGGCTCTCGGCTCTCGGCTCTCGGCTCGGCTCTCGGCTCTCGGCTCTCGGCTCTCGGCTCTCGGCTCTCGGCTCTCGGCTCTCGGCTCTCGGCTCTCGGCTCTCGGCTCTCGGCTCTCGGCTCTCGGCTCTCGGCTCTCGGCTCTCGGCTCTCGGCTCTCGGCTCGGCTCTCGGCTCTCGGCTCTCGGCTCTCGGCTCTCGGCTCTCGGCTCTCGGCTCTCGGCTCTCGGCTCTCGGCTCTCGGCTCTCGGCTCTCGGCTCTCGGCTCTCGGCTCTCGGCTCTCGGCTCTCGGCTCTCGGCTCTCGGCTCTCGGCTCTCGGCTCTCGGCTCTCGGCTCTCGGCTCTCGGCTCTCGGCTCTCGGCTCTCGGCTCTCGGCTCTCGGCTCTCGGCTCATTGTCTTTGGCGTTCGGTTCGGGGTTCGTGGTGTTCGTTTTGGTTTGTGGTTCAAGACTCGGCGTTCAAGATCTTGCGATTGGTGCTCACCGATCGGCGTCCAAGGCTCGACGATCGGCGTTCTCGACTTCTGGTTCGACGATCAGCGTTCGTGTTTTGTGCTTCGTGGATCGGCGTTCAGGTCTCGTGGTTTGGCAATCGTCGATCGGCGCCCGACGTGCTCGGTGCTCGTGACTCGTGACTCGTGACTCGTGACTCGTGACTCGTGACTCGCGGCTGCAAGTGGTTGCAAGTGTGTGCGACGCAGAGAGAGAGAGAATGATCGATCGATCGAGAGACCTTCGTCGTGGCGTGCATGGGGCTCCAAGTGGAAGCGACACACGACAAGCACGAAGCAAGCAAGCAAGCAAGCGGCCATTGGCAAGTGGCAAGCAGCAGTCAGCAAGTGGTCCACCGGCTTCAAGTGATGTCAAGCAGACAGCAGACAGCAGACAGCAGACAGCAGACAGCAGACAGCAGACAGCAGACAGCAGACAGCAGACAGCAGACAGCAGACAGCAGACAGCAGACAGCAGACAGCAGACAGCAGACAGCAGACAGCAAGCTCAAGTCCCAAGTACTGAGTGCCAAGTGTCGAGTCCACGCAGTGTCGGTGTTGTTGTTGCTCGTGACTCGTGATCGTGGCCGTCATTTGCTCCAGTGTCCCAGCGTCCCAGTGTCTTAGGTCCCAGTGTCCCAGTGTCCCAGTGTCCCAGTGTCCCAGTGTCGCGGTCCTCCAGTGCTCAGCTCAAGTCATCCAGTGTTGCAGTGTTGCAGTGTTGCAGTGTTGCAGTGTCGCGGTGCTCCAGTGATCCAGTGTGACAGCGTCTTGATGCTCGTGTCATCTAGTGTTGCAGTGCTCGAGTCCTCCAGCCATCCAGTCATCCAGCCATCCAGCCATCCAGCCATCCAGCCATCCAGCCATCCAGTCATCCAGTCATCCAGTCATCCAGTCATCCAGTCATCCAGTCATCCAGTCATCCAGTCATCCAGTCATTCTGTGTTGCAGTGATTCCGCGCTCCAGTGATCCAGTGTGCGTGTGCGTAGAGATCGCTCGGTGCATGAAGACGGCGTTGCGGCTGCGTGTGTGTGGTGCAAGTCGTGTCGAGTCAGCGGTGCAAGCCAAGTCGTGTCGGTGGTGCAAGTCGAGTCGAGTCAGTCAGGCGGTCGTGTGTGCGCGCGCCAGGCGCCAGCGGCAAGGGGGAAGCAGCAAACAGTAAGCAGCAAGCGGCAAGCGACACGTGTGGATGCGCAAGTGCGTGTGCTGGCACAGAGCAGCGAGTCGCACGGCAGCAGACAACAGTCAACAGACAACAGACAAGAGTCAGCAGACAGCGAACAACAGACAGCGCCGCGGCAGTGGCGCAAGGCAAAGAGGCAATGGAGCATGCTCGATCGATGGATCGACGGATCATCGACGGACCGGTTGGTCGTTGCGTCATGGAGCGTCGTCATGCGTCGTGGAGCGTCGTCATGCGTCGTGGAGCGTGTGTGGTGGTGCATCATCGTTTGTCGTCGGTGTCGTCATCGTCGGTGTTGTCGGCAGCTGTCGGCGGCCGGCAGTTTGGTTCTGGGGTCTTGGCGTTCGGGTCTCGGTTCTTCTTCTTCGTCTTCTTCTCTTCTCGTGCTCGTGCTCGTGCTCGTGCATGGTCTTGGTCTTCTTCTCGTTCGTCGCCTTTTCGTTCGATCGGCTTGCGGTGTCATTCATCGTTCGGGTCTTGGGCTTCATCGTTCGGGTCTTGGGCTTCATCGTTCGGCTTGGTCTTCGGCTGTATCGTTCATCGATCATCGTTCATCGTTCATCGATCATCGATCATCGTTCATCGATCATCGTTCATCGTTCATCGATCATCGTTCATCGTTCATCGTTCAGTGCTTGGCGTTCGGCATGGTCTTTGGCGTTCTACTTCAGTGGTGTGTGGCATGGACGTTTGTCGTGAGCAGCTCGTGTTTGGCGTTTGGTGTGTGATGTGGCGTGCAGCGTGCAGTTGGTGGTATCGGCTCTCGGCTCTCGGCTCTCGGCTCTCGGCTCTCGGCTCTCGGCTCTCGGCTCTCGGCTCTCGGCTCTCGGCTCTCGGCTCTCGGCTCTCGGCTCTCGGCTCTCGGCTCTCGGCTCTCGGCTCTCGGCTCTCGGCTCTCGGCTCTCGGCTCTCGGCTCTCGGCTCTCGGCTCTCGGCTCTCGGCTCTCGGCTCTCGGCTCTCGGCTCTCGGCTCTCGGCTCTCGGCTCTCGGCTCTCGGCTCTCGGCTCTCGGCTCTCGGCTCTCGGCTCTCGGCTCTCGGCTCTCGGCTCTCGGCTCTCGGCTCTCGGCTCTCGGCTCTCGGCTCTCGGCTCTCGGCTCTCGGCTCTCGGCTCTCGGCTCTCGGCTCTCGGCTCTCGGCTCTCGGCTCTCGGCTCTCGGCTCTCGGCTCTCGGCTCTCGGCTCTCGGCTCTCGGCTCTCGGCTCTCGGCTCTCGGCTCATTGTCTTTGGCGTTCGGTTCGGGGTTCGTGGTGTTCGTTTTGGTTTGTGGTTCAAGACTCGGCGTTCAAGATCTTGCGATTGGTGCTCACCGATCGGCGTCCAAGGCTCGACGATCGGCGTCCAAGGCTCGACGATCGGCGTTCTCGACTTCTGGTTCGACGATCAGCGTTCGTGTTTTGTGCTTCGTGGATTGGCGTTCAGGTCTCGTGGTTTGGCAATCGTCGATCGGCGCCCGACGTGCTCGGTGCTCGTGACTCGTGACTCGTGACTCGTGACTCGTGACTCGTGACTCGTGACTCGTGACTCGTGACTCGTGACTCGTGACTCGTGACTCGCGGCTGCAAGTGGTTGCAAGTGTGTGCGACGCAGAGAGAGAGAGAATGATCGATCGATCGAGAGACCTTCGTCGTGGCGTGCATGGGGCTCCAAGTGGAAGCGACACACGACAAGCACGAAGCAAGCAAGCAAGCAAGCGGCCATTGGCAAGTGGCAAGCAGCAGTCAGCAAGTGGTCCACCGGCTTCAAGTGATGTCAAGCAGACAGCAGACAGCAGACAGCAGACAGCAGACAGCAGACAGCAGACAGCAGACAGCAGACAGCAGACAGCAGACAGCAGACAGCAGACAGCAGACAGCAGACAGCAGACAGCAGACAGCAGACAGCAGACAGCAGACAGCAGACAGCAGACAGCAGACAGCAGACAGCAGACAGCAGACAGCAGACAGCAGACAGCAGACAGCAGACAGCAGACAGCAGACAGCAGACAGCAGACAGCAAGCTCAAGTCCCAAGTACTGAGTGCCAAGTGTCGAGTCCACGCAGTGTCGGTGTTGTTGTTGCTCGTGACTCGTGATCGTGGCCGTCATTTGCTCCAGTGTCCCAGCGTCCCAGTGTCTTAGGTCCCAGTGTCCCAGTGTCCCAGTGTCCCAGTGTCCCAGTGTCCCAGTGTCGCGGTCCTCCAGTGCTCAGCTCAAGTCATCCAGTGTTGCAGTGTTGCAGTGTTGCAGTGTTGCAGTGTCGCGGTGCTCCAGTGATCCAGTGTGACAGCGTCTTGATGTTCGTGTCATCTAGTGTTGCAGTGCTCGAGTCCTCCAGCCATCCAGTCATCCAGCCATCCAGCCATCCAGCCATCCAGTCATCCAGTCATCCAGTCATCCAGTCATCCAGTCATCCAGTCATCCAGTCATTCTGTGTTGCAGTGATTCCGCGCTCCAGTGATCCAGTGTGCGTGTGCGTAGAGATCGCTCGGTGCATGAAGACGGCGTTGCGGCTGCGTGTGTGTGGTGCAAGTCGTGTCGAGTCAGCGGTGCAAGCCAAGTCGTGTCGGTGGTGCAAGTCGAGTCGAGTCAGTCAGGCGGTCGTGTGTGCGCGCGCCAGGCGCCAGCGGCAAGGGGGAAGCAGCAAACAGTAAGCAGCAAGCGGCAAGCGACACGTGTGGATGCGCAAGTGCGTGTGCTGGCACAGAGCAGCGAGTCGCACGGCAGCAGACAACAGTCAACAGACAACAGACAAGAGTCAGCAGACAGCGAACAACAGACAGCGCCGCGGCAGTGGCGCAAGGCAAAGAGGCAATGGAGCATGCTCGATCGATGGATCGACGGATCATCGACGGACCGGTTGGTCGTTGCGTCATGGAGCGTCGTCATGCGTCGTGGAGCGTCGTCATGCGTCGTGGAGCGTGTGTGGTGGTGCATCATCGTTTGTCGTCGGTGTCGTCATCGTCGGTGTTGTCGGCAGCTGTCGGCGGCCGGCAGTTTGGTTCTGGGGTCTTGGCGTTCGGGTCTCGGTTCTTCTTCTTCGTCTTCTTCTCTTCTCGTGCTCGTGCTCGTGCTCGTGCATGGTCTTGGTCTTCTTCTCGTTCGTCGCCTTTTCGTTCGATCGGCTTGCGGTGTCATTCATCGTTCGGGTCTTGGGCTTCATCGTTCGGGTCTTGGGCTTCATCGTTCGGCTTGGTCTTCGGCTGTATCGTTCATCGATCATCGTTCATCGTTCATCGATCATCGATCATCGTTCATCGATCATCGTTCATCGTTCATCGATCATCGTTCATCGTTCATCGTTCAGTGCTTGGCGTTCGGCATGGTCTTTGGCGTTCTACTTCAGTGGTGTGTGGCATGGACGTTTGTCGTGAGCAGCTCGTGTTTGGCGTTTGGTGTGTGATGTGGCGTGCAGCGTGCAGTTGGTGGTATCGGCTCTCGGCTCTCGGCTCTCGGCTCTCGGCTCTCGGCTCTCGGCTCTCGGCTCTCGGCTCTCGGCTCTCGGCTCTCGGCTCTCGGCTCTCGGCTCTCGGCTCTCGGCTCTCGGCTCTCGGCTCTCGGCTCTCGGCTCTCGGCTCTCGGCTCTCGGCTCTCGGCTCTCGGCTCTCGGCTCTCGGCTCTCGGCTCTCGGCTCTCGGCTCTCGGCTCTCGGCTCTCGGCTCTCGGCTCTCGGCTCTCGGCTCTCGGCTCTCGGCTCTCGGCTCTCGGCTCTCGGCTCTCGGCTCTCGGCTCTCGGCTCTCGGCTCTCGGCTCTCGGCTCTCGGCTCTCGGCTCTCGGCTCTCGGCTCTCGGCTCTCGGCTCTCGGCTCTCGGCTCGGCTCGGCTCATTGTCTTGGCGTTCGGTTCGGGGTTCGTGGTGTTCGTTTTGGTTTGTGGTTCAAGACTCGGCGTTCAAGATCTTGCGATTGGTGCTCACCGATCGGCGTCCAAGGCTCGACGATCGGCGTTCTCGACTTCTGGTTCGACGATCAGCGTTCGTGTTTTGTGCTTCGTGGATCGGCGTTCAGGTCTCGTGGTTTGGCAATCGTCGATCGGCGCCCGACGTGCTCGGTGCTCGTGACTCGTGACTCGTGACTCGTGACTCGTGACTCGTGACTCGTGACTCGCGGCTGCAAGTGGTTGCAAGTGTGTGCGACGCAGAGAGAGAGAGAATGATCGATCGATCGAGAGACCTTCGTCGTGGCGTGCATGGGGCTCCAAGTGGAAGCGACACACGACAAGCACGAAGCAAGCAAGCAAGCAAGCGGCCATTGGCAAGTGGCAAGCAGCAGTCAGCAAGTGGTCCACCGGCTTCAAGTGATGTCAAGCAGACAGCAGACAGCAGACAGCAGACAGCAGACAGCAGACAGCAGACAGCAGACAGCAGACAGCAGACAGCAGACAGCAGACAGCAGACAGCAGACAGCAGACAGCAGACAGCAGACAGCAGACAGCAGACAGCAGACAGCAGACAGCAAGCTCAAGTCCCAAGTACTGAGTGCCAAGTGTCGAGTCCACGCAGTGTCGGTGTTGTTGTTGCTCGTGACTCGTGATCGTGGCCGTCATTTGCTCCAGTGTCCCAGCGTCCCAGTGTCTTAGGTCCCAGTGTCCCAGTGTCCCAGTGTCCCAGTGTCCCAGTGTCGCGGTCCTCCAGTGCTCAGCTCAAGTCATCCAGTGTTGCAGTGTTGCAGTGTTGCAGTGTTGCAGTGTCGCGGTGCTCCAGTGATCCAGTGTGACAGCGTCTTGATGTTCGTGTCATCTAGTGTTGCAGTGCTCGAGTCCTCCAGCCATCCAGTCATCCAGCCATCCAGTCATCCAGCCATCCAGCCATCCAGCCATCCAGCCATCCAGCCATCCAGTCATCCAGTCATCCAGTCATCCAGTCATCCAGTCATCCAGTCATCCAGTCATCCAGTCATCCAGTCATCCAGTCATTCTGTGTTGCAGTGATTCCGCGCTCCAGTGATCCAGTGTGCGTGTGCGTAGAGATCGCTCGGTGCATGAAGACGGCGTTGCGGCTGCGTGTGTGTGGTGCAAGTCGTGTCGAGTCAGCGGTGCAAGCCAAGTCGTGTCGGTGGTGCAAGTCGAGTCGAGTCAGTCAGGCGGTCGTGTGTGCGCGCGCCAGGCGCCAGCGGCAAGGGGGAAGCAGCAAACAGTAAGCAGCAAGCGGCAAGCGACACGTGTGGATGCGCAAGTGCGTGTGCTGGCACAGAGCAGCGAGTCGCACGGCAGCAGACAACAGTCAACAGACAACAGACAAGAGTCAGCAGACAGCGAACAACAGACAGCGCCGCGGCAGTGGCGCAAGGCAAAGAGGCAATGGAGCATGCTCGATCGATGGATCGACGGATCATCGACGGACCGGTTGGTCGTTGCGTCATGGAGCGTCGTCATGCGTCGTGGAGCGTCGTCATGCGTCGTGGAGCGTGTGTGGTGGTGCATCATCGTTTGTCGTCGGTGTCGTCATCGTCGGTGTTGTCGGCAGCTGTCGGCGGCCGGCAGTTTGGTTCTGGGGTCTTGGCGTTCGGGTCTCGGTTCTTCTTCTTCGTCTTCTTCTCTTCTCGTGCTCGTGCTCGTGCTCGTGCATGGTCTTGGTCTTCTTCTCGTTCGTCGCCTTTTCGTTCGATCGGCTTGCGGTGTCATTCATCGTTCGGGTCTTGGGCTTCATCGTTCGGGTCTTGGGCTTCATCGTTCGGCTTGGTCTTCGGCTGTATCGTTCATCGATCATCGTTCATCGTTCATCGATCATCGATCATCGTTCATCGATCATCGTTCATCGTTCATCGATCATCGTTCATCGTTCATCGTTCAGTGCTTGGCGTTCGGCATGGTCTTTGGCGTTCTACTTCAGTGGTGTGTGGCATGGACGTTTGTCGTGAGCAGCTCGTGTTTGGCGTTTGGTGTGTGATGTGGCGTGCAGCGTGCAGTTGGTGGTATCGGCTCTCGGCTCTCGGCTCTCGGCTCTCGGCTCTCGGCTCTCGGCTCTCGGCTCTCGCTCTCGGCTCTCGGCTCTCGGCTCTCGGCTCTCGGCTCTCGGCTCGGCTCGGCTCTCGGCTCTCGGCTCTCGGCTCTCGGCTCTCGGCTCTCGGCTCTCGGCTCTCGGCTCTCGGCTCTCGGCTCTCGGCTCTCGGCTCTCGGCTCTCGGCTCTCGGCTCTCGGCTCTCGGCTCTCGGCTCTCGGCTCTCGGCTCTCGGCTCTCGGCTCTCGGCTCTCGGCTCTCGGCTCTCGGCTCTCGGCTCTCGGCTCTCGGCTCTCGGCTCTCGGCTCTCGGCTCTCGGCTCTCGGCTCTCGGCTCTCGGCTCTCGGCTCTCGGCTCTCGGCTCTCGGCTCTCGGCTCTCGGCTCTCGGCTCTCGGCTCTCGGCTCTCGGCTCTCGGCTCGGCTCTCGGCTCTCGGCTCTCGGCTCTCGGCTCTCGGCTCGGCTCTCGGCTCATTGTCTTTGGCGTTCGGTTCGGGGTTCGTGGTGTTCGTTTTGGTTTGTGGTTCAAGACTCGGCGTTCAAGATCTTGCGATTGGTGCTCACCGATCGGCGTCCAAGGCTCGACGATCGGCGTTCTCGACTTCTGGTTCGACGATCAGCGTTCGTGTTTTGTGCTTCGTGGATCGGCGTTCAGGTCTCGTGGTTTGGCAATCGTCGATCGGCGCCCGACGTGCTCGGTGCTCGTGACTCGTGACTCGTGACTCGTGACTCGTGACTCGTGACTCGCGGCTGCAAGTGGTTGCAAGTGTGTGCGACGCAGAGAGAGAGAGAATGATCGATCGATCGAGAGACCTTCGTCGTGGCGTGCATGGGGCTCCAAGTGGAAGCGACACACGACAAGCACGAAGCAAGCAAGCAAGCAAGCGGCCATTGGCAAGTGGCAAGCAGCAGTCAGCAAGTGGTCCACCGGCTTCAAGTGATGTCAAGCAGACAGCAGACAGCAGACAGCAGACAGCAGACAGCAGACAGCAGACAGCAGACAGCAGACAGCAGACAGCAGACAGCAGACAGCAGACAGCAGACAGCAGACAGCAGACAGCAGACAGCAGACAGCAGACAGCAGACAGCAGACAGCAGACAGCAGACAGCAGACAGCAGACAGCAGACAGCAGACAGCAGACAGCAGACAGCAGACAGCAGACAGCAGACAGCAGACAGCAGACAGCAGACAGCAGACAGCAGACAGCAGACAGCAGACAGCAGACAGCAGACAGCAGACAGCAGACAGCAGACAGCAGACAGCAGACAGCAGACAGCAGACAGCAGACAGCAGACAGCAGACAGCAGACAGCAGACAGCAGACAGCAGACAGCAGACAGCAGACAGCAGACAGCAGACAGCAGACAGCAGACAGCAGACAGCAGACAGCAGACAGCAGACAGCAGACAGCAGACAGCAGACAGCAGACAGCAGACAGCAGACAGCAGACAGCAGACAGCAGACAGCAGACAGCAGACAGCAGACAGCAGACAGCAGACAGCAGACAGCAGACAGCAGACAGCAGACAGCAGACAGCAGACAGCAGACAGTAGACAGCAGACAGCAGACAGCAGACAGCAGACAGCAGACAGCAGACAGCAGACAGCAGACAGCAAGCTCAAGTCCCAAGTACTGAGTGCCAAGTGTCGAGTCCACGCAGTGTCGGTGTTGTTGTTGCTCGTGACTCGTGATCGTGGCCGTCATTTGCTCCAGTGTCCCAGCGTCCCAGTGTCTTAGGTCCCAGTGTCCCAGTGTCCCAGTGTCCCAGTGTCCCAGTGTCCCAGTGTCGCGGTCCTCCAGTGCTCAGCTCAAGTCATCCAGTGTTGCAGTGTTGCAGTGTTGCAGTGTTGCAGTGTCGCGGTGCTCCAGTGATCCAGTGTGACAGCGTCTTGATGTTCGTGTCATCTAGTGTTGCAGTGCTCGAGTCCTCCAGCCATCCAGTCATCCAGCCATCCAGTCATCCAGCCATCCAGCCATCCAGCCATCCAGTCATCCAGTCATCCAGTCATCCAGTCATCCAGTCATCCAGTCATCCAGTCATCCAGTCATCCAGTCATCCAGTCATTCTGTGTTGCAGTGATTCCGCGCTCCAGTGATCCAGTGTGCGTGTGCGTAGAGATCGCTCGGTGCATGAAGACGGCGTTGCGGCTGCGTGTGTGTGGTGCAAGTCGTGTCGAGTCAGCGGTGCAAGCCAAGTCGTGTCGGTGGTGCAAGTCGTGTCTGCGGTGCAAGACCAGTCAAGTCAGTCAGGCAGTCGTGTGTGGACGCGCCAGTCGCCAGGCGCCAGCGGCAAGTAACTCGTGTACGAGCTTGATATGTTGTTCGATGTAGGTACGTGGTTTGTGTGTGGTTGTCTGAACTAACCCTGGTGTTTTTCAGCACCATCCTTGAACAAGAAACGCGTCGCCGCGGTCTATCGGCTGTGATGTGACACTGTTGTCAGACGTGGATCATCGTGATCGTGTACACGAGAGCAATCGCGTTCCCACATGTTTGCTTGAATGACCTCGACAGACTGGTGAGGCTGCTTGTAGCTTGCTCTCACACTCGATTCGCTTTCCAAGTTGCTAGGTAGTCTTCTGGTGCGATGCAAATGCATACTCGACGACGGCATGAATCGAATGGCAGTCAGATATACAACTATTTGTCCTTGACACTTGCCGCTCATGCACTCACGCTCACCACCACTGCTACTTCGTGCGCGCTCGCCACTGTATCTCTGCTCCGAGCGGGTAAATGCAGTCGGCTTCTGGACCCCTGCTCGGCGCGCAGTCCACATCAAAGTACGGGCTCGCCTTCACACCGCCTCTCAACGTCGCAGAGTCATCGGCGCCAACGCACAGCGTTGAGCTGCCAGCTGCAACATTTGTGACCTGACCTGGAGCGTTGCTGTCGAAGTCGCCGCCTTCTGTCATCCACAACGGCAAGTCTATCACGAGCGTCGATCGGATATGGAGCTTGAACAGCTTGCTTGTGTCACCGACTTGTGCTGGCACCGCTTCGAGTGGGTTGTGCGAGAGATAGAGGTTCCAGTACGCCTGGTTCGAAAGTAAGTCGTCTGGGATGTGTCGGATGCTGTTGCCTTCGAGCGAGACGTACGCGATCTGGAGTCGCGCGAGCGCTGGAGGGTACTTGGTCACGCCTGGACTGCGCTCGAGCACAAAGTAGTAGAGCGCGGCCCACTTGTCAGTCACGTCGTCTGGTAGACGCGTCAGGTCGGTGCCGCAGAACTCAATGTCCGTGAGCATAGGCGAAAAGTCGTCTGCGAGTAGTCCCGGTGGCACAGCAGTCAGGTTCGTGTTGACGATGTAGACCATCTGGATGTTCGGGTGGTTCGCGCCTGTGAGCGTTGCGGCGCCGTCCCACGTGTTGATCGTGCAGTTGTAGATCTTGATCATGTGCAAGTTGGCAAACTGCGCGATCACCGGCGGCATCAGGAGTCGCGGGCACGACGAGAAGATGAGTCCTTGGACGGCGTCCGGTCGCACGTCGCTGAAGAACGCGTCCAAGTCTGCCATGTTGCCATCGGATGCGAGTGTGTGACTGCAGTCGATCTCAAACACCGCGCAATGGGGTGCGCCACTGAGCCACGGATGCATCTCGAGGAGACAGGCTCGATGACTCGATTGCGACGCCGCAGTGATCGAGTACGCTTGGATCACGAGCACAGCCAGTCCAGTGAAGATGAAGAAGCCGTTCTCGACCCAGTACGCTCTGCTCACGGATCGCTCGCGCCACGTCGTGGCAATAAGCGTGTGGATGTCTGCCATCGATGGTAAACGCCGCAAGGGTGAGAATGACGATGCCGAACGCAGGACTACGGCCACGGTCTCTGATGTCACGTTTCGAGAACTGGAAGTTTGTGCTTCGTCAGAGGCTCACGCTGCGGCGGGCTATCACTTTGCTCTGCCGATTGTTGCGCACGGCCTGGTGCGGCTTGTGAGAGACACGTCTTGAGAAGACCGATGGTAAGCAAACACGAGAACTTGGGGGTACGCTTTCGTGAGCAAGTCGACCCAGGATGTTGCAAACATCTGCCGGTTCTCGGACACAGCTTGGACAAACCACGTGTCGTGGTAGTAGTTCACAAGCGGGAAGTCCACGAGCGTCGTGTCGTACTCGAGCACGTACGGCACGAATATCGCGGTTGGGATCACCGTTGATGTGACAAAGTCGAACGCCAGGTCCATGACAAGGAGTGCGACGCGCTGCTTCAAGCGTGGCTCGGCGACAAACAGCTTGACGATCGGGACGCTGAAGCAGCTGAACACTGCAAGCAGCGCAAACAAGCGCGAGATCCACAGTCGAGGGATCCACGTGCTGATCCGGTACGCCTGGAAGACACGCACGACGACTGACACGGCTTCGATGACGCCGTACACTCGGTCGTAGAGCGCACCCACGATTTCAAACGACCCATGGCGACCAAAGTGCTTGTCAACGCGTGACGACACTGCGCGCCGTGTTCAGTTGCTCTGGAACCGCAGTCGCTGGCTCTGAATGACGCTGTAGCGCCGCGCTGACGAGGTCGACTGCACTCGGCTGCGCTGAGCCACGCTCATGTGCTCTGGGACGTCGAGCAACAGCTGATTGAAGTACACGGACAAGGTGAGCATCTTGAGCAAGCTGACAAGGTGCCCGGCGAGCAAGATCGCGTTCGCGAGCACAGTTTACTCGAGGAAGTACCACGTGAGGTCGCCCAGGAGGTTGAGGATGTACCCGGTGTCTCGCACTTGCAAGTACCGCGTGACGCCGATCGAGCCAGCAAACACTGCGATCGAGACCGTGTACAGGACAACAAACGCTAGCCAGCAGGCGCGAAAGTATCTGCGATGGACCTCAAGCGTCGTCGCGCGCGGAGCAGCCGAGTCGCGGTGTGCTCTATCGTTAGACGCAGCAGTAGCATCCATGGCTGACGACGATGCTACATTCGCACTCGAGTGACGCGAACACGACGATTGGCGCGACAGGGCCTTCGACGCCGCTGAAAGCACAAGCAGCTCCAAGGGTGCGCAAGCGCACACGATCTGCTTGGTCGGCATCGAGCGAGCTCAGTTGTGCGACAGCAGGGTTGTCGTTCGCGCGTTCGTTCGCGCACGGAGGACTAAACCAAAGTGTCTAGAAGTTCAGAGCCGAAGCTCGGGTGGTCCTGGTTCTGATCTCCGACAGACGGAGACGACTCACCTTGGCTAAACTTTGTGCACAAACTGAAGAGCAACTTGGCTCGTAAGCAAATCGCTTCGCACGACGTTGTTGAGTCGGTGTACGCATCTGACCCACGTTCAGATGTCTCGATACATGTTGTCGTGAACGGAGGCTCAGTCAAAGACGGACATGCATCCACACCGCTCGCTGTGCTCGTCGAGGCATGGAGGTCGGCGGTCGGTGTTCTTCAAACACTGAACGCCGATGTGCAGTACTGCGATATAGCAAGCGAAGGCGCTCGCATTGATCATTGTACGTTATGTTGAGACCTGTGGTGTTTCTTGTTCAGCACTGCTCTTGTGCTTGGATCTCTTCTCTGTAGTGTGGTGTGTGCACTGTCGAGAAGCACTCACGTCTTTCAAGTCTCACGAGTCGATCATGGTCTACTCCTACCACTCGCGAAACGCCAGCACCAACGCCAGCGCCAGCATCAGATCGAACGAATCAAGCCGACTGCATGTTGTCACGCTATGCTTTGGCGAGCCTTGTGCTGTGGAGTGTGTCGTCGAGTGCATGCCTTAGCTCTTGCTGCGGAGTATACATACCTTGAGACAGTTGTGTCTTGTGCCGAGGTGGACTTGCTCGTGAGAATGTGCCGACGACAGAGACCTCTCGACAGAGCAGCAGTAGTAGTGTAGTGTGGTGATGTGGTAGCAATGGCCGAGACTGGCAGACACTTGACAGGCACTGTCAACAACAACAACAACAACAACAACAACAACAACAACAACAACAACAACGTCAACATCGCGGAGGGCTCTCTTCGCACGACGCTCAGCGCTCCAAGTGCTTGAGCTTCAGGTCTCAAAACTGGTATCAGTTCGGCTAAAATCCGCTATGTATCTGCAATTTGTACTGGATTCGAGAGAGATCTCGAAAGGCCACAAAGGCAACAAGAGCAACAAATGCATATGAGCGACATGGATCCAGCTCGTCCTCACAAGCACCCACGCGATGGCAGTACAACCAGCGACAGCAGCAGCGATGCCGACGGCAGTGGCGTTGACGGCAGCGCGATCGTAAGCAGTCCCATCGCTTGTGCCCCAGGCGCGCTCGACACACACAGCGTTCCTACCGCAAGCGCAGCAGCGAGCAGCTCATCGCGAAGTGATGCAGCCGTCATGATGCCACGTATCTCAATGACCAAAACGCGTCGTCAGATTGGTCGCGCTACTGCGGTGGAGCGGCGACGCTGTATGCTCGAGTGGCTCGAGCAGTCGTCCAACTTCCAGACGATCACATGGAAGCCAGTACTTGGTGTGAGCGACCCAGGGAAGTAAAGCGCAAAGACCCTGGCGTATCGCCAGCTCATGGACCACGTGAACGCGTGCGCAGGTACAGACTGGACGATCAAGATCACACGCAAACGCCTCCGCAATATGCTGGACGCGTACGTCAGGACCAAGCGAGCTTCGGAAATCGCCGACTTTGCGATCACTGACAGCGCACACGCTCGCGGCATCACGACCGTGCAGCAGAAGTGCAACAAAGTGGGCCTCTTCTACGGCCGCATCGACACGCTCGCGACAACTGGCAAGCCACTCGCAACTGCGACTGCGACCGCGACATCTGCAACACCAGCCAACGAAAGAGTAGGAGAGAATGCAAGTGCGCGGACAAGTCTTCTGCTCCACAAGACTACCGAACCACCCGCACCGATGCCTAGAATCAGCGTGGAGACACCAGCACCAGCGCCAGCATCGACATCGGTGTCATCAACAGCACCTCTACCACCAACATCAATACAAAGTGTACCAACATCGGGGCCATCACCATCTCCGTCAACACCAGTCTCACCAGCACCATCGGCACCGGTCTCACGTGCAGCATCAGGAACATCAGCTCCATCATCGACGCAAACAATGCAGCAAGTTCAAGAACCGTCTGCGCCTCAAACCCGATGCCAAGTGGAAGAAAGAACTTCAGCAACTCCCCTTCGCTACGCAGAACGTCTGCAAGTGCAAGTGCTACCGCACGGGCGGTAGCCCCAGCTCCTGCTTCTACGAGATCCACAGCTACGACTGCTGGCTTCATGCGCGGTGCAGCTGCGATGTTGGCGTAGAAACCAGCACGACCACTGAAAGCACTGTCGCCTGCTCAGCCGATGGCGAAGCAACTCAAGCGTCCGCACCATGTTGCTTCGTCGCCTGCATCACACGCCAAGCGACGAAAGAGACTCGAGGCTTTGCCGAGTGCTCTTGTCGCTGTTGCAATCCGACGCTATCGACACGCTACTGAGAGACTAGCGCAACAAGTGCGCAGACGAACCAGCGCGACAAGGATGACAGTCGAGCGGCTATCACCGTAAGAACGACTGTGGCAACACCCACAGCGCTACTATCACTCACGTCAGTACCGACACCAGCGCCAGAACCAGCACAAGTAGCAGCACCGCAGCTGCAAACATCCACATCAGCAAGCGCACTAACACGAGCGCTAGCAGTAGCGGATACCGCAGAACGAACGATGGGTACGGTGCGCGACATGATCGTTTCACCAGCTCCAGCTCCAGCTCCAGCTCCAGCTCCAGCTCCAGCTCCAGCTCCAGCTCCAGCTCCAGCTCCAGCTCCAGCTCCAGCTCCAGCTCCAGCTCCAGCTCCAGCTCCAGCTCCAGCTCCAGCTCCAGCTCCAGCTCCAGCTCCAGCTCCAGCTCCAGCTCCAGCTCCAGCTCCAGCTCCAGCTCCAGCTCCAGCTCCAGCTCCAGCTCCAGCTCCAGCTCCAGCTCCAGCTCCAGCTCCAGCTCCAGCTCCAGCTCCAGCTCCAGCTCCAGCTCCAGCTCCAGCTCCAGCTTCAACGCGAGTTGCCGACGACGATACCAGCGAGCGAGCAAGCACAGCGTCAACAACATCCCGTGCTGCTTCAAGTGCGTCTTCACTCGCGTCAACCTCGGGTGATGGTCCTCTGCAGTCGATCAGCACCGACATCAAAGTCACCACCGACAGCAAAATCACCGCCGATAGCACCACCACTGCCAGCACCACCACTGCCACCACTCCAGTGACGGACGCGACAGATGCCCGCCAACACGAGCAGTCGCGACCGCGTGAAGCTCAAGAAAATCAAAGTGGCAACGCAGCGGATGACGGTGCGGCACCAGAAGCTCGCGCTGCAGCAGCAACAGCGACGCGCAAGCTCGATCTGAAAGAGAAGGAGCTCGCGGCGCAAGAGGCGATGAAGAAGCAGGCACTGCGCGCAGAGCTCACAGCGAAGCTCATTGCCGCCGGCAAGCCGCTGAGCGAGATCAAAGAGTACCTCGCACTGCTTGACAGATAATGAGTGTGTGAGTGACCGAGTCCGTGTGAGGATGAGTGTACGCGAGCTTTGACGCGAGTGCGTGAGTTGGACGCTAGTGAGTGAGAAAGGTGTCGTACGAACACTGCAGTAGAGAAGATGATATCGCTTGAAGATACTGACCAAACGGCGCCAGTTTGCCGAGCACTGGTGCTGACAGCGAGCGTCTCGAGTGATCATCGTCGTTGTTGTCATGTGCTGTGTAACACGCGCGCTCTGTTTGGTCTGGTCGAGTCTCGTGGTGCATGACTCGCGCTGATTCAGAGTCAAGCATCACCATTCTAACTTCATGCACACCACATAGACACCCACCTAGACAGACACGTTCTATCATCGCTTTCACTCTCGCTTTCGCCTGCAGTTGCTCTCGGCTGCTTTGCGTGTCGCCGTCGCAACTGCAGCAATGCGCTAGATCAGCTGGAGTACGTGCGCGTCGTGCATGGATGGTGATCCGCTCCGTCTCACGCACATACCCGAGACTGCTCGGCCGCGAACGTACTCCCAGCGCCAGCAGCAACTGCTCCTCCACACTTGGTCTCGGGTCGGCTGCTGCTGTTGTGTATCAGTGTGTCGTAGCTGCATGGAGATTGTCCGTTGCAGCGGCTGCAGCTCTTTCTGGCAGCGCCGACGCACATCCGAAAGCGAGTGCTGCGCCATGGAGCAGCTCGGCGTGCGCGTGCTCACAAACGCATCGATGACAGCGACCGCTTGAGAGTGTCCCCATGCTCGAGCGACTCGCTTTGCATCGACGAGACATCCGCGCACCGAGTGTTCGCAGAGCGCACGGACAGTATCCAAGTTGCCGTTTGCAGCGGCTTTGAGGAGCGTCGTCGGCGAGCAGCTCTCGCGACGGTGGCGACCGAGGTACGCAACTACGTCTGGATGGCGATTCATCGCTGCGGCGTCCATCGCGCGTGTCGTGCAGCCTTCGTGGCGGTGCTCCTGCAAGAACTGCACGACGTCCAAGTGGCCGTGCTCAGCAGCACAGTCCATCGCGTGCGTTGTACAACCTTCATGGCGGTGCTCGTGCAGGAACCGCACGACGTCCAAGTGACCGTGCTCGGCTGCGGCATCCATCGCGCGCGTTGTACAACCTTCATGACGGTGCTCGTGCAGGAACCGCACGACGTCCAAGTGACCGTGCTCGGCAGCACAGTCCATCGCGTGCGGAGTAAACACAAAGTCTCGAGCGTGGAGCCATTGCACGATCTCGAGAGTGCGGCTGTGCGCGCGCCAGTCAATGTCCTCGACACCGCCATCGCTACCGGTGCTGCTGCTGCCGCGGTCATAGCGACGACGAGTCTCGGCTGGACACGCGCGGTCGAGCCAGTTCATGACGTCGATGTGGCTGTGCGCAATGGCTTCGCGCAGCAACCCAGTGTCCCACTCGACGGTACGCGGAGGCATTGCCTGGCTCGGCGCCTCGAGTCGTTTGGTGTAGAGCCACTGCAGGATCTCGACACGACCGTACTTGGCGGCGGCGAGCACGACCTTGTGCAGCTCGAGCTTAGTGTTTGCGCGATAGTGCGGAATCGTCTGCAGCTCGTACAGCGCTGCGAGCACGCGCAAGTCGTTCTCCTTGACGGCCATAAACGGCAGCACGCCGCGCCACTGACGGAACCACCGACGCGCGTACACAGGCATGTACTGCGGCTCGACGCGCCTGGCGAATGCGAGCACGAAGAACGGGACGCCGCGCGTGAAGCTCGAGACGTGTGCAAAGAGCGCAGCGTTCGTGAGGACACCCAGCGCAGCATTGTTGTTCGCTTTGTTGTTGGTGTTGTTGTCGTTGATGGAGTTGTTGCTGCTGGTGACGCACATGCTTGTGTACGAGTCGACTGCGTTGTAGGAATCGTGTGCGTATGTCCAAGAAGCGAGAGAGTGCGGTGCTGCTCGCTGCTCGCGCGCTCGTGTGTGTGTGTGCTGGCGACAGCGATGGCTTCGCTCGAGCTTCGGTCGAGCTCGCTCGGTTGTCGAGTTGTTGCTGTTGTTGTTGTTGTTGTTGTTATCAGGCTGCTCTGCCACACAAATGACACACGAAGGCGCGATCCTTTGATGTGGACTACACACCGCGAGATGGCTTCAACAACAACAACAGTTGTTGTTGGTTCACTTCTCATCGCCTCGACTTACAAGTCGGAGCTCGCCTTGCGCTTCGTGCTGCAGTTGCTGCGCGCAGGTGCGATCGAGTGAGTGCACACACCTGGTGCTGCGAGAGACTGTGTGACTATGTGTTTGTGTGTGTATGAGCTGGAGATAAGAGGCACGAGGCCATTGAGACATTGTGCTACCGAAGCCGCGATTCACGACAACCTGTGTCTTCTCTCGATCGAGTCACACCGCTCGAGACAACCGAGCAAGCGAGCGGCATAGATGCAAGTTGATCTGAATGCCAGCCGTGTTAGTAGTGTCTCTGAGCCTCCAAACGCACACGGGTTGCTGTAGTCAAACGTGCGCGAATAAGTGACAACCAAGCTACCGCGCATCCAAGCAGCCTCAATGCCTCGACGTCGAGCACACACATCGCTCACTCTTAGAATCGATCGCGACACCAGCTGACGTCCAAAGAATAGGTGTGTCGATCATCGTGTTCGCACCACTCGAGTGCGAATGCAGCATCGCGGATATCGTCTCTGTCGACAGAAGAGGTTGGAGCGCCAAACGGACACAGCTTGAATGTAGAGATAGACATCTGCTGGTGCTCTTGCTGCTGGTACTCAAGGTCACCAAAAGATCAGCTGATGTTCATGTAGTGAGAGATTTGAGATGCGTGAGAACAAGAGCATGAGTGCGAGCGGCGAGTATGGCAGTTGACCCATCGTGTTCCCGAATGGTAATCGCTCACTCTCATGCTCTTGCCCTCTTGTCATAGCTAGATCGCGGTGTAGTCCCTGCTCACGTTTGCAAAGGTTGCTGCTTCATGTTTGGATACTCGTTCAAGCGCATGCTCAGATACTAACCCAACGATCGCTCATTCACTGGCGACAAAGCCTACACCCTCAACTATCGAGCAGTGCGAGGTACTCTTTGATCTCGCTCAGCGGCTTGCCGGCGGCAATGAGCTTCGCTGTGAGCTCTGCGCGCAGTGCCTGCTTCTTCATCGCCTCTTGCGCCGCGAGCTCCTTCTCTTTCAGATCGAGCTTGCGCGTCGCTGTTGCTGCTGCAGCGCGAGCTTCTGGTGCCGCACCGTCATCCGCTGCGTTGCCACTTTGATTTTCTTGAGCTTCACGCGGTCGCGACTGCTCGTGTTGGCGGCATCTGTCGCGTCCGTCACTGGAGTGGTGGCAGTGGTGGTGCTGGCAGTGGTGGTGCTATCGGCGGTGATTTTGCTGTCGGTGGTGACTTTGATGTCGGTGCTGATCGACTGCAGAGGACCATCACCCGAGGTTGACGCGAGTGAAGACGCACTTGAAGCAGCACGGGATGTTGTTGACGCTGTGCTTGCTCGCTCGCTGGTATCGTCGTCGGCAACTCGCGTTGAAGCTGGAGCTGGAGCTGGAGCTGGAGCTGGAGCTGGAGCTGGAGCTGGAGCTGGAGCTGGAGCTGGAGCTGGAGCTGGAGCTGGAGCTGGAGCTGGAGCTGGAGCTGGAGCTGGAGCTGGAGCTGGAGCTGGAGCTGGAGCTGGAGCTGGAGCTGGAGCTGGAGCTGGAGCTGGAGCTGGAGCTGGAGCTGGAGCTGGAGCTGGAGCTGGAGCTGGAGCTGGAGCTGGAGCTGGAGCTGGAGCTGGAGCTGGAGCTGGAGCTGGAGCTGGAGCTGGAGCTGGAGCTGGAGCTGGAGCTGGAGCTGGAGCTGGAGCTGGAGCTGGAGCTGGAGCTGGAGCTGGAGCTGGAGCTGGAGCTGGAGCTGGAGCTGGAGCTGGAGCTGGAGCTGGAGCTGGAGCTGGAGCTGGAGCTGGAGCTGGAGCTGGTGAAACGATCATGTCGCGCACCGTACCCATCGTTCGTTCTGCGGTATCCGCTACTGCTAGCGCTCGTGTTAGTGCGCTTGCTGATGTGGATGTTTGCAGCTGCGGTGCTGCTACTTGTGCTGGTTCTGGCGCTGGTGTCGGTACTGACGTGAGTGATAGTAGCGCTGTGGGTGTTGCCACAGTCGTTCTTACGGTGATAGCCGCTCGACTGTCATCCTTGTCGCGCTGGTTCGTCTGCGCACTTGTTGCGCTAGTCTCTCAGTAGCGTGTCGATAGCGTCGGATTGCAACAGCGACAAGAGCACTCGGCAAAGCCTCGAGTCTCTTTCGTCGCTTGGCGTGTGATGCAGGCGACGAAGCAACATGGTGCGGACGCTTGAGTTGCTTCGCCATCGGCTGAGCAGGCGACAGTGCTTTCAGTGGTCGTGCTGGTTTCTACGCCAACATCGCAGCTGCACCGCGCATGAAGCCAGCAGTCGTAGCTGTGGATCTCGTAGAAGCAGGAGCTGGGGCTACCGCCCGTGCGGTAGCACTTGCACTTGCAGACGTTCTGCGTAGCGAAGGGGAGTTGCTGAAGTTCTTTCTTCCACTTGGCATCGGGTTTGAGGCGCAGACGGTTCTTGAACTTGCTGCATTGTTTGCGTCGATGATGGAGCTGATGTTCCTGATGCTGCACGTGAGACCGGTGCCGATGGTGCTGGTGAGACTGGTGTTGACGGAGATGGTGATGGCCCCGATGTTGGTACACTTTGTATTGATGTTGGTGGTAGAGGTGCTGTTGATGACACCGATGTCGATGCTGGCGCTGGTGCTGGTGTCTCCACGCTGATTCTAGGCATCGGTGCGGGTGGTTCGGTAGTCTTGTGGAGCAGAAGACTTGTCCGCGCACTTGCATTCTCTCCTACTCTTTCGTTGGCTGGTGTTGCAGATGTCGCGGTCGCAGTCGCAGTTGCGAGTGGCTTGCCAGTTGTCGCGAGCGTGTCGATGCGGCCGTAGAAGAGGCCCACTTTGTTGCACTTCTGCTGCACGGTCGTGATGCCGCGAGCGTGTGCGCTGTCAGTGATCGCAAAGTCGGCGATTTCCGAAGCTCGCTTGGTCCTGACGTACGCGTCCAGCATATTGCGGAGGCGTTTGCGTGTGATCTTGATCGTCCAGTCTGTACCTGCGCACGCGTTCACGTGGTCCATGAGCTGGCGATACGCCAGGGTCTTTGCGCTTTACTTCCCTGGGTCGCTCACACCAAGTACTGGCTTCCATGTGATCGTCTGGAAGTTGGACGACTGCTCGAGCCACTCGAGCATATGACGTCGACGTGCAGTGCGACTTACCCACTCCGAGCGCATGGGCGCTTTGGTCGTCGAGGCACGTAGCACGACCGCTGCATCATGCAGCGACGAGCTGCTCGCTGGTGCGCTCGCGACAGGAGGACTGTGTGTGTCGAGCGCGCCTGGGGCACAAGCGATGGAGCTGTCACCAATGTTGCTGGTGTCGCTGGCATCAGGGTCACTGCTGTGACTTCTCTTGTGGGTGTTTCAGCTGCTTCTGCTTGTCTTGCGGCTGTTGCTGCTGCAAGCAGCGTGAACGCGTGCGAGGACGAGCAGACGCCGGATCCATGTTGTTTGCTCGCTCGCCTGCTTGCTGCTCTTCCAGGTCTGCTCTTGGCGGGTCTTGCGCACTTTACCGCTTCGATGCGAACCTACTCCAGTATACGAGTTTAAATTACGGACACTTTTTGGCTAAACTCGTATACTTTTTGGCTAAACTCGTATACCTGAAGTATACGTATACTATACGAGTTTAGCCAAAAAGTATACGAGTTTAGCCAAAAAGTATCCGTAATTTAAACTCGTACAGTATACGTATACCTGAACATTTTTAATTAGAAATTGAAACATGTCATATTTTCAATTTTCCAATTTGACAACCTGATCTCGAGCAGCACGAATATTCTATCCTACTAAGCTAGCTTTTTGTCCTTGCGTGCGTGCGTGAGTTTGTCTGTCTTCGGGACCGCGCAGTTAGTTGTCACGCTTTTGGTCAGTTGAGATCAGATTGGTGGCTGTAAATTTGTGTGACATGCTTCGATATTTGTTTGCAAAAACCAGGTCAGTCGAATTTTGCGATATTTTCGGGACGGTCCCGAGGACAAATTGTCGTTATACGTATAGGTTGTTCGGGACATATTCGGGACTGTCCCGGCTTGAGCCGACAGCATCTCGCGCGGACCGAAGCAGTGCCATGCTGCGTGGGGCTCGCCACCGCAGCGAAGCATAGGTCGGCAGCACCGCTCTGCATGGTGCGACTGAGGTTTTGGGCGGTGGTGCTGAGGCGTCAACTCCAATTAACGTATTTGCAAGAGAAGCATGGCGACCAAAGGAGTGTGTGGATATGGGGGGTCAGTACCTCTGCACGAGCAAGATGAGGTGGTGGTGTATGTGCATCTGCGTGTGTGTATGAGCGAGTGCAGATGTGTTTGCAGATCCTCGACACAGCAAGCCAGAGATAAACCACGTCGACTACAGCAGCAAGACAGAATGCCAGAGTAAGATGGATGTCCACGCAAGGCAAGTGTGTGCGTGTTGACCAGCACCGCGGATGATGCTCGCTGAGACTGCAATATGAGGTTGTGTGCTCCCGTTCGTGTTCGTGCAAGTGGATGTGAGCGCGTGTGTGGTTGATTGTGAGTGTTCATGAGCAAGCACTGCAGCGAGATGACGCGAGACGTCATGGAGCAAGGAACCAAGTAGACGGCAAGAATGAGTGTGTTTGCAGGATGTGAGTGATGTGAGAGCGTTCTGTACACATTAGTGCAAGGGGATGTGTACGTGATGTGTGGCTAGGAAGTGTGCATGACGGATCTGCCTCACTGCGTGGTGGGTACGACGGTACCGACCGGTGCAGAGACCGAAGTGCGGTGCGTGGAGTGTAACGAAGAGTTGTCCACACAATTGGCGTGTCGGGGTCGAGGTGCGCAGGCAGCTGTACGAGCCTGCACTGCAGCGGCGAGTCAGCGTCATTGTGCAGCAGCGCAAAGGGTTTGCTGCGCGGCGACAATGCAGCGTCTGGCGCAAGCGTCGCAAGAGGCAAGTAGTGCCGGTTGGCGCGGTAAGTCGTCTGTCGTCGCAGGTCTTGGAGCGGCGGCGTCGGCGATTCGAGCGAACACGAGCGGCGTGGTCACGGTGCAAGCGTGTCGGTGCCCAGGTTGGCAGCTCCAGAATTGTGTGGGTCTGTTTGTGTCGCGAGTTGAAGGGGTAGCGATATGGTGAGCTCGACAGTGGTGACAACCGACGACAGCCGTGGTTCGTTTCACATGTTGGGGCAGAATGCGAAGCGCGCAGTGGAGAAGTCGACAGCACAAAACACTTGCACGACTGGGCGTCTATGCTCTGTCGCTCGCAGAGTGAAAAGAGAAGTGAGATTGCTGTGGCTCCTAGTGCTACGCGATTGCCTCTCTTGCGCGCTAGCCCTCCTAGAGCAACCTCCATGCAGTGCGCCTCATGGCGCTAGACACGCAGAGTGCTTGACTTGCCGAGCTGCAGCGGTTCTTCGGCTCGACTCGCGGCTGCCGCCACGCACTTAGTGCTGTGCTTGTGGCTTGCGGCTGCGGCCGCAATCTTGATAATCTTGATGCTGTGCGGGAGGCTCGGTACAGTCGGGAAACACGCCACAGCGTCTGTGTCATGAAGCCGCGTGGACTGCTCTGGAGTGACGAGCAGTGCTGTGAAGATGCGGCGCATGCGATCTGGAGCGCAACCACTGATGAATGAGAAGCAATGGAAGTCGACGACTGTCTGCTGCTGATCTCGCTACTTGCAACGTTGTGTTAGTCGGTAGCACGGCGAGCAACACAACCGCATGCGGTGTTTCGTGATGCGGTGACATTTGCGCTGCCAGAGCAGAGCTCAATTCATCACGTTGTCTTACAATGCTATTTGAAACGAAACTAAAACAAATGGAATAATATTTAATTGTCACAAACAACAACAAAAAACAAGGCATTATTTCATTCGCCGTCTCAATCAAAGTAAAAAAACAGCACACATAACAGCAACAGCAACCGTCAGCGCTCGGCTAGTCTATAAACATTGAGACCTTGAGAACCCGCGCGAACTCGCATCACACCTCGATTTAATGACTTAGTGACGATTATATCTGTAATTTGTGTGACGATTATATCTGTAATTTGTAGGAACGAGTGTCAAAATGTGTGACTAGAAAACGATAATATGAAAGAGCAATAATAGGAGAAAATATGGTTTCATTAGTGGGGTAATTAAATGTAAATCCCAGTTGGGCCTCAGCACCATGCAGAGCGGTGCTGCCGACCTATGCTTCGCTGCGGTGGCGAGCCCCACGCAGCATGGCACTGCTTCGGTCCGCGCGAGATGCTGTCGGCTCAAGCCGGGACAGTCCCGAATATGTCCCGAACAACCTATACGTATAACGACAATTTGTCCTCGGGACCGTCCCGAAAATATCGCAAAATTCGACTGACCTGGTTTTCGCAAACAAATATCGAAGCATGTCACACAAATTTACAGCCACCAATCTGATCTCAACTGACCAAAAGCGTGACAACTAACTGCGCGGTCCCGAAGACAGACAAACTCACGCACGCACGCAAGGACAAAAAGCAAGAGTAGTTAAGGGTATGGGCAGCTTACCAAAAGTCATATCCGATAAACGTATCGTCGTCTACTATACAGTTGTACAGAATGCTACTATACAATTATATGGTTTGCTGCTTGGAAGTACAGAGTATTTGAAGCCAAAAGTTCAAATTAAATGGCTTGTTTTGCATAGAAGAGACTCTGACGTCGCTTTTGACCCACTCGAACGCTTAGGGTCTTTGCCCCCAAGAACACTTGTAGGCTTGCCGCACTTGATTCGCCATGCTCAGGGTGGTAGGGGGTTGAGGTTGGTTGGGCAGTCGAAAAATGAAATGATCATCATTCCTATACTCAAAAGTAATGAACGAAAGGTAAAATACACAAAAGGGGCAAGAATCGGTGAACGCAGTGGGACATGTTGTAACGGGGCTGCTGTGCTAAGTACGAAGGAGCACAGCAGACTCCCATTTAGTGGCCTAACCTGATTTCTGACGACCATGGTCGTCCCATCAGAGGGCTCACTAATTAGGTTATCTCCCTCACTTTCATCACTATGCATGATCTCAATACAAAAACCTCAGAGTTGAAAATACCGAGTTCAGCGCAGTTCCCCTGCGCTTCACCCATCGCTTCCTCGTAAGACCTCGTGCGAGCTACGTCACGGAGAACACTCCCGTGACACCTGGTAGCACTTTGTAGTCCGTCTAACGACCAAGATGAGCACGCTCCCGATCGAAGGCGACAATGGAACGTCGCTCAACTACAGCGACTTCGCGCACCTGACTCCGTACGAGTGGGACGCGCTACGCCGCCTCGCTGACGTGTCCGGCCTGACGGCCGTCGCAGCGATGCTGTCCGCGATGTCGCAGGAGCACCAACGTGCCGCTGCACAAGAGTTCATGGTCCGCGAACTCGCCGACGCGCGTCGGCGAGGCTCAACTCCCGCGGCATCAACAAGGGGCGACGTCGTCAAGCTCGACGTCACAAGCTACAACGGCGAAGGCCCAAACCGGCTCGCTTTGAACCGCTGGCTTTGTGAGATCGATATCGCCATCCACGCGCGACAGCTCACCTCCGAGCTGTCACGCACCCACTTCCTCCTGTCCAAGCTCGGTGGCCGCGCGAAGGAGTGGGCTTTGGGCCGGCTTGTCGCCGACCCGAACTGCTTCCCGACGCTCGACGCGCTGAGAAGCGATCTGCGACTCGCGTTCGAGCCGCCTCAAGACGAGATGCATCATCGCGCTGCGTTCCTCGCACTCAAGCAAGGTCGCGCGTCCATGCGCGACTACGTGCAACGTGCTCGTCACCTCGTCTCATGCGTCACTTCGTCTCCGATCGACATGGCGACCCAAGTCCATGTCTTCATTTCCGGCTTGAACGCTGGTCACCAGCGCCTCTACTTGACCCGGAAGCCTCCGGCGTCGCTCGAAGAGGCTTTTGCGATCGCGATCCGCGAAGACTTCAGCGTATCCGCCTCGCGGGGCCATCACGCCGTCGCCCCGCGAGCTGACAACAGCGCCGAACCGATGGAGATTGACGCAATCGAGCACGAAGCGACTCCGCCACGTACAGGCTCTGGTAGCAGCAACGGCAGTCGCCGCGGCGGAACAAGCAACAAACAACTCATTTGCTTCCGCTGCCGCAAGGTCGGTCACCGCGCGGCAGTATGCCGTGCTCCAGCTCCGGTACTTGCTACTGTTGAGGTTGAAGACGAGACCGAGCAGCCCGCGCATGCAAAAAACGCGGGCTCCCAGTAGGTGCAGGGCGACCTACTGGGCTCATCCAGCGGAACGTGCCTCCGGTGGCGTCACCTTCTGCTAGCCCCACCACTGCTGCGCTTCATGCGCAGCTCTTTGCCACCACCTCGAGCAGCGACAAGCGGCTGATCGTACTCAGTTTGCACGTCGCTGGCGCGAAGCGATCCCTTCGCGCCCTTGTCGACTCAGGCGCGACAAACAACTTTGTACGAGCCGAGGCGCTGCAACTCCTGCCCTCGCGGCTGCGTGCCCGCGAGCAACCAGGCGCGATGGTAGTCAAGTTTGCAGACGGCGAACCGCGGTCACTACCGCGGCGATCGGTCGAGTTCGAGTACGAGTTCGACGGGTTCAAGAGTAGCGACTCATTCCTTGTTGTCGATCTTGGCGGCTCGTTCGACTGCATCTTTGGGATGCCGTGGCTTGCGCGCCACAGGCCTGACATCGACTGGCTGAGTCGCACAGTAAAGCCGCGCGACATCGACATCGGCGGTGTTCTCGCCCACCTGAGCGACAGCGCAAGCGCCTGGTCGCACGTGGCTGTCGTGGACCCGGACTCCACGACCCTCAACCCGCACAAAGTGAGCGATGGCCCTTCATGCGCGGTTTGCTGCAAAGAACCGTGCGCCACGCCAACGAGACAAAAGATTGCTGATGACCAGTGGGTCACAGTGTGCCGCAGGAAGCAGACCGATCCTGCGGCGAGAAGCGGAGAGGCACCCGGGCGTTCCAAAGCCGACACAGCACGAGCAGTGGCTCGCGCTCCAGCGTCTCAAGCGCGCGAGAGACATCCACACGCGCCGGCTTGGCCCGTCGCACCGGCGCCGACGTTCGACACGATCCACGTCATCAACATGACTGGTCACGGCCCGCCGCGCCACGACATGAAGATCACAAGCCCGCCTCGCGATGCAACCGAGCTTACTCGGCTGCCTGTGATGTCTTGGAAGAACATGCTCAGCGAGATCAAACTCGGTCGTGTCGAGCAGCTTTGCGCCGTCGTGGTCGACCCAGCGGATCCGGCGCTCGCTGCCAGCAAGCGCCCTGCTGGAGCAGAGCCGAAGTCCGCTCGAGAAGAACGCTACGCTGCGCAGTCGTGGGACGAGCTCGAAGCATCTGGGAACCCTGTCTTGGACCTCGCCCGCGAGTTCTCCGACGTTTTCCCCGACAAGATCCCGCCGGTGCTCCCGGCGGACAGGGGCGTACGCCACGAGATCGACCTCGTGCCTGGAACAAAGTACTGCGTGACGCGGCAGTGGCCGCTGCCGCGCGACCAAGTCGAAGCGATCGACTCGTTCTTCGAAGGCCGGCGAGCCGCCGGGCATGTAAGCGAATCGACGTCGCCGCACTCGAGTCCAACGTTCTGCGTAAAGAAGGCGACTGGAGGCTGGCGCATCGTCCACGCGTTCAACAAGCTCAACGACGCGACGATCCCAGCACAGACGCCGATCCCGCGCAAGGACATGGTCCTCGACACCATGTCTGGCAGCACGATCTTTAGTACCATCGATCTCACCGACGGCTTCTATCAGATCCTCATGCGCGAGTCCGATGTTCCGCTGACGGCAGTCAGTACTCCCAGCGGCATGCTCTGGGAGTGGCTGGTGATGCCGCAAGGGCTGAAGAACGCCCCTGCCACGTTCAACCGCATGGTGTCGCACGTGCTTCGCCCGCTGCGCGACTTTGCCCCGAGCTACTTTGACGACATCTTCGTGCACAGTCGCGCCACCGAGGGCGCGACAGATCTGGATGTCCATCTCGGGCACTTGCGCAAGGTGTTCGAAGCCATGCGCGAGAACAAGCTGTACGCGAACTTGAAGAAGTGCATCTTCTGCGCTCCCGAGATCCCGGTGCTCGGCAGCTACGTGAGCGCGGAAGGTGTCTGCGCTGATCCTGAGAAAGTTGCGTCGATCGTCGCGTGGCCGGTACCTCGCGACCAAAAGGAGCTCCGGCAGTGGCTTGGGCTTGCGAACTACCTTCACCACTACGCGAAAGACTTCGCGCCCGCGATCTTCCCGCTCTCGCAGTTGTTGAAGAAAGATGCCACGTGGGAATGGCGTCGTGAGCACCAGATCGCGTTTGACGACGTCAAGTCGCGGCTCTCCACCGCACCGGTTCTTGCACTGGCGGATCACACCAAGGCGTTCCATGTCGTTTGCGATGCGAGCGACTTTGCGATCGGCTGCGCGCTCATGCAGCACGACGACGAGGGACGAGAGCGCGTCATCAGCTTCCAGTCGCGGCAGCTGAAGCCCGCGGAGCGCAACTACCCCGTGCACGACAAGGAGCTGCTCGCGATGCGCTACGCGTTGGTGAAGTTCCGCGTGTATCTGCTGGGTGAGCAGACGTTCGCGATCTACACCGACCACGCGTCTCTCCGAACCGCGACAAAGTCGCCGCATTTGAGCCAGCGCATGGTGCGCTGGCTGTCGTTCTTCGCCGAGTACAACTTCGTCGTCTTCTACAAGCCCGGTTCGACGAACATCATCGCTGACGCGTTGTCGCGGCGTCCGGACTACGACCCGCGACCCAACTCGCCGCGCCACGCCGCCGACGATGACGATGACGACGAGTGCAATGCGTGTGTCGCGCTCGGCATAAGCGCGACGGCGTCAACTGCTGTGAGCCCGCTGCGAGACGAGATCGTTGCGGCGTACTCCCGCGACCCGTCGTGCGCCGCCATGCTCAGGTACTGCCGAGAACCGTCCAAATCGACGCTGCAGCTTCTCGCTCCTTCAGCGCGGAGCCAGGCGCCGCGCTTCTCGGTTTCCGGCGACTTGCTCAAGTACCAGATCGACCGCTTCGATAGCCCTCGAGTCGTCGTACCACTCGACGACGACTTGCGCGCTCGCATCTTGCACGAATACCACGACGCTGCGTCTGGCGGCCATCTTGGCCGCGAGAAGACGTATCTCGCTCTTGCGCGCGACTTTTACTGGCCGCACATGTACAAGTGGGTGCGCAAGTGGGTCCGGTCGTGCGAGACGTGCCAAAGGGTCAAGCCTTCGCAGTCGTCGCAGGCCCCGCTTCAGCCGCTCCCAATCGCCGCGGACGCCTGGCGATCCGTGAGCATGGACTTCATCTTCGGACTTCCTCGTGATCAAGCTGGTCGCTCGGGCATTTTTGTGGTTGTCGATCGCTTCAGCAAGATGACACACCTTGCGCCAGTCGCGGTCGGCATCACCGCGCAGGAGACAGCTGAGCTCTTTCTCGACATGGTGTATCGGCACCATGGCATGCCGACGTCGATCGTCTCTGACCGCGACCCGCGCTTCACGGCAGCGTTCTGGGACCGCCTCTTCCAGCTGCTCGGGACGCGGTTGCTCATGTCGACCGCGTCGCACCCGGAGACCGACGGGCAGACTGAGCGCGTCAACCGAGTCGTCGAAGATGTGCTGCGCAGTTACGCGTCGTCGTACACGTCGTGGAGCGCGCTGTTGCCGATGGTCGAGTTCGCGATCAACAACGCAGTGCACGAGTCGACCGGTCACACGCCGTTCTTCATCAACAACGCGCGTCACCCGCGCGTTCCCGCGGTTCTTGGCTTTGACGACGACGGCTTTCTTGAGGGGGGAGGGACACCGAGCGCGTCGGTGTCATGCGTCGCTCTTCCAGCATCTTCGGAGGCGAGCTCGCGCTCCAACAGGTCGTCGCACTGCGCAGTCGTGATGACTCCAACAGAGGCGACAAGTTGGGCCAACGCGGCGCTTATCGCGCCATCACGACGCGCGATCGCCATCACCACTCGCGCCGGCGCGGGCAAGCCATCCGCGCCTGTGTCTTCAATCGACGACGATCGTGTGCTCGAGTTCGTCCAAAAGCGCGAGTCAATCGCGCGCTTTGTGCGCGATGCAATCGCTGCAGCAGTCGATCGGCAGAAAACAGCAGCCGATCAGCGCGGGCGCAAGAATTCCGAGGAATTCGCTGTCGGTGACCGTGTTTTGTTATCGGCGTCCGGCATTGCACCTGGTTCTGTCACGAACCTTGGTGCGACCAAGCTCGCACCACGCTTTATCGGCCCGTTCATGATCACACGACGCAAGGGCGAGGCGTACACACTTGACATGCCAAGTGCATTGAAAGTGCACCCGACTTTTTATGTCGGGCGCTTAAAGCGCTATGTTGCTGCTACGGTTCCGACGGACGAGCCGCCACACCAGGCTCAAAGCGCGACCCGACGTGACGAGGACGCGGCTTCGTCAAAGCGCTTGGTGGCGTCTGACCCGCGCGGAACGCTCGATTGTCCGCGCGAAGCGCCTCGTTAGCCTGGACCACCTTCGCCAGCTGCGCTCGAAGCGCAGCAACCTCCTGGTCGAGCCGATCCGCCTCCGCAATCGCGTCATCGGCGCGGCTCAGCGCCACGACTGCGTCGTGAGACACCATGTCAAGCCGATCCGGAAGAGCAGTCGTCTGGTCGCGCGCCGTTCCGCCGCGATGGTCCACCGCCGCTTGTTGACAGCGCGGGTCACCCGCGCTGGATCGTCGATCGCCTTCTTGATCACCGCGATCGTGGTCGTCGCGGTGCCAGTCACCGCGAGTATCGTGTCCGCTGGCTTGGCTTTGACTCGGCCAGCGACTCATGGGAGCCTCGCGCCACGCTTCTCGAAGACGTTCCCGACTTGGTGACGGCGTACGACGCCGCTGTTGCTGCTGCTCGCGCCAAGGCGACCACGCGCGACCACGCGACCGAGAGCGTGAACGCAATCGTCTCGGCTCTTGCCACGCCACATGCCGCTCCTGCGAGCGCGCAAAGCGCGCGTCGCCTTCCCACGCGCGCTGGGGGGAGCGCGCGGGCTGCGCCCTCGAGACAAAGAACGCGCGCTTGTCGCGCGAACGAGAGCGAGAGCGACGTGGTGGCGAGACGCCGCGGCGGTCACCGCGCGCAGCGCGGTTCGCCGCAAGCGCGCGTCGATGCTGGGCGAGGAGAGCCTTCTCGTCTTCGTCAAGCGGATACTCCGCGAGCATCGCCTCCCACTGCTCGAGCGTCGGCTTCTCGCGGTTGTTGCAGATGCGACAGTACGCCACGACGTGAACGAAGCAACACGGCCGGTCTGCGTCCCACGACGCCGAGCACACGCGCTCGGCGAGGTCGCCCAGATGGTAGCGCTCGTGCTGCACCTCGCGGCGCTCGAGCTCGAGCGCCATGTTTGGCTCGAGGTTCCAGCGTGCAACGAAGCGCGTCCACGACTCGTCAAGCGCCTCCTTCGTCACGTTGCCGGTCGTCGTGATCGGCTTGCCGCGCGACTGGCGCCATCGACGCCACATGTCGGCGAGTGCCTCGTCGCCTGGCGAGTCCCGCACGCCGCTGCAGTCGTACAGCGACAGTCGGCGAAGCGCGTCGGCATATGTCGTCGTCGCTGCTATCACGCTCGCGCTCGGCATCGGCTGGTCGCAGGTCTTGCAGATAGCGCGGTCTCCAGTGCCGCGCTGCATGGTCTTCGTGTTCGTCGCTCTTCTCGCTCGCTGCGTCGCGCCTCGTGTGCGCGTCGTGTGCTTTGGTTTTGTGTGCATTTGCCTTCTTTCGCTTGCATGTCAGCAAGCTTGTGTGGGGGATGGTGTAACGGGGCTGCTGTGCTAAGTACGAAGGAGCACAGCAGACTCCCATTTAGTGGCCTAACCTGATTTCTGACGACCATGGTCGTCCCATCAGAGGGCTCACTAATTAGGTTATCTCCCTCACTTTCATCACTATGCATGATCTCAATACAAAAACCTCAGAGTTGAAAATACCGAGTTCAGCGCAGTTCCCCTGCGCTTCACCCATCGCTTCCTCGTAAGACCTCGTGCGAGCTACGTCACGGAGAACACTCCCGTGACAGGTTGGACCCCGTCCCAATACAAAGATCAAGAAAATGAGACCGAAGTAAAGAAACATGAATGTAGCAACAATTGTGTGGCACGACGTGGTTGATACTTTAATATCGGGGCTGATACTGTACGTATTCGGATGGTGTTATTTGGTGTTACAGAGCGAATGTGTTAAAAGGTGTCATTATGGGATAGAGCACCTTTTGTATTGGCGTTGTTAAAGGTAATCAAAAGCGATCCGACCTAAAAACCTGCTCCTTCATGTCGTACAGATCCTCGTCCTCTTTCTTCTCCTCCTTCTCTTCCTCCTCTTTTTCTTCTTCGTCGTTTGCTCGTTCTTCTTAGTCGTCGTTATCGTTGTCGTCAACGACGCATCGGCAAAGACGCTTCTTTGGTCAAGGCTCGTCTTCATCGTCAAGTGGCACATTCATGGGTTTTACAAATTTATCGACAGAGCCCATAGGGCCCACGACAAGACTCGTGAGAAAGTCGACCTTGCTTGTCAGGGTGTTAACCTTGGCAGTGAGCTGGCTGACCTTCTCATTGACAGACTCGTCTTGTTGTTGCTGCTGCTGCAGACTAGCTGCGCCCGCAGCAGGTGCTGCGATCTTGTGCGCTTCGAGCCGAACTAAATCGGTTTTTGTTGACGCAATCCTTCTTGCGCAGTTCCTTCGCCCATACGGCGTCACCTAAGTGGTGACACACGTAATGGTTCTTGAAGGCACCGACCGATCGTTCAGTGTTGTAGTAGGGGTAAACGCTATAGACACCTGTGGTCTTTGTGTTTCCTCCAAGATGTTACTTGGTCTTCGTCTTGTGTTTTTCGCCTTCCATCGCCAAATGGTCAAAAGGTGTCAAAACCGAACCAAATGCTACAAGGTGTTAATTGTCTATATGTCTCAAAACGGTTAATAGGTGTTATAAATATACATTTTTATAAAGTGCTGGATCAGTCTCGTTGACTTGCCTTGAGCCATTAAGGCGTGGCCGAGCAGGAAGTCTAGTCGGTCTCGAAGCCCCTTGCGGTTGCCTGTCGTCGTGAAGAAGGCTGCCAAGCGCTTTATCTCATCAAATACGTACGTGTCTTGAACCGTCCCCACACCACGATCGACGTACAGCTCGCGCTTGCGTCGAACGGCTTGGCGCTTCCGCTCTGCGAGGAACTGTTTCACGGACTTGTCGCGCGGGTGCGGTACGTTGAGGGACGAATTGAGAGCTTGCTGCGCTCGCAAAGGTCGACGGTCACGTCGACGTAGCCTTCCATCCTTTCGCTTGGCAACCGCTGCACCGCGCCGTCGACTCGCTTTCTATTGTCACGGTTTTCACGACCGCAGTGAGGAACAAGACGAGCTTGCCTTCTTCCACGCGGCTCCCGTCCACGAAGACTCGTCCGTCGCACCAGCGCGTCCACTCGGTCGCTTTGGTATCGTAGTTTTGTGTGTTCTTTGGTCATGCCGCGTCCGAGTTCTCAATGACAGTGTAGACTGCCCTGCTGATGTCTTGGCTACTCTGGATGGTGCGCAACACCGGATTCATCTTGATTCGGCGAATTCGGAAGTGAGAGCTCGAAACCAAATCCGACTAGTAACTCATTGATCGTTATAAAGTGTTCGAGCGGGGTGTTATAAAGTGTTCGCATGAAAATCTTATGTTTCGAAGCGTTAATTAGGTGTTTGCTACGAATAGTTCTGAAGTGTTATGGACACAATATCTGTTGTTTACTACAACCCTAATCACTAAATGACATGTGTTTATCACAAACATAGTTCAAAACTATTCTTGTGCTCGTGAGACTCAGCGAGACTGAGTGAGACGTCGGTTCGAACCCAATTGTTGACACAAGTATATACTCACAGTCGTGCTCCGCACAAACGGGTTTTAACCAATGGTTTAAATGCAATGCGATACTTTTTTGCCTCGTTTGGTTGGACAAAACTGGTGTCGAGTATTAGCGACTTAATCGAGCCATTTCCTGCTACAGAATGCCGAAATGTTGTCGATCTCCAAACTCGGCACATTTTCGATCCAAAACTACGGTAGAGGAGAGACGACCTCGCGCGGGTACGTAAAAGTAGGAGTCGCAATTATCTGAACAAAAAATAGTTTTAACCCAATCGATACTGTAATCCAGTATATAAAGTGGAGGACAAAAATATACGGCCACCGCTGTCTCGCTTGAGAACTCGCGCTGTGATTCGAATTGAGTCACGCTATTTAGATATGTAATTGACGCGGCAAAGAGCTACACAGACGTGTGCGCCACGCCGCCTGAGCTGGAGCACAGCGTGAGCTCACATACAAATTGTAGGTTTCAGACAGCGGACAAAACAAACGGCCACCCGAGCACTATACAAAAATCAAGTATATTTCGAATCAATACTTGGTTTTATCACCATGGCGCTCAATGACCTCGATGCATCTGCGTGGCATCGAGTCGACAAGCGAGCGCAAGACGTCGCTGGAGATGGAGTGCCAAGCGCTCTTTACTGCTACTGCGAGCTCGTTGACTGAGGTGTACTGTGTACCATTCTCATAGACCTTGCTAGACAGAATTGCCCACAAGTTCTCAATTGGGTTGAGGTCAAGGGAGCGCGCAGGCCACCCCACGACCTCGACTCCCATGTCGTCGAGGAACGCGCGAGTCTCGCGACTCACGTGAATCGTCGCGTTGTCTTGCTGAAAGACGAACTCAGTCCCATAGTGCAAGTGAGCAAAAGGCAATAGGTACTCAGACAGTGTGTATATGTACTCGACCGACGACTGTCGTCCATGTAAGAACGCCAGAGCAGTCTTTCCACACGAGCTAAAAGCTCCCCACACCATCAAAGACCCACCACCCATCTGCCGCTTCACATACGTGCGCGGAGGCCGACGCAAGTCGCACCAGTAGCTCTTGTGGCCATCGGGTCCGTCGAGATTGAACTTCTTTTCATCGCTGAAAATCATTCGCTCCCAAACGTCCCCTTTGACCACATGCTCTTTCGCCCATGCGAGGCGGGCTTGCTTGTGTGCTGGCGTGAGTGCAAGAGTCTGCTGCATCTTCTCGTACGACAGGTAGTCGACACGAGCCAGCACACGACGCACAGTGCGCTTGTGGCACGGGAGCGAGAGCATTTGCTGTAGCTGGGGCGCGCTGTGGTTGCCTGCTGCTGCTGTGCGCACGAGGAGACGTGTGTCTCTCTCGCTCAGCTTCGATGGACGGCCTTGCGATTTTGTGCGCGCAGTGCCTTTCAGCACGCGCGACACAGCGTCACGAGACCGACCAAGCCGTCGCGCGATGTCGCGCGCAGACACACCGCACTCATGCAGCCCGTGAACGCGGCCGATCTCTTCGTCCGTGAGCGGCAGCCCACGCCCCATGCTTGGTTCTTGTGTGAATGGCACGCTAGACAGCCTACAGCACGCGCTCCAATTTTCTAGCCAGTCAATTGTACTTGATTTTTGTATAGTGCTCGGGTGGCCGTTTGTTTTGTCCGCTGTCTGAAACCTACAATTTGTATGTGAGCTCACGCTGTGCTCCAGCTCAGGCGGCGTGGCGCACACGTCTGTGTAGCTCTTTGCCGCGTCAATTACATATCTAAATAGCGTGACTCAATTCGAATCACAGCGCGAGTTCTCAAGCGAGACAGCGGTGGCCGTATATTTTTGTCCTCCACTTTAATTGAATAACACATTGCATATTTAGTGGCAACGACACTGCTCAACACAGACTTGAAAGTGCACAAATTGCTTTTTAAGCACAAATGGAAAAAAGGCGGGATAATATCCGATTGTTCAAACCCAGGCTTGTATGGGTATATGGTATTGCAGGTTTTCTGAGTTCCCTGGACGAAAAATTCGCCAGAAAAAGAGCCATGATTCAAACAGCGATTCCGAGCCTGAAGCTGGCGCTTTCTAAAGACGCGTTTATCGTTCCCTTATCATTTCTGTCGGATTTCTGTCGGATTTTGGGTTTTGCATACAAACACAAAGTAAAAAGTATATGACTTTTTGCTGTTCGGTAATTTTATAACCTCTGAGAACTAAATATTACGTAAAACTAATACGCTAACGTTTTTTGATAGTGAAATAACTGAGTAATAATTAAATTTAACATAGATTTCTGCTACATAGTCCCTTACAGATGTATAGCGGATAGAAGCCGAAAGGACATGCCAGCTCCAAGTCTGCCTGGTGTCTTCACACCGATTCTAGTCGCCGGTGCCGGTGGTTCGGTAGTCTTGTGGAGCAAACTTGTCCGCGCACTTGTTCTCTCCTTCGCTTTCGCTGGCTGGTGTTGCAGATGTCGCGGTCGCAGTCGCAGTTGCGAGTGGCTTGCCGGTCGTCACAAGAGCGTTGATGTGGTTGTAGAAGAGGCCCACTTTGTTGCACTTCTGCTGCACGGTCGTGATGCCGCGCGCGCGATCGCTGTCAGTGATCGCAAAGTCGGCGCCTTCTGAAGCTCGCTTGGTCTTGGCGTACGCCTTCAGCATACACCAAAGGCGAGTGCATGTGATGTTGATCGTCCATTTTGCGCCTGTGTGCGCGTTCACGTGGTCCATGAGTTGGCGATACGCCAGGGTCTTTGCGCTTTACTTCCTTGGGTCGCTCACACCAAGCACTGGCTTCCATGCGATTGTCTGGAAGTTGGACGACTGCTCGAGCCACTCGAGCATATGACGTCGCCACTCAGCCACGGCAATGTGGCTAATCCACATAGCCATTTTGATCGGTGAGTCGCGCGACACGACCGCTGCAGCAATCAGCGATGAGCCGCTTGCTGGTGCGCTCGCGACAGGAATGCTGTGTGCATCGCGCGCGCCGGAGCCAAAGGCAATGGGGCTGCTCGCGACAGCGCTACCGTCAATGTCGCTGACATTGGCGTCGCTGCCACTGCCACCGTAGCTGCTTGTGATGCCGTCGCGTGCGCGCTTGCGAGGAGGACGAGCAGACGCTGGATCCATGTCGCTCGCTTGCTCGATCACTTGTTCAATCACTTGCTGTTGTTGCTGTTGTTGCTGTTGTTGCTTTTGCTGACTTGGAGTCACATCTAGCAGAACAAATTGCGGAAATATAGTGGATCTTAGTCGAACGGATGCCAGTTTTGAACAAATGGTGCTCCAAGCGCTGAGCGTCGTGCGAAGGAGTCCTTCACGACGTTGTTGTCGTTGTTGTTGTTGTTGCTACGGTCGTTGTTGTTGACGACTTGAGGCTCGAGTGCTCCAAACGTTCAACGCTTGTGGCAAGTGAGTCCTCCAAGTTGTTGTTGCTGCGACTGTTGTTGCTGCGACTGTTGTTGATGTTGCGACTTTTGTTGTTGCTGTTGTTGTTGGCAGTGCCTGTCAAGTGTCTGCCAGTCTCGGCCATTGCTACCACATACATCATCACGCTACATCCCTGCTGCTCTGTCGAGAGGTCACTATCTATCGTCGGCACACTCTCACGAGCGAGTCCACCTCGCCACAAGACACAACTGTCTCGAAGTATGCATGATCCGCGACAAGCGCTAAGACGAGCGACGCACACTTGACGACGTACTCTACAAGACAACACTTGCCAAAGCAGAGCGTGACAGCATGCACTCGGCTCGCTTTGTTTGATCTGACGCTGGTGTTGGTGCCTTGCCAGTGGCACAAGTAGACCACGCGCCCATGTACGACTGTGCAATCGACTCAGCCAGACTGAAGAGCAACACTGTTCATGATCGACGGGCGTACTTTTCTAGCTCAGTTGCTGCTCCTGCTCGTGCCATGAGAAGGCTCGATCAATGCATCTTGCATGTATGGCCTGTGAACTCTGGAGCAAGTGCAGTGTCTGACCGACACTACCTCGCTCTTGTGGTTCTCTTGCAGCTCCGTGTCTTCAAGAACGACAGATAGTGCGTTGCGACGATGTGAAGTGGCACTATGTGTACTATCAGCAGTCGCATCTTTGATACTCACGCTACGTGCCAGAACTCGACCACACCTGCCTTGCACAGCTCCGCGTCGTAAGACGCAGCAGGTATCGCGCCACTTCCAGTTTCGTCTCTGATGCGAACGCCAAACCGAACGAGAACCTAAGCATCTCGAAGCTGTCAGCGCCGACTTCGCTCATGAGTGCGCAGATGGCGTGCTGTTCACTACACGCAGTCTCTATTCGCGTTGGCGCTGCTGTCGATGTCCACGACTCTCTTTCGCTCTCTTGCTCGCTCAGTTACTCTATAGTGTATCTATCTGCCAGCCAGGCAGTCCGTCAGTAGTAGACGCTGAGTGTGCGGTGGTGCGGCTGCAGCGCGTGGCGGTTCTCTTCGCCAATCTGCCAGAGGAGCCAGTCGAGCTCGATGACCACGAGCGCGTGGTTGCGCGCCACCAGCTGCGCGTGGAGCTGCTCGACTGCTTGGATCGTCGCCGCGCGGATCTCGATCTCCATCTGCTCCAGTGCATACACAATGCGGCCATTCGCAGCGGATGTGAGTGTGCGTATGGGAGTGAGTCTGAGAGAGAGAGAGAGAGTATGTATCCTCGTTGTACCACCCGATTGACGACTGATGCGTCCACACACATGTGACGTACTTCGCTGCCAGCTGGGATCTCCATCTTTGCGTCAACGAGCGCCGCGAGCTCCGTCGAGTACACCAGCACACCTTCCGGACGAAGCACTTGCGGGACGCGGTAGTCGGCTGCACGACATGCGTGCATCCATAGACAGACCCATACAAGACACAAGACACAGACACGGCTGGATGAGAGACACGCTATGTGCCATCGCTGCTACTGCTACGAGCCAATGACCCAGCGCCACTGCGCGCATCGGACGCACCAAACATCGTGAGCTGCGCAATGTCGCGGAACGACGCGACGCCCGTCGTGCGGCGGCCGTACGCGGCCCAGACGTCGCCCACGAGGATCTGCGCGCGCTTGTAGAAGTGGACTTGCTCACCGCGGTACACTGCGTGGTCGCGAAAGCCCGGCAAGTGCGCGAGCACCAGGCGCACGGCTTCGACGGCCGAGCCCTGCGCCTGCGCGATCAAGTTGAGCGCCTTGCCGTCAAAGAAGCGTTCGAGCACGACGCCGAGCTCCTGCACCTTGCGCACGCGCTCGTCCAGCTGCGGCGGCGCGAATGGGTGGAACCACGACGCGACGGTCTCGGCGCTCACAGCCGCGAGGCGCGTCGCATCAAGCGCATGCGCGTCGTGCAGCAGTGCGTGCTTGAGTCCGCGCGCGAGGTGCTCGTACTCCATGCTGCAAAGTGGGCCATTGCGAGGCAGGCAAGGGAGCGAGTCAGTGTGAGTGCGTGCGTGCATGCGTGAGGTCAATGCGCATCGCTGAGGCGACTCGCTTTGCTGTCTCATGCGCGCGAGCTCACAGCCGAGAGCCAGACAAGCAGGTCGCTGCACCAGTGGCTCGAGTGCACGCAGGTGCGCACACCGAGCCAAACAGAGCAAGCGCACGCACAACTCGTGCGTCTGCGTGTGCGTACGTACTCTTGCGTGGGCCAGAAGCAAAAGTTGAGTGCGTCGAGGACGAAGACGTACTGACACGTCAAGTGTCCGTCGCGCGCCACGTCGGCAAAGTAGTGAACGTCGCCGCTGTCCCACGCCACTGCGTCGCGCGCCTCATTCTGCTGGAGCGTATCGCTCTGTGGATGGATGTGTGTGGTACGTGGACATCGGCAGATCGATCGACAGAGAGACATACAGGCGCATGCAAATGGTTTGGTGTAAGCGAGCAAGTCGCGATGCCTAGTAGAGAGCGCTCACACACACATGTGTGTGTGTCTGCTGGTGCGCAAGACGCAAGACGCAATCGACGTGCTGAGTGCATTGTGCGGCTGTGCACACGCGCTAGCAAGTACGCACGCACCAGCTTGTGCGCGAGTCGCTCGACTGCAGCGGTATCGATCTGCACATGTGTCGCGCGCTGCATGACGCGCGCAGTGGATGTGCGCACGAGCGCTGGCGGATCCATCATCGTCATCGTCTTGTCTTGAAAGTGCTGGTGCTTGGTATACTCGTTGTCGTCGTCGTGAAGTACTTTGATACAGTAGTATCTACATCTCGGCTCTACAACTAGAATCGATTTTTGGCGACTCGGATATCCACGCCAGTCTCACAAAAAGCAAGCCCATCAGCAGATCAGCAGATCATCAAGGTCGACAATGGAGCAACGACAACAACAACAACGAGGACGACGACGCGAGCGCCGCAGACTGCGCATCGAAGCACACCCGCTCTTGTTAGCGCTCCTGGCGCTAGCACTCGGAGCAGCCGACGCGACCCTCCCGCCGACTGCTGCACCCACGACCAGCTCGCACCGCATGGTCGCGGAAGACGCCGACTTTGATCCGTACAGCGAGAGCTTCGCGCCGCTCATCTCGGCCGTCTCGGCGTCGCTCTCGCCCGAGCAGCTCCGCGCGCTCAAGGAGCAGCGAGCGCAGCAGACGACGGAGCAGCCCGACGCATATGCGCCCAAGAGCCGCAAAGTCGAGGTCTTTGACTTTGATCCGTCTGAGGGTCTGACGTTCTACGTCGCAGGCGACTCGCGCGAGTGCTTTTACCAGGACGCCAAGTTCACGGGCGACGAGCTCAGCGGCGCGTACGTCGTGTCGTCGGCCGACTCGCACATTGATTTGGAGGTGCGGCTCGCTGGTGTTGCTACTGTGGTTGTTGTTGTTGTTTGTCTTGTTGCTTGTTACTTGTCTTGTCGGGTTGTTGTTGCTTGTCTTGTCGGGTTGTTGTTGCTTGTCTTGTCGGGTTGTTGTTGCTTGTCTTGTCGGGTTGTTGTTGCTTGTGTATCGAATGCTGCGACGTCGTGCGACTGCGACTGCTGTAGTCGTCTGTTGCTGTCGTAGTCTCGATAGATGCATACGCGTGTGTGGGAACGGGTGCGTGTGAACGTATGAGCTCGAGCCTGTCGTGGAGCTAACGCATGGATGGCGCTGTCGTGCTTTGCAGGTGAAGAACCCAAACGGCGCGACGATCTACCGCCGCGTTGGTGACGCCGAGGGGCAGTACGAAGTGCATCCGTCGTACGTCTGGCATTTCGCTCTTGCTCTTGCTCTCGTGGTTCCTTGGCGCGTAGAGTGCCAAGTAGGACACCACTGCAGCAGCAACCGACTGACTTTGGTGCCACTCACGACTGCTGTACACTAGGATCGAGGGCGTCCACGAGCTCTGCTTCATCAACTCGGACGCCGACGGGAAGCTCGTGACGCATGTGACGAACACGCTGCAGTCGCAGCACCCGGTAGAGCGAGGTGCGTCCACGTTTCTCTCTGTCTGTCTCTGTCTGTCTGTCTGCCTGTCTGTCTGTGCGCACTCCGACAGACAAGAAGTCTCAGGATAGTCTGACTGACAGACAAGGGAGACAAGAGACGGAATGACTGACTGATTGGTGGACTGCTCTGTCTCGTGTATCTGTGTGTATGTGCCTGAACCGCTAGAGCACGTGAGCGTCCTGGCCAAGTACGCGTCGCACTTGGACATCCGTCTCGGAGAGCTCGAGTCGGAGCAGCGACTCCACCAGATCCGCACGGAGCGCCACATCAAAGGTGCGACACCAATGAGGTGGAGAAAGCGATGTACACGAGATGGAACTGTCGCGACTGCATCGCATCGACTGCACTGCAGCTGCATGTGTGTATGAGAGCTTGTGTTGTGTTGTGTGTGTCTGCTTGAACACTGCGCGTGGCTTACACTCACATGCTATGACATCTCGTTGTGCGCTGTTTGCTTTCGAATGTCGCGGCGCAGTCGAAGAGACGACGAGCAAGCGCGTGTCGTTCTACGGCACGCTCGAGTGCGTCGTCTACCTCCTCGTCTGCTTCCTCCAGGTCTTCTACATCAAGAGTCTGCTCGACCAGCCGAGCAAAGCGCGGACGTGGGCGTGAACGAGCCGCTGAAGCGAGCGAATGCGCGTGGATGGCACATTTGCTCCAGTCTGCACGCTCCTTGTGAGTCATTCGTCAGTGATGAAGCAACGAGAACGAGAAGGAGCATGGCTCGTGCAGATAGCGCAACATTGCCCATCGAGCTGCTCGGACAAGCGTTCGCTTGACTCTGATCCTCATACACTTGCATGGCGCAATGCCATACTCTCATGCTGTAAGACTCGAGTCGTGCTCTCACACGATCGATGGCGTCACTCCCACTGACACTTACTTGTTCACGTCGCCACTCGCTTCGCATCACCAACTCAGTCAATCAGTCAATTGCACGCCTCTGTCATTCGCTCAATGCTCTATCTCTCTCTACCTATGTCTCTACTGCGAGCTCTGGAGCGCCGCGTCCAATGCTTTGACGTACTCGAGGTCGGGAACGTTCTGCGCCGGTCGGTACGTGCTCCAGAGACTCTGGAGCTCGGCACTCAGCCCTGGGAGCTTGCCGCCTGACGCGTCTTCGAACATCCAGAGGAAGCCGCGACTCACGTCTGATGGAGCGATCGTGTCGAGCCAGTAGCAGCAGTCATGCAGTCAAGCAAGTGAGCGAGAGCAAGAGAGGGAGTGTGCGTCAGAGAGTGAGAGTGGCTCGTCGTCGAATCGGATGTGGCGAATGTGGTTTGATGGTTGTAAACCACACCACAGAACAGCAGCCAAACAGTAACCACATATCACACAACACTCAGCGCACATCACATATCTCAAACACACACCAAGAAGCACAATAACAAGTGCAAGCACCACCACTAGGACACGACTCCACACACCAAGCCAAGTCAATCAATCAAGCAAACGTCAACACTCACCTTCGAGCTCCTGCTCGGACAGCCCCAGGACGCTCCACCACGGCGCGTTCGTCTCGGTCGCGACGTTCCGACTGAGCGACTGGCGATAGAGACACGCGAGGTAGACGGCGCCAGCAGCGAGCTCGAGCGCGCTGAATGCGAGGCACAGCCCAGTCTTCACGGCGTCCGCGAGCAGCAGGAACGCAAGGCTCCGGATGTCATTGTATGGCGCGCTCGGGTGCACGGCCTCGAGCGCAAACACGCGCGACAGGCACGGCGCGACGTACGCGAACGGCTGCGGCGCGCAGATGTCGAACGCGAGCGTCTGGAGCACCACGCGCTCGAGCAGCAGCACTTTCGCAGCTGTCGTCTCGACTTGGCCGACGTCCACGACCTCGAGCAGCGCGTGGAGACACGCAATGTGCTTGGCGTGCGCGGCGGCTGGGTCGTTCCCGAGCGACGCGCTCATTTCGACGGCTTTGCCAGCCGAGTCGGTGCGCACCGCTGCGCTCTTCTTTGCTGCAGCGGACGCGCCGCGGTGGGTCGTGTGGCGCTGTTGCTGTTGTTGTTGTTGTTGTTGTGGCTGGCCATGCGACTGGTTTGCATGGCTTGTGTGACTATGACTCGCATGACTCCCATGACTCCCATGACTCGCATGACTCGTATGACTCGCATGACTCGTATGACTCGCATGACTTGCGTGGAGCGAGTGCTGGCGACTCCGACTCTTCTTCAAGAGCTCGTCTTTACCAGGCTGCCGGCAGAGCAGCAAGTACAGCGCGCACTCGGTGAGCAGCCGCACTTTGATCGGGAACTCCTCGGTCTTGGCGGCGAGGAAGAGCGCCGCCGTGGCCACGAGGAACCGGTCGTGCGTGTGGAACGAGTGCAGCACGTAGAAGCGCTGGACAAACAGCTGCGCCGCAACGCTTGGTGCGTCTGGGATCTCGACGAGCGCCGCGAGGTCCTCGATGAACGAGCACGTCGTGCGCCGCAGCTGCTGCTCCACGTCCCACGCCATGCCTGCTTCGCGCTGCGACGCTGTCTGGAACGGAGGCGGCGCGACGGACGCTGTGTTGTTGTTGTTGTTGTTGTTGTTGTTGTTGTTGTTGTTGTTGCTGTTGCTGTTGCTGTTGTTGTTTCCACTGTTGCTGCTACCATCGTTTGTGGTCGTGCTTGCACTCGTCTGACTAGCGGTTGTTGGTTGACCAATGCTCGTCTGGGCAGTAGTGCCAGCGGACGCGTGCTGCTGCGTTGCGAGTGCACGCAGCTCTGGAAAGACCCACTTGTCGTCGAGCGGCGCTGTCGCTGCCATGACTCTCTCGCTCTCTCTTGCTTGTGCTTGCTTTGACAGGTGCTGTTGTGTCGTACTTGCTCTTGTTGCTACGCGCTTGCCGCTCTCGAGATACGTGCTTGCTGCTCTCGATGCTCTCGACGTGCGCTGCTCTCGATGCTCTCGACGTGCGTTGCTATCGATGCTCTCGTTGCTCTTGCTTGTTGCTCTCGTTGCTCTCGTTGCTCAGAGATGTTTGAGCACTTGTCTTGTGTGCTTTTGCTTGAGCGCTGCTTTGTGTGTGTTTTGCGTTTTGAGATTTGCGTTTTTGCTGTTACGAAGTGAAGTAGAAGAGCACTTCTCGAAAAAATGTGGAATCACTGTGCTTCAGGAAGTGACTTCTCGCGTTTTTGGACTTCAAAACGCCGTACTTTATCGAAGGGAAGTCGCACATCGCGCCACATCAATTTCTGTGACTTCGCATCTGAGTGACATGATTGGCTAAAGTTTGCTAATTTGAGGTTAACGCTGATTGGATAGTTCGTTTGGGTGCAATGCATTTCAACAGGATCGATGCATTGGCGATGATATGAGTTTGTGGCAGAAGATCGTGCTGACCATGCAGTTGGAAAGAATTTTGCACGCGTCGCAGATATTGTTTTGACAAAAAATCGGTTTCTTGGATTCTGAACCGGTTTCTTCGTACCAGGGGTGGCTGGATGTGCTTCTTGCTTTTGCAGCAGCGACAAAGCCTTTCTACACTTGTTGCAGTCAAGTGCGTGTCACGTCGACTCGATTGTTGTGTCTTTTGTGTGGACACTCTCGTTCCCTTAAAAACGACTTGGTGACAAGCAAACTTGAAGTCTCAAGCCTCAAGCCTGGAGCGCAACACACACCACGACCGTCTCGCACACTCAGCTCTCAGCTCTCAGCTCCCAGCTCTCACACTCACTTGCTTGTTGACGTGTCCACTTGCTCTCTCTTATGACACCTATCACGAACACATCTGCCGCGCGTCGTCGAGCGCGAGACTCTCGATCGCTCGCTGCGCGTCGTCGAGCTGCTCGCCAAAGTAGTCGAGGCTGAGACTCGTGAGCACGCCCACTTGGCGACTCTCGCTCGCCACTCGACTCGACTTTGTCGCTTTCGGCAAGCTTCCGCTCGTTGACGCGCATGAAGAGGACGCCGACACGAGAGGCGTCATGCATTCATGTCGTCAGTCTTGGAGGCTTATTGGTACTGAGGGCAGGTGGTTGTGACGTAAGTGCTGAAGAACGATCTTATACAAGTAACTAGTTCATAACTTATGGCGTTTATCAGTCCAGGACTCACCCTCTGTCTTGACACCTTCACAGTCACAGTCTCACACTCTCTGTCTTGCTCACTCTCTGGACTCGTCATTCGTTCACATCTGCGCGTACAGATCCATGTGAAAATGCTGCTTCGTTGGCAGCACGTCTGAGCGGCGCGGGCGACTCTGGGAATGACGCGTATGGTGCTTCTGGGCGTCAGAGGAGGCAGTGGCGTCACCATTCGCTGGATGTGCGGCACGATCGTCACGCGAGTGCGTCGACGCGTGCGCAGCACTGCGCTCGTGCGAGTGGCTGCTCAACAATGTCGGCGATCGCCGACTCTGCTGCATCTGCTGGTGCTGGCGACTCACTTCGAGACGCGTATTCCGGAGCTGCTGCGCGTCGGCAGCTACGGTCTCGAGCTTCTCTTTCCGCTCGAGGTACGTCTGGTAGAGCCGCTCAACGCCGCTGGTGTTCGCACCGTCGGGCGTCGGCAAGTCCAAGTACAAGTCACTGCGGCGCGGCGGTGAGCTCAGTGAGCTCTGGTTGTTGTTGCTGCTGCTCAACGGAGTCGCTCGCACACTGCTCTTGGCGCTGCGACTGGTGTCCGCGTCTTGTGCAAAGAACGTCGCATGGGACGTCGTGTACATCTGCGGCTCGCTCACGCGGCCAGTCTCGATCTCGACTGGCACGCCAAGTTGCGTCTCTCGAAGAGTCTTGATGTCGACTAGGATCACTGGCAGACCCAGTTGCGTTTCGCGGAGACTCTGTTCGCCAAGCTCGACTTCTTCGCCGCAGAGGATCTCGGCGCCAGCTGGAATGGCGTCGTCTCCGTCTGCTGGCTGGCTTGCTGCGACGACGTCTTGATCTGATGCGATAGCGCTCGAGCCGTTGTTGCGATTGTTCTCGTTGTTGTCGAAGTTGGTGCTACGTACCGCCTTGCTGCCGCTTGTGCTACTGCTCGCCTCTGGCAGCGTTGATGCGCGTGAGCGCGTGACCACAGGCTTCTCGACTGCGTAGTGGCGGAACAGCGCGTCGTAGTTGAAGCCGCCGCCCGAGTTCGCTTGGTTCTTTGCTGGCTGAGCAGACGATGCGCTGGTCGACTCGCGACCTTCAGAGCTGCCGCGACTGGCAGCGCTGCTCCGGCGCCGCTGCTGTGGGTGGTGGTGCTGGTGCTCGACCTCAGACACTCGCGACTGCGAGTGCGACGACGACCGAGTGCGATCTGAACTGCTTCGTCGACGCTGCTGCTGCTGCTGCTTGATCTTCTCGAGCGCCACGGGCGCGGCGTCTGGGAGCTTGGACCGCACGAGGCACTTGCGGCAGAACGTCTCAGTCTCGGGCCGATTCGTGTCGATGTTGAGCTTGAAGATCGTGCGCTCGTCGCGGCAGCTCTGGCAGACCGACTTCTTGCAGATGCTGCACGTGCGCAGCGGGTCAAACACCGTGCGGCGCGTGCTGCAGCGAAGACACGACTTGCTGATCGTCGCACACACAGAAGACAACGCAATGTGAGGATCTGCGCTCGTCGATCAAAGCGACCGAGTGGCGACGCACCTCATGATCACTGGGAGCTTCCGGTTCTTCTCGATCAAGCGCGAGAGCTTCTTCGCAGAGTACGCCGCGAGCGCGCGCGCGACTGTGAGCACGCGGTCCGCGACCGCTGTGTCTTCAATGCGCTGGAGCACGGACGACACACCGCGCCGCAGCGCAGGGTACTCGCCGAGAGCAAAGCACTCGACGAGGTCATCGCACACTTGGCGGTAGAGGTAGCACACAGAGAGCTTCATGTGGCGCAGTCCAGGCGGGAACTTGGCTGCGTCCACGCCGCGCGGTGGGCGCTCGATCGACTGAATGACGTGGTACATGATCTCGTCGCTCGCTCCGCCGCTGCTGCTGTTCGTGCTGCTGTCTTCGCTATCGAAGCTCACGGCGCCACTGCGCTCGTACGCGAGCAAGTCGCGGTCGACGCTTCCAGCTGCGCTGCTGCCATGGCTCTGCGTGCGCCACGCGAACCACTTGATGCCGGCGAAGCGAAACGGCGCGCGCCGGTGCTCTTGCTCGCCGACGTACAGTAGCGACGCGTTGATGAACGAGCTCGTGCAGGACGACGACGCTAGACTCGCGTCGCTGCTGCTCGCGATGCTACTGCGGCGATCGCTTCCACTGCCAGGAGCGTGTGTGCCATTGTGATTGTGACTGCTGATACCGCTGGTGCTGGTGGTACTATCGTCTGCCAGGAGCACGCACTGCTGGAGCGTGAGGTCCCGCGTAGTGTCGCTGTAGAGTCCGCTCGTGACTTGCGCGAGGCTGCCAGTGAAGTACCCCGTTGCGAGGAACCGCAGCGACTGCTCGCGCGCATCTGGGTCGTGCGGCGGCGACGTGATCACAGGCGCGACCGCGCGGTAGAACGTGAGCTGCTCGCGCTGCGCGAGTGGCAGCCACTGTGCCGCTGACGGCGCGCCATGGAAAGCGTCGAGCGCTGCGAGCGCGTCGCTCACGAGCAAGTCGCAGCGCGCGTCGAGCTTGTGGCGCTCTTCGCGCGGGATCATCGGCATCCCCACGTCGTTGATGCGTGCGTGCGTGTGTGTGGTGTCAAGTGGCGTCTCGGCGCGCAGCGTCTTGTGGGTGGCGAAGTGAGGCGGAGAATCAACCTCACGAGCTGCTTGACGTTCGCTGTGTGCGTGTGCGTGGATGGCTAACCCCGCCAGAATGCGCGCCAATGTCACTTTGTCTGAGTATGCGTGTGCGATTTCAAAATGACTGGCACTTTCGAATTCGATTCGTCTTTGCCGATCCGTCATATCGCTTTTGTATACGAAAGCGACTCGTGCGCCGGAGCGAGCGAAAGCACCTTTGCTGGGGCCGTCGCGTCTGGTCACGAGTCACTCTCACTCGCGTGCTTGCTTGCTTGGTCATGGACATCGCCCGATAGCCGCAGACTCCAACGCGCACGAGTGTAGGACTCGATGATAGTGAACCTACGAGGCTACGAACGAATGGGCATCAAAATTTTGATCCGACCCTTTGTTTTTGCACTATCAACTTTTTGGGTGAACACACATGGCACAGTCCTGTCGCTCGCTCGACTAAAGCAGCATGGACACCTCGCTCCGAGTCGCGCTCGATGGCGCCGACAGTGCGCTCGATCTCGACGCGCTTCCACTCGAGCTCCTCGTTGCAGAGAGTCGTGAGCTCGAGGACTCGCTTGCGCGACTGCAAGCAGATGACTACAGCGCCTTTGTCGACAGCAGCAGCAGCTCGACACTGCTTCTAGGAACAGCAGCAGACCCGTTCGAGGCGACTCCTGCTTGCGCACAAGCGCGTGCACGTGACAACAGTGCCAGCACAAGCCCATTCTCGCACTCGAGTGCAAACAGCAGCAGCAGCACCGATGCTGAGAGCGACTTGCCTACTACAGACTCGAATCCGTCGCGCCGACGGGTCAAGCAAGAGCTCGAGTTCCTGCGCGAGCGCGTCGCAGGGCTCGAGGCAACACTGCGGGAGCTGCAGCAAACACGTGCGTCTGGATGTGCTTACCAGCAGTGTGCACATGCTATAGTAGAACGCGTCAATGCCGACTGCCATCGCTTGCTTGGACTCGATGCAGCCACGCAAACGACCACGATGACCTCCACCGCGACTTCGGACGTCGCGACAAGAGCCGAGCTGACGCCCCGACGACCAGATCCATGGGAAGGTGTTGCTGCGCGGCAGCGCGAGATGCGTCAACGAGCCGAGCACGAGAATGCCAAGCTGCGCGCGTCGCTGCAGTCGCAGCTGCAGCTCGCCAAGTCACTTGAGCGGCTGCTGCGCAAGCGTCCGAGTCTCTGGGTGCGTCTCTGCAGTCTTTGCTGCGCGAGCGAGCGAGGAAGCGTGGACTGTGCTCAGTCCAACCGCTCACACACAACACTGCGCTGTGTCTGTTTGTGCACGTGCGACTCGCACTTCGTACAGACCGACGACGCACAGGCGAGCAAGCGTCCAAGCACTGCGAGTCGCGAGTCTGCAGCCAGCACAGACGCAGCGATCTTTGCGTCGCTGCGCGCGAGTGTCGATGAGAGCTACGCGTCGTACCGCGAGACGCTCACAGTGAACGGACTCTGGACTGCAGCGTGCGGCTTTCGAGCCACGACAGCGAAGCCAACGACACTAAGCGTTGCAGACGACAGCGGCGGCTCGAGTGTCGCTGAGAGCGTGTGCGTCGAGCTCGCGGACGCAAAGCACATGCCGTTTGCGCTCGACGCAACGTGTAGAGCCGCGTGGCGCGCGATCACGTCGGAGTACATGCACGTGCAGCACCAAGTGTACGAGGTGCGCTAGACAGGGCTGCGCAGTCATGGACACTACCGGCTCTGGCGCTGGCACGCCGCTGTGTGTCGTACCACTGGTGTTGCTTGTGACGGACTGTCAACTGACCAACCAACGTCGCTGTGACGCTGCAGGGCTTTCAAGACGCAAGCGACGTGCTTGCGCTCAGCTACGACGTGCGAATGACGCGAAAGCGCCTGAGCGTGGACTTTCACGCACGCGCAGTGATGAAGCGGTTCGTCGAGAGCGACGACTGCGTCGTGTTTGTGTGGGAGTCGCTCTCGGACACTGCTGGCGCTGCGTCGAGCAGCGCGCAGCAGCAAGGCGCGCGCAGTGGCAATGGCAATGGCGATAGTGACGCTCCTGGCATTCGCGTTCAAGAGTGCGGCTGGACCGTGTTCTTGCGGCATCCAGCGAGCTGCGAAGACATCGCAAGTGCTTATCGCAGCAACGAGGCTGACGAGGACACGAGCAGCTGTGAGACCGCTGTTCGCGATACCGACTCAACGCGCGTGCTCACGTGCATGCGCATGACGCCTCTCGTGTCGGCGTCCTCTTCATGCGCGTCAACGAGCGGAAGCTTGCCGAAAGCGACAAAGTCGAGTCGAGTGGCGAGCGAGAGTCGCCAAGTGGGCGTGCTCACGAGTCTCAGCCTCGACTACTTTGGCGAGCAGCTCGACGACGCGCAGCGAGCGATCGAGAGTCTCGCGCTCGACGACGCGCGGCAGATGTGTTCGTGATAGGTGTCATAAGAGAGAGCAAGTGGACACGTCAACAAGCAAGTGAGTGTGAGAGCTGGGAGCTGAGAGCTGAGAGCTGAGTGTGCGAGACGGTCGTGGTGTGTGTTGCGCTCCAGGCTTGAGGCTTGAGACTTCAAGTTTGCTTGTCACCAAGTCGTTTTTAAGGGAACGAGAGTGTCCACACAAAAGACACAACAATCGAGTCGACGTGACACGCACTTGACTGCAACAAGTGTAGAAAGGCTTTGTCGCTGCTGCAAAAGCAAGAAGCACATCCAGCCACCCCTGGTACGAAGAAACCGGTTCAGAATCCAAGAAACCGATTTTTTGTCAAAACAATATCTGCGACGCGTGCAAAATTCTTTCCAACTGCATGGTCAGCACGATCTTCTGCCACAAACTCATATCATCGCCAATGCATCGATCCTGTTGAAATGCATTGCACCCAAACGAACTATCCAATCAGCGTTAACCTCAAATTAGCAAACTTTAGCCAATCATGTCACTCAGATGCGAAGTCACAGAAATTGATGTGGCGCGATGTGCGACTTCCCTTCGATAAAGTACGGCGTTTTGAAGTCCAAAAACGCGAGAAGTCACTTCCTGAAGCACAGTGATTCCACATTTTTTCGAGAAGTGCTCTTCTACTTCACTTCGTAACAGCAAAAACGCAAATCTCAAAACGCAAAACACACACAAAGCAGCGCTCAAGCAAAAGCACACAAGACAAGTGCTCAAACATCTCTGAGCAACGAGAGCAACGAGAGCAACAAGCAAGAGCAACGAGAGCATCGATAGCAACGCACGTCGAGAGCATCGAGAGCAGCGCACGTCGAGAGCATCGAGAGCAGCAAGCACGTATCTCGAGAGCGGCAAGCGCGTAGCAACAAGAGCAAGTACGACACAACAGCACCTGTCAAAGCAAGCACAAGCAAGAGAGAGCGAGAGAGTCATGGCAGCGACAGCGCCGCTCGACGACAAGTGGGTCTTTCCAGAGCTGCGTGCACTCGCAACGCAGCAGCACGCGTCCGCTGGCACTACTGCCCAGACGAGCATTGGTCAACCAACAACCGCTAGTCAGACGAGTGCAAGCACGACCACAAACGATGGTAGCAGCAACAGTGGAAACAACAACAGCAACAGCAACAGCAACAACAACAACAACAACAACAACAACAACAACAACAACAACACAGCGTCCGTCGCGCCGCCTCCGTTCCAGACAGCGTCGCAGCGCGAAGCAGGCATGGCGTGGGACGTGGAGCAGCAGCTGCGGCGCACGACGTGCTCGTTCATCGAGGACCTCGCGGCGCTCGTCGAGATCCCAGACGCACCAAGCGTTGCGGCGCAGCTGTTTGTCCAGCGCTTCTACGTGCTGCACTCGTTCCACACGCACGACCGGTTCCTCGTGGCCACGGCGGCGCTCTTCCTCGCCGCCAAGACCGAGGAGTTCCCGATCAAAGTGCGGCTGCTCACCGAGTGCGCGCTGTACTTGCTGCTCTGCCGGCAGCCTGGTAAAGACGAGCTCTTGAAGAAGAGTCGGAGTCGCCAGCACTCGCTCCACGCAAGTCATGCGAGTCATACGAGTCATGCGAGTCATACGAGTCATGCGAGTCATGGGAGTCATGGGAGTCATGCGAGTCATAGTCACACAAGCCATGCAAACCAGTCGCATGGCCAGCCACAACAACAACAACAACAACAGCAACAGCGCCACACGACCCACCGCGGCGCGTCCGCTGCAGCAAAGAAGAGCGCAGCGGTGCGCACCGACTCGGCTGGCAAAGCCGTCGAAATGAGCGCGTCGCTCGGGAACGACCCAGCCGCCGCGCACGCCAAGCACATTGCGTGTCTCCACGCGCTGCTCGAGGTCGTGGACGTCGGCCAAGTCGAGACGACAGCTGCGAAAGTGCTGCTGCTCGAGCGCGTGGTGCTCCAGACGCTCGCGTTCGACATCTGCGCGCCGCAGCCGTTCGCGTACGTCGCGCCGTGCCTGTCGCGCGTGTTTGCGCTCGAGGCCGTGCACCCGAGCGCGCCATACAATGACATCCGGAGCCTTGCGTTCCTGCTGCTCGCGGACGCCGTGAAGACTGGGCTGTGCCTCGCATTCAGCGCGCTCGAGCTCGCTGCTGGCGCCGTCTACCTCGCGTGTCTCTATCGCCAGTCGCTCAGTCGGAACGTCGCGACCGAGACGAACGCGCCGTGGTGGAGCGTCCTGGGGCTGTCCGAGCAGGAGCTCGAAGGTGAGTGTTGACGTTTGCTTGATTGATTGACTTGGCTTGGTGTGTGGAGTCGTGTCCTAGTGGTGGTGCTTGCACTTGTTATTGTGCTTCTTGGTGTGTGTTTGAGATATGTGATGTGCGCTGAGTGTTGTGTGATATGTGGTTACTGTTTGGCTGCTGTTCTGTGGTGTGGTTTACAACCATCAAACCACATTCGCCACATCCGATTCGACGACGAGCCACTCTCACTCTCTGACGCACACTCCCTCTCTTGCTCTCGCTCACTTGCTTGACTGCATGACTGCTGCTACTGGCTCGACACGATCGCTCCATCAGACGTGAGTCGCGGCTTCCTCTGGATGTTCGAAGACGCGTCAGGCGGCAAGCTCCCAGGGCTGAGTGCCGAGCTCCAGAGTCTCTGGAGCACGTACCGACCGGCGCAGAACGTTCCCGACCTCGAGTACGTCAAAGCATTGGACGCGGCGCTCCAGAGCTCGCAGTAGAGACATAGGTAGAGAGAGATAGAGCATTGAGCGAATGACAGAGGCGTGCAATTGACTGATTGACTGAGTTGGTGATGCGAAGCGAGTGGCGACGTGAACAAGTAAGTGTCAGTGGGAGTGACGCCATCGATCGTGTGAGAGCACGACTCGAGTCTTACAGCATGAGAGTATGGCATTGCGCCATGCAAGTGTATGAGGATCAGAGTCAAGCGAACGCTTGTCCGAGCAGCTCGATGGGCAATGTTGCGCTATCTGCACGAGCCATGCTCCTTCTCGTTCTCGTTGCTTCATCACTGACGAATGACTCACAAGGAGCGTGCAGACTGGAGCAAATGTGCCATCCACGCGCATTCGCTCGCTTCAGCGGCTCGTTCACGCCCACGTCCGCGCTTTGCTCGGCTGGTCGAGCAGACTCTTGATGTAGAAGACCTGGAGGAAGCAGACGAGGAGGTAGACGACGCACTCGAGCGTGCCGTAGAACGACACGCGCTTGCTCGTCGTCTCTTCGACTGCGCCGCGACATTCGAAAGCAAACAGCGCACAACGAGATGTCATAGCATGTGAGTGTAAGCCACGCGCAGTGTTCAAGCAGACACACACAACACAACACAAGCTCTCATACACACATGCAGCTGCAGTGCAGTCGATGCGATGCAGTCGCGACAGTTCCATCTCGTGTACATCGCTTTCTCCACCTCATTGGTGTCGCACCTTTGATGTGGCGCTCCGTGCGGATCTGGTGGAGTCGCTGCTCCGACTCGAGCTCTCCGAGACGGATGTCCAAGTGCGACGCGTACTTGGCCAGGACGCTCACGTGCTCTAGCGGTTCAGGCACATACACACAGATACACGAGACAGAGCAGTCCACCAATCAGTCAGTCATTCCGTCTCTTGTCTCCCTTGTCTGTCAGTCAGACTATCCTGAGACTTCTTGTCTGTCGGAGTGCGCACAGACAGACAGGCAGACAGACAGACAGAGACAGACAGAGAGAAACGTGGACGCACCTCGCTCTACCGGGTGCTGCGACTGCAGCGTGTTCGTCACATGCGTCACGAGCTTCCCGTCGGCGTCCGAGTTGATGAAGCAGAGCTCGTGGACGCCCTCGATCCTAGTGTACAGCAGTCGTGAGTGGCACCAAAGTCAGTCGGTTGCTGCTGCAGTGGTGTCCTACTTGGCACTCTACGCGCCAAGGAACCACGAGAGCAAGAGCAAGAGCGAAATGCCAGACGTACGACGGATGCACTTCGTACTGCCCCTCGGCGTCACCAACGCGGCGGTAGATCGTCGCGCCGTTTGGGTTCTTCACCTGCAAAGCACGACAGCGCCATCCATGCGTTAGCTCCACGACAGGCTCGAGCTCATACGTTCACACGCACCCGTTCCCACACACGCGTATGCATCTATCGAGACTACGACAGCAACAGACGACTACAGCAGTCGCAGTCGCACGACGTCGCAGCATTCGATACACAAGCAACAACAACCCGACAAGACAAGCAACAACAACCCGACAAGACAAGCAACAACAACCCGACAAGACAAGCAACAACAACCCGACAAGACAAGTAACAAGCAACAAGACAAACAACAACAACAACCACAGTAGCAACACCAGCGAGCCGCACCTCCAAATCAATGTGCGAGTCGGCCGACGACACGACGTACGCGCCGCTGAGCTCGTCGCCCGTGAACTTGGCGTCCTGGTAAAAGCACTCGCGCGAGTCGCCTGCGACGTAGAACGTCAGACCCTCAGACGGATCAAAGTCAAAGACCTCGACTTTGCGGCTCTTGGGCGCATATGCGTCGGGCTGCTCCGTCGTCTGCTGCGCTCGCTGCTCCTTGAGCGCGCGGAGCTGCTCGGGCGAGAGCGACGCCGAGACGGCCGAGATGAGCGGCGCGAAGCTCTCGCTGTACGGATCAAAGTCGGCGTCTTCCGCGACCATGCGGTGCGAGCTGGTCGTGGGTGCAGCAGTCGGCGGGAGGGTCGCGTCGGCTGCTCCGAGTGCTAGCGCCAGGAGCGCTAACAAGAGCGGGTGTGCTTCGATGCGCAGTCTGCGGCGCTCGCGTCGTCGTCCTCGTTGTTGTTGTTGTCGTTGCTCCATTGTCGACCTTGATGATCTGCTGATCTGCTGATGGGCTTGCTTTTTGTGAGACTGGCGTGGATATCCGAGTCGCCAAAAATCGATTCTAGTTGTAGAGCCGAGATGTAGATACTACTGTATCAAAGTACTTCACGACGACGACAACGAGTATACCAAGCACCAGCACTTTCAAGACAAGACGATGACGATGATGGATCCGCCAGCGCTCGTGCGCACATCCACTGCGCGCGTCATGCAGCGCGCGACACATGTGCAGATCGATACCGCTGCAGTCGAGCGACTCGCGCACAAGCTGGTGCGTGCGTACTTGCTAGCGCGTGTGCACAGCCGCACAATGCACTCAGCACGTCGATTGCGTCTTGCGTCTTGCGCACCAGCAGACACACACACATGTGTGTGTGAGCGCTCTCTACTAGGCATCGCGACTTGCTCGCTTACACCAAACCATTTGCATGCGCCTGTATGTCTCTCTGTCGATCGATCTGCCGATGTCCACGTACCACACACATCCATCCACAGAGCGATACGCTCCAGCAGAATGAGGCGCGCGACGCAGTGGCGTGGGACAGCGGCGACGTTCACTACTTTGCCGACGTGGCGCGCGACGGACACTTGACGTGTCAGTACGTCTTCGTCCTCGACGCACTCAACTTTTGCTTCTGGCCCACGCAAGAGTACGTACGCACACGCAGACGCACGAGTTGTGCGTGCGCTTGCTCTGTTTGGCTCGGTGTGCGCACCTGCGTGCACTCGAGCCACTGGTGCAGCGACCTGCTTGTCTGGCTCTCGGCTGTGAGCTCGCGCGCATGAGACAGCAAAGCGAGTCGCCTCAGCGATGCGCATTGACCTCACGCATGCACGCACGCACTCACACTGACTCGCTCCCTTGCCTGCCTCGCAATGGCCCACTTTGCAGCATGGAGTACGAGCACCTCGCGCGCGGACTCAAGCACGCACTGCTGCACGACGCGCATGCGCTTGATGCGACGCGCCTCGCGGCTGTGAGCGCCGAGACCGTCGCGTCGTGGTTCCACCCATTCGCGCCGCCGCAGCTGGACGAGCGCGTGCGCAAGGTGCAGGAGCTCGGCGTCGTGCTCGAACGCTTCTTTGACGGCAAGGCGCTCAACTTGATCGCGCAGGCGCAGGGCTCGGCCGTCGAAGCCGTGCGCCTGGTGCTCGCGCACTTGCCGGGCTTTCGCGACCACGCAGTGTACCGCGGTGAGCAAGTCCACTTCTACAAGCGCGCGCAGATCCTCGTGGGCGACGTCTGGGCCGCGTACGGCCGCCGCACGACGGGCGTCGCGTCGTTCCGCGACATTGCGCAGCTCACGATGTTTGGTGCGTCCGATGCGCGCAGTGGCGCTGGGTCATTGGCTCGTAGCAGTAGCAGCGATGGCACATAGCGTGTCTCTCATCCAGCCGTGTCTGTGTCTTGTGTCTTGTATGGGTCTGTCTATGGATGCACGCATGTCGTGCAGCCGACTACCGCGTCCCGCAAGTGCTTCGTCCGGAAGGTGTGCTGGTGTACTCGACGGAGCTCGCGGCGCTCGTTGACGCAAAGATGGAGATCCCAGCTGGCAGCGAAGTACGTCACATGTGTGTGGACGCATCAGTCGTCAATCGGGTGGTACAACGAGGATACATACTCTCTCTCTCTCTCTCAGACTCACTCCCATACGCACACTCACATCCGCTGCGAATGGCCGCATTGTGTATGCACTGGAGCAGATGGAGATCGAGATCCGCGCGGCGACGATCCAAGCAGTCGAGCAGCTCCACGCGCAGCTGGTGGCGCGCAACCACGCGCTCGTGGTCATCGAGCTCGACTGGCTCCTCTGGCAGATTGGCGAAGAGAACCGCCACGCGCTGCAGCCGCACCACCGCACACTCAGCGTCTACTACTGACGGACTGCCTGGCTGGCAGATAGATACACTATAGAGTAACTGAGCGAGCAAGAGAGCGAAAGAGAGTCGTGGACATCGACAGCAGCGCCAACGCGAATAGAGACTGCGTGTAGTGAACAGCACGCCATCTGCGCACTCATGAGCGAAGTCGGCGCTGACAGCTTCGAGATGCTTAGGTTCTCGTTCGGTTTGGCGTTCGCATCAGAGACGAAACTGGAAGTGGCGCGATACCTGCTGCGTCTTACGACGCGGAGCTGTGCAAGGCAGGTGTGGTCGAGTTCTGGCACGTAGCGTGAGTATCAAAGATGCGACTGCTGATAGTACACATAGTGCCACTTCACATCGTCGCAACGCACTATCTGTCGTTCTTGAAGACACGGAGCTGCAAGAGAACCACAAGAGCGAGGTAGTGTCGGTCAGACACTGCACTTGCTCCAGAGTTCACAGGCCATACATGCAAGATGCATTGATCGAGCCTTCTCATGGCACGAGCAGGAGCAGCAACTGAGCTAGAAAAGTACGCCCGTCGATCATGAACAGTGTTGCTCTTCAGTCTGGCTGAGTCGATTGCACAGTCGTACATGGGCGCGTGGTCTACTTGTGCCACTGGCAAGGCACCAACACCAGCGTCAGATCAAACAAAGCGAGCCGAGTGCATGCTGTCACGCTCTGCTTTGGCAAGTGTTGTCTTGTAGAGTACGTCGTCAAGTGTGCGTCGCTCGTCTTAGCGCTTGTCGCGGATCATGCATACTTCGAGACAGTTGTGTCTTGTGGCGAGGTGGACTCGCTCGTGAGAGTGTGCCGACGATAGATAGTGACCTCTCGACAGAGCAGCAGGGATGTAGCGTGATGATGTATGTGGTAGCAATGGCCGAGACTGGCAGACACTTGACAGGCACTGCCAACAACAACAGCAACAACAAAAGTCGCAACATCAACAACAGTCGCAGCAACAACAGTCGCAGCAACAACAACTTGGAGGACTCACTTGCCACAAGCGTTGAACGTTTGGAGCACTCGAGCCTCAAGTCGTCAACAACAACGACCGTAGCAACAACAACAACAACGACAACAACGTCGTGAAGGACTCCTTCGCACGACGCTCAGCGCTTGGAGCACCATTTGTTCAAAACTGGCATCCGTTCGACTAAGATCCACTATATTTCCGCAATTTGTTCTGCTAGATGTGACTCCAAGTCAGCAAAAGCAACAACAGCAACAACAGCAAGCGATTGAACAAGTGATCGAGCAAGCGAGCGACATGGATCCAGCGTCTGCTCGTCCTCCTCGCAAGCGCGCACGCGACGGCATCACAAGCAGCTACGGTGGCAGTGGCAGCGACGCCAATGTCAGCGACATTGACGGTAGCGCTGTCGCGAGCAGCCCCATTGCCTTTGGCTCCGGCGCGCGCGATGCACACAGCATTCCTGTCGCGAGCGCACCAGCAAGCGGCTCATCGCTGATTGCTGCAGCGGTCGTGTCGCGCGACTCACCGATCAAAATGGCTATGTGGATTAGCCACATTGCCGTGGCTGAGTGGCGACGTCATATGCTCGAGTGGCTCGAGCAGTCGTCCAACTTCCAGACAATCGCATGGAAGCCAGTGCTTGGTGTGAGCGACCCAAGGAAGTAAAGCGCAAAGACCCTGGCGTATCGCCAACTCATGGACCACGTGAACGCGCACACAGGCGCAAAATGGACGATCAACATCACATGCACTCGCCTTTGGTGTATGCTGAAGGCGTACGCCAAGACCAAGCGAGCTTCAGAAGGCGCCGACTTTGCGATCACTGACAGCGATCGCGCGCGCGGCATCACGACCGTGCAGCAGAAGTGCAACAAAGTGGGCCTCTTCTACAACCACATCAACGCTCTTGTGACGACCGGCAAGCCACTCGCAACTGCGACTGCGACCGCGACATCTGCAACACCAGCCAGCGAAAGCGAAGGAGAGAACAAGTGCGCGGACAAGTTTGCTCCACAAGACTACCGAACCACCGGCACCGGCGACTAGAATCGGTGTGAAGACACCAGCACCAGTGCCAGCACCGACATCGGTGTCATCAGCAACACCTTTACCACCAACACCGATGCAAAGTGTACCAACATCGGGGCCGTCACCATCTCCGTCAGCTCCAGTCTCACCAGCACCATCAGCATCAGTATCAGTATCACCATCTCCGTCCGCACCATACTCACCAGCATCACGGCACCAGTATCACCAGCACCATCGGCGGCATCAGCTCTAACATCGACGCAAACACTGCAGCAAGTACAAGAACCGCCTGCGCGTCGCGTGCAATGCCAAGTGATAGAATGGACTTCAGCGACTCGTTCTTCGCCACGCAGTACGTCTGCAAGTGCAAGTGCTACCGGTGCAACAACACTCGAGTTGGAGGTTGCGCCAGTTCTTGTCGCCGCGACTCCAGCTCCAGCACGCACGGTAGCTCCAGCTCCTGCGCCTGCGGGTTCCACGGCTACGACTGCTGGCTTCATGCGCGGTGCAGCTGCGATGTTGTCGCGGAAACCAGCACGACCACTGAAAGCACTGTCGCCTGGTCAGCCGATGGCGAAGCAACTCAAGCACCAGCACCATGTTGCTTCGTCGCCTGCATCACACGCCAAGCGAAGGAAGAGACTCGAGGCTTTGCCGAGTGCTCTTGTCGCTGCTGCAATCCGACGCTATCGACACGCGACTGAGAGACGAGCAGCCGAGCCTCTGGCCATCGTCGCCACTGCAGCAGAGACTAGCGCAACAAGTGCGCAGACGAACCAGCGCGACAAGGATGGCAGTCGAGCGGCTATCACCGTAAGAACGACTGTGGCAACACCCACAGCGCTACTATCGCCCACGTCAGTACCGACACCAGCGCCAGAATCAGCTCCAGCAGCACCACCGCCGCCTGTGCGACAAACTACCGCGTCAACAGGAGCGCTAGCAGGGGTGCTAGCAGTAGCACATGCTGTGGAACGAGCGATGGGTATGGCGCGCAACATGATCGTTTCATCAGCTCCAGCTCCAGCTCTCGCAAGAGTAGCCGACGAAGAACCCAGCAAGCGAACAAGCACAGCGTCGACAGCATCCCGTGCTTATTCGAGTGCGTCTTCACTCGCGTCTACACCGGCTACTGTTCCTCCGCAATCGATCAGCGCCGACATCAGCGCAACCAGTAGCACCGGCACAAGCACTACCACTTCAGCGACGGACGCGACAGACGTCGCCAGTACAAGCAGTCGCGACCGCGTGAAGCTCAAGAAAATCAAAGTGGCGACGCAGCGGATGACGGTGCGGCACCAGAAGCTCGCGCTGCAGCAGCAACAGCTGGAGCTCCAGACGCGCGAGCTCGATCTGAAAGAGAAGGAGCTCGCGGCGCAAGAGGCGATGAAGAAGCAGGCGCTGCGCGCAGAGCTCACAGCGAAGCTCGTTGCCGCCGGCAAGCCGCTGAGCGAGATCAGAGAGTACCTCGCACTGCTCGACGGATGAGCAAGTGAGTGAGTGAGCGAGTGCGTGAAGAATCAAGTAAGTGTAGAAGATAGTGAGTGAGTGTAAAAGACAGTGAGCGAACGCAAAGCGAGTGAGCCATGAAGGCGCTAAGCCAAGGAGTGTCTTGAATCAAGACTCTTGACCATTGTCGTCGTCAGTGTCGAGTCCTTGTGGTGCTTAGTCTTGTGTTTGAGTCATTCTCATGTCTGACTGAGTCAAGTGTAGTGTACACAAGCACGCGGTCCTCTCTTATGCTGACAGATCATTGAGTGAGGTAGCAGCAGCGGTAGATTGGGCGACGACAGACCGCATGACCACGAGTCTGCAGTGTGATGCGAGCTGCATACCAAGCAGCGGCCCAGAAGTCGACTGCCTGTACCCGCTCAAAGCAGAGATGCAGTGGCGAGCGCGTACGCGATAGCAAAGTGGCAATGAACAAATGTGTGAGTGCATGAGCGACAAGTGTGTGAACGACCTCGCACGCCGAGCGCGACCAGCGTACGCACCACTGACTGATCCAGCACAAGCACAAGTGGCTTCAACATGTTGCTTGGAGTTTTGTGTGAGCGGAAGTATTCACAATACAGTCGATCTTGACATAATACAACAAGGTCTGACATCGACTTGTTTGTTCGCGCACAACAAGCAACAAACAAACAACAAAAGCAATAAAGCAAGCAAGTGACATGGTACGCCGCCTCTGCGTGCGCTCGACGCTCTTGCCGTGGTGCACACGCTCGCTTCAAGCACTCACCTGCGTATTCGCTTATGAACGCGTAACGTATCAACAGGACAGCAAGCTCCCATCGGTCTTCCCACACCGGTTCTACCTCGACATTGTCGACGACGAGTGGATCGCCGATACGCTCTCGGACGACGGTGCGTGCGTGCGTGTGTGTGTGCGAGTGCTCTGTTGTTTCGTCGTGCCAGTCAATGGGGGGGACACACTGGTGTTGCTGCTGTCAGTCGTAGCTCTTGTCATGAATACACGAGTTTTGTGTGACTATCGTGACCTGAGCGCGCGTGCTCATGTACTTGTTCGACAGAGATTGATGTGCCACCTGGTGCGGAGCTCGACCCAAGCAGCAGTGAGCCTCCGACAGGTGCGAGCAGTGGCAGTAGCTGCAATCCGCCTGTAGTTTTTTGCGCTGTCATATGCGATGATATGCAATGGCACCAAGACTGAGTCGTGGATGCATGTATCTGTGTGACTGTGACTGTGGCTGTGGCAGGAGAGCTGCCAGCGTGGGACGCCGACGGCAAGGTCGATCGGTGGAACGACCTTGGACTCGACCTGTGGGCCAAAGATGCCTAAGTAGTATCAATGCATCGAGCTCCTCTTAGTAGCACTCGTGCTCGTCGTCTCGACAATGTAGCAGCTAACCTCGCTCTACCGTCCACGCAGCAGTCCATCGAGTGCGTCGCCTTCAAACGCACTACTGCTCGTACAGCCGAACGCATAGTGGTGCTGTTGCTGCTGGTGGTGCATGTCGACGTGGTGCGCTGGTGCAGAGACGTCGCGGAGCGTGTCGTAGATCTCGTCGAACGTCGGTCGTCGGCTTGGCTCGGCGTCCCAGCATCGTCGCATCAGCATCTAGTGCAGATAGGAGACCATTAAACACATTCACATCCACATGCCGCTTAGCGGACAAGACCGCCATGTGCGTGTCTCGGTCGAGAGACGTCGTGACGGAGCCGCACCTGACAGGGCTCGGGACAGTCGAGTGTCGGGATGCGAAAGCGCTCGCCTGCTAGGACCTTGCGGCGAATGTCCGAGACGTCGTAGCCTTGGAACGGTATCTCGCGCGTGAAGATCTAGGACGACAGACGTACGCGTGAGAGCGTTTGTGTGAGATGAACGCCATCGGTGGTGGCAGTGGCGATGTTGGTAGCAACAGAGACTCGGGCGTAACAGTGCGGTACGGAGCGAGCGAACGCACCTCCCAGAGCAGAACCCCAAACATGTACACGTCGACTGCTTTCGAGAACGGCTTGCCGCTCAGGAGCTCTGGTGGCATGTAACTTGGCGTCCCAGCAGTCGTGAACTTGGTGCTGACGAGCACGGCGAGTGAGCCTCTTGCTGTCCGCGATTGCCAGCGAGCGTACTAGCAGCGTGCACGCAACGCACCAGACAAGTCCAAAGTCGCAGAGCTTGGCAGTGCCGCTGCTATCGAGGAGCACGTTGTGGCTCTTGAGGTCTCTGCGCTTGCACAGACACATAAGAGTGTGTGGCAGTCAGTAGTGCAGACGGATTCGCAGTTGCTCAGAGCCAAGCAATACAAGATCACACACGAGCGCACCGGTGGATGACTGCAGGCGAGCTCGAATGGAGAAACTGCATGCCTCTCGCGACATCTTGCTGGCGACGACAACGGTCACATGCATGAGCGAGTGAGTACAGACGAGCAGCACTATGTCTATGGACGCTCAGTGAGTAACCCACAGCACGTGGACAGAGAGCTCAACGCACTGCGATACGAATGAGGTGCTGCGCGCTGAAGAACCGGTTGGAGCCGTGCAGAGCGTCATGGAGCGAGCCGTCACAGAGCTCCATGACCATGCACAGGTTCGGCGGCTCCATGCACGCGCCAATGAGCGACACGACGTTCTTGTGTCGGAGCTTGCTGGCATTCGTTCGTACGTGGAGCCACGAACCATCGCAAGACACATCGTCATCATCAATGTCATCATGTGAGCGAACCCACCCATTGCGTTCGACCAGCCATGGAACGCACGAACCTCATGACCAAGAGCTCGTCCATGAACTCTTGCTTGAGCGCTGCGTCGACTCGCGGATCGAACTGCATAGCGCAAATCGAAACTGCGCCGTGAGTCTGGAGCAGTGAAGTATGTGCACGTGATATACACATAGAGGAGGTACGCGCAGTACCAGCGTCTTGAGCGCCACGGACTGGTTTCGGTAGATTCCACGGTGCACGAGCGCGATGCCACCGCCACCGATCGTCTCGCATACTGTGAGGTCTTTGAACGCGATGTTCTCCCACGCCGGTGTTTGTGTAGCGTCGCTGCTATTGCTGCTACTGCTACGGATGTTGCTCGGAATGGTAGTGGTCATGGCGCCAGCAGCGCTGTGTTGCTCCATCGTCGAGAGTGGCGCGAATGCAAACTGCGCGACAGCTGAGATCACCGACACGACCGATTTGTGCCGTCGCATGCACGTGTGACCTCGCGGTCTCTCGCGACGCCGCTGCTACCGTCCTGGCAGCAGCAGTCTTGAAGCTACTAGTGCCACTAGTGCTGCTGGTGCTAGTTGTTGATGTGCTTGGTGCTGCTGGTACTGCTGGTCCTTGTTGTTGCTGGTGTGTTTGTCTGCGATGGTGCAAAAACGCTAATATTGAAGTTGTTGGAGCAAAACGACCACCCTATTTATTTCACTATACGTGTATCAATGTGAGAACCAATTGTGCCGTTTTCAACTTGCAGCCTGTATAAAAAGTGCATTTGACTTGCGATCACTATGACATTGAGCCGCTTGTTTGAAATATTGATAGTGAAAAACGCAAGGACGATCATACTAAAAACCACATCGCAACCATTCACATACAGCTTTCAACATTTGAAAACAAATTCGTCGACAAAAAGTCTTTACATCTTGAAATTTGTAAGCGATCGTTGAAAAGTGGCTAAAAACCACGGGGAAAAGTGGTGTTTGGGAGCTCGAGAGCTCGAGTGGTGCAAGAGTGGTGCAAGAGTGGTGCAAGAGTGGTGCAAGAGTACATTCACAGTAACGACGACAGATAGCAGTCGGGTCGCACACAACTACTACGTCGCCATCACGCTCGGACTGCTACTGCTCACGACGATCGCAATGTCATAGTCTGATGTGCTGGGTGATGGTGGCGCATCTGGCGCAACGGCGTCTGCGCTGGCGTTGTCGCGGCTGAACGGTTGACACTGCGCGTCGTCGCGCTGCACGTCCTCGCTGTCGCCGCGGTGGCTTTCTGCATCGTCATCACCATCATCGTCGTCATCGTCACTAGCGACAGTGTAGCGTGCAGCGAATGCGACGTCGCAGTCGTCGTCCTGCGGGTTTTGGAGACTCGCACAGAACGGATTGATCTCGTCGTCGCGGTCCGAGTCCGCGAGGCGCTCAAAGTGCTCGAGCTGCTGCTTGCGTGCGCGCGAGCGAGCAGCGAGTCCGAGCGACGCAAGCGCGAGCAGTGCAGGCGCCATGATGAACCAGTGCGACACGTCCTGGCGCGACGCAATGCTGCTGGTCGCGACATCGACACCATTGAACTGCGCCGACTCGGCCATGCTGAGCGCGTCTGGAATGAATGGCAAACTCAGCTCCACAACGTCGGTTTTGTCGTCATCGGCTGCAGCAGCGCCGTCTTGGAGCTTGAGTGGCGATGCGACCGGCACATCGTGAGATACGAACAGAGGCGGCGACGACGTGCGCGCGACGCGCACACCGACGTGAGCGCTGCTGCGGCTGCGGCGCAGACACGTCCTGCGGTCGACACAGTAGTAGCAGCCGATCTGGCGCGCGAGCACTTGATCCGTACTGCAGTGAAAGAGAGCTTCGAGGTTTTCTTTGTGTGCAACGTGGCAGTTTGTACGCAGCGGCTCGAGGTCGTCGCACGTGACATCGCGCTGCTTGGCGGCAGTGAGCGCTGCGCTAGGTGTTGTTCCGCACAGCAGCACGAGCAATGCCGCTGTTGTCCCCACTGTCTGGAGCATCGCGCGTTGTGTGTCTGTATGTGCTGCTGCTCGTTGTCGTTGTTGCCGCTGCTCTAGCGCGATCGCTTGCCAGATGCTCAAGTGCGCGCGAGTGCGCGAGTGCGGCTGCTCTTGATGTCAATGATGTCAATCGTCGCTGCGATCTTTGCGTGGCGGTCATCATAAATATGTCTATCCTATTACTATGGAATAATACCAATGTGGAATACATTGTGGCTCGATCTTGGAGCCGCGAAGCGTCGCACAATCCATGGCGCTTCATGCTTCTCGCGTCAAGGCTTGCCTACATCCTTGAGCTGCGCGCCGTCGTCGACACTCTCGACACACAAGACGTCACACGTGGTCGCCTGAGGTTGACAGACACACGCATTGGCATTAGCGTTGCTCGTGTGCGCTCTTCACCAAGATGGTGCGTGCGTGTTCGCTAAGATATCATTGACAGCGATGTGCACTCGCTGACTGCGACTCGAATATGGCACGGGTGCAGGCGACAACGCTCTCCGAGGAGCACGAGCGCGAGCTCCGGAAGATCTTTGACGACTATGATCAGGTGGGTGGACTCGTTGGACTGCTCTTTAGCCAGGCTAGAGCTTAGCCTGATGCTGCTTCACAGAGGACGGTATCGTTAATCGCGCCTATGCTTGCTTTGCATGCACTCGCTTGCTCACTATCTTACCGCCACCATCATCATCTCTACACCCATCGTCTGCTATCAGAACGGTTCTGGTGACATTGACATCAATGAGGTACGCGCAGGCATTGATCAAGCTCAATGGAGGCGATGCATGCACCATGAAGTCGATTAACTCGACGAGCGCGTGCATGCACTAGCTGCGAGACATTGCAGAGGACTTGGGCGAGCCGCTTTCCGACATTGAGCTCCAGTACCTCGCAAAGGAGTTCGACTCGGACCAGAGGTGCGCACTGACACCCTCATGCTTCCTGTCATGCACAAACCCAAGCGTGTCACGACTGATGGACGCACCTCCTGACGCACCGATGTCTGTGCGGCACTTGGTTTTCACCAGCGGCGCAATCAGCTGGGCTGAGTTCATCTCGTGGTGGAAGCTCCCGTTTTGAGCTCTTCCTCTTCTGAGCAGCAGCAGAGCTCCGTGTGAAGATCTGCACACTACGAGTTGCACCAGCGATTCATAGCTGCTCCGAGCATCGGCGTCGCGGACATTGCATAGCATGCAAGCACCGCACCACGCACCGTCACCACGCACCACTGGCATGTTGACATCCCATAACTGCGTTTCGTAACCAACACTGGTGCTATTCCTGGTGCGAGGTTTCACCTCGATCGATGATCGCCTCCATCGAGGCCTGCTGCATCCTGACGCGCATGAGCAGATTCGCGCTGCACCAAGCTCATCAAGCTCGTCTCGTTCCTGCACGACCACGACACACGCGCCATCCTCGATCTTGCCTTACTTTGCTCTGCTGGCTTTGCCGTCGTCGTTGTCGTCAAACGAACACATCCGCTGTGACGCAGTCGCGCGAGCGCCCTGCACGCACACACACCGACTCGCCTACTTCTCCGTTCTCTCCATCAGCTTCGTTTGAGCACCGATGGCGAAACGTGAGCGTGCAGCACCGGTCGTGCTCGACGACGGCTTCACGATCAACGGATGTGCTTTCCACGTTGATCCAAAGTACCAGCCGCTCGATGCCATCGGTCAAGGCTCCTACGGCGTCGTGTGCTCGGTCAAGAACGCCGAGACGGACGAGAAACTCGCGATCAAGAAGATCACGCCAATGGCAGGCGACGAGTGGGACGCCACGCACACGCTACGAGAGATTCGCCTCATGCGCTGCCTCGGCGCACACGAGAATGTACGTTGTGCAACGTGTGGTCTCGACGCTTTGACATGAAGCGCTGGCATCTGACGCACGCTACCTCTCTTTCACGTCCCCTTGCTCGCTCACTCGCTCTAGATCATTGCGCTCAAGGACCTGAGCATGTGTCAGGAGAAAGACGAGCTGTACATGATGATGGAGCTCGCAGACACGGACTTGCACAGGCTCATCCAGAGCTCATGTCCGCTCACAGAAGGCCACATCCGCGTCATCATGTTCCAGCTCCTCTCGGGAGTCAAAGCCATGCACGACAACGGCGTGCTCCATCGCGACCTCAAACCAGGCAACTTGCTGCTCAACAAGGACTGCGAGCTCAAGGTATGCGTTCGATGTCCACGGCTTCGACTCGCTCTTCTCTTGCCTGGTGCACTGACGCATCGTGTTGCTCCGACAGATCACAGACTTTGGACTCGCGCGCATGATGCCAAAGGAGCACCAGAGCAACGACGACGGCAGCGGCGACGCGCCTGCGTCCGCATCATCCGTGGTATCTCCGATGACCGAGTACGTCGTCACGCGGTGGTACCGCCCGCCAGAGCTCATGCTCGCACCAAATGGATGCTACGACGGCGCTGTGGACATGTGGTCCGTTGGTTGCATCCTCGGCGAGCTCATTGCGCGCAAGCCGATGTTCCCAGGCACGGACTTTATGGACCAGCTCACGCGCGTGTTCAAGGTCATTCCGATCCCCGACAAGGACGCGCGTGGGTACTTCATTGAGAAAGATGCGCTCAAGTTCCTCTCGTCGCTGCCACCAGCGCCGCCAAACGCACTCGAGAAGTTCGCCAAGAGCGCTGGCGCACACGCAAGCGACCTCATCCAGCGCCTGCTGTGCTTCAACCCGAAGCAGCGCATGTCAGCGGACGAAGCGCTCGCGCATCCGTTCTTTGATGGTGTGAAAGACGAGTGGGGCGAGATCGCGCCACTCAAGCTCGACCACTCGCTCGAGTTTGCGTTTGAGACCCAAGCCCTGCCGCTGGTGACGCTGCGGCAGTACATCTGCAACGAAGTGCTCGCGTTCCGAGAGAAAGAGCGCGAGCAGCGCGTCGTCACGAAGAAGAGCGCCGAGACAGAGCCAGAGGCGCCAGCGCTCGACTCGATCGAGAGTAGCGGTAGCAGCCAGCAGCAGCAGCACGCGGGCTATGCTGCGTCCCACAGCAGCAACAACCATCCGATCAAGCTCGAGAACGACTGCGCCGCTGGCAAGGGCTTTACGATCAAGGGCTGCGAGTTCAATGTCCCCCCGCAGTACAAGGCGCTACAAGTCCTCGGCGAAGGCTCGTACGGCATTGTGTGGTACGTCACGCAGCACTCGCTGCCTTCCGGAAGCTAGAGAGTGAGAGAGCGTTCGTGAGACCGACACCTGCGCTGTGTGTTGTGTATGCGCAGTGCTGCGTCTGATGCAACGACAAAGAAGAACGTCGCGATCAAGAAGATCACGCCGATGGCCGGCGACGAGTGGGACGCCAAGCACACGCTGCGCGAGATCCGCCTCATGCGGTACTTTGGGCAGCACCCGAACGTACGTGTTTGCGACTCTCTCTATTTGGCCACTGGATCACGACGTGCCGACCGCATCGAGTCTCTCGTCACTCAACCACACACTCATGTACTCGTTCTGTGTGCTTTGCATCTACAGATCGCGTCACTCCAGAACCTGAGCACGTGCGCTGAGAAGGACGAGCTGTACATCATGATGGACCTCGTCGACACGGATTTGCACCGGCTCATCCAGAGCAAGACCAAGCTCGAAGATGCGCACATTGCGTACGTCACGACTGCTCTCTCTCTCTTTGCTGCTCCATTCGTAGCAACTCACACTATGAACGAATGATCCAACAGTGCGATCATGTACCAGCTCCTGTGCGGCGCCAAGACGCTGCACGAGAACGGCGTGCTCCATCGCGACCTCAAGCCCGGGAACATCCTCGTGAGTAAGAACTGCGACGTCAAGATCACGGACTTTGGGCTCTCGCGGTACATCCCACGCGCGAGCGACAAGCGCGCGAGCCACGCCGCGCCAGAGAAGAACAAGGCTGCGCTCATGACCGAGTACGTCGTCACGCGGTGGTACCGCCCGCCAGAGATCATGCTCGCGCCGAACGGCTGCTACAACGAGTCGGTCGACATGTGGTCGATCGGCTGCATCTTTGGCGAGCTGCTCAACCGCCGGCCGCTCTTCCCGGGCACGGACTTCATCGATCAGCTCACCAAGGTCTTTAGCGTCCTCCCCGTGCCTGCGACCGAGGACAAGCGCGGATACGCTGTCGACGGCGACGCGCTCAAGTTCCTCGAGAGCCTCCCGCCGTGCTCGCCGTCTGCGATGACCAAGACGTTCCGCAAAGCCGCGCCAGAGGCCGTGAGTCTCCTCCGACGCCTCCTCTGCATCAACCCCGAGCGCCGCATCACGGCCAAGCAAGCGCTCGCGCATCCGTACTTCAAGGGCATGCGGCAGCAGCTGGGCGAGCCGCCCGAGTTCCAAGTCGCCAAGGCGTTCGACTTTGACTTTGACGGCCACGACGTCCCGCTCGCGCGCCTCAAGCAGCTCATCCAGGACGAAGTGAAGCTACTCCAGAAGGACCGACTCGACCCGAGCACCGCAGCGTCCGCGCCGATCGTCTCAACAACAGCGAGTGTGAGTGCGAGCGACGCGCACTTGGCGCAAGCCAACGACCGCACGAGCGCCAGTGCTGCGACGGCGTCCAAGCGCAGCGAGGTGTCGCCGACGACGCAGCGAGCGTCCGACAGCGTGAGCGACGACGACGACGACGACTTTGACCGCGCGATGCAGCGCAGCGCTGTCGATGCGTCCAACGCAGCGGCCGGGCCGCCGATTGCGCCAAAGGAGTTCCTCGCGGCGCAGCACTCGCCAGTGGCGTCGTCTGCGGCCTCGAGCGCTGTTCATACAAGCAAAGCAGCAGCAGGCGCACGTAGCGGCGGTAGCGTATCTAAGCAGCAGCAGCACAAGGAGCGCGATCAAGTGCCCGAGACTGACGACAACGGCTACTCGGACGTCGAGTCAGTCGAGCGGCCGCACGAGCAGCAGCAGCCGAGTCTCGACTCGGACGACGAGCAGCACGACGAGATCATCCACGTCGAGCGCTCGTGTCGCTCTGCATCGACATCGACAGCGACAGCAACTGTCAGCAGCGCACGAGTAGCGACGGCGAGCAAGCTCGAGCGGCCCAAGAGCGCGACGGGGTCGCACCGCACGACGGTGGCGACTGCGCGCGACGCACGCGACGAAGACCACGCGCGCCAAAGCAGCAGCCGCACGAGCAACAACAGCCACGCAACGTCGTCGCACGAGTCGGAGCGCTGGGGCCAGCCGCGCGCCACGACAACGTCGTCGACGCGCATCCACCATCCAGTCTACGGCGCAACGATGTCGACTGCGACCGACCGGCGCACAAAGGCGACAGGAGGCACGACGACGAGTCGGAGCCGGAGCGCGTCGAACCAGCACAGCGCGCGCGAGAGCAGCGAGAAGAGTGAGACGACGCGCCACGCCGAGCGCGTTGCGATCAGTACGAGCGCATCGCGCGCGACTGCAGCGTCCAAGACGACGCCGACAGCGTCCAAGACGACACCGACGTCGTCTCGCACGACTGCGCCATCGAGCCGAGACGCGGCGCTGCCGGACGGCTGGATCCGCAAGACGCACTCCAAGAGCGGCCGCGAGTACTACTACGACACGCTCCACAAGGTCTCGTCGTGGAAGCACCCGAGCACGCGCGCGCTCGACAGTCTCTTTAGTGCATCGTCCACGACAGCAACGACACGCAGTAGCAACAACAGCAACAGCAGCCGCGCTACGACTCCCACGTCCGCCGACTCGATCACGCCGACGGCGTCCAAGATCGTCACGGCTGGTCGACGCACGGCGCTGTCGTCGACGGCCGCGACACTCCCAAAGGACTGGGCGCGGCGCACGGACCCGAAGAGCGGCCGCCTCTTCTACGTCAACTTGCTCACGAACAAGTCGTTCGCCAAGCTCCCGTCGTCCGTGACCGCTGCGATGGCGCGTGCCAGCAGCAGCAGTGAGGGTCACGCGAGTGGCGTCGGACTCTCGTCGTCTGCATCGAGTCTCGCGACGACGACGACGAGTGGCAAGAAGACGAGCGAGCTGCTCAAAAAGCGCGCGACCGTGCCGCAGAGTCCGCAGTTCTCGCAGATGTCGTGGCAGCGCAAGCGCGCGCCGTGCACCGACGAGTGAGCACGTCGCCAGTGGCGATCCGAGTCTTGAGCGCGCTCTCTCTCTCATACACAACACTCTCATACAACTCATACACCGCATGCGCTTTGCTTCTCACGACATACGACGCACTCGTTCATCGTCCCCTGCTGTTGTCTCTGTCTCTCTCTTTGTCGACTGCCAACGACCTCACGCACCTCCATGCACTTCCATACACTCACGCAGGTTTGCCAAAGAGACTCCACACGCGCTGCTTGAGCTCTGTGCACGTGCCATGCGCATCATGCGGCGGCATCGCGCTGCACGCCTGCGACGTTCCAAGGCGCTGACACGGCCGCGCTCCGCCAGCGCTGTGCAGCTCGATCGAGCACGACGTGACGCTCGGGTCCATGAAGTGCTGGAGCTCTTTCACGACCTTGTTGCGATGGTACGCGGATGCAGTCGCATAGGCGCCGACGAGGCACCCGCCAGTCGCAAACGTGCACAGCGCGCGCACGACGTCAGCGTTGCCGCGACGTGCTGCTGCCACGAGCGTCTCGTGCGAACAGCCTTCGCGGCGATGGCGGCCGAGGAACGCAATGACGTCAACGTGTCCGTTCGCTGCTGCTGCGTCCATGGCGCGGACTGTGCAGCCTTCGCTGCGGTGCGTGTGGAGGAACTCGACAATGGTCAAGTGTCCATTCATCGCTGCGTCGTCCATGGCGTCAGTCGTGCAGCCTTCGTCGCGATGCGCGTGGAGGAACGTGACGCTGTCCAAGTACCCGCTCGCTGCAGCGCCGTCCATTGCGCGCGTCGTGCAGCCTTCTGTCCGGTGCGCGTGCAAGAACGCAAGGACGTCCATGTGTCCGCGCGTCGCTGCGGCGTCCATCGCGTCGGTCGAGCAGCCTTCAGTGCGATGCGTATGCAAGAACGTGACGTCTGCGAGATGGTCGTGCGTCGCTGCGAGGTCCATCTCGCGCGTTGTGAACGCAAAGCCGCGCGAGTGGAGCCACTCGAGGATCGCGAGGTTCCCTGCACGCGCGCGCCAGTGGATGTGCTGGACGCCCGTGCGCGCGGCGTCCTCGGGGTAGTGCGCCATGATCCAGTCCATGATATCGACGTGGCGGTACCGAATCGCTAAGCGCAACAAGTCGCTGTCCCACTCGAGCAGTGAAGGCTCGCGAATGTGCCGCGCATGGAGCCACTCGAGGACGTGGAGGTGGCCAAACTGCACAGCGCGTGCAGGTGCGTGCACGAACGCGAGCTTGTCGTTTGCGCGGTAGAACGCGAAGCGCTGGAGCGCAAAGAGTGTCTCGAGCATCGGCACGTCGCCGTCTTTGATCGCAGCGTACGGGAGCATGCCGCGCTCGGTGAGCAGCAACCGCGGATCTTCGTCGCCAGCTGCAGCGTCGCCGCTGCGGAACGATGTGCTTTGGTACGCAATGTAGCGCCGATGCTGCTGCACGACACGAGACGCGAGTGCGATGACGCTCTGCGTGTACCCGGGCATACAGGCTACGACTGCGCTGAAGAGCTCGCGGCTCGTGAGCACGAGCACAGCGGCGCGCGCATGGCGTGCAGTGTTGGTGTTGGTGTTCATCAGATGCCGATGTGCGGAAGTGTCTGATTTTGACGAGCTCCCTTGTTTTTGGCTCTATCAGGTATCTTTAGAAGCTGTTGACTAGCAGGTTGACAACATTGAGAGCTCGCTCGCACAGCGTACTGTCAAGCGCATTCGCTTCTGATGACCGCTCCACGTCCATCCATTCGGCGTTGCGCGTCTCGCTGTGGTTGTCGTGGAGACCGACACTGGGTGTGTGCGAGGCGACTTTTGCTGGCGTGCTGTGAACCGAATGCCATGGCGAAATGGTACGTTGTGGTGCTGCTATCGCTCGCGTTGGTGCTGCAACGACGTCCCCAGATACCCACACGTGACTATTCATCTGCCCAATGCACATGTACATGCGCGAATGGTGAAGATGGTCAAGAGCAGCGCAGTTGCTGGACATGCTTTCTCTTGGTGAAACCATCTCTTGTGCTTGAGTACAAAGTGAGTCGTGTTGAGTGCTGTGGTGGCAAAAGCGTCTTGCTCTCTAACTCGTCCGTCGATCGCGGCGACATCAGTCAGCTCTCGGTATCGGCTCGTGCAGGACACTCGAAGTTGCTAGACGACGCCGATCACGGGTGCCACAACTTGATGTGTCTGTTGAGGAGCTGGTTGCGATGCGAACCTTCAAGACAACAGTGAGCGAGTCACTGCGAGGTCATACGAGCGATCGATTCATCGATCGAGTCTTGTGAGATGCGTGTCGCGTGAACAAAGCGATGCTCTCAGGTCAGCGCTAGAGCACGAAGGTGGGCGTGTTGACTTCCCGTTATGAGCACCAAAGCCAGCGCAGCGTGCGTGAATGCCCTTCCTCACGACCACTCTCCTCAAACCGATCCACGAAGAGCAGCAACATGAGCACGGATCGACGTTCTGACCTCGATGAAACAACGCCATTGTCGTGAGTGCTTCGATGTCAAGCAATTGAAGCAACTTGATCATGCACTTCATCGACTGGCGATCGTTGTCGAACTTATGGCCATACATCGTTGCGTGTAAACTTGCTCCGAGTCACTCTCGCCCTTGCCTCCATGGACAGACGCGCACTCAAGAAGTAGATAATCACACACAATCTCCAGTCGCCAGCACCAGCATGAGACCGAACAGACCCCATGTTGTCGCACTTGCATGGATCGATTGGTGAGTGCCCGACGCTGAACGGCAGATCTATCTAAGCGATCGAGGTACTCACTGACAGATGTTTACTAATTGCATACTTGAAGTCGTATGCAACGTAAGAAGACGCATAAATAGTCGGATCCTCGGCGGTCTTTGCTGTCGAGATGTGTCGGCTTGCCTTACCATCATGCCATTGGCCTACGTCGTTTTGGTTGATCTTGTCTCCCGTCGCCTGGTATTCTCCATCGCCACGCCAGTTCGCGAACCAAGCACTCTCCCGTAGCAGCAGCAGCAACAACAAAAGGGACATGAGAGCAAAGTTCCGCTCTCGCCCTCGCAGGCGTGTGCACGACAGTGGCAGTAGCAGCTACAGCGACGGGAGCAGCAGCAGCTACAAAGGCGGCAGTGACAGCGGTGGCAGCGAACATGACGACGTCTTCAGTGATGTCAGCGACAGCTGTGTCGACGACGCGTACGACGTACGTGCCAGAATCCGTCTTCGTGCTACTAGCAGACGCGTGCATGCTCCCGCAGATACGACAGCATCCACATCATCACGCAATATTGCCACAGTCCAGCCACTCGACTCCCAGCGCGCAGTTGCGGTGCAGTCCGACGTCGCCATGGCGACCACTGCGCTGCGACGCTGTATGATCGAGTGGCTCGAACAAGCGTCCAATAACCAAGCAATCACGTGGAGCCCGACGCCCGGCTTGAACAAGCCCGAGGAGCGACTCGCGAAGAACGTCGCGTATCACAAACTCATGGAGCACGTGAACGCGCGCATGAACGCGAGGTAGGACTACAAGACCACAGGTACCCACCTTCGATCGATATTGTCACTGTATCGCCAAGCCAAAGCCGTCGACGACTGCGCAGACCTTGCCATCACCGACAGCGATCGTGCGCGCGGCATCACAGACGTGAGCGAGAAGCGCAACGCGATTTGCTGCTACTATGACCGGCTTGACGCGCTCGTGATGACTGGCAAGCCACTCGACGCGACCACCAAGTCGACTGCCCAGGTCTCAGCCGCCCCGATCGTTAGTCTCGAGCACAAGATCACAAGCGCAGAGACGAACGAACGGTACAAGGAGACGCCCATTGGCACGAGCAACAGTGGCAGCCTCAAGTACGACGCTCCAAGTACGCGAACGAGACGACGCACGCGGAATGCCATGTCACTCGCGCCGGTGGCATCACCAACAGATACGAGCGACAGTGAGTATCTCGAGTTTGATGCGCCACGAACGCGCGCGCGATGGCGAATCAAGAACCACAGGCGAGCGACAACGACAACGACAGCGAAAGCACCCGCAGCTTGACAGTCGCCTGCGTTTGAGGCACCACGATCAACTGGAAAAGCGACAGAGTCGAGGATGGCAATCACATCGGCGTTTTCGGCTTCAGCGAGCACAACCAGTGCTGCTGTCAATCGCGCCGCATTGCCAGCGCTGGCGCTCGAGTCCATGTGGCAGGGTGTCGGCATCTCAGCCCCATCGTCGCCGGTGCTTGACGTCCCGAGAGCGAAGCGAGTCAAGCGTCGATGGATGTCCGACTCGTCGAGCAGCGAGAGCGAGACGATGATCGGTGTTGACAACGATGATCCAGCTCCAGCTCCTGCTGTAGCGACTACGACACAATGCGACATTGATGCCAGTACGCACTCGAGCAAAGTGCCATCAACAGCACCCAGTACTGCCTCGTCTGGAGCAGCACCATCTAGCTCTGCTGCTAGCGCACCGCTAGTGACTACCTCCAGCGACATCGACACCCTCAGCGCCGCCGCAACAACTGCAAGCAGCAGCACGAGTACGACTGATCACATCAATGCGCGCAGCCGAGACTGCGCAAAGATGAAGAAACTCGACGTGAAAATGCAGAAGATGGAGGTCGAGAATTGGAAGCTCGTGCTGCAGCAGCAACAGCTCCAACTCCAGAAGCGCGAGCTCGAACTGAAAGAGAGGGAGCTCGCGGCACAAGAGGCGGTGAAGAAGCACGCACTGCGCGCTGAGCTCACGGCGAAGCTCATTGCCGCCGGCACGTCTTTCAGTGACATCAAGGAGTACCTCGCACTGCTCGATGGGTGAGCGCGCGAGTACGCGAGTAGCAGAGGTAGAGAGACTTGCAAGTCATGATCGCGATATTGAGAAAGAGATACACACGAACAACGAGCACCACCAGGAACCTCATGATCGTGAAAGTCATCAATCACGAACCGGTGGATCTGACGTCGTGTGCCTTGTGTGCCAAGGCATTCAATCTGGGTCCAGCACGCGTGTCTCGATCAGCACTGTCTCGACTACTCCGAGTTGATCTCTCGCAGGGAGTACCAGCATCGTGTGTCCTTGTTGATTGCGGATCTGGAGCGATCTCAAAGCGGCCACAGTGTCAAAGAGATAGAGCGAATATTTAGTGGTCCACAAAACTATTCAACAAAAGTATTATCCAAAAACCAATAATTATATCTATTTATAGATGTAAACAACTATGTTTAGCTTTTTAGATATATATATACAAGTATTTTTAGTTTTGCTTTTGCAAATTTTGTAAATTTTGCTGTGCATCTCGATCATTTCGCTGCGATCACTTGCGCTCTTGCCTCGAGCTCCACATCACATCCCGCTCGCTCGCCCAGTCTTCACCTCGTCACGATGCACCGCGCCAAGCCCAAGACGCCGCTGAACGTACGTATCACTAGTGCGGCGCTATAGTGCTGCTTTGTGTCTGTGCTCACAAGCGCGCGCGCTGTGCTCGAGCAGGTGATGGAGAAGCGCATTCCCGTGAACCCCAAGTACAAGAACTTGCAGAGCAAGATCGACACGGGCGCGACGATCAACAAAGTCCGTCTTATCTGTAGGTGCCTCGTGTGTGCTGAGCATGTGAGAGCGAGGCGCTCGAGTGTGCGGCGACAGACGCAAGTGATCTGATACTGTCTGCATGTGTGTTGGTGCATCATGCGCGCTCTTGGACATATGACCACGACTTCAGCTACGAAGGAGTTCCTGAAGCGCCGCGACGAGACGTTCCGCCGCGTGCCATGCTCGTCGCTCGCTGAGCTCTTTAGCGAGTACGAAGACAATGGCAGCAGCAGCAATGGCGCGAGCGGCCCAGGACAGCCCGAGATGGTCGCGCGCATGGTGAAGAAGAGCGACGGCAAGTTCGTCATGGAGCGCGTGCCCGCTGAGGACAACCAGTCGAGCGTGTCGGGTCCGCGCATCGTGAGCTACGAGGCAGAGGAGCAGGAGGAGTACGACCCGCCGTACTTGATCCTCGACACGCGCGCGAAGGACGAGTTTGCTGTGAACCGCATCCACCGCGCCAAGAGCTTCCCTGCGTCGCACCTCTGTCGCGACGTGCTCTTGCCCGAGATGCACCGATTCGTACGTCCTCTGCTAGTTGCCTGTGTGTCTTGCAGCTCACAACCACTTGCTCAGAACTCACCTGTCTGTTGAACCACACCACCACCACTTGTAGAAAAACCACGAGAGCAAGCTCATCATCCTGTACGACTTGGACGAGAAGACGATCGCGCAGACTGCGCACACGCTCGTGCAGCGCGGCTTTGACAACATCTACGTGCTCACAGGCGGCCTCGTCGAGTACGCCGACTTGTACCCGGAGCACATTGAAGGCGTGCCGCTGCCAAAGCGACCCGTGGATCCGAGCAAGAAGCCCACGCGCGACGTGTACCGAGGCTCGTCTGGGCTCTCGACGACTGGCGCAAAGAGCGTCAAGAGCGTCTCGACGCGGAGCAAGCGCGACTCGACCTCGGACGTGAGCTCAGTCTCGAGCAGCTTGAGTGTCGCGGAGACCGTCATTTCGCAAGCCGCCGCGCGCAAAGCGCGTGTCCAGGGCGTGATGAACTACAGATAGGGAGCATCCGACGATGACTAGCGGACTGGGCACAGACGCAGACGTACACTAGCACACACCACGCACACACACAAGTGTCTGCTGTTTCGGTATCATAGCACATGGAGCCGAGTCTCTACGCCGACTTGGCAAACTTGTTCATCGCCAGCGCCATGTCAATGTCCTGCGCGTCCAGTCGCACACACGAGCGAGCCTCTCTGTCAGCCACGATCAACACATTCCATGCACACATACGCACACACAAAGACGTACGTTCTTGGAGAGCCCGCCACAGTCGTGCGTGCTGAGCGTGACTTCGACGCGGTTGTACACGTTGAACCACTCGGGGTGGTGGTTCATCTCCTCTGCGAGCTCGGCCGTCTCGCTCATGAACGCCCACGCCGCGTTGAAGTCCTTGAACTGGAACGTGCGTTGGATCGCGTCGCGGTTCGGCACGAGCGTCCACGCGTCCGTGATCTTTGCGAGCGCTGCGGCGCGCTCGGTCTCGTTGAGCCGCGTCGGGAACGCTGCGACGGCGCTGAACGCCCGCGCGTTGCGAGCAGCGACTGCAGCAGTCGCGCGCGAGAGTGTGTGCATCTGGCGGAGCATGAGCATGGTTCGTTCGTTCGTTCGTGGAGCAGTTGGTGTACGTGCGCGTGTCGTCGATGCGGGCGAGTGAGCGAATTCGGGACTGCTGCTGATCCGCTCGTGCGTGGTCTTCATGATACAGACGCGTCGAGTGTGGAAGGTACGCGAATATTTTGCGTGTTTAGACGAAGCAAAATGCGAATATAATCGACGTATCGCGCATAATTTCCGCTACCAGTTCAAAGTTCAACGTGTGTGAGCAGGTCTTCAGCAGATCGACAGCGAGACGGTCGATGCTCACCACCGGACACTGGACGACGACACATGACGCCATCAAAGCCACTCAAGAGCATGTGAAGCGCTGTGAGTCTGCTCGACAACACATGAGACTCAATGGAGCATGAGGACGTAGATACAACTCGAGACACAATGGCTGACGTGACGCACATGGCGCTCGACGAGATAGCAATGAAGATACTAAAGCGATCGTAACGACACCACACACACGCGTGTTCGGTGCACGCTGGCGCCTTTGAGTCCTATTACTTAGTAAGTACAAATGCATCGACTCGCCATTGCGCACAAGCGACCCTGGCGACTCTAGCGCTGATGCGCGCGTCTAGTTCTTGCGCTTGCGGTTGAACGCCTTGAGCTCTTTGCGGTACGCGTCGCTGATCGTAGACGACACCTTGCGCAAGTCCGTGAGACCAGAGCGAAGGGCTTCGTCGCTTGGAACACCTGCATATGCGCACACAACACAAGGAGCACGCCAATGTGAGAACTCAGTGTCAAGAGCGTCGATCAACTCATGTGTGTGCAGCTGGTACCAGGCACATTCACGAAACAGAACGTACCGAGACGAGTCTGCAGACGCACGTGCATCTTTGGCTCGGACGGGTGCGGAATCGTATAGCCGCAAAAGTCCACGTCAGGGCTGTGTCATTGCGCAGGCCAAGCATTCACATACAGAGCGAGTGGACGTTAGAACCTCTTCGATGTGGACACTCCGAGAGCGCATGCAAGTGAACGAATCAAGGCAATAAGGCGACAAGGAACGTACTTTCGCATGAGCACGTGACGCAGTGCGTTGCCAAGCGTGTGGTCCTCTTCGTGGAAGACGTACGTCTTCGAGTAGTCGGACGACGCCGTGTGCACATCGAGCTTCTTTGCGACCGTCGCCATGGTTACGAGTGTCGAGTGTTGTGTGTCTGGAGCTGCTGCTGCGTGGAGCGTGCGAGGTCGCCAGCGCTTGGTCGAGCTACGTGCTGCGTGCTGCGTCGATCGTGCGTCGTGTTGCTAGTGGTTGCAATGCCCTTTCAGTCCAAGTGTTTGTGCATTTACTGAATGTGGGTTTGGTTTGGTTTTAGTATTCAGTATCGTCTTTCATTTTAGCGAAATCAAAGCATTTGGGAGTGCATACTAAGATCAAGTCAAATGGACATCGTGCACTCAGTCCAGTCAAATAAAATTACAAATACAGCTATCTCATAATGTTGATATTTCATTTTTAGTCGCGTATGTTTCAAGACTGCTGCGAATAATGTCAAGCATACACTGTACTTTCCGTTTGCTCTTGTGTTTTCTGCCGCATACAGAAAGCAAGACAACAGTCATCTCGTAGAAACATGATTCTCTCAGTTTCATCACTATACACTTTCTCCAATCGTAAATCCAGAAGCTCTTCTTCGACCTCAACAGCCTCGACGACGACCTCGCTCGAAGCGCCGACCTGATCTCGGATCGGATGCCGTCGCAGGTCACTGCAGCGACAGCGGCAGCAGCCAGTCGCAGCAGCAACAGCAACAGCGTTGCGCGCACGACTGTCAGCCTCTTAGGCAGCGGCTCGGCGCTCTACGCGTCGCCGACACAGGCTCCTGTAGCGCAACACAAGACACTGAGCAACAACCAGGACGACCACGACGACCACAGCTTGCGGCTCCAGCAGTCGATCGAGAAGCAAACTGAGCTCGTCGCAGCTGCGACTGCAAAGGCGTTTGCGAACCGCAGCGTCGCAAGCACAGCACCGAGCAGCAGCACGAGCAGTGCGCACTTTAGCGTCTCGTCGTTCAACATGAGCGCAGCCACTGCAGTCGATGGCATCAACCCATACGTCGAGCAGCAGGACAGCGGTGACGAGCTCGACGACGACGATGCCGACGACCATACTGACGGTACCGACGATCGCGCAGACAACAGTGTGTACAACGAGAGCAACCAGAGCCTCGATGAGTGGGAGAACCCGTCGTACTTGGTCAAGAACCTCGACACCGGCGAGTCGTACAACGTCGAAGAGATCGACCAGCACTACAACCTCGTGACGCTCGACGCCGTTGCAGCGCAGCATGAGTCCACGTACGTTGCCTCTGGCAGTCACCACTAGCAATGCTTGGCTCTATATCTCACACTGACGCGCGCATGCTCACGTACAGGAACGAGCGTGGCGGCGAGACGTCGACGTCATCGTACCTTCTGCAGCTCTACACTGCGGACGAGACTGCAGACATTGAGATCGAAGAGTTCCCAGTCGACGACGGCGGACGCTCGCGCACTGCCAACTTGTCGGTCGACGCTGCAACGGAGCCGATTGACCCGGTCAAGTGCCAGTTCGCAGGCTGCAGTCTCATCCACCAGCGCCCGTCAGGCTACTGCTCGGACCACGAGATGCTCGCAAAAGAGGACGAAGATTCGCGCGCGCAGGCGCTGTACCTCATCCCCATGGGAGCGCGCGCTGAGTTTGTCAAGATCAGCGGCCACGGCTTTGTCTACGATGCCTCGAGTCGCCTGTACACAGTCTACATCATTGAGATGCGCTGCGCGCAGTCCGGCGCGTCGTGGGTCATCTACCGCCGGTACCAGGCGTTCAAAGCGCTCAATGACGCGCTCCGGCCCATGGGCGTGCGCGTGCCGATCCTGCCGCCGAAGAAGATCTTTGGCGCGTTCGAGCCCGAGTTCCTGCTCAAGCGGCAGCACGAGCTCGCCGAGTGGCTCCGGTCGCTCCTGAACTTTGATCGCGTGGACCAGTCGGCGAAGAACCCGCACTTGATTGACGCAGTGCGGCAGTTCCTCACGAGCAAAGCAGACCAAGCGCCGTTCCTCTTGAGTCGCTTGCCGCTCAAGCAGTCGCGGTTCTTTGGCGCATCGATCGCGGATGACGACGACGACGATGATGACGCGAGCGGTGGTCGCCGATCGAGCTCCGGAGCGCGCCACCCGCGCGTGACGCTCCAGGACTTTGAGATGATCCAGGTCATTGGCCGCGGGTCGTTTGGCAAAGTCGTGCTCGTCGGCCATCGCGAGACGAAGAAGCTGTTTGCGATGAAGATCCTCTCGAAAGAGAACATCGTCAAGCGCAAGCAAGTCGAGCACACGCGCACAGAGCGCCGCGTCCTTGGGTGCACGACGCACCCGTTCATTGTCGGGCTGCACTATGCGTTCCAGACGCCGCAGCGGCTGTACTTTGTCTTGGACTACTGCCCTGGCGGCGAGCTCTTCTACCACCTCTCGCGCATGAAGAAGCTCCCGGAGCACATGGCGTGCTTCTACGCCGCGGAGATCACGCTCGCGCTCGAGCACTTGCACTCGCTCGGCGTTGTCTACCGCGACCTCAAGCCCGAGAACATCCTGCTCACAAAGGACGGCCACATCAAGCTCGCGGACTTTGGCTTGGCGAAAGAGGGCATCCGTGACGGCGTCCACGGCACGAACTCGCTCTGCGGCACGCCCGAGTACTTGCCACCGGAGATCCTCGATCGCCTCGGACACGGCACGGCCGTGGACTGGTGGAATCTCGGCATGGTGCTGTACGAGATGCTCACGGGCCTGCCGCCGTGGTACACGAACGACCGGAAGAAGCTCTTTGAGCGCCTGCGGTCCGCGCGACTGCACTTCCCGCCGTACGTCTCGCGCCGCGCCGAGGCGCTCATTCGGCAGCTGCTGAACCGGAACCCAGCGGAGCGTCTTGGGTCCAAAGGCGCGCAGGACGTCAAGACGCACCTGTTCTTTGAGACGATCGACTGGGACCGACTGCTCGCGAAGCAAGTGCCGCCGCCGTTCCGGCCGTGCCACACTGCGATGAACGACGGTGAGGCGCCGCTCAACTTTGAAGCCGAGTTCACGCGCTTGCCGCTGCCGAGCGCTGAAGTCGCAGTCAGTGACAGCAGTGCGTATCGTAGCGACAGTCGTGACGGCGGTGGCAGCTCGTCGACGTCACAGAGTGCACGGCCGGTTCGGACCGACTCGGATACGTTCCAGGGCTTTACGTTTGAGAACACGAGTCTCCTCGAGGCGGTTGCGAGTCACGAAGAGGCGTCTATATGACAGTGTTATGACCGAGAGAGAGCAAGAGCCACCAAGAGAGTGAGAGAGAGTGAGAGAAAGAGAGGACCAAGTACAAGCGACTGAATGAATGCGCGAGTGAGTATTTACTACCAGACGCCGTGAGGCAATCGCCATGGCCACGAATGCACTGATAGGCTTCAGACGCTGGCATCTTGCCTATCGTCACTCGTGCTTGTTGCGTGGGTCTCAGCTACCAGTGGTTGGGTATGTGTGTGTGAGAGGCGCGTGAGGTGGTGCTCGAGCAGGATCAGCCGAAACCTGTCGGAGAGCGCTTGCTGCGCAGCGCAAGGCGACGAAGATGGCAAAGCTTCGAGACGCTCGCTCGGCAGACGCGCATTGTCTTCACGAGTCATCGCTGTGTCCAGATCACTACTACATTGGCGGCTGCTACGGTTGCTCTGCTTTCTTTCTCACTCTCACGGCTTCACTAAGTCCGTCGCTTCGAGTACGAGACGCTCGCCCACAGACACACGATCTCACCCATCGAGCAGCGTGAGGTACTCCTTGATCTCCGCAAACGACGTGCCGGCGGCAATGAGCTTCGTCGTGAGCTCTGCGCGCAGCGTCTGCTTCTTCATCGCCTCTTGCGCCACGAGCTCCTTCTCTTTCAGGTCGAGCTCGCGCGTCTGGACCTGGAGCTGCTGCTGCTGCAGCACGACCTTCTGCGCTTCGACTTCGAGCTCTTTCAGACGCACGCGCTCGCTCGAGCCGATCGCTGCGCTGGCGTCCACTGCTGGCGCAGCGGCACTCTCAACAGCTTGAGTGGCTACACTCGGACTCGCGGCTGCGCTCACGTCACTCAAATGCTTGGCGTTCGGCGTCTCTGCTGTCGCAGCACCGGCGTGACGGTGCTTGGCGCGCTTCGCAATCGGTAGCTTGAATGCTGGCGGCGCTGGCGCTCTATCGCCGCTCCCGGCGGTACTGGCCGCCTCCGCAGTCTCGAGCGAGAGGGCTCCGACAGCGCTGTGGAGTCCACTCGGCGTCGCAGCGCTGTTCGTTGGTGCAGGTGCGATCGCAACAGGATGCGCAGCAAGACGGCGCCAGTCCTCTTGCTCCGCAGCCTTGCGGCCGACCCCGGCCGTGCCTTTCGGAGCAATCGCGACTGGACGCGACGGACGAAGCGTCGAGTTCTCAGCGTTCGCGCTTGCCACCGCCACTGCAGCCACAGTCACAGCAGCAGCAGCTGCCGCGACGCGGTTCGCGTCCGGTACATTCGAGGCATCGACGTCGCTGCTCTTGCTACTCTTCGTGACCGTGCCAAGCGCGACGCCCGTTGTCGCGAGCGCATCGAGTCGGTCGTAGAAGAGACAGAGCGCATTGCGCTTCTGCCGCACGTCGACGATGCCGCGCGCGCGGTCGTTCGACGAGATGCCAAAGTCCGGGTGCTCGACCATTTGCTTGGTCTTGCGGAACGTGTGGAGGAGGCTCTCGTACCGACTCCGCGTCGTCTCGAGGTCCCACTCGCACTGCGTCGCAGCGTTCACGTGGCGCATGAGCGACCGAAAGCCATCGGCTTTCTTGAGCTTCTTGCCCGTGTCGCTTAAGACTGGCGGCGCCCGGCGCGCCAGCAGCTGGAAGTTAGGCGGCTGCTCGAGCCACTCGATGATACTGAGGCGCTGCGCCTCGGTCGTATGCGTGAACTTGCGCCGCACAACCGGTGCGTCGTCAGCGCTCACGGGCGCAGGCGACGCTGCGAGGCTCTTTCGAGCGTTGTCCGCACCTTGGGCGACTTCCAGCGCGTCTGCGTCGTGACGATCTTCGCACGGCTCCGGCGCACTGTCCGTGTCACTGGCGTTGCCAGCAGCATCACTTGGCGTGACTGTTGCCATTCTTCTGGAGCTGCTCGTCTTGCTTTTCCGCGCGATTTCAATTCAAAAACTGCTTTTGAGCGCGAAAAGAGCGGAGGAAGAAGAATGAGTTTTCTGCGTTTAAAATAAATCGAAATAGCATCGATTTGAGTTCATACAAACATCAAGATCTTCAAAGCTATCGGATTCTCAGCAAACGCAAGCGTTTTCAAGTTAAACGACAGAATGCAGCGACAAAATCTTCATGCTGGATTGCGACTGAGTGAAATATCAAGAACTACACACCGCGCACGATAGCAAATCTCACACCTAGGCGCAGGAGTGGCAACTCGGTTTACGGTTGTCCAAGTTGTAGAATCGACACCTGTGAAAACTTTTGTCATGTGCTTGGAAGACAAGGGCAAGCTCTATCAAAGCGTGAAACTAAGTGTTCGTGCTGTATTTTTAGCTTCGGTAGCTGGTCTTACGATTGCATGCGGCTTCAGTGCAAAGAGACAAAATCCATGTAACGACAAAACCTTGTGCATTATGTTTTGTCGTGACGTGATTGTGGCAAAGTGTAGTAAAAAACACGCACAACGCACGACAGAAAACTTCACATCATACACACCGTACTCTCGTCCGATGTAAACCTCTCGTGCCCTACATAGAACCAAGTTCAAAGCTCAATCAGAGTGATGAAGAACGTGTCCGATTCATTGGATAGCACGTGCTACGGACCAAACTCTATGAATTGAAGCTCTATAAAACCAACTGAGCTAATGTAACGGGGCCAAAGTAGCCAGTTACATGGATTGGTGTGGTAGACACCAATCCAGGATGTCCGGTTCTGGACATAGACTGTTGTGGTGTGGTACACACCAAACAGGGGTCGTTGTCCAATTGGACGCACGACAGCGACTCATTCTTTGATAAGTCGCGTGTACCTCACGGTACTCAGTAAGCTATCTTGCATTTAGTATAGGAATACTTAGGCATGCATGTTGTAGGACGATAGCACTCAATGAACTAGTTTGAAACCTGCTCTGTTGTTCGCACAACGTCCAGGCTACGGGAACACGTTCCCTGCAACACAAGTTGCCGCACATGTGTGTGCACGCTACCTCAAGCGCAAGGTGCTGTGTGACCCCGTCACAGCTAAGGTCTCCTTTTGACACTGCTGCTTTTCCAACAGCCTTATGCTATACACGAACGCATCGTACCGATTTACCTCCGTTCCAGATGTTTTGCGTGAATCTACACTTCTACTTGTCTTGAAATGTTTGCACGAACAAGTATTTTGATTTACGTATGTAAATATGAGTCTGATAACTATGTCTTATCGCAAAATCCGTTCGCTCTTAATCGACAAGCGAATTGACAAGGAAGTAGTCCTTCTCGAGCCATCTTGCGTCAATCAAGATTGCCGGATCCGAAGCAAGTTGTCCTCTTCATACTGTGTACAGCTGTCCATCTCACTCTGCAGAGTGAGGAAGACAGAGCTGACTGTGTCAGCAGAAAACGACCAATGCGCCTCGGTGACGGCATTCAAAAGATCTGCTACAGTGTGCGTGACTCTCTCGCGCTGCATAGACTGTATGCATTGAACCCACCTAGGTCTAGCACACTTAGATATGGCGAGTTCGGAGGCTGGCGCGAGACAGTTACATTGCAGTCGATCGGGTTCGCTGCAGCTCGAAAATCGTTTTCGTTGACTGCGATGTGCGGCTTCACTTTCCCCTGCTGTATAGTGATTTGTGCGCCACAAGTGCCACCAAGCCAGCACTCTTGCAACGCTGGCAGCACCTTCTGGATGAGCATGGAGCGGTAGATCGCGCGAGTCACTGAGACATCGCGCAGCTCGATAGCGCCATCTGGACAGCTGGAGCGCTTAGCAGGGGCGTCCTCGGCGGACGCTCCGATGCCGAGGAGTCCATTGAAGATGGTGCCAGTCGATGCGTCGACCCACGGCCTGGCAACAGCTGCAAACGTCATGGCCATGGGGATATAGCACTTTTTGCGCACGCGATGAGTAGGGGGTCTCGTCAGGGAGAGCGTAGTAGCCAGGTCGACTTCTGTGGTGAAAAAACTTCCCGTCGGCGAGACATGTCCACAACAGAACTCGAGTCGGCGCGCCTTGTTTGTGTCGCTGAGTATTGGCTAGGCTGTCGCAGTCACGGGCTTGACCCCCTTGGCGAATGCGTCTGTGCAGCGTCGTAAGAGAAACACCTGATGCTGCGACTGCTGAGCGAATTGTGGAGTGTGCGGCCGGTGCTATGTCGCGCAGAGTCTTAACCTCAGATGCGTGACACTGTGGAGTGGTGGTGCCCGAGTCGCTTTGCGATCGCGAGGAGTACCCCACACTTGGATGTCCCCTCAAGGGACTGCTGCAGTACGGCAATGATGACTATCTGATCGGTGTGGTTGTGCGTCTTGTTGGTCGCGGCGGCGAGGAGGGGCGAGATTGATCGTGACGGAGAATAAATGAGCCGCAGTGCCAACCTCTCAATCGCGCTCGCGCGCTCCTGACCATCCGTTCGTGCTCTCAGTTTTTGTATTGGGCATATCGCACACCATTGAAAAGCTCTTGTTGTGGAGAATCGGCTCGTGTAATTTTCAGCCAACATTACCCAGAACTGACATTTTGGCGTTTGTATTCCGGAACCGAGGTATACAATAGTGAAATCATAGCTCTATCGAATGTGTACATTTAAATGAAAAATGTCTAGAACTTAGCATACAATGTATCCGCTGATGAGGCGACCAGATAGTCTGAGGGCAATCAAACCTATTATGATTACAATAGTATAGCTCTTTGTTTTGCAAGAATACGATTACAACGCATTTGAAGTTCATTACATGGAATATGTTGACGTTAAAGACAGGTGTGTTTGACAAATTTCGAGGAGTCATGAGCCGTGAACTGAGGAAACACATCCATTACACTCCAAATCGACAGTAGAACCTGTATCTGTCGGAAAAAGGATCGAGCGTACATAAATAATTAGTTATTGTGCGGCGCGAGAGTCTGCATAGCCAGTGGAGCGGAAGTGTTCTGGACGTTTAAGAAGGCCACAGAAGGCGGCAGTGCTGGCGGCGAGGGAGGCTCGCTGCGTGGGCTCACTCTTCCTTTCGAGAAGCCACTGAGGAGGTTCCCGGCGGGGGGGGCGAAACACGTCTGGCACGCGTACCAAATGGAGAGTCACTTGTATGCTACGCGCTCTCCGATGAATAAGTAATTGGCCCAAAGCTCATTCTTCGCGGCTCGGCGACGAGGTGCACTGCAGCGAGTGTAGAGCAAGCAGCGGCAGTGACAGATCCTGACCGAAGGTCGAGGTGAGAGACATGAGCTCAGGGGAAGCTCCAGCACAGAAGAACGGGCAGTGACAAGGACAGCGGCGAAGAAGTGCGCAAGATTGAGGCGAAGCGCGCGCCTAGTTAGAGCCACGACAGTGACGCCGGCGCGAGCGAAGATGGCGGCGAGCGAGGCGTTGAGGGACGGTACGAGCGCGAAGAACAGCTGGGAGAGTAGCTTTGGCCTATGAACCACGCCTCAATCGACGACATGGACTGGCCGGTGCGAGGGCGGCGCAGGGAGAGGAGCTCAGACTGGCTCAAGGCGGCGCAGACGCAAGGATAAGCGCTGCGCGCGTACAAGCAGTGAGCGAATATACTGATGTGCAGTGGCGATGACATGACAGTACTCCAGGGAAGGCAGGATCGCCACGCCGCGGACGATAAGCGCAAACGTGGGCGAGAAAACGATTAAGATACAGAACGACGTCACAGAGGCCGGCTCACCCGCACACGGCAGCTCGACAGTATCAGTATTACACCTTGACGTTGTCGCCTTCATGGTGGTGTACTTGGAGCCACACAAACAGTCAAGTCCCTCTCATTATGTGCTGCGGCAAAAACACACACATATTTATATATATTCTGTGTAGTATATGTAGGTTCAGACAGCGATGTTTTAGCATTGTCATATAACCTAAAAACCTCATGTTTTGAGGCATACAAAGCAAGTTGACGGTGAGACGACATAGAACAACTGCCGACCAAAGGCGAGCGGTGCCACGGTCGCGACGTTCAGGAGTCCAGCGACACACAACACTTCCACGCGTCAATCGGCAAGCTACAGGCGATCGGAGGCGCGCTGTAGCGCCGGCTCAGCGAGTCGCCGTCGACTGCGAACTCTGGCAACGACTTCGTACTGTACGTCGCCTCTCTCGTGTCGAAAGTCTGGAAGCTCATGCCGCTGCCGCTCCTCCTCGTCTCGCCCGTGCTCTTTCTCTTCCTGTCGATCTACGAAGTGGTCGTGTCTGCAATCGCACGGCGGGTCGTACCATGCGCCGCTCAACACGACGCCCTCGAACCTCGGCGATCCAGCCCAAGCAGTAGCAGGAGAAGGAGCAGGACAACAACGAGTCGGCGTTGCCGTCGCAGTGCACACGGTCGCAAGGCCGCTTCGTGCACGACGAGCGACGACAAACGAGTCAACAGCAGCAGGACCACGCAGCCGGAGCAACAGCACAACATCGAGATGATCGAGCAGCAGTCGCCGTCGCAACGCACACGGTCGCACGACCGCATCGTGCACAGCGAGCGACTGCAACACGGCAGCAGCGGCGAATCCAAGCAGATCAGGCAGCAGCAACAGAACAACAAGTCGCTCTAGTAGCAGTCGCTGTCGTGACACACACGGTCGCAGCACCAGCTGACCGTGTCCAAGCAGACCCTAGCACGGCTCGCACTGCTGCAGAAGCAGCTCACAACGAGCCAGCAGCAGCAACACGTGACTCGCCTGGGTCGCGACGCTCACTTGCGCAAACAGCGACGTTCATCGGCGCTCAAGCAACTCGATGGCTTGACTCGTGCTGCAGCACACAGCGACAGCATCTCGCCGCGGCGCGTTCGCTTCTTCGCCACTGTCGCACCCGCCGCTGCACACGTCTCGGACACTGCGAGCTCGATCGACGCAGCAGACGACCGACCGCTGCACGCGGTCTTTGCGCCGCCGTCGTTCGTCTTGCGCGAACTCCTCGCCGCCAACAGCTCGTCGATGACACGCACCAGCCGCAGCCGCGCCTTCTCCACGCCCAGACACTGTACAACAGCAACACAGGCGCGCTCCAACAGCGTTCCGGCCGTCGATGGTCGAATGGCTCGCGCGGTCCATGGGCGCTGCGCCCAACATGATATTCATCAAGCAGACGTGCTCATGTCACGCATCGCGTCAGTGGCGCGCGCGCCATCACCGCGCGAGTGCATGTGAGCTTGAGAGCAAGTGACCAAGGGCTAGTAAGCATGTACAAGTGCAAAGTATTTGATACTTAGCAGTGCAAGAACATAGCAGAGCGACTTGATTCAGTGTTGAATGATGTCGTCTGAGTCCTGAAGTGACTCGTCAATTGCACACAACTGCTCGAGCCTGTCGATAAGCTCGTTTCGCTGCTCTTCTTGCGCTTCATCTCTGGGGTTGCTCTTGAAGCCGCTTCGAATAGTTTCACCGCCGAGGCCAAACCATGCCTCGCCAGCCCAGGTGACTGCCACAGATCGAGATGGCGGGAGAAGGCGGAACGGCTTTGTCGTTGCGGCGTCATCATGGCGTTGAAGCTGATGCTGTACAAACTCGACCCAGGTGCTGCGAAGACGCCGCTTGAGAGGCGCGAACCACGACACATCGGCCGGCTGACACACACATGTCATGCCAGGCGGAATTTTGTGCAAGTACACATTGAGAGCTTCTGCATGAGCCATCACCTCGTCTGTCCAGTGCGCATAGAAGCCGTCAAGCAACAGCAGAACTGGTTCGGCCTCGTCGCGACTCGCGAAGTGATAGTCGAGGAAGTCAATCGTGAGCGCTGCGTTCCACCAGCCGTTTGCGTTGCCTAAGATCTAAGCCCAGTAGAGCGCGACAAAGACTGGATGTCCTACCAAAGACGAGCCCCAAAGCCACAACAAGCGACAATGTTCTCTTGTGCTGTCTTGATGTTGGTCGATGCCGCTGTCTTGAGCACCACGCACAACGCGTACTGGTTGCCGTCGGAGTCGGCGAGGAACATGCCTGTGAAATGCTCCTTGTCCTTCCCACTGCAGCGCACCCAGACTGTCTTCTCTCCTCTCGTGGTGATGGTTCGTCTTGGGAGATACTCGATGCAAACACCAGTCTGGTCAGCGTTGTACACGCGATTGACACCGAGCTCTTTCTTGATCCTGGCGACGTCGTCCCAGAACGCATCGGTAGCGATATTCATGTGCGGTGGAGAGCGCTGGCCTTGACGAATGCGGGCTCAAAGCGAGAGGTTGTGGCATTCTAGCTACGATCGTCTCCACGGCCATGACGCGCTGAACGCCTCTGGTGCACCCCTTCGTCTCGTGCGACTGAGCACGCTCTCAGCTGCAGCATAAGAGCTGACACTGGCACGCCTTCCGCACGTATCGAGTCGACCCAGTGTACGATCGCCTCTTCGCCCTATTTTGAGATGACGGTAGCGGTCCCTTTCTCACGCTGCGTGCGCATCAAAGAGCGCGTTGCAAACGCGCACATGTTCTCGATCGCACGGCGCATTTTGGTTGTCACTGATTGGCTCCTCGACATTCACTGAATTGACAATTCGTCTGAACCTACATATATAATTCAGTATATATATATATATTACTCCTTGATGTTTGTCGCCTCCATCTTAACGTAAAGGAAACACACATAATAGTTTCTAGGTTTCTAGTTCGTGTATACATGGCTTTGTTATTGGACTCTGTGTGGAGTCCAAGTGGGATCGAGTGTACACGAGGCACCTCACGCTCATCGCGGAGCCGAATATCTCGATAGCGAGAGAGGAACCTTGTGTACCCTGTTACACATATCAACCAGTCGCGATATCATTTTGCTATGACTGCGAAGTACTCGTCAGTTTAGTTGATGAACTACACACAGAAACTATGAGCTGCTTCGTACATAGGCCAATAGAACCTTGAAACTGCGACGAGTAAGCGTGTGGAGTTCGATTATGAAGTAAGATGTTGAGGTTATGCGTGGTGTACGTCACAAATAACCTCAAAGTATTTTATGATATTTATGTGGACTTAAACTTAACTAATGCCACATTATCGCTTTCGCCCAGTACGGTAGATTATGGCATTGCGATCGTCGTGAGCAGTAGTAGTCCGAGCGTGATGGCGACGTAGTAGTTGTGTGCGACCCGACTGCTATCTGTCGTCGTTACTGTGAATGTACTCTTGCACCACTCTTGCACCACTCTTGCACCACTCTTGCACCACTCGAGCTCTCGAGCTCCCAAACACCACTTTTCCCCGTGGTTTTTAGCCACTTTTCAACGATCGCTTACAAATTTCAAGATGTAAAGACTTTTTGTCGACGAATTTGTTTTCAAATGTTGAAAGCTGTATGTGAATGGTTGCGATGTGGTTTTTAGTATGATCGTCCTTGCGTTTTTCACTATCAATATTTCAAACAAGCGGCTCAATGTCATAGTGATCGCAAGTCAAATGCACTTTTTATACAGGCTGCAAGTTGAAAACGGCACAATTGGTTCTCACATTGATACACGTATAGTGAAATAAATAGGGTGGTCGTTTTGCTCCAACAACTTCAATATTAGCGTTTTTGCACCATCGCAGACAAACACACCAGCAACAACAAGGACCAGCAGTACCAGCAGCACCAAGCACATCAACAACTAGCACCAGCAGCACTAGTGGCACTAGTAGCTTCAAGACTGCTGCTGCCAGGACGGTAGCAGCGGCGTCGCGAGAGACCGCGAGGTCACACGTGCATGCGACGGCACAAATCGGTCGTGTCGGTGATCTCAGCTGTCGCGCAGTTTGCATTCGCGCCACTCTCGACGATGGAGCAACACAGCGCTGCTGGCGCCATGACCACTACCATTCCGAGCAACATCCGTAGCAGTAGCAGCAATAGCAGCGACGCTACACAAACACCGGCGTGGGAGAACATCGCGTTCAAAGACCTCACAGTATGCGAGACGATCGGTGGCGGTGGCATCGCGCTCGTGCACCGTGGAATCTACCGAAACCAGTCCGTGGCGCTCAAGACGCTGGTACTGCGCGTACCTCCTCTATGTGTATATCACGTGCACATACTTCACTGCTCCAGACTCACGGCGCAGTTTCGATTTGCGCTATGCAGTTCGATCCGCGAGTCGACGCAGCGCTCAAGCAAGAGTTCATGGACGAGCTCTTGGTCATGAGGTTCGTGCGTTCCATGGCTGGTCGAACGCAATGGGTGGGTTCGCTCACATGATGACATTGATGATGACGATGTGTCTTGCGATGGTTCGTGGCTCCACGTACGAACGAATGCCAGCAAGCTCCGACACAAGAACGTCGTGTCGCTCATTGGCGCGTGCATGGAGCCGCCGAACCTGTGCATGGTCATGGAGCTCTGTGACGGCTCGCTCCATGACGCTCTGCACGGCTCCAACCGGTTCTTCAGCGCGCAGCACCTCATTCGTATCGCAGTGCGTTGAGCTCTCTGTCCACGTGCTGTGGGTTACTCACTGAGCGTCCATAGACATAGTGCTGCTCGTCTGTACTCACTCGCTCATGCATGTGACCGTTGTCGTCGCCAGCAAGATGTCGCGAGAGGCATGCAGTTTCTCCATTCGAGCTCGCCTGCAGTCATCCACCGGTGCGCTCGTGTGTGATCTTGTATTGCTTGGCTCTGAGCAACTGCGAATCCGTCTGCACTACTGACTGCCACACACTCTTATGTGTCTGTGCAAGCGCAGAGACCTCAAGAGCCACAACGTGCTCCTCGATAGCAGCGGCACTGCCAAGCTCTGCGACTTTGGACTTGTCTGGTGCGTTGCGTGCACGCTGCTAGTACGCTCGCTGGCAATCGCGGACAGCAAGAGGCTCACTCGCCGTGCTCGTCAGCACCAAGTTCACGACTGCTGGGACGCCAAGTTACATGCCACCAGAGCTCCTGAGCGGCAAGCCGTTCTCGAAAGCAGTCGACGTGTACATGTTTGGGGTTCTGCTCTGGGAGGTGCGTTCGCTCGCTCCGTACCGCACTGTTACGCCCGAGTCTCTGTTGCTACCAACATCGCCACTGCCACCACCGATGGCGTTCATCTCACACAAACGCTCTCACGCGTACGTCTGTCGTCCTAGATCTTCACGCGCGAGATACCGTTCCAAGGCTACGACGTCTCGGACATTCGCCGCAAGGTCCTAGCAGGCGAGCGCTTTCGCATCCCGACACTCGACTGTCCCGAGCCCTGTCAGGTGCGGCTCCGTCACGACGTCTCTCGACCGAGACACGCACATGGCGGTCTTGTCCGCTAAGCGGCATGTGGATGTGAATGTGTTTAATGGTCTCCTATCTGCACTAGATGCTGATGCGACGATGCTGGGACGCCGAGCCAAGCCGACGACCGACGTTCGACGAGATCTACGACACGCTCCGCGACGTCTCTGCACCAGCGCACCACGTCGACATGCACCACCAGCAGCAACAGCACCACTATGCGTTCGGCTGTACGAGCAGTAGTGCGTTTGAAGGCGACGCACTCGATGGACTGCTGCGTGGACGGTAGAGCGAGGTTAGCTGCTACATTGTCGAGACGACGAGCACGAGTGCTACTAAGAGGAGCTCGATGCATTGATACTACTTAGGCATCTTTGGCCCACAGGTCGAGTCCAAGGTCGTTCCACCGATCGACCTTGCCGTCGGCGTCCCACGCTGGCAGCTCTCCTGCCACAGCCACAGTCACAGTCACACAGATACATGCATCCACGACTCAGTCTTGGTGCCATTGCATATCATCGCATATGACAGCGCAAAAACTACAGGCGGATTGCAGCTACTGCCACTGCTCGCACCTGTCGGAGGCTCACTGCTGCTTGGGTCGAGCTCCGCACCAGGTGGCACATCAATCTCTGTCGAACAAGTACATGAGCACGCGCGCTCAGGTCACGATAGTCACACAAAACTCGTGTATTCATGACAAGAGCTACGACTGACAGCAGCAACACCAGTGTGTCCCCCCATTGACTGGCACGACGAAACAACAGAGCACTCGCACACACACACGCACGCACGCACCGTCGTCCGAGAGCGTATCGGCGATCCACTCGTCGTCGACAATGTCGAGGTAGAACCGGTGTGGGAAGACCGATGGGAGCTTGCTGTCCTGTTGATACGTTACGCGTTCATAAGCGAATACGCAGGTGAGTGCTTGAAGCGAGCGTGTGCATCACGGAAGAGCGTCGAGCGCACGCAGAGGCGGCGTACCATGTCACTTGCTTGCTTTATTGCTTTTGTTGTTTGTTTGTTGCTTGTTGTGCGCGAACAAACAAGTCGATGTCAGACCTTGTTGTATTATGTCAAGATCGACTGTATTGTGAATACTTCCGCTCACACAAAACTCCAAGCAACATGTTGAAGCCACTTGTGCTTGTGCTGGATCAGTCAGTGGTGCGTACGCTGGTCGCGCTCGGCGTGCGAGGTCGTTCACACACTTGTCGCTCATGCACTCACACATTTGTTCATTGCCACTTTGCTATCGCGTACGCGCTCGCCACTGCATCTCTGCTTTGAGCGGGTACAGGCAGTCGACTTCTGGGCCGCTGCTTGGTATGCAGCTCACGTCAAAGTGCGAACTAGCCTTCACACCATCTCTCAACGTCACCGAGTCACCGGTGCCAGTGCACAGCTTCGAGCTACCTGCTGCAACACTTGTGACTTGCTCTGGAGCATTGCTGCTGAGATCACCGCCTTCTGTCATCCACAACGGCAGGTCTGCCACGAGCGTCGATCGCACATCGAGTATGGCCAGCTTGCTCGTATCACCGACGTGCGCTGGCAGCACCTCGAGTGGATTGTGCGAGAGGTAGAGTTGCCAGTACGCTTGGTTCGCAAGTAGGTCGTCTGGGATGCGTCGGATGCTGTTGCCTTCGAGCGAGACGTACGCGATCTGGAGTCGCGCGAGCGCTGGAGGGTACTCGGTCACGCCTGGACTGCGCTCGAGCACAAAGTAGTAGAGCGCGGCCCACTTGTCAGTCACGTCGTTCGGTAGACGCGCCAAGTCGGTGCCGCAGAACTCAATGTCCGTGAGCATGGGCGGAAAGTCGTCTGCGAGTAGTCCCGGTGGCACAGCAGTCAGGTTCGTGTTGACGATGTAGACCATCTGGATGTTCGGGTGGTTCGCGCCTGTGAGCGTTGCGGCGCCGTCCCACGTGTCGATCGTGCAGTTGTAGATCTTGATCATGTGCAAGTTGGCAAACTGCGCGATCACCGGCGGCATCAGGAGTCGCGGGCACGACGAGAAGATGAGTCCTTGGACGGCGTCCGGTCGCACGTCGCTGAAGAACGCGTCCAAGTCTGCCATGCTGCCATCGGATGCGAGTGTGTGGCCGCAGTCGATCTCAAACACTGCGCAATGGGGCGCGCCACTGAACCACGGATGCATCTCGAGGAGACAGGCTCGATGACTCGGGTGCGACGCCGCAGTGATCGAGTACGCTTGGATTACGAGCACCGCCACTCCCGTGAAGATGAAGAAGCCGTTCTCGACCCAGTACGCTCTGCTGACGGATCGCTGGCGCCACGTCGTAGTAACAAGCGTGTGGACGCTTGCCATTGCTGGGAGACGTTGCAGGGTCATGTAGAGCAGTGATACACGGACAGCTGTAGCTCCCGTGTCGGATAGCGAACTCTTCGACGTGGGAGCTTCTGAAGTCGTTGCTGGCTGCCCGGCGGTCGACACGGCTGGCCGACGCGTGCGCTCTGGTGCAGCTTGTGAGAGACACGTCTTGAGAAGACCGATGGTAAGCAAGCACGAGAACTTGGGGTACGCTTTCATGGCCAAGTCGATCCAAGACGTCGCGAACGTCTGTCGATTCTCGGACACCGCTTGGACGAACCACGTGTCGTGGTAGTAGTTGACGAGCGGGAAGTCCACGAGCGTTGTGTCGTACTCGAGCACGTACGGCACGAATATCGCGGTTGGGATCACCGTTGATGTGACAAAGTCGAACGCCAGGTCCACGACAAGGAGTGCGACGCGCTGCTTCAAGCGTGGCTCGGCGACAAACAGCTTGACGATCGGGACGCTGAAGCAGCTGAACACTGCAAGCAGCGCAAACAAGCGCGAGATCCACAGTCGAGGGATCCACGTGCTGATCCGGTACGCCTGGAAGACACGCACCATGACTGACACGGCTTCGGCGATGCCGTACACTCGGTCGTAGTGCACACCCTCGATTCCAAACGATCCATGGCGGCTAAAGTGCTTGCGCACACTTGTCGCTACTGCGCGCCATACCTGGTTGCTCTGGTGCCGAAGACTCTGACTCTGTCTTTGCCGTACATTGTAGCGACGCTTTAGCAGTGTCGGCTGGACCTGGCTGCGCCGAAGCAAGCTCGCGTTCGCTGGAGCGTTGAACAGCAGTTGTCTGTAGTACGCCGAGAGAACGAGCATCTTGAGCAAACCGAAGACGTGCCCAGCGAGCAAAACGGCGTTTACGAGCACGGTGCACTCGAGGACGGACCACGTCGAGTGGCCGAGGAGATCGAGAATGTAGCCGGCGTCCTGGACTTGCAAGTACCGAGTGACTTCGATCGAGCTGGCAAACACAGCGATCGATGCGGCGTGCAAAACGGCGAACGAGAACCAGTAGGCGCGGAAGTAGCTGCGCTGGATGCGAAGTGTTGCCGTGCGCGGAGGCGCTGAGCTGCTGTGTGGTATGTTGTCGCCGGGAGCTACAGCGTTCATCGCTGCCGACGACGACAGTGTGTTAGCACTCGCGAGGCGCGAACTCGTAGACGTCTTCGATGCCGACAGCGACGTCAAGCGCGCACACGTGCATACGAGCGAGCCTGCATGAGGCTGCTGCTCCGTCTGATTGTGTGTGCCAATGTCTCCAACGCAGCGAGGAGACTTGCCAGAGCCACTTTGTTCGTGTCACTAAGTTTACGATCGTTTTGCGATCTCCTAGTGCCAAAGTCGAAGCTGAGAGCTTATGTAGGCTTGCGTGGCGTTGGCAAGGATCGAGGGCAGAGGAAGGTAGCATCAGTGACAACCCAACGATGCACACACACTTCTCTGTATCGTCGCCACGTGCAACTGGAGTCTCAAACCCTCACAAGTCCATGCTCTCCGATCTTCACGAACGCACGCTGAGTCGATCCATCCAAGCGCGACAACATGTAGTCTGTTCGGTCTCGTGCTCTTACCGACGAGTGGAGAGTATGTATAGCGCGCGAGAGAGAGAGCGACTCGGAGCAAGTTTACACGCAACGATGTATGGCCATAAGTTCGACAACGATCGCCAGTCGATGAAGTGCATGATCAAGTTGCTTCAATTGCTTGACATCGAAGCACTCACGACAATGGCGTTGTTTCATCGAGGTCAGAACGTCGATCCGTGCTCATGTTGCTGCTCTTCGTGGATCGGTTTGAGGAGAGTGGTCGTGAGGAAGGGCATTCACGCACGCTGCGCTGGCTTTGGTGCTCATAACGGGAAGTCAACACGCCCACCTTCGTGCTCTAGCGCTGACCTGAGAGCATCGCTTTGTTCACGCGACACGCATCTCACAAGACTCGATCGATGAATCGATCGCTCGTATGACCTCGCAGTGACTCGCTCACTGCTGTCTCGAATGTCTGCATCGCAACCAGCTCCACAACAGACACATGTGCGAGTCGATGGCGACGCAAGAAGTTGTGGCACGTGAGATTGGCGTCGTCTAGCCACTTTGAGGGCTCAGCACGAGCTGACATCAAGAGCTGACTGATGTCGCCACGATCGACGGACGAGTCAGAGAGCAAGACGCTTTTGCGATCACGCCACTCAAGAGCACTACGAGATGGCATCACTAAAGAGAGGGCATGTCAACTGCGCTGCACACGACCGCTCACACTGTTCGCGCATGTGCGTGTGCGTTGGACCGAAGGACAGACGAGTGTGTGCTCCATTGTGGATGTCGTTGCGAGCGCGAGCGACAGCAGCACCGCGTGCACCCATTTCGCTATGACATTCGGACTACAGACGACGACTTGCGCACAGCGAGCCAGTCAGTCAGTTCGTCGTCGGTCTCGAGCACAACAACAAGAAGATCCACATCGCCGACTGGATCTTCGAGCGGTGGCTCGACGATGTCTTTGAGCGAGTGAGCGATCCAGGAGAAGCAGTCGTGCTCCATGACGAGCGAGCAAGCGAGGTCAGGTCGGGTCGGGTCAGATTGGGTGTGATCGAGAGCCGATCGAGATGGCTTCACTAAAGAGAGATGGCCTCTCATTGACTAGCTCTGCGAGTGCTATCATACTCGGTTTTATCACTGTCACAGCTTTGGCCTATGATAGTTTGCGTCAACGATTCATAATCAATTTTCGTCGTACGTCATCAAACATAAAATTAGTAAGCATAATGACGCAAACACTCATGATTTTGACCAATTAACTTGAGAAAATTTGAAACAACGAATCAGAAGCGAAGGAAACGTGATTGGCTAAAAAGTAAGCTTGAACGCTCTGATTGGCCTGATTGTCAAGGATTAGGCAAATCCGAGCCAAGCGTCCGAAAACGTCAAGCACAACAACTTGATTTGAGTATGGAGATGACCGTGAATTGTCGGACATTTGAAGATTTGGCAAAAAGTTCGGCAATTCCAGTCTCGCTGTATACAAGTAGTAGTTCAATTTGTCGCATTGTTGGACATCATAGTCGAGTTCGGCTGATGATTTCAAACAGCTCAAACCGTTCTAAATCTGAAATCCTCGTTCAATCTGATATCATTAGCAGTTGTATCGGACAGTTTTGATAGGGTTAAATTATAGGGCTAAGACAATCACGACTGCTTCTCTCACACCATTCTCAGGATTCTCGTCACGACGAGATGTCGAAGCAGCTCCACCACGCGCTGCACTGCCAGCTGATGCAGCAGCAGCTTGCTGCAACCAAGCAACAGCAGCTGCACAACATGCTCAAGCTGCAGCTGCAACAGCAGAAGCTCGCGGCAGCGATGGGACCACAGTACCAGGAGCACCGCGGCCAGCTCGACCTACAGCAGCAGCAACCTCAGCAGCTCTCAGCCGGCCAGCAGCAAGACCAGCTCGTTGCGATACAGCAGCAACAGCTCGCTGCAACCATGGCAGTACAGCAACAGCTCGCCGCGGCCATGGCCGCACTGCAGCAGCTCCAGCTGCAGCTGCACCAGCTACTCATTCCGACGCACCAGCCTTTGCTCGCTCCAGCGCGAGACATTGTCCGTCCGCCACAACTCGCTCCCAAGCCGCTCGCACCCAAAAGAACAACACCTAAAGAACAAAGACTCAAGACACGCACACAACCAGCGCCAGCACGCGCTCGTGCTCGCGGCCGCCCGACCGCTCTGAGTGCGGACGCGCTTGCGATGATCGCTGCGTGGGCGGATGGTAACTGCGGCGCCGAAGCAGAACCAGTCGCGCGGATCGTTGAGCGTGTGCGCGAGACGCACGACGCGAGCAAGACTACCATTCGCGCGGCAGTAGCAGCGCGCTGGATGGCGACCAGGCCAAGGTTCGCCGGCGTCGTGCTGTTCAAGGACAAAGGCGCATCTCTGCGGAAGATCCTCGCGTTCATCGGGTCGGCACGATGGACTCTACATGTGTGCATGTTTTCCTTTCGCTATGAACTATTGATATCGGCTTTGATCAAGGCCAGGTCGCGCCGGGTCCGCGTCCTAGTCATCGTCGACGGAAGCGCGACTCCGCCGAAGACGATCGCTGCACTCAGGAAGCACGGCATCGATGTACAAGTGAAGGACTCGAAGGACCTCACGCACAGCAAAGTCGTCATCGTCGACAAGCTGACCTCTCTGATCGGATCGGCTAACTGGACCAAGCAAGCGCTGACTAGGAACCGAGAAGCGTGCGTCTTCGTCGGTGCGAAGAAGACGAACAAGCTAGTACGAGATGGCATCACTAAAGAGAGGGCATGTCAACTGCGCTGCACACGACCGCTCACACTGTTCGCGCATGTGCGTGTGCGTTGGACCGAAGGACAGACGAGTGTGTGCTCCATTGTGGATGTCGTTGCGAGCGCGAGCGACAGCAGCACCGCGTGCACCCATTTCGCTATGACATTCGGACTACAGACGACGACTTGCGCACAGCGAGCCAGTCAGTCAGTTCGTCGTCGGTCTCGAGCACAACAACAAGAAGATCCACATCGCCGACTGGATCTTCGAGCGGTGGCTCGACGATGTCTTTGAGCGAGTGAGCGATCCAGGAGAAGCAGTCGTGCTCCATGACGAGCGAGCAAGCGAGGTCAGGTCGGGTCGGGTCAGATTGGGTGTGATCGAGAGCCGATCGAGAGCGAACGTTGTCGCTGACTGAGTAGCCTGGGACAAGTAGGTGCAAGCGTAAACCTGTCGAGAGGCTACGTAGTTCCCTTGCGTTAGCAAACACATACAAACGTCTTGTTCAAACTGTCTGCTATGCAAAAACTCGACTGCATGTGCGTTTGATCGAGTCAGTGGCGTGATGACGCTCGAGGTTGTTGCGTCCGGCGCACATGGCGAGTCGAGGTCCATCGAGATCGCTTCGTTCCGTCACTCGCTCACGTGCAGACAAGCGCGCATTGAGGTGTCCCAGCGCAGTAGCAGCAGCAGCGCCTGCGCTCGGTCATTGCTCAATCTCCACGCACACAACTCACACAGTACACAGTCGCGATGAAGCTGCGGCCGATCGGCGTCAAGCGCGTCGTGCTCAACCCGCGCGCATACTTGCGGCCGTTCATGCTCTGCATCGTCGCGCACCACACGCCGATGCTCATTGCGTACGGCGTGCTCGACAAACCGACCGGCACTGCTGCGTGCGCGCGCCTCGACGACCTCTTTGAGTGGCTCTTTGTCGCATTCGTGCTCCACACAATCGCTGCGGCGCTCATGGTCGTGGACATCATGCTCACGCTGTGTCAGCCCGTGTATCGCCTCAAGCGGCCCGAGGTGCGTCACCGACTGTCTCTTGCTATCCACCGCACTACGCTAGACTCACACTGTTGCTCGCCTGCCGTGTCATGCGTAGCGCTACATCATCCTCGTCATCTTTGCGCTCTACGTCGCGACGCTCGCGTGGGCGATCCACGGCGAAGCGTCGTTCCGGACCGACACGTCCGTGTGTCGGAACGACTCGGACGCGATCCAGGACCGCGCCGACTCGATCGGGTACTTTCAGCACTTGGACTTTGTCATCACAGCAGTCGTCGTTGGTCTCGGGTGCTGCTCGTCGTATCTCTGTGGCGTGCACACGAGCAGCGACTTGGCGGAAGCGGAGCAGCGCTGGCAGCGCCGGTGCACGACGCTCTTCCACGCCTGCACGTGTCGCCGCAAAATCCCAAAGAGCACCGGTAGCGGCTACACGAGCGCCACGGGCGAGACAGGAGCGTTCGACAACGCCGATGCGAGTGCGCTCAACGACGACGAAGACATCTTCCAGAGCCTCGGGAAGATCCTCGGCAAGTTCTTCGTCGTGCGGTACAACACGACCAAGTTTGAAGGCCTGGCGTTCAACGACCTCGCGTTCATGCTCGGGCTCGTGTCCAAGTCGCAGAAGCAAGAGCGGCGGGAAGAGCGCGAGCGCGCCGCGGCAGATAGCGGCGAGCCACGACAGCAGCTCCCGCGCGACCACGAGGAGCGCCGCTTGCGCGACTTGGCGTACTTTGGGAAGCTCGCGATCGGGATCTACGGCTGGCCGATCTACGTCTGGTACTCGCCGTTCTACTGGTTCCGCGTCTTTGGGTGCTTTGCCAAGCCAACGGACGACCAGGTGTTTGACCACGACAACGCGCTCCAGGGCAACCGCGCATCGTTCGTTGGCTACACCGGCATCCAGAGCGACGCGCTCGTGTACCTCAACTGCTACAACTTTGTCTTCCAAGCGCCGTACTCGATCGTGCGCGACGCAACGCGGCGACAGCTCATCGTATGCGTCCGTGGGTCCATGTCGTTCTACGACTTTGTCACCGACGGCCTCGCAAAGGTCGACACGATGCACCCAGACGAGCTCCCGCGCGACGTCCCGAACCGCCACTTGACGCGCACACACTACGGCATGCTCCGCACGGCGCGGCAGCTCTACAGCGACCTCCAAGTCGGCACGCGCAAGACGCTGTTCTGGGACTTTGCGCGGCGCCACTGCCGCGCGGACGCGAGTGCGTCAGCCAGCGCCGCGCCGTGGGAGATCGTTGTCTGTGGCCACTCAATGGGCGCTGGCGTCGGTGCGATCTTGGCGGTCATGCTCAAGAAGGACTTTGCGTCGACCAAGGCGTTCCTGTACGCGCCGCCAATGATGTTTGACCCAGCAACGGCCGCCTGGACCAAGTCGTTCATGACCACAGCAGTCTACGGCGACGACATTGTCCCGCGTCTGTCGATCGCAAACGTCACGCGCTTGCGCGACGAGATGGCGACGCACTTTCACGAAGTCGCGTACGAGCCACTGTATCGCGTGCGCTACGGCTCGCTGCGCAAGAAGAAGCTCCAGGCGCCGGCGTCAAGCGACAGCGTCGAGCTCGGCGTTGCAACGAACAACACGGTCGGCGACAGCTCGATCGCTGCGACTGCAGTCGAGAGCGACCACCACGACGGTCTCGATGCAAGCGGAAGCACGGCGCCGTCGCCTGCGCGCTCGACGCGGTCGTTCTCTGACGTCGTTGTCGCTGCGCTTGGGCTCCGACCGTCAGCGACGAGCGGTGCGTCGCGCCGTGAAACGCGAGCGAGCCGCGTGCTCGATCTCAACTTTCTCCGCACGTCTGAGCTCGATGCGAGCCAAGAGGTCGACGTCCCGGGCGAGATCATCCACATCCAGACCGTCAAGCCAGCGCGCAAGTGCAGCTGCACAGTTATCCTCGGCGAGCAGGAGCTCACGTACACGGTGCGCGACGCGAGCTACTTTCGGCGCATCTGGGTCAACACGCGCGCGGTGCAGGACCACATGGTGCACCACTACGACCGGCAGATCGCGCACTTGGTGACCAAGAGCCTCGGGTACGGCGCGCCGAAAGTGCCAGAGACAGCAGGCGCGCATGGCGATATGCTGACGACTGCGAGCGCGGCTGTGAGCAGCGACTTGAGCGCGTCGTCGTGGATCGACGAGTCCACGACGACTGACGGCGACTCGCACACGACGAGCTCTGTGACGCCGTACCGCGAGATCGACGAGATCGTGTGAGCGCTTATTTATGAACAAAGACACACGTGTGCATGTGCTTGAAGAGCCCATGCTGGTGGATCCGCACGCAGCGACGCCGACGCCGACGCACGAGACAAACGTTGTCTTGGTGGTCTTCGTCGTTGAACTTGCTATTGACCCCCTTGCGCAAAAATGGCTTTCCAAAATTGTATCATTTTTTGTATGAGATAGTCATACTTATTAGCTGTCGATTCTGGATCGCGCTGTATATGTATACTGTTTCTATGCATGACAAAATATGCATATCAATGACCTCGTCTACAGTGATAGTTTAGATTTATCTTGATATTTGTATGAACGAAGCAGACTTTTGCATGCATGTCCTGTGTTTACATGCTTGTCATGCGTTGCGAGAGGCACGACAGTACCACGTGAGATGAGTGTGCGGACGAAGAAGTGGTCATTTCGGAATCGCGAGCGAGCCGCGCACATCGTGTCTCCGCCACCGCCACTCGTCTCTCTCTCTCTCTCTTCATCCATCCGCCATGGCCGACGTGCTCAAGCAACTCGAACTCGACGACGTCGCGTACGTCGAGCTCCTGCGCAAGCTCATCAGCGTCGCGGTACGCTCTCTCTCTCTTTGCATGTGTCACGCGCTACTCGTTGTTGCTAGCCACGCGTGATAGCACGCGACTCGCCACTGCCACAGCCAACAGCGCACTCACACTGCACGCTCGCTCTCTCGATTGCTCTCGATAGGACAAAGTGCAGAATGCGCCGGGTCTCGGTCTGATCCCGCAGGAGAACTACGTCTCGGACTTTGTGCTCGCGGAGCTCGAGCCGTTCACGACCAAGAACGGCGGCTTCCTCACGGTCGAGCGCGTCGAGTACATCCCGAACCGCGGGAACGTGATCATCAAGTACGTGCACCCCGAGGCGGCTGCGAGCGAGAAGACGCTCGCGTTCGTCGGTTCGCACTTGGACGTCGTGCCTGCGAACCCAGAGGGCTGGGCCCGCGACCCGTTCACGCTCACGGTCGAAGGCGACAAGCTCTACGGCCGCGGCACGACCGACTGCCTCGGCCACGTCGCGCTCATGACCCGTACGTCGCTCTCACATGCCGCATGATTGATAGTCGAGTCCTAGGATGACCTGTCGAGACTGACACTGGTGGCACTCCTCTGTAGAGCTCTTTCTGCAGCTCGCGAAGAACCAAGTGCGCACGAAGGTCCAGGTCGTCGCCGTGCTCATTGCATCGGAGGAGAACAGCGAGATCCCTGGCGTCGGCGTCGAGACGCTCATGGAGTCGGGCAAGATCGACTTTATCAAGAACGGCCCCGTGATCTGGGTCGACTGCTCGGACAGCCAGCCGTGCATCGGTACGGCCGGTGCGATCACGTGGAGCCTGAAAGCCACCGGTAAGCTCTTCCACAGCGGCTTGCCGAACCTCGGCATCAACGGCCTGGAGCTCGGTCTCGACGCGATCACGAAGATCCAGGAGCGCTTCTACCAGGACTTTGGTCCGCTCGAGCAAGAGCGCACGTACAACTTCTCGTGCCCGTCGACGATGAAGCCCACGCGCATTGAGTCGTCCACGAACGGCCTCAACCAGATGTACGTCCTGCCCTGATATGCTAGGGACGGATTGCTTCGTGCGTAGACTGACGCGAGTGCCTCTTGTGCGTTGCTAGTCCGCCATGGGTCAAGATCTCGGGCGACGTGCGCCTCTCGCCGTTCTACGAGATGAAGGACGTACGTCGTACTACGGAGAGACTGAGCGATGGACGAATGGACGGATGGACTGACGCGTCGTGTGCCGCGTAGCTCATTGCCAAGGTGACGTCGTACGTTGACGACCTGAACAAAGACCTGACGGTCCTCGAGGGTAAGCGTGGCCCGAGCTCCAAGTACACGCTCCCAGACGAGAACCTCACGGGGAAGCTCGAGTTCAAGTTTGACGACGCGTACTTTGAGGGCATCGCCTGCTCGCTCGAGTCTGTCGGCTTCAAGTACGTCCCTTGCTGGTGTGAGAGTGTCTTGGACATCCGATGCGACTGTAGACTGACGCTCTGCTTGTTCGTTTGATACCCACTCACCCACTAGGTCGCTCGAAGCCGCAATCACGGACGTCCTGGGCGAAGCAAAGCCGTTCTCGATCAGCGGGAGCCTGCCGCTCGTGCGCGACCTCCAGCGCGCGGGCTTGGACCTCACGCTCATTGGCTTTGGCAAGAGCTCGGTCTACCACGGCGACAACGAGTACTGCTTGCTCAGCGACATGCAGAACGCGATCAAGATCCTCGCGCGCACGATCATCAACGTCGAAGAGGCGCACGCCTAAGCCATTCGTGTGCAACGAGGACGGTCTGAGTGCGGTCGAGGACCTGCGACTAGCAGTCCAGACCCACAGTCAACCGCGAGCTATTGCATGAGTCGAGTCATCCACATCCACAAGAGCAGTCAGTCTCGTCAGTCCATTCATTCGCTCTATCGAGCACTACGCCGTCGCCTCAGTCGTTCCGTCCTTGGTCTCTGCGTCGTCGCGGTCGTACACGATGTTGCCAGTCTTTCGGTCAATCGCTCGTAAAAAGTACTTTTTATCGAGCACACCGTCGATCCCTGGACTCAAGACGACGTTGTTCGCCGACCGGAAGAACGCGACACCGTCTCCGAGCGCTCGAGCGACGTCGATGTACAGCAGCAGGTCGCAGGTCGCGCGCATGCCGCTCACGACTTCGCCGTCCGTGGCTTCGCGCGTCGTGAAATGGATGTGGTTGCGCGTCATGCGCGAGAGCCCTGTCGAGAGGATGCTGTCCCAGAACTTGGCGTACGTGCCGTGGATGCACGCGTCGAGCGCGTCGACGCGCGTGATCGGCTCCAAGAGCTCGTCGTCTCGCACATGCGTGAGGCTGTGGCCCTGGTTCGCGCGAATGAACTTGGTCGAGCCGCTTGCGTCAGTCGTGAGCGAGAAGCGCTGCTTGGGGCAGTTGCGCACCGCCGCTTCGATCTGCGCCTCCGAGTACTGGCGGAACTTGCGGTGCGCGAGCAGCTCTGCGAGCGCGACGTACCCCGACGCGCGCATGCCGAGCTTGAGCTCCGCAGCGCCATGGCGCAACGCAAACGACAGGAGCTTCGAGAGTCGCACTTCCGGCGTGTCGTCCGGGCGGTGCTTGCCGCGCTGGTGACTGCGGTTGCCGCGGCTTTGGCGCTTTGGCTGTTGTTGCTCTGATGCATCAGCTGCTGCTGCAGGCGCTGGTGTCGTCGCGCGCGACGCCATGATCAAGCAAGTCGTCGTTGCCTTGGACGTCGCTGTTGATGATCTGGGTTGATCGAGCAGAAGCAGAATTTAGTGCGTACATTTGCGACCAGGTACGCATCATTGGACTACTACTTCATCGTGACCAAGTACGCACTAATGGATAAAGTACGCAATTGAGGTGATTGGCAGCGAAACGACATCAAAGACCTCGACCATCAGCGGCTCAAGACGATCGCGACACTCGGAGAGCGCGTCTGTGCAAGCGACGAGCAATGGCGCGACAGAACAAGAAGAAAGCGCGCGCACACGTCGCGGCGGCGAACTCGCAGGCTGCGCGCTGGAAGCAGAACGGGCCCAAGGACGCAGCTGGCGCCGCGGACTCACTCAGTGCCGCTGCTGTTGCAGCGACGTTTGGTGCCGACGATGCGCTCGATGACGAGACGCAGCCGATCGACAATGAGCAGAGCGGCGACGAGGGCGAGAGCTCGGCGCTCAGCCGCGGCCAGCGCAAGCGCATGAAGCGGCGAACGGCGTTCATGAAGAAGATGGGGCTCGTGCAGCGCGTGGCGCAGGAGAAAGCCAAGGAGCAGAAGCAGCAGGAGCAGGGCGTGTTTGCAGACCTCGAAGAGCTCCAGGCGTCGCTCTTTGTCTCAGACAAGGACGCTGCTGCTGCGAGCAAGAAGACAGCGAGTAGCGCAAGTGCACCAGCGCTCCAGAAGAAGAAGATGAGCGGCAAGCAGCGCCAGAAGCTCGCAGTGCGCGAGCTCGTGCACCTCAAGGCCGTGCACGCGCACTCGTCGTTCCAGGGCAATCCGTTCGCGGCGATCCAGATGCACTTGCAGAACACGGTCGTGCAGGCGAACCAGGAGAACGTCCAGAAGACCGCGGCGGCCGCGAAGAAGAAGGCGGCGAACAGCATGGACACGAACTAACTAGACACGCCACGACGCCATTGATCGACTGGCCACTCGTATTGATACATGTACAGGTTTTGTATTGGACACACGCGTCTCGTGCGCTCTACTCGCCACTCTCGTGCCTACTCGGTGTTGCACAGCAGCGCGACGCCGCGGAGACCCCAGTGCCGCGGCGGACGGCCCGGTGGACACTTCATCGTGACCATAAAGACAAAGTACCGGTCCGTGCGGCTCGCGTACTTGTAACATGGGCACTCGAACGGACCCGCGGAGCCGTAGAGCTCCTTTCGCGACTTGAGCTCGAGGTCTTTCGACATGCTGTTGACGTGGAGGACTGGGAGCGACGTGAAGAGCTTCTTTGGCTCGGACTCGACGATCGTGCCGTCCTGCTTGCTCCACGTCGCGCCGTCCATGAAGAGACCGTAGATATAGACGCCTTCGCCCGGTGGCGTCCGCACTTGCTCGGCGCGCTCAAACTGCGTCACTTCCGTGTGGTACACGACGTCGTCGAGCGCCCACTTGTCGGTCTTCGAGTGCTTGCGCGTGACCTCTTGCTTCATGGCCGTGAGCATGCCCTGCGGATTGAAGAAGCCCGTGAGCCAGAAGCAGTTTGGCCGACGCGTGTTGAGCCACGTCCGGCTCTGCTCGTCGCGCGAGATAAGTGACGAGAACCAGAGCCCGAGCGTCGGGAGGATCCATGAGAACTCGTCACCGACAGACGTCCGGAGCCACGACGGCGGGACCTTGGCATCAAAGATCGCGTCGAGCGTCCAGCTGAGCTCCTCAGTCATCACGACTTCGCCGCGAATCGCCATCTGGAGCTGCTCGAGCATCGTCCGGACCTTGGAGATGACGCGCTGGAGGCGCTGGATCTCCTGGAACAAGAAGATGTTGAGCGGGATCGTCAAGCCGCCGAGCTTGTTGATCTTGGCCTTGTAGTCGTCTTCGACGTAGTCCTCCGGTAGGCGATCGAGGAGCTCCTTGGCTTTGTCGCACACGACGTCTTCGCGCGAGACGCCGGACGAGCCGCCGCCGCCCTTGGGCTGCGTGTCACCGAGCGTCCCAAGCAGCGAGTTGACCTCTTTCACGCGGTACGTGAGGTCGGCGTTCGGGTGCAAGCCAAAGATCTCGGGCGAGTCGACCTCGGGGAAGTTGTGGAGGAAGTTGCGGTAGTCGTCAATGTTGTCGGCCACGGGGATGCGGTAAGTGAAGTCGTTTGGGATGCGGAAGATCGGCTCCGCGGGGTTGTAGCTGAACGCCGGCGAGCAGACTTCGGGCGTGAGGCACCACTCGGTGTAGAAGTTAAAGAGCCGGCGGTCCATGTTGTCCGTGATCTTGCCGCCGTACTGGACCTCGGCGACCATGTACTGGAGCGTCGGCCACGAGATCGGGCCATTGTACAAGTGTTTCTCGAGGAAGATCGTACAGGCCGAGAGGTCGCCGTTGTTGTACTCGTACGGGATGCCCCAGCCGAGCGGACCAAACTTCTTGCGCTCGATCACGAGCGAGTGGAGGAAGCAGAGGTCAAAGAGGAGCTGGCGCCACTGACTCGTCTCGACGCGCTCGAGCTTGTCTTGGTCGACCATGACCGTGTACGACCGGAGCAAGCCGGCGCGAAGACCCTGCGGCGGCTCGTTCGTGACTTTCGTCGACATCTGGAGCAAGCCGAGCGGGAACTGGTCGTTCGGAAGTGCCGTGAGGAAGAGCCGGAAGCCCGGGTCCATCGTCTCGCTTAGCTTGATCATGATCTCCTCCATCTGCTCCATGAGCTCCAACCCAAGTTCGCAGTTCTGCAAGAGCACCCACGTCCCGTTCACGACTGCAGCGTTGATCGCTTTCAGCGCCACGGGCTCCTGGCCTTCGCCCATTGACACGACTGCGGGCGACGGGTGCTTGCGCTTCCGCGCGAGCTGCTCAATGCTCTCGGTCGGATCGGCACCGATCGAGAGCAAGAAGATCACGGGTGTCTCGGCGCGCATCTCGGCAAAGATGCTGTCAATCGTATCGGTCACGGGCTCGACGTACCGCGGTCCCATCTGCTGTGTGTTCCGGATGAACTCTTTCGTGCTCAAGATCGTGCGGTCCATGCGGAGCGACCGCACGAGCAAGAGCTTGAGGTACGGTCCGATCGTCTCGTTCTCCGCGATGCGCGTCTCGTAGTCCGGGATCATGACCGTCTCGGGCTCGTTGTCTTCGTACCAGCGGCGCCACATGGCTTCGTTCGACGCCATCTCGTGCGGCAAGTTGGCAAAGAACTTGCAGCTCTGCGAGAGCTCGATCACGTTCAGCCACGACTCGTTCGAGATCCAACTGAACGGCTTGCGCCGGACCGAGTTGATATCGAGCGCCGCACCACCGCGCGTGAGCAAGATCACTTCTTCGCGCGTCAACAGCGCGTCGGTCACGAGGATCTTCATCGTCAAGAGCAAGACGAACGTGAGCTTGTCGCGCTCGTACAAGCCGCGGTTGATGTACCGGTACGAGATGTACGTCATCGTCTCAATGATGTTGGCCACGCGCTTGGACGCCAGTGCGGCTTTCTCGGCGATGTCCATCGACCGCATGAAGAGCGCGAGGAACTGGTTGAGCGACGTCTGGTACATGCAGTTGATGAGCGATGTCTCGACGATCGAGAAGTACAGGACCGACCCGCGCGTCGCCACCGGGCGGAACTGCTCGCGCTTCTCGTTGATCGACTTGCGCGTGTCGGCCGCCGCGATGAGCTTGTCTTTCACTTCTGCGGCCTTCTCTTTCGTGTTCGCCAGGACGCCAATGAGCTCTTCGTCTTCGAGCAAGTTGCCGGTGTTGGACGTGAGGCGCTCAAGGAGCGACGCGTCGAGCGCCAAGAGCGACTTGGTGTTCATGTTGACGTCTTCGAGCACCTGCGCGAGCTGCTCCTCGAGCGCCTTTTGCTCTTTGCCGATCACGCGACCGAGGAGTTGCTCCTCGAGGCCTTTGATCGTGACCGTGAAGTCGATGACCGTCGTCTTGGCCTGGAGCTCCGGGCCAAAGTGCGGGTTCGGGAGACGCGTGATGAAGTACATCGAGAACGCCGGGTTGAACTCCATGTTCTTGTCCGAGACGTTGATCGACATGCTCCGGCCTTTGACGATCACTTGGCGCTCGAGCACTGGGTCGAGCATCGGGTCAATGTCCTCTTCGACGCCCGTGACGATCAGCGCGCGGCCTTCGCCCATGCAGAACTCGAGCTGGTCCTTGAGCTTTGGGTGATTGAGCGTCGTCGTGCCGTAGCTCGGGACGCGGTCGACCTCTTTGCTCTTGATCCACGACAGCGCCTGACCTTGTGGATCGACGAGGAGCGGGTACCGCGACGACCGCGTGACCATGATGCCGTTCTGGATCGAGAGCGAGTCGGTTGGGAGGCCCTGCATGTTCCAGTCGCCGATCGTCCCAATGTCGACGAGGAAGTTGATGATGTCAATGTCGACCGTCACTGGCACGCTCCGCGTCTCGCAGTCCGGCACGAACTTGTTCTGGACCATGTAGTTCCGAAAGTCCTGGTTGAACGGTCCGCAGTACGACACGAACGCGCACGCGACAGCGCAGTCGCCTACGAGTCGGCGCTTGAGGTCGGCAAAGTTGTTCGAGTCGTCGGTCCAACGCACGCGCTCGCCTGCGAGACCGTTGATGAGATCCGAGGCTTGCTGCATCTTGCGCGCCAGTGCGTTCGCGCCGTCTTCGATGCGCTTCTTCTCCGACATCTGCGCTTCAAACATGTTCTGGAGCTCGCTCAAGCGCTCTTTGCACTTGGACAAGCGCAGCTCCGCGGCGTTGAGCGCTTTGTTCGCTGCCTCCATCTGCCCCTCGGCGATCATGAGCGCCTCGAGTTTGGGCTTGACGATCTTGGACGCTTCGTGGTAAAACTTCATCGCCCGGACCCACGTACAGAGCCCTTCGGCTGCGAGCGACGCGTTCTTCGCCACAGCCGGCAAGAAGCCTTCGAGGTCCATGTACGGACTCAGGAACTCGATCGTCTCTTCGTTGATCATGTCTTTGCCGACGGCGCCAAAGTTCTGGACGTTCTTGAGGAAGTTCGAGTCGCTCATGACGCTCTGTGCGTACGGCGAGAACGACGTCTCGATGAAGTCGATCTCTTGCTTCGCGACGTTGAGCTTCGTCGGCTTGACTGGACAGAGCTGGTTCTTGAACAGGATCAAGACGCCGTCAAACACGAGGCGGATGATGTCCGCGGGCTTGGCAAGCTTCTTGATCTCGCCAATGTGCGCCGGCTTGATCGAGTCGATCGCCGTTTCGGCCTCTTCGACAAACGGCTTGGCTTTCGCCAAGTCTTTCTCACACAGCTCCTTCTCGGCCGAGATCCGCGCGGCGTCTTCTTCGCACTTGGCTTTGATCTGCGCGACTTGGTCGCCCTCTTTGTGCGCCTCGGCCGACGACACTTGGAGCGACTGGAGCATCGTGTTGGTCTCTTCTGTGGCTTTCTGGAGCTTGACTTGCTCGTCGGCCAAGACGATCGACATGGCGCGGACGTCCTCAGCGCCTTGGATGAGCTTCTTGAGTCCGAGGTTCACGCGCTGCTCCTTCACTTTGATCTCTTCGATCTTGACGGCGTACATCTTCTTGTACGACTCGATGAAGCTCAAGTACGACTTTGGTGTCTGGTACACGCGCCGGCGCATCTTCTGGAAGTACTCTTCGCACAAGTCGGTCACGATGCGATGGACCATGCCCATGTGCGTCATGAGCGCGAGCTTCGTCGTGGCGTCGCACTCCATTGGGTAGTCCTGGATGAAGCCTTTCGAGACAGCAATGAGCGCGTCTTCGGGCCACGGCAGGAACCAGTCGATCGTCGGGCCGCTGATCAAGCCAGGGAACTTGCGCGCGCGCTCAGCAAACTTGGCGTTCAGCGGCGACATGCACAGCACGACGTGAAGGTTGTCGCGCACGCAGTCGATGAAGTACTGCTTCAGGTTTGCCTGCGTCTCGGCTTGCCCCGGCCGCTCTTTCACAAACGAGTTGCGCAAGTCGGCGGTCATCGCCATCATCTCGTCTTTTGCAAAGAGCCCGGCGACTTCGCCGGTCATGAGGATCGAGTTGATGAGCTCCAAGAAGATCTCGTTCTTGATCTCTGCGTCCGTGAAGAGGAACGTCGTCGACTTGCGCTGGTGCCCAGCCGACTTGTACAGCGTCCGGATGTCCTCCATGAACGAGTTCGTGTTGTACGTCTTCGTGAGCACAATCTGGAAGATTGTGGACCCAGACATGAACGACGCCAAGCGCGTGAGCGACTGCTTCCCAGACCCACCGACGCCGACGAGGAGCGCCGAGCCGCGCGGCATGTCGAGCAAGCGCGAGATCCGGAGCAAGTGCCCAAGTGCGTCGTCAAAGAGCACGAGGCGCATGCTCCGCTGCGGGTAGTCGGTGTTGTACTTCTCGAGGAACTCGAGCACGCGCGACCGAATGTCTTCGAGCAACCCGCCGGGTTCGTAGATCTTGAGCGCTGCGTCTGCGACCGCGCCGTCTTCGTCCTCTTCTGGGTCGCGCAAGAAGCTCACCATGTTGTACTGCTGGCGACAGACGACTTCGAGGTCATCGCCAAAGTGGTTCTTCACGAGCTCCTTCATGTACACGCCGTAGATCTCCTTATCCTTGTGGCTCGTGAGCTTGTCGCAGAACACACGGTCGCACTCGTGCTTCCACGTCAAGAGCACGACTTGCCCGGTCTCCATCTTGGGGATCTTGCCCTGCACGACGCGAATGCCGCCGCCGCTCGTGAACGTCTCCGGCGGCGTCAAGAGCACGCCTTGGAACACGCGGCTGAGCTCGCGCATGTTGAAGATGTAGTGGAACTTGGCCGGCGTCGGCAAGAGCTTGGCTTTCATGAAGTTCCACAAGTCGATCGTCGCGCGCGTGAGCTTGTTCACGATCACGAGCGCGTCTTTGCTGTACGTGTCTTTGTCAAACCGGCCCGCGAGCATCTGGCCGTAGATGTCGTCGATCGACGTGAGCGACGGCAAGATGAGGTTGAAGAGGAAGAACTGGCGCTTGAGGCGGTTCGGGATGTCGTTGCGGCCACCACCGGGGTGCCCCATCGCACCGACGTACTGGAGGTCTTCGCAGACTTTAAAGTCGCCGCGGCGGTCCTTCGAGAGGAAGCAGAAGCCGTTGAGCTCAATGATCATGCGCACGATCTCGAGCGTCGGCTGGTCGCCCCAGGCGTTCACGAGCGGCATGCTCAAGTCGTCGAGGAACACGGTCATCTTCTTTCCGCCCGGTGGCCCGAAGCTCTTGCCGCCGCGCTTGTCGAGCTCCGACTCGACGGCGTTCTGGAACATGAACGCCGTCGTGGCACTCGAAAAGTTGACGCGCTTGATCATCATCTGGTCCGGGTTGAGGTCGTTGAAGAACATGAGCGCCGACGACGTCTTCGCTGTGCCAGGGCCGCCGACCATGAGCACGGGCTTGCGCTGCTTGTGGAGGTTCTCGATCAAGTACAGCGTCCGGACCGAGTCCATCGTCGGGACGAGCAAGTTGGAGAAGTCGAGCTGCTTGGCCTCTTTCGGGTACTCCCACTTGGGCGGGCGCCAGACCTTCCACTCGAACGTCTGCGGGTGGACGTAGTACTCGTAGATCGTCTGGCCCGGTTCGCACTTGGGCAAGAGCGCGTTGTCGTCGTACTGCCGGAGCCACTCGTCGAACTTGTTGCGGTCGTCCTGCTCGAGGATCGCACCGAGCGACCAGCAGATGCAGTAGAGATAGAGCTTCTCGAACTGGATCGCGAGCTTCGCAGGGTCCTCGGACAAGTTCTGCCCGTGCTCGCCGAGCAAGAGACCGGTCAAGAGGTTGAACAGCCGCGAGGCCTGGCCGATGCGCGAGACTGTCATGACGCCGTTCGTGTTGCGGTTGAGGTAGTCAAAGCAGTGGCCCGGGTTGATCGGCGAGTTCTCGCCCATGTACTTCATGAAGAGGTCCCGGAGGATCTGCTGCTGCGACGCCGGGCGCTTGCGGATCCACGCCTCGACCACCGGCGCCCAGTCCAAGTCGGTGTCACTAATGAACACAATGCCGGCGCGCGAGACGGTCGCTGGACTGGCGTTCACGAGCGTCTCGACCTCAAACATGAGCTTGACGTTCTCAGTCATCGGCATGCGATCGCCGTTCGCGAGCGTGAGGATCTTGTTGTCGTCGAGCACAGTGTTGAGGTCCTCGATCCAGATCGCGTCGACCGGGCCGTCGCAGACCATCCACGTGATGAACTTGTTCGCTTTGTTGTTGAACTTGGACCACATCGCCGCAAAGACGCCGGTGGTCCACTCGCCAGACATCGGGTCGACTTCGCCGTACATCTCCGCCGCGCGGATCGCCTTTGGGTTGAGCTTGGACTGCTTGTGGTTGATCTGGGTCGTGGCTGTGAGCGCTTGCTGGAGCACGTCAAAGATCTTGGTCTTGCCGCCGCCCGTGGGGCCGACGAGCATGATGCCGTGGCGCACAAGCTGCGTCTCGTAGAGCTGGATGACCTTGTTGAACCAGCCGGGGTGGTCCACGAGCCCGGCTTTCTCGATCTCGGCTTGGAGCGCGACTTGGAGCTCCGGGTACGACCCTTTCGGTGGGAACTGCACGGTCGGGAACAAGTCGGCGAGGAGCGAGAGGAAGAGCGGGACGTCCTGCGCCACGAGCTTTGACAAGTTCATGTCGCGCAGAGTCTGGTACAGCAGCTTGGCTTCCGAGTCGTTGCGGTTGTCGCGCTTGATCTTACCGGCGCTCCGGAGCACGGCGAGGATGTTTCGGAGGCCCCAGTCGTAGTGCTTCTGCGCCGAGAGCTGCTCTTTGCACGTGTTGTACAGGATGAAGAACTTCTTGGCGAGGTCCTGGTAGTCCGAGTACCCCACGGAGCAGAGCTTGACCTTCATGATGATCTCAAAGTCCGGCACCATCATCGCGACGCCGCGAAAGAGCGCTTTGAGGTTCTCGGGGAGCTCCTGTCGCCCGGCGTAGCCTGGGTTCATCGTAATAAAGAAGCCGCAGACTGGCGACAAGAGGATGTTCTGCGGGTCGCCTGGGAACTGGAAGAACTTGGTCCCGGTCTTCTTGGCGTTCTGGATCGCGAGCACCTGCTGCGCGACGACTGAGAGCACCGGGAGCTGAATGCGATTGAACTCGTCAAAGCAGCCCCAGAGCCCGCCTTGGCACAGACCCTTGAAGATCTTGGCGCAGTCCGTGTATTTTTGCTGGTCCGTGCAGTTCGTCACGACGACGTAGATCCCGAGCGTCCGACCGAGGTCTTTCACCGTCTCGGTCTTGCCAGTGCCAGCCGGACCGGCCGGCGCGCCGCCAAAGTACATCCCAAGCGCCTGCGCGAGCGTGATGTAGCACCGATCCGTGAGCGGCGTGACCACGAGGCGCTCCTTCGAGCCCAAGTACTCGTACTGGTAGTTAAAGTCGACGTCCGTGATCGAGATGACGCACGCGCCGTCGGCGTTGAACTCGTCCGAGTTGCCGGGGCGCCAGTAGAACCGCGCTTGCTTGAGCCACTCAAAGTCGTTCGGGTCCGAGATCTTCTTCTGCTTGTACAGCGTCGCGAGGTCGGTCATGACGTCGCGCTGGTGGACGTGGATCGTCACGAGAGTCTCGATCTTGATGCGGTTCTGCTTCGAGCCGAGGTCCGTGAGGCACCAGTTCGAGAGCTCAGTCAAGACCATCGCTTGCTTGGTGCTCGTGTCTTTCATGATGTTCTTCTTCGCGCGGCACTGCTCGAGCGCCGTCTGGATGTCCGTCGTCCACATGAGCTGGATGCCCAAGAGCGAGAACTGCGCAATGTACCGGTCGACGAACTCGCGCAGGCGCTTGAGGTCATTCCCGACGACGCCAATGTCGATCGCGCTCTGGCGGCAGATGTCTTTCATCGTGATCTGCATGTTGCGCAGGAGCGTCGCGAGCCAGTCCTCGATGTTCCCTTGCGCCTTGACGATCTGCGAGAACCGGACCTCTTCAACACCGGACGTCATCGTGTGGATGAGCGTCTTGTCCTTCTTGTCGTGGTACACCTTCTCGATCGAGTCAAAGACCTTCTCGTAGTGCTCGTTCATGCTCAGTGGGTCGCTCCCTTGTGACAGGATCATGAGCAAGCCCGGGTTCGAGACAAAGTAGAACCGCGGGAACTTGTTCCGCTTCTGCTCCAAGTACCCCTCGAGGCTCTTCTGGCACTTCTCGAGCTCCGAGTACATCGTCGGGAGGCACGACTTGAGCAGCTCGCTCGCGCAGCAGAGCACGACGTTCTTGATCTCGACGCTCTTGGTCATGATCTTGGCCCAGTCCTTGTCGATCTTTTGGAACTTCTTGGCTTCCACGGGCATCTGCTTGGCAATGTCGCCGCCCGTGAAGACCGACTCGAGCGAGCACCAGAGCATCTGGACTTTGATCCAGCGCTCGAGCGTCTCGGACGTATCGGAGAGCTGTTCGAGCTTTTGCTGCGCGACGTCGCGGAACGGCGCGACGTGCCGCATCGAGAGCATCGTCTGGAGGTTCATCTGCGTCTCTTCGAGCTCTTCGACGATCGGTACGACGGCTTTGAGGATCGGGACGTTCCGGCCTTTCCAGTCCTGGAACTGGAACTCCTCGGTCTCCCAGCGCTGGCTGATCTCGCCGAGCTGCACTTCGATCTTCAGCTGCTTGTCTGCGCCGTCCGTGATCTCTTCGATCTCGGCTTTGAAGCCGACAATGTTCGCGTCCATGAGCGCCTGGAGCTTAAAGTCGATCGCTGTGACGTCGAGCTGCGTCCCGGTCTTCTCCATTACGGCGTCCCAGTGCCGCGGCTTGATCGACTCCTTACTGAGCTCCTGCAAGAGCGGCAAGATGTCGGTGAAGTCGTCGATCATCTGCTTCAAGTCGGTGTACGCCTCCCACTCGCGGAGCTTCGCTGGCATCTTCTTGCACCGCGACGAGAAAGCGTCGACCTTCTCGGTCATCGCCTGCACGCGCTCGGCGACGGCGAGCCACGGGATCTGCTTCCACTCTTCGATCGTGCTCAGGACGTCCGTGTACAGCCCGAAGAGCTTGTCCTGGAGCTGCAGCTCTTTCTTCGTCGCCTCGAGCTCGGGGTACGTCGTCTTTGGGAGCGCAAAGAGCTCTTCGCCGGATGCGTAGAGCTCAAACTTGCGCTCGCGGATCTTGAACTCCTCTTTGTACCGGTTCAGGCGCTCAACGGCTTCGACCGGCGGGATCCCGATCACCATCGGGCCGTTCGCCATGTAGTCTTCGCGAAAGTGCTTGACGTCGACGATGAACTCCTTGATGTCGCGCAAGAGCCCGCGCTTGAAGCCCGCTTGCGTCTTACTGAGCTCATCGGTACGGGCCTCGGCGTGGTGAATGAGCTTGCGCCAGTTGCTCCGCAAGACGCTCTTCTGGTCCATCTCTTCTTTCTCCATGAAGCCGTCCGGGAGGTAGTACTCGAGCATCTCGTACATGTCGAGCACCGGGTTGATCTCCATGTTGATGCCGCTCTCTCGCGCGCGGACCTCTTTCAAGAGGTTCATCACGAACCGGAGCGAGTCGAGGTCAATGACCTTGCGGTTGAGCTTCCCCATCGTCGAGCGGAAGAACTCAGTGAGCGACTCCATCTTCCGGCGCGCCTGGTTGTGCAAGTTGTCGCTGAGCTTGAGCTTCCACTGCGCGTTCTCGTGCTTGAGCTGGAGCTTGATGTTGCGCGTGTTGAGCGACAGCGCGCCGATGTTGTACACTGGCGGGAGACTCGAGATCTCGTCGTCGATCTCAACGAACGACTTGAGCTTCTTCTCAAAGTCCTGGAGCTCGGGGTTCTTCTTCAAGAACGCGTCGTACGCAGCGTCCTTGTGCTCCATCCAGAGCCACTCGTACTTGTTGAACGACCCGAGGTACTCGGTCACATTATTCCGCAGGCCCTGGACACTGCCCGTGAGCAGCAGCACGACGCGCACGATCTCAATGTCCTTTGTGATGCGATCAAAGAACGTGACTTTGGCCGGCGCTGTTGCAGCGCTAGAGCCACTACCGCTGCTGCTACTCGAGTTCGCGAGTGCATGGCCACTCGCGTCGCTCTGGCCCCAGTCCAAGAGCTCTTTCGAGCAGCTCAAGACGGTCTTGGCGGCTTTGTTGATCGCCAACTGGATGTCGTCGAGCGACGGGTGGAGCACGACGCGCGGGACGCTCAGCTGGACGTCGACCTCGAAGAACGGGCGCTCGATCGTAAAGACGTTCGACGCGACGCGCGACGCCACGCGCTTCTTGATCGTATTGAGCGAGTGCTTGGTGCAGTGGAGCAGCGCTTGGTACATAAAGTGGTTGTAGTGCTTCTTGAGCTTCATGGCTTCGTCCGTTGAGACGCCTTCTATGTGCGAGTCGAGCGGGTACTGCATGATGATCTTGAGTAAGTCCTCGACCGCGTTCTCGATCTCAATGTTCTTGCCCTGAAGGAGCGTCCCCGCGCGCTTGATGTTGGCGCCTTGCATCGTAACAAAGTCGTCGAGCGAGAACGACTGGTCCACGGGCAAGTCGACGAGCAGCGTCTTGGAGACAATGCGCATGTTCTTCTCGATGCGGTTCTCAATGATGTCGTTGATGTTCGTCACGAGCTCTTCGAGGTGCTGCAAGCCGCTGTGGATGTGGTTCCGGTACGCTTCGATGTTCATGCTCGTCCACGTGAGCGTGATCATCCCAGGCCGGAGCTTGAACTCCATGTCGTTAAAGTGCGGCCGCAAGAGCATCGCTGTGACTGGGATGACCTTGGTCACGATGCGGTCGTACTCAGCGAGGGCGTACTGGAGCTCGTTGTAGTAGTTCTTGAACTTGTCCTCTTGGAGCAAGACGATCTTCGCAGCCTCGGGAATCTCAATGCCCATGCGGTCGAGGCACTTGGCTTCGCGCAAGAGCTGGAGGATCTCCGGGTCAAAGTTCACGTACAGCTTGTTGTCTTCCGGGTGGCGGATGATGAGCGTCGCCTGCAAACCCGCCTTGGCCGTGTCGATGTACTGGACCCACGCTTGGTACCAGATGTACTCGAACGCCACCAACGTCCGCGCGACTTTGTTGTACATGCGGATGATGCGCTTCGCGTCTTTCGACGCGAGGACGTTCTGGTTCGACTCAAACTTCTTCATCGGCTCCTCGATGCGCTTGAGCAAGTGGCGCGACCACGTGATGTTGCCTGCGACCGGTGGCAAGTTGCGCGGGTACGGCGGACTCTGCTTGTGCTTCTCGTACTGCGTGAGCACGTGCTCGAGCTCGAGGCCGTAGTTCTGGAAGATGACGTTGAACTTGGAGTCGAGGTCGGACTTGAGGTTCTCGCGCTGGAGGATCGTCTGGAACTTGCGGAGGAGGTTGAGCGAGTGCTCGATCGACGTGATCGTCTCGAACGAGTCGTGGATGAACTTTTGGAGCAGGCCTTCGAGGTCCGAGATGCGGACGTTGAACTCGACATAGTCACGGTCGAACCGGTTGTTCTTGTAGTCGAGGAGGTCGTGGTTCCGGTACTGGAATTCGCGGATGATCGCGTTGAACTTGGCGATCAAGTCCTCCATGCCCTCGAGCTTGTGCTGCCCGAGCGACGAGAACTGGTGGATCGTCGTGAACATGTCAATGAGCTTCGTGACGCGGCGACAGAAGAGGTCGAACTTGCCAAAGATCTTCATCTCGTTGAACTCAAACTGCTTGCCTTTCGGCGTCGCAAAGAGCTTGTCTTTCGTCACGCGGTACTGCTGCTGGTACGCCTCGTTGAGCTTTAAACACGAGTCCAAGTGGCGCACGAGCTCCTCGGGGTCGCGGTCCCACATGCCTTCGTACGTCTCGCCGCCAGTGACGCACGCTTTGCAGTTCGTGATCATCTGGTTCGTGATCTTCGTGAAGAGGTTCGCCATGCGCTCCGTCGTGTTGTAGTACCGCGCGATCGAGTGGATCATCTTGATCGAGTTCATGAGCGCCGGGAGCGTGTCGATGATCGAGCTCGGCGTGCCGTTGTACAGCGGCACGATGAACTTCTCGAGCGTGAAGAGGTACTTGACATTGTCCTTGGCTTCGTTCGCCGCCTCGGTGATGCCAATGTCGATCTGCTTCCAGCGCCGCAAGAGCGTCTGGATGCGCTGCTTCGTGTCGTCGCTCACGCTCTTGGTCGTGCGGCTCAAGACTGTAAAGACGTCTTTGTACTCGTTCAGCTTGAGCTGCTCGGTGATGCTCATGAGCCGCTGCATGCGGCGGCGCCAGTACTCGAGCTCGCCCATGGGTCCGTCGTCGTCAATCGGCGGCGAGAGGTCGTCTTTGCTAGCAGACTTGCTGTCGCTCGTCGTGTTCGTCTCGAGGTACGTCGCAATGACGTCGCACCACTCCTTGAGCACGTCCTCGTAGTGCGCAATCAGTCGCGGCGAGTCGGACACCTGGAGCACGCGACTGCCGTTCACGCCAGTCGACGACGCGTTGCTCGTTGCTTCGGCAATGAGCTCGCGATCCGGGCGTCGGAGCTCCAGGCCGCTGTCCATGCTACTGAGCGCCTCTTTCAAGTCGCTGGCAAACTTCTCAGACTCGACCATGAACTCGTGCTTGAGGTCGGCGTCGGCCTTGCCCCACTCGTCCTTGGCCTTGAGGATCGGCGTGAAAAGCGACGTGATCGTTGTCTCGAGGTCTCGGAGAATGTTTGGCGCGAGCTCGCCAAAGCAGATCGCGTTGTCGCTCGACTTAGTCACGTCCACGGCCTTGCCGTCCGCGGTCGTGCGGAGGAAGTAGCAGCACTTGGCGCGGATCGGGAGCGAGCTTCCGACCGTGATGCTCAGCTTGCTGCTGCTGCTGTTGTTGCTGCTGCGCGTGGCATCAGCGACAGCAGGTCCTGCTGCAGCGCTGCTACCAGTCGCTCCTGCTGCTGAACCAGCGCCTCCTGCACCAGTCGCTGCCACATCGGTCGGACTTGTCTGGAGGTGCACAAAGAGCTTACAGGTCTCTTTGCCACTCAGGAGCTCGTCAAAGTGCTTGCGCACGTGCGGCGTCGCAAGAAAGTCGGTGATGTCTGCGAGCGTCACGGCCGGCTCGAACGTCTCGAGGAGCCGCTGGCCGACCCACTGCATACGGACATTCCACATCGCGCTGTCTGCGTTGCTGCCGCGAAGTGCCTCGCACTCTGTTGCACGTCTTCAGCCACAGACACAGCGACGAACGCACGACACGAGCACTCGAAGCACACACACACACGTCCACACGACGTGCACCAGCACCACGCGCGTGCGTGCAGACGACAACGACAGCGTCGAGTTGGCGCGACGGCGGATGAAGAGCGCGAATGCCAACGTAGAGGCGCCGATCCAATAGTATGGGTGCATCCATGTGGCAGTCGTGTGGCAGCGCGACGGTTCAACTGTGTCGTTTCGAGTATGAGGTGCCTGTCACTCTTTCAAAAGAGTGACTTGCTGACACACACTCTCGAGTCCAAGGCAACTTGGTCATCTTCGTGCCTAGAGCTCAACGTCGCCTTGGACTCCAAGGTCTCTCCTTGCGTCTCCCTTGATCCTCCCTTGACGATCAACCGCTCTATCGAAATGCCTCTGTGTGTGTGTATTCGTCTGTCTGTTGTTGTGTGTGTGCATCACGCCACTCGGGTCGTCCTGCTCCAAGAAGACCATTGAACGCTCTCGTCTGTATCGGTGTGTGTCTAGATGCCGCCAATGCCTGGCGCAGCCGACGGACGGTGCGAGAGCCGACCGCGGATGAACCCGCCGAGTCCCTTCTGCTTCTCCTGCTCTTTCTGCATCTCGAGCGCACGCACGCGCGCGCTGTAGCGCCCTGCGACGTCTCGCACGACACCGTCTTCGTCGCGGAACTCCTCGAGCACACTGCGAAAGTCCGGCACGCGCTCCGACGCCAGTGCTTTCAAGAACGGAATGAGGTCCACGAGCGCGTGGTCGTCGCGGTCGCGGCCGTTCGTGAACGGCGCGATCGGAATCGCGTTCTCGGGCTGGAGCTGGTACGCGGCCGGGTCGTCGTCGACGAGCACGACTTGGCGCAAGTCGCGGTTCAGGTTTGCGAGGTCTTTCACGTGCGCACCTTTGTAGTACCGCGTCGCGTCGCGCGAGAGCACGTGCAGTGCGCATTGCTAAGGCGTTGAGTAGGAGAGAGCGCGTGAGTGTGCTGCTGGGACGACAGAGCAGCAGTGGTAAGAGGCAGTCGGTCGTACCTTTGGGTCGAGCTTCGCGACGAGCTCTTCAGCCATCGGGTTCTGCGAGAAGATGACAATCTCATAGTACTGCAGCAGCACCCGACAGTGTTGGTCACGTGCGTGTGTGTGTGAGGACGAGCGTGCGGCTGTAAGACTGGGACTGTACCTGGCAGAGCGTCTCGAGGAACTCGTCGACGCCTGGGCGCTTGGCGTGGCGCCAGCCGTGCTTGCGCTGCAGTACGTAGCGTCAAGCGATAGGAGAGAGACCAGACACGCGTGAGTCGCGTGCACGTGGCTCCTACAGACGTGTCCTCCTACGCAAGTGCGAGTGCGAGTAAGAGAGAGAAGGAAGCGCACGTACGCTCCACTCCGAGTGCACGAGCGTGTCTTCGAGGTCGAGCACGAGCACGGGCACTGGCGGCGTGTCGGCTGGCACTTGCGGAATCGGCCAGTCCTACCGATGATGGCACACGAGCGAGCGAGTGCGTGCGTGAGTCGGTCGCTCCGTGGTTGGGCTCTATCTACAGACAACACACACATACAATGACGCACCGGCAAGAGCTTCTCGCGCGACGGCTCCGTGAACGGACGGAAGAGCTCTTCGACCTTGGCGGCGCCGAATGCGTAGATGTCGCCGAGGAACGTCGCGCCGAGCACGTCCGTCACGCTCTTCTTCGTCGCTTCGTCGAGCACAAAGTTCCAGAACACGCCGCCCGAGACGCTACCAGCGAGCAGCGCGAACGAGATCTTGCTCGGGAGCGACGACGTGCGCACGCCTTTGACTGCAGCCGCGCCGCCAGCAGCGCCAGGTGCTCTGTCGAGCATGCGCGCTTGGCGACGCGCTTGGCGCGGCACGACGAGCAGCGGAATGTCGCGGCCAACCGCGCTAAAGACACCGCCGGAGGCAGAGGGAGCGTTGGCAGTCGCGTCGGTCGAGAAGCGCAGACGCGCCGTCGCGCCGCCCGTGCGCAGGAGCCGCAGCACGCGCGTCGTCAGCATCTTCGCAGTCGTCGTTCTCGTATTGAGCATCGCCACACACGAACCACCAGCGATATGCGCAATAAAAAGGATTTTGAATTTTATTTTCAAGTGTTTAGGATACCTTTTGTGTACTGCGTTACCTCTTTAGATACACAACAGGCGTTGTATCATGACCCAAGACACTCAACGACGTCCGTCATGATTGATCGCCCTGTGGTTGAACGTGCTCTCTGTGTGTACGAGTCGTAGAGATTCTGTAACCTCGAGCCTAGAGACAGGTAATCGCGGTCTACGATGGACTCGTCGCTGTCGTTGCTGGAGCACTAGGAGGCGGTGAGGTCGCTTCTGCAGTTGCTGCTGTCAAAGACGGCGACGTGAACGTCGAGCCGATGGATCCAGTCGACGCGTCGGAGCCTGCGCCGTGGAGCTTGCGGACGCTCGCCATCTCGTCTGCGAGCACGTGGAGCGCCACGGCCGAGAACTCTTTCTTCACAGGGTCGATCACGAGTTTCTAGGCACAAGACACCGCGTCAGTCGAGTGCTGTTGGCGTCGTACAGAGTCGACGTGTCAGTACCTTGATGCGCTCGTCAAAGCGCAGGATCGTCTGGAAGAGGTAGACGTTCTCTGAGCTGCTGTTGTCCTCCACGAGCTTGCTGTAGACGATCGCGAGGATGTCGCAGAGCGAGAGCATGACTTCGCGGTAGTCGAGCGAGATCGGCTAGAGCCACACGACAGCACCACGCACATGCGTGAGCTGCTACAGCTAGAGTTCAAAGACACTGGCGGTGATGCAACGTACGATCGGCGGCGTTGCGAGGCGGCGAAAGACCGGGCGCTGGTTCCACTTGTACAGCGTCGGCCGGAACGGCTCGTGCAGCGCATAGCGCGTCTCAGCGCCGTCGCCAGTGCGCGTCTCGACAGGTTCGTGGAGCGTGCTCGACGTCGCGACCATGAGTTTCTATCGCAGATGCACAGTCGCAGTCGTCGCAGTGTCAGTCGGAAGGCATGCGCGTCCTCACACACACACACACACGAGCCTCATCGAGCCGAATGAACCGACCATGCCCTGCACCGTCGCAGACGAGAAGTAGAACTCGAGCTCCTCGAGGAGCTGACAGCCGTCGATCGCAAGTCCTTGCGCGTGCTCGACTTCGCTCAAGAGCTGGCCGAGGCCGAGGCCGAGGTAGAAGAACTGGACGCTCCGGCGAATCGACTGCGACTCGCCGACGTGTGCGAGCACTTGCTGCTCGCGCAAGAGCGCGACGTTGAGCCAGTAGTTGCTCCCTTCGTGCATTGCTTTGAGGTAGCTCCAGTCCGCGCGGCGGCTCGTCACGAGGTCTTCGAGCAGCTGCATGCGCTGCTGCATCGACGCTTGACGGAGCTCGGCTTCAGCAGCAGCAGCGGCTTCAGCGGCCGCTGCGATCGCAGCAGCGTCTGCACTGTTGCTCTCTGGCGTCGCAGTCGCAGTCGAGCCAGGCGACGCAAAGAGCAGCGACCCGAGCGACGCAGCTGCTGAGCCAGGGAGCGACGCAATGCCGTGGCTAAGCGCCGAGACCGACAGCGAGCCACTGCTACTGCTTGTAGTGCTGGGCGGCGGAGACGTCGCTTGCGACGATGGCGATGGCTTTGTGGATACTGCTGCTACTGTTGCCGAAGGTGTCGAACCAGAAGATTGTAATGGCGTTGCTGTGAGCTTGTCGTTGCTCGCAGTGCGACTCGCGCCAGAGTTCGAGCCGGTGTGCACGAGTGGCGCGAGCATCATGCGACTGCCGAGTGCGAGGCGCGACTTGGCGGCTGCAGCGAGCGAGAACGCTGCAGACGAAGCGCGTGCTGCTGCAGATGACGACGACGATGATGGTGTTGCTGTAGCATTTGAAGATCCAGAGCGCGAACGCGGCATCGCTGCGTCGTCGTCCATGTCGGGATGCGAAGGCGGCGGCGGGAGCGACAGCACTTCGTCAGGACCGAGAAAGTCGGGCGGCGCTGCTGTCGAGTTGACAGCCGCTGCAGATGGCTGCGCTGAAGCAGGTGCCTCACGCACCTGTGCATCGGTTGGTGGCGATGCCATTTCGGAAGCGGGAGCTGCAGCGCTCGCATCCGTCGACTGCTCCATCGCCTGCTCGATCACATGCGCTTGCTCCATGTTCATAGTGCTCAATTGCTTCACTATGAGCGAGCTTCAAGATCTTTGACTTGCGCTCACTATGCTAATCGTTGATTTTATCACTATTACAACCACCATGAAAGTGTTTTATCCGACGTCGAGCATTTCATTCGGATAAAAGAGTCCATTATTAAGGTGTAATAGAGACTTTGACTAAAATTGAAGAGAACGACAGAGGGCCAAGAGGAACGACCAGATCGGAGATACTCAGCGGTGGCGTCAGAGTAGTGGTTGTAGTGTGTCCTTCTACCTTTGTTGTACCGCAGTGAAAAGCCAGCTACGAAAGAGCGAGGGTACGCGACAACGAAAAGAATGTGCAAATTGTTAGGCGCATGGAAGATGTTAAAGTATATCTACCCATCCGTCGACCGCTCGACTACTGTCGCTTGGCCACGCTCGTTTACATTGGTACTAACGTAAAGTGAATGTAATTGAAGAGTTTATCGAGTCTATTTTAGGTTGCCAGCCTTAGCTTAGTTGATGGAGCAAGGAGTCATATTGAATGACTGATCACAACTTGTGATCAACTTCCTGGAAGCCATCTTGATCATAAAGTGCGAATCACATCCTTTGCCGCTTACATAAAATTATCGACGGATCGGTATAGCTAGCACGCAGATGCGGCGACGGACATGTCAAGCAAGCTCGCACTCTCGCCCGCGCTGGTCCCTCCTTTTTATGTTTCATCAGCTAACCTATATTTGAGTAACTCGGCGTTGCTGATTAGGGACATGTGTAGTTTGAGATTTGTTTGTTACCATAACGCTGTATTCAGCCTCAGTTGTATGTTAATTGATGAGACAGAGGGCGTCACATGCGAAACGAGGTATAACCAGCACCCTTGTAACAAAATGTGTTGAACACTACTTTTGCAAAGCTTCTATTCAGATTGTACGAATGCCAGAAAGAGTCTGCGAGGCAAGGTAGTCGAGTGTGTGAGGATATGAGTTGTAATTTGGTGGTATAGAGTAGCGAAGTAGCAACAGTCATGTAGGTGTAATGAAAACCCAACAGATACAGTTGCTTTGGTATGCATTATACCCTCTCGAGAACCGGTCTTGAAGAGGTCGTAGAACCCGTGCTGCTCGTACCGCGGACCCGACGGTCCTATAAGCGCAGTCACATCTGCGCTTCGAGCGAACTTGCCATGTTCTCACACGAGCACAAACGAATCCTCCCACACGAGGTCGAAGAACGGGCTTGCCACCTGTACCTCGAACCTGGTACTGTGTACGAGCACCAGCTCGCAGTTCGACCTGAAGTCTGTCTCGCTCCCGTTTGCCGAGCCACTCTAGTGTGCGATTGTTGCGCACAGACTCACACGCACAGACAAGATGCAGGGTAGGCAGATGTAGCCAGTCGCACACACCTATGCAGATGCAGACAAGATGGCCGTCATTTGCGAGGACGCTGGTCCAATCCGAAGTGGGCCGCGTCCTCGATCACTCGGGGTTTGCTCCTTTTTTCCTTTACTGCGAGCTGAGTGCTCGCAGCCAATAGATCTTATCATGACCATATTTTGTTCACAAATGATTCCACAGTATACAAATCCAAGTATCTCCTTAATTCACCAAAGCGAGCGTGCCACTGTGAGTGTTGGTTGATCCGAGGCAAGCTCGACAGCAACGACTTGCTCACGTTTTGCAAGCTCCTCGCTCTGCACACAGGCCTCTTGAAGGTGTCGCTTAAGTGCCGCTCACATCTCCAAGACACACACTAGCTGCTTAAGAGCCGCTCATATCTCCACAAGACACACTAGTCGCTTACAGAGCGGCGTCGTGAGCGTTACTGTATCGCTTTTTGGCGAAGTGCACGCTTAATCTCGAGAAAATCTCTGTATTGTTGTATACACACACCACCAAAAGGGTTTTGCGCTCTGGACAGATAGCCGTGCGATCAAGACCTAATACAGCAAGATGTCAGTGTTACAAAGAATTTTTGCAAAGAAGCGTGTACACGTTCTGTAAACATCTCCGTCATTTTGACAGATACATTACTTTTGCGACAGAATAAACTTTGTACAGTGAAACCAACTACACATCACGCGAGCTTGGTGCTCATTTCAAGACGTGTTGACGCCAACATGGCCCCACATCGAGTCAGCACTCGCTTGATCTCATGGGCGGCTGCACGGCTTTTTCGCTTTCAATGTCATTAAATCGAACAGAGAACATGATGGCGACCTCGAGCGCCAATTTAAGAAGACTCATCGAGTCTTGCAACCGAGAAGTCACAGTGATCACTTGTTGACGTCATGATTGTCTATCAAACTTAGAGATTGTTTCAAATACACAATCGTTGAAGCCTAGAAACCGAATACACTATCTGAATTATGAACCTCTGTATGCGTGTGTGCATCTGTGTGCATGAACGCGACCGTGTGCTATATGCGTGAGGTCATGACTACATTCGGTGACTGCGCTCACGTACTAATACGTGGTCATGTCTGCATTCGATGACTGCACTCATGAACTAGTATGTGTCTCTTAGTTGCGGTGTTTCAGATAAACACTAACCCCAAAAATGAAATGTGTGAGCATAATAATCAAGTGCCCCCTACAAGCGTACTGACAACGCCGATGCATAGCGCGGAGCAACTGGCTGGCAAGTGCGCAGGAGCGGCTCTTTTGCGAGTTCGTACAGCACGATACTCGTTGGCGAGCCCAATACCAAGTCAAGCCCTAGCCGACTTTTGGTACTTTATATTTACCCGAAATAGAATCAAATATACAGCCCAAAGTGTGGATGTCTAACTAGCAGGCAGGGCATCTGTCCCTTCTGCAAATTGGTTCTGATTCAGACAAGAGGGTATATTTACCTTGACCATACAACGTGTTATATATTTTAACTGGTTAAACGTGTTAGTTGAAATAGAGAGAGAATATATATTAATATTCTCTCTCGAATTCTGTATAGCCTTTTAAAATCCTTTATTTCGTTTTCAGCGGGTTTTCCGTAAACATCATACCAATTGCTGTTTGTAATGTGATTTTTGTACAACATAGCGGCCTCAGATTTGAATGCTGTTTTGTGCGTATTGTAGCTTAGAACGAGGGGAATCATATATACAAACAGTGTCTGTAAATTCGCAAAACTCGCAAATTTACGAGCAAATATTTATCTGTTCTACAGGTAATATTTATGAACTTGTATTTATCACTATCGAATTTTAACAGAGTCCCTCTCTGGGCTTTACTCTATTGTATATCTCATTGGCGGCGCCATCTCATTGGCGACGCTCCTTTATTCGGAGTGATTTTAGAGCATGTGCCACTTTCTCGATTTTACAAATATACACATCCTACATCACATGACACAGAACAGAGAATATGCAAGTTTTACATCATCACACAAATGGTCATGACGAGAAACGACTGAATTGATACACGTGATGGCGGCCATACATCGCCGTCATTCATCTCTGATTGTATTGTCAAAGGCATTCACTTGCTTGTCCATTCATATGTTTAACTCACATGATGTCACCCTCTTAAACGTCATCGATCATGCAGACTACTCGTAGGCTCTGACGTAGACATGACGTGTGCATATCAAATTGTATTATATCCACGTCAGCTTATAAACAGAATATTGGCACTATCATAAATCATCACTTTTTTCTTGCCACGCTCTATTATGATCGCACAATGCGAGAACATCTCAAAGGCGACGCTCCTTTATTTGAAGCACTGTTGTGTAATGTGACCGCCGCCAATGAGATATACAACAGAGTACTAATTAGTTGGTGTATAATACTGCGCACTCTCGGATGTTCCAAGGACAGTGCTACACACTGCGATCGAGTTGGCATTCAAACATGCTTGACATCTCGACAGCTCAATGATAATGATGTAGTAGCAGAACGATATCTCAAGTGGGTCAATGCGTCGCAGTCCAAAGGACACGGGTAGTTAGCTTGCTAGACAGCAGAGACAACGATGTGGTGTCCTGACGAAGTCGCAACATCGACTCATCGTTGAAGTCGGCGTGATTCGTCCAGAGTGTTGTGAGAGGAGACACATGGGTACATCTTTGGTGTTCATGTTGAAGCGCATGACTTAGAGCATCACTTGCGTCTCTTGCAGCGTCGGTATTGCCCCTCAACTCGCTGTGTTAAGAAATCGAGATGCACACCCGCTGCATGCTGTTGGTTGTGAGAGAAGTGCTTGCTCGGTGCGTCTGAGAACGCGAGCATCCTCTTCGATCCTCATCTTGAAGCTACCAGGTGTATTCTCTTGGATACGACACGCAGGTGCCTTCTTGCTCGAGCATACTACTAGCGCATCGTCAGCGCGGTGCGAGGTCTCAAGCGCTCACACGCGCACTTTGCAATTCGCTCGACGCTGCTCGCATCGCTTCCTTCGACTCGGTCAGCTCCACCAGTGCGCTTACTTCGCACGCTCAGCTTCGCATTGAATCGCACAGACCATGGTCCTCCGCTCTTGGTGCCGCATGCTCGTCCTCAGCGCGCTTGTGTGCTTTGCGTTGCTCATGCAAGGCGCGCTTGCAGCGTACAACATTGGTGTCGGCAAAGCCGACATCACGGGGCCAGCCGCAGAGGTCGTCATGATGGGCTTTGCCGACACGAACGAGAAGACTGCTGGCATCCTCAATCGGCTCTACGCTCGCGCGTTCATTGTCCACGACGCGGCGACGAACCAGCGCGTCGTGTTTGTGAACTGCGACCTCCAAGCCGTGTTCCAGCTCGTGCACCAAGAAGTGGTCAAGCAGCTCGTGAGCAAGTACGGCCGGAGCGTGTACTCGGAGCAGAACGTCGTGCTCCATGCGACGCACACGCACGCAGGGCCTGGCGGCACGTCGGGCTACTTTCTCTACGACGTCTCGATCCTCGGGTACATCAGCGAGAACTTTGACGTGGTCGTCAGCGGCATCCTCAAAGCGATCGACGCGGCGCACCGCTCGCTCGCGCCTGGCACAGTGCGCTTCAACAAGGGCACGATCGCGAACGGCGGCAAGAACCGGTCGCCGAACGCCTACAACGCTAACCCGGCTGCTGAGCGCGCGCAGTACGCAGGCGACCGCGACATCGACATGCGTGCGCTGCAGTTCATTGACACCGCGACGAACAAGCTCCGCGGCGTACTCGCGTTCTACCCGGTGCACCCGACGAGCCTCACGCAGTACAACCTCCTCATCAGCGGCGACAACAAGGGCTACGCCGAGTTCCTGCTCGAAGACAAGCTCCCAGGCGTTGTCGTCGGCATTGGTATCTCGAACGCCGGCGATGTGAGTCCGAACCTCGTCGACAACGGCAACGGCACGTTCACGGGCGAAGGCACGAACCCGATCGAGAACGCAGAGATCATGGGCTCGCGGCAGTTCACGAAGCTCGTTGAGCTCCTCGCAGCGCCGAGCGAGCAACTCGACGGGTCCGTCGTAGCCAAGCTCGCGTACGTCGACTTCTCAAATGTCACGCTCACAGACCGCGCACCGACGCCAGCCGACCCGTACAACGCGCGCACGTGTCCAGCAGTCGTGGGTCAGAACTTTGCCGCTGGCACAGAGGACGGTCGCGGCGTGCAGGGCATCACTGAGGGCGATCTCAAGGCGAACCCGCTGTTTGCGTTCACTGGCTCGGTCATCAAGGACACGCCGCAGTGGCTCCGCGCATGTCAGCACGCTGCCAAGTCGCCGCTGCTTGCGACTGGACTCGTCACGCCCGTGCCGTGGACGCCCGAGGTACTGCCAGTGCAAGTGCTCAAGCTCGGGCAGTTTGCGCTCGCAGTCACGAACTTTGAGACGACGACGATGGCAGGACGCCGCATTCGCGCCACGGTCCAGCGCGCGCTCGCATCGACAGGCGTGACAGAGGTCGAGCTCGCGTCGATTAGCAACGCGTACGCGCAGTACATGACGACGCGCGAGGAGTACTTGCAGCAAGAGTACGAAGGCGCGTCAACGCTCTTTGGACCGAACCAGCTCGCTGCAGTGCAGCAAGAGCTCGCGCGCGTCGCGCGATCGATCGCCGACCCGACTGTCGCGCTCGACATCGGGCCGACACCGCGGCAGTTTGACCGGTCCAAGCTCGCAAACTTCCAGACCGGCGTCGTGTTCGACACTGTGCCAATCGGCAAGGTCTTTGGCGGCGTGCGCACGAACCCTCTCGCGTCGTACACGGTCGGCGCAACAGCGTCTGCGCTCTTCTACGGCGCACACCCGAAGAACAACCTCCAGCTCATTGCGTCGTTTTGCGACGTCGAGCGCGAAGTCGCGCCTGGTGTGTTCGAGACGTACTTGACCGATGCGCACTGGGACGTGCGCTACCGCTGGGCTCGCGACAGCGTCGCGGACAGCAAGAGCACGTGCGAGTGGTACCTCCGCGCTGGCAGTCGCGCGACAGTGTCTGGGACGTTCCGCTTCCGTCATCGCGGCTACTCAAAGCCGCTCATTGGGAGTCTGAGCGCGTACTCTGGCGTCTCTTCGACGTTCAAGGTTGTCGTCGCGGCGTGAGAGCAAGCACGGGGTGGCGAGCAAGAGAGAGAGAGAGTGTGTATGTATGAAAGAGTGCAAATGCTTGTCGCTAGGACCCGCTGCTTGCTTGTCTGTCAGCCTCACGAGCCTGTTGTTGAACACGCACTTGCGCTGCCGTTGCTGCTTGAGCTCGTGGCGTGGCTCTCGCGTCGCTCACTTCGTGGCGAGACGACTTCGGACTGACCGCACACGGGACAGTTCAGCGCCTGGTTGAGCCACTGTAGGATGCACTCTTCGTGGAACTCGTGGCCACAGCGGAGCGTCGTCGCGTAGTAGCTGCGTACACTGCTGGCTCTGCGATTACTGCTGCTGCTTGTAGTCGATGCGCTCGGAGCTAGTGGTGGTAGTGGATGGATCGGGTCGCTGAACGACGTCGCGTCTTCGTCTAAGCGGTTGCGACAGAGCGGACACGCGGGCACAGCCACGACTGCGCTGTTGCTGCTTGATGGCGGCGATGCGGTGTCGCTACTGACAGAGTTGTTGGTGCTGGCGGTCAGACTCGAGCAGCCCGAGCCGCCCGCTGGAGACGACTCTGCCGATTCGCTATCGTCAGCAGTAGCAGCAGCAGAGGCAGCGAGCTGTTCGCTCACCTTCATTTTGCTCAGCAGCGGGTGACTCAGCCCGAGCTCACCGTACACAAACGCAATGAAGGCCTTGAGCACGCTGCTCCGGAGCACGTTGCAGCTCTGGTTCTCGCGTGTGAGCAAGAAGCCGTGCATGGTCGTGAAGCAATGGATGAGCGCCTCGCGGCGCTTTGCGATCATCTTGGGACAGAAGAGCTTGAACGGACACGACGAGCCTTTCGGAAAGTAGCTCTTGAGGAAGCTGTAGAGCCACGGACAGTCGCCTGGACACACGTGGCCTTGCTTGAGGATCTGCAGCAGCTGGCGCTGGAAGCTCTGGTACTCGTTCAAGTCCCGGCGGTAGCTCCACGCGACGTCGCACGCAGCGTGGTGCACGCGCAAGACGTAGAAGACTGCTTGTGTCTTGGACGGATGGCTCAAGCTCTTCTCTTCATCGACTGCGACGTCGATCGAGATCTTCTCGAGACATCGGAAGCTCGGACTGAGCTGTGCGCACGCAGAGAGCGAGCTACTGCTGCTTCCGCTGTTGCTGCTGTTTGTACCTGTCGAGCACGCGCTGCTGCTGCTGCGATTGCGCGGACTCGCAAGACAGCTGGGCGTCTGTGATGCGCTGGGAACTGACCGGCGGTGCCGCACGCGCAGTCGGCGCGTCGAGACCATCGCACGAGTGCGCCACGAGAGCGTCGATGTGAGAGTGCAGAGCACTCACATTCTTGCACAAGAGCAGACGTGAATCGTCGCGCATGTGTGACTTGAAAGAGCTTGAAAATCGTATGAAACCGTTCAATAAAGAAGTCGCTCTAGTGAAATAATCAAGTGAGAATAACATTCGCTAATGTCTGAAAGGTTCAAATACATTAAGGACTGTATACAGAAATATATATTTTATGCACTCAATTAGGTACGATTTCGTAGGGCCCGATATCTCAAAAGGACCGCTCCTTTATTCGGAGTACTATTGAGGCATATCAGATTCAAGTGTGTTCGTCGGTTTACAGTAAATCAGTTAATATCTCAAAGGGCTCGACCTTTTATTCAAAGCACTTACACGACACTTGACTGAGCCCTTTGAGATTTACAATAGAGTATACGATTTTGTCATTCTAAAGATACCTCATTAATATATGTGAGTTGATCCCCTGACTAAAGCGATTCGTCCCTACAGATAACAAAATCTGATACAAATGAGTGGTGATCGCTTTTCAAAAATTTGAATGGACAGCACTAGACAAGAATGATCAAAGCGTGTCACACATAGCACACAACGCAATGCGAAATCGACGATCATACACAGTGGAGAAGCGCATTGAAGTGCTCGACGCGCTGCGCTTCAGCAGCCAGCGCAATGTCGTGACTCAGTTCAACGTACCGCGGCGCAATTTGCGCGCGTGGAAGGCGCGCGAGAAGGAGCTTCGTGACAACTGCGGCTCGAACAAGACACGCTCGCTAACGGAGGGCGGACGAGAGATCATACCGTTTGCACACCGCATCATCTCCTTTATGAAAGACCTCGGACGTCAAGAGAAGGTCAGTCCTGCGATGCTACCTCATACTCTCGTGCTCCTAAGCTAATACGAACGTGTGTGCGTGTGCAAATGCTTGCTACTAGGATAACGATCACATACACTTGTCGCATCTTCTTGCCTTGGCTCTCCAACTACCTCAACAGCCCCACAAAGAAGAGTGCAGACACGGCGGTGCAATCACTGCTTCGCTTGCTACAGCGCTTTGCAAAGCGACATAGCTTCTCACCGAGACTACCAACTCGCGAGAAAGTACGTATGCGACTGACTGATCCATCGAATCGAATATGGATATATTTGACATAATTATTTGCTGTTTGTATGCAGATGTCACAAATTGAGCTCGAGCGAACGCGAGACGCGTACAGCCACGACTTTTGGAGCACGCACGCAGCATGCAACGCCAGCGACATCATCAATGTCGATGAGACTGGTATATACTTCGACCCCCCGCCGAACAAGTATTGGTCGCAGCTGGTGGGAGCGCGCGAGCGACAGACATGGAGCGTCACTCTCCTCGCATGTCTGCTGTTCTTGGCGTGCGCGCGGATGGTAAGTGCACCGGGTTCTTTCCTACTGAGGCATGCAGTTACACGATTAACTTCGCGATTGTATGCGATGAATGCACAGGCCGCAAGCTCCCTATCCTCTTTATTCTGCGCGGCGCCAAGTACGCCTTGATCCGCAAGCATGAGTTCGACGACTATCCTGCTGGTAAGTGCGATGCTCGCGTGCTTCTTGCGCTTGCTTGTACGCTAACTAGTGGTGTGTGTTTGCGCTATGTTTGCTTCTGTTGTGGCGGTGCCACACTCGAAACAGCTGGTCGCAGTTCCAGGTGTCTAGAGGTCCATGCATGCATTGTAGTTCCCGAGCCGTGCTGGCTCGGAAGGCATGCTACCACAGGGCGGCATCGTTGCACTCGTAGGAGAGGCCCAGTCGCTAACTTGCCAGCAGCTCGGCACGTGGTCGGCTGGCAAGCCCAACAACGCACGAGCAACAACAGCTTCTCAGGTCACTACAATACGACTCAGCTCAATGCGCGGACGGATGCTCGCGTGTGGCGCGAGTACTTGCGCCTCGTCCTACAGCCAGAGATCGAGGGACCGAGTGTGGTCATACTCGACAATTTGGGCTGTCAAGTGTCCAAAGAGTCGAGCGACATTGTTCCCGGCGAGCTGTTCTCGTAAATCGCTGTGCTTCCTCCTAACTCAACGGTGGTCTGTCAGCCTTTAGATATAGGAGTAATGGGACCATTGAAGAAACACCTCGAGTTCGAGTGGTTAGAAGAGGACGAGTCCCGCGAAGTGGCCACAACCAAGGAGAAGCGACTGCGCACGGTAAAGCGGACGATTAGAGCCTGGGATAGAATCAGAGAAGACGTCGTGAGGAGCAGCTTCTCCAAAGCGCTGGCTTGCGCATTTGTTTAAGTTTAGCACGTTTTCTTAAAATTTACGATTTGTGGGCATTGCGCGATGCCGCCCGTCACACAATCACAGCCAAAGCCTTCACTATGGAAATTGCTGTTTTGTGCCTGAGCATTGCGTGCTGTCGTTATCTGTTATGTAGATTTGAGCAGTTTCTGACGAACGTGTGAGCGCCCAAAATACAACAGCAAAGTTGGTCGAGATAGCGTTCACCACTGTGAATCGACCCCAGTCACACTCAACTGCTCGGTTTTGCACTGCATAGGCTCAGGAAGCGTGAAAGCTACCAATATTTTGCCTCCAAATCTATATACATATTTTGGAAGTGTCTGTCACGAACTCGCATAGCATCCCGAGTTAATGACTTAGTGACGATTATATCTGTAATTTGTAGGAAAGAGTGTCAAAATGTGTGATTAGAAAACGATAATATAAAAGAGCAATGAGCATTGTGCAAATATCCGGCGAAAATTTCGCCGGATCACTGAGCGCGGCCTGGAGGCGCCCACAACAGTACGGAGATCACCACCGGAGCGAAGCGAAGCGAAGGTAGGTGTCTCCGCCTGATGTGGAGCTGCCGAAGGTTTGCGCACAGGAGCACTAACTGACTCGCTTGGCTGGCCCGCCGAAGGCGGGCACTACGTCCTTGTGTACATAAAAGTGGATTATTGTGAACATTATTGTTTTGAAAAATGTTTACCAGAGAACATCACGGTACTGCTCCGTCTTTCTTGGGATTTGTATGGTATACTGTGAGCAATAGTGACAGATCCAACAATAACAATAGCAATAGCAGTACCAAACTCAAACAAAAGTATCACGCACCGACAACATGCGGCGCCATGCGACGACAGCAGTGACGCCGACGCCGCGACGACGCCCGGTGTGGAACGCGTACCTCACAGACGACGCGCAGTACCGCTTGAGCGAGCAGCAGCAGCTCCAGCGACAGCTCCAGCAGCTCTCGACCGCGCACTTTTCGTCGCGCAGTCCGTCGCACACACTGCGCGCAGGAAACATGACACCGACACCTCGTCGCCATCTGAGCGCCATTCACAGTAGCAACCACAACAGCAAGAGCGAGTACGCAATGCATGACGACTCGCTCGCGAGTATCCACGCCACGACTAGCACTAGCGCAACACCTCGAAATGCGCGACCACGCTCTGCAGACTCGGCAGGACGGCGTCGCAAAGCTGGTGCGACCGTGTCGTTCCAGCTCGACCACGACGACCGAGACGACGACGGCGACGATGACGCGCACAAAGGTACAAGCAATGCGATGCGCTTGTGGCTGCAGCTACTACGCGTGCGTGTGCTCGTTGCTTACTCTATGTGTGCGTCTTCATATGCGAATGCAGCGAACCTCCAGAGCGAGCTCGCTGCGCTGGAGCAGATGCTCGAGGCACTCGAAGCCGAGACTGCGACGCTGCATCACGACGAAGCGCTGCAGATGTCAGTATCGCCAGTCGCAACACATCGGTACACTCCACAGCGAGCGCTGCACGCACTGAGGCGTCAGTCGCCAGTTCGAACGCACGCGCGCTACTCGTTTGGCAATGAGAACGACGTCACTCCGTCACCTCGCACTGTAAAGCGCATTGACGCACCACAGGCTGACAGTGCGAGTGATGACGAAGGCGACAGTGACGATTCCGATGCGAGCGCTCATCGCCAGCTGCGCTCATCGCGTCACACGCAGTCGCCCCATGCACGTGTCCGGCGTCCAGTGGCCGAGCGTATCGACCAGGACGACGAGAGCGCAAAGCTGAGCGAAGCGTGCTACAAGTCGCTGCGCATCAGCGCGCAGCTCGCCAAGAAGATGGACCAGGTGCGCTCTCACTTGTGTCGGATGGTTGACGTGCTCTGTCCTGTGACTGACGTCTTGTGGTCGGCAGTTGACGCGAGAGCTCGCGCACGAGCGACAGCTGCGACTCGATCACGAGCTCAAGCTCGACGTCTTAGAACAGGTACCACATCGTATGGACGGACATGGACATGGACACTCTCTCTCTAACGCGTCTCTGTGTGGATTGACGCCCGACAGGAGGTGCGCTCGACGCGCGCGCGATGCAACTACCTCGACGCCAAGTACGAGAGCGTCCTCGCGCAGATGGACGACATGGTACGAGCGCCTGCGCACTGGGTATGATCTATAGGTACGAGCGTCCTGACACAGAGTCTTGCGTCTGCTCTAGCGCAACGCGCTGCTTGAGACGCACGAGCAGAAGCAGTCGATAGCGACGACGCGGCGAAAGACAAAGAAGCTCGCGACGCCGAGTCGATCGCCAATCGCACGTGGCGAGCAGCGAGCGCCGGAGACGGACGCAGGACAGGAGAACCAGCGCCACGCAAGCAACAGTGCGCAGTACTAACACGAGCCGACGTCGATCAGATCCTGACAGATTGGACCTCGGCTCTCTCTCTCTCTTGTGCGCTGGACTCGTCTGTGGCTCGCAAGTCTAGACCAAGAGGTCGCGGAAGAGCGCGTCGTCGTCCTCTGTCTGCTCGTGGTCGCTGCCTGCGCGGTCTTCAAAGAAGCCGAGACGCTGCTGGCTCGGATCGCCGTCGCCACTGCCACTGCTGCTGCTAGTGCGCATGGCTCGACGCTCGCGGGCGTTGATCGCAGCGCAGAGGCCGTGGACGCTGCTCTGTCGCTCGTCTGCGTCGTGCTCCGAGTCGCCGTCGCTCGCACTCGAGTCGCGACTGCGTGCGTCACTGTCGTCCTGTGAGCTGCGCGTGCGTCGCTGGCGCTTCGAGCGCTGTCCGCTGTCTCGCTCGCTCTCGCGCGTCGCTCGGTCGCCAGTGGCTCGTTGCGCTCGCTTGTCCGATGTCTTCTGGCCGCTCCTCGTGTCCTTTGGACTGCTCGCGACGGCACGAGGCGCTGCTGCCTCCTTCTCCTTCTCTCTCTGCCGCCGCGCGTCGCGGAGCTTGCGGTAGAAGAGCTTGCCAGCGCACGCCTCGCACGCGCGCACTTTGACGAGACAGCGCTTCGTCTCGCGCTGCTCGCGGTACGCAAAGAGCAGCTCGTAGCTCCGCAGCCCCACGCGCGCGTCGCAGCGCTTGTTCCCGCACACGAACTGCCCTTTGCCCGTCACGACCTCGCGCTCCGTGCGCCAGCGCAAGCCGACTCGGCCGTCGCGGTACTGTGAGAGGTCGGCGAGTGCGTACTCGCGAAAGAGCCGTCGGTAGTACCGCACGCTCATGCGCACTTGCCAGTCGGTTGCGCCGCGCTCAGCGTCGGCGTCGTCGTCGCGCAGGAACTGGTGGTGCGTGCGGATCACGTCCAAGTCCATCTGTGAGAAGGACGAGCGACTGTCAGGACGTGTCGCGCTCGTGTAGACGCGCATGAGCGCTTCGTGGCTGCTCATGTCGTGCAAGCGCATCCAGTGTGAGACGCTCGTAATGTGCGAATGAGTAGCAAAGCAAGTGCAGTCACGAGCACACACGCATATGTGCACATATGCAAGAGCACACGGTCGCGTACACAGACGCAGATCATGCACAAGCACGCACCGCTTGATCGCTTCCATCGCGTCGTCGCTCGTGTATCAACAAATGCGATAGAGACAAATGCGAGGGAGTTTGGTACGTTTGATTCTCAAGTCGATTCTTCTTTGGTGTCAATCAGTCTTGCGGTGTCAATCGTTCATAAAAATCATTCGTTGATACTCTCAACAATTGCCATTTGAAACGCAACATTTGTGTCAATAAAGGGCTTTTGAAAATTGCTATCGAATGTAACCTATTCATAGTCTCAATGGGTGTCTATTTGAAACACTCTATAGAACTCTCACGAGCACTCACATACAATTCTCAAGTTTAAACCCGAGCACCTTGTGTTCTTCACTCTCACAGTGCTACATGGCGACTACCAGGTCTACACTACCAGGATGCCAAATTTTGCTTTCCAGATTTCTATAAACCTCTTTAAATTTGAAATCTATACCCATAGGTAGTTATTGAAGTTGGTAACAGTACTTTTCAATACAAAAAAGAAGTGCGGAAATACAGTAGCTAACTTCAATAACTACGCAACCAACGATACAATTCCTAGTAGACAAACGTCCCGGAGAGACAACAAGCGAACAGTAAGAAGACGAGCTGGCGCCGAAGCGCTTGGAGCAGTGAACTCTGACATGCACCAATACGCTGGCGCCAACAGCGTCAGCAACGTGACGAAGAGCTTGGTTGTGCACCCGAGACTCGCTTCATCTTCTCGAGTTGGAGCTCCAGATCGTCATCATGTCTTGTTGTTCGCCCAGAGGGCAATGATATCGAGAGAACCGAATCGACAACCAAGTGATCAAGCGAGCTCAATGTGGGTCCATGTTGTCGTCGTCACGTCTTGAGTGAGTGAAGGGGTGAGGTGTATTTAGGTACGCGAGCGACCTACAATAGCCGAATAGGTACGAGCACGTATTAGCCAGTGCCAGGCTGTGCACGCAGCAGCGCTGCGCGGCTGATTCGGAGGAGGGTTCGCCTGGTGCGGAGTTCACGGCGCTCGAATGCCCGTTCTTTGAGTGAGCGCGATGGTCCACGCAGAAGATCGTCAGAGGAGAGGGAGTTCTCTACCCAGTGCGAGACGTCACTCGCCATCGCCGGCTGTAGCAGACCCAGAAGCCGTCGCTCGGACGGCGCTTGTGTCTGCTGTGATCGTCACGTCTTGAGATGTATTTGGAGCGAGATCTGTGTGTAGTCGAGCTAACCTGATAACAAGATACATGTGCCGCTGCATGCTACAGATCGTGTTCCCGCAGATTGCGTGCAAGCATTGACGAGGCGCTCGTTGCAACCTCCATTGGTCGAGCTCTTCGCACTCGCGCTGTTGTGATTGGGAATCGCTTCGCACCGACTCGGTCTTGAGTCACGTCGCGTGTCCAGCCTAGTGGCATTCACATCGCTATGCTCGCTTGCGTGAGTGCGCAGACTCGCGACGAGAGCTCGCGCATTGCCTTACATTGTCCATGAGAGCTAGTGCTCAAATCGCAAACACATATCCCACCTGGAACTTCGGCGCCAACACGTCTTCAGCGAGTGCACAGCAGATCTTCGTCGCTCACATGCACACGAACGCCCGCAAGAGCAGCGTGCTTCCACAAGTCGACAAGAACTCAAGTCGGTGCCAGCTCGACAAATTCAACCTGCCTGCTTCGAGCTCATTCTCGTTTGTTCTTCCTGTCAAGCACTCGACTCCACCAAGCCTCTTCGTCAACTCACTACCAGCTAGTCAACCATGCGTGTGTTATCTGCTACACTTGCCTTGCTCGGCTCGCTCCTCGTCGGACAGTCTGCCGCTGGCTACTACTCGAGCGGCGGTGGCTACTCGAGCGACACGACCACCAAGGTCAAGGAAGAGACCAAGACTATCGACCAGCTGTACCAAGACGCGATCAACGAAGGCGGCAAGCTCGTGATCTACCACGGCGGCGACACGCCGACGCAGCAGGACGCGCTCAAGGCGGCGTTCACGGCCGCGTTCCCCAAGATCAACCTCACGCTCATCGTGGACTACAGCAAGTACCACAACGTTCGCATCGACAACCAGCTCGAGACGAACTCGCTCGTGCCGGACGTCGTGGCGCTGCAGACGCTCCAGGACTTCCCTCGCTGGGCCAAGGAAGGCAAGCTGCTGAACTACAAGCCGGCCAACTTCTCCAGCATCTACGACGGCTTCAAGGACCCGAACGGCGCCTGGTTCGGCTACCGCATCTTTTCGTTCTCGTTCTCGACGAACGCGACAGCACTTGGCGGACTGCCTGCGCCAGCGACGCCTCTTGAGATCGTTGATCCCAAGTACAAGGGCTTGATCGCATCGTCGTACCCGCATGACGATGATGCTGCGCTCTTCATCTACGTCAACTACGTCCAGAAGTACGGCTGGGAGTGGGTGTTGAAGCTCGCTCAGCAAGGTGTGTCATTCAACCGCGGCTCTCACGTTGCAAACCAGCTCGTGAGCTCCGGCAAGAAAGCGATCGGCATGGCGACATCGTCGTCTGCGAAGCCAGCAGTCGAAGGCAAGTACCCATTCCTCTCCTGGGCTCAGCGCATTGCGATCCTGAAGAAGGCCAAGAACGTCGCGGCCTCCAAGCTCCTGCTCAGCTGGCTCGCAACCGAGCAGACGCAGCGCGCCATCGGGTACACGGGCTGGACCGTGCGCAAGGACCTCGCGCCGACGAACGACTTTGAGCAGGTGTGGAAGGTCCCGAACGCGTACGTCGACGACTTTGCCAAGTTCATGGAGGACCGCGAGCGCGTCGAGATGTGGAAGCAGACGTTTGCGTTGTACTTTGGCGAGGTGCGCGGCGAGCCGTCGCCAGGTCAGCTTGGTCTCCACCCAGGACAGTGAGGTACTGTTCGAGGATAACACTAGGCACGTTGGAGACGACTTGCCACACTTGATGTGTAAGCGAAGCCAATGTTTGCTGCAGCTCGCACCCGCATGGGGTTGGCTCTGATCATGCCCATTGATGCCGACGGCAGTAGCACAGTGTCAAACGAACGCAACTCGTACTGACAAATCCGAGGAATGGGTCGCACCTCATGTGAAGGACCAAAGATCAACAGACCAGCGAGCAGTGCGTGCCATCGCGACAGCGTCGCCTGAGCAAAGCGCGCTTCTAATGCATCCGCGGACCGGTGCTTGCGCTGCTGTCGGTGCATCACGACGCGCGCAACGACCATGAGCGCGAGGAAGACGCTCGCGAGCGTCGCGCAGACAGCGATCAACGCGATGTTGGCAGACGAGAGACCGCACTGCTGCTGCAGCGCAAAGCTCTCTTCGATCACGCGCTTGCAGTACGCGAGCGACGCGGCCGACGCGCCGGCAGTCGGCTCACACGCCACGACGTTGCGCGCCGCGGCGCAGCACGAGTCGGACGCAGTCATGTCTGGCGCTGTGCAGAGCAGGCGGCACGCGCCGACGTTCGCAGCGCTGATGGACTTGCCGGCGCTCGAGAGCTGCGCGAGCAGCGCAGTGAGTGCGCTCTGCGTGAGCCATCCTGACGCTGTCGTTGTGCGCGCGCTATTGGCGGCCGCAAGGTCGAACATGCCCGAGTTCATGAGGCAGAGGCCGTAGTCGGCGTCGTTCGCGACGATGCTCGCGAAGCACTGCGAGAGCAGCGCCGAGGCATCGGAGCTCGACGACGACGACGACGACGATGTGGTTGTTGCCATTTGGGTGCAGTCGCGCGAGATGGCGAATGGCGAATGGCGATTGCGTGCGTTGCAACGTGCAAGTCAGACTGGAAAGAGCGCTGTCGCGTTCGCTCTAGTGAGCCGAAGTGTACTTGGTGTTTGTATGCGCATGGCGCGCGTTTGACACAAACCCGAGGTGGGCTCTGATACTATGAAACGCACGTGAGACTGATGCTAGTTGGCGAATGTATGCTTGTGGACTTCGCAGCATTCCCTTGGTTTTAGCACTACCACCTAAGACTTCTTTGCTTGACCGATCTCTTGACCGATCATCTCAATTGATTGAGATCGGTCGGAACAACACCGACGACGACGACACCAACAAAGGCAACAACAGCGAGTCCAACATGTTCACGCAATGCAGCTCTTGCAGGCAGACACACAGACATGTTTGTGCACATGGAGCAGCAGCAGCTCCGGCACGAGCGCTACCACTGCACGTTGCGAATTCATCCAACCAGCGACTCACAGTCGCAGCAACAACTTGTTTGCACTTGTGGATGCAAGTGCACCATTACACGCTCAACCACACAGTTCGAGAGTGAGTCTGTCGGAGCAAAGAGGCAAACCGGATGTGTCGTCGTCCCGCTCCTTTGTTGTAGCAGGATCGCTGTTGCCGCTGCTCCTACGGTCACGCAGGTGACGCGACAACGACCAGCGTGTGATTTTACGCTCCGACACTGACGAGCCAAGGCGACACTGCCACACAGCAAAGAGACACAGCAACAGCGATCCAAGCAAGCAAGCATTGTGATGCAGCAATACAAAGGACAACACCGAATCAACCGAGTACTGAGTGGCAAAAGCTCTTGGTCATATGCACGGCTATACGCTCTTCGACCGACAAGCGATCCGATCCACCTTGGCTCGATCCGGCGACTGACTGTACGGCCGTGCATCATCTTGACTGTCCGAGAGCAGGTCGTCAGTCCATCTGCGCACGCGGTCGGCGCTCGCACACGCGCACTCGCGCTTACTGCGCTGGGTGGAGACCAAGCTGACCTGGCGACGGCTCGCCGCGCACCTCGCCAAAGTACAACGCAAACGTCTGCTTCCACATCTCGACGCGCTCGCGGTCCTCCATGAACTTGGCAAAGTCGTCGACGTACGCGTTCGGGACCTCCCACACTTGCTTGAAGCCGTTCGTCGGCGCGAGGTCCTTGCGCACGGTCCAGCCGGAGAAGCCGATGGCGCGCTGCGTCTGCTCGGCCGCGAGCCAGCTGAGCAGGAGCTTGGAGGCCGCGACGTTCTTGGCTTTCTTCAGGATCGCAATGCGCTGGCCCCACGCCATGAACGGGTACTTGCCGAGCACGGACGGATGGAGGTCACCGAACGTGCCGACCGCGACTGCTTTCTTACCAGCGCCAATGAGCTCGCTGGCGACGTTTGAGCCGCGGTTGAACGACACGTTCTGCGCAGCGAACTTGCTCGCCCAGCTCCAGCCGTACTCTTCAATGTAGCGCGCAAAGAGGAAGAGGACGGCGTCGTCGTCGTGGGGGTACGACGATGCGATCATGTTCTTGTACTTGGGGTCAACGAGGTCAAGCGGCGTCTGCGGAGCTGGGATTGAGCCCAGCACCGACGAGTTGGACGCGAACGTGAACGCGTACACGACGTAGCCGAACCAGGCGCCGTTCGGGTCCTTGAAGCCGTCGTAGATGCTGGAGAAGTTGGCCGGCTTGTAGTTCAGCAGCTTGCCTTCCTTGGCCCAGCGAGGGAAGTCCTGGAGCGTCTGCAGCGCCACGACGTCCGGCACGAGCGAGTTCGTCTCGAGCTGGTTGTCGATGCGAACGTTGTGGTACTTGCTGTAGTCCACGATGAGCGTGAGGTTGATCTTGGGGAACGCGGCCGTGAACGCCGCCTTGAGCGCGTCCTGCTGCGTCGGCGTGTCGCCGCCGTGGTAGATCACGAGCTTGCCGCCTTCGTTGATCGCGTCTTGGTACAGCTGGTCGATAGTCTTGGTCTCTTCCTTGACGTCGTCGTTGCCGTGGGTGAAGCATCCGCTGTTGGAGTTCATTGCACCAGCGCTCTGCCCGACGAGGAGCGAGCCGAGGAAGGCGACTGTGGCGAAGAGCACGCGCATAGTTGGCTAGTTGGTAGTGAGTTGACTGATGCGTTGAGGAAGAGGCGTGGGTGGTGTCGAGTGTCAAGACGACAGGTAGTGCCTTGAAGTGTGTTCGAGGCGGAAGAAGTGAGAATGAGAATGAGAGACGCAGCCGCAACGCAGGTCGGTCACTCTACGGCAACGACGGACTGTAGTTCATCCACTCACTCGCTCACCCATGCACTCACTCACTCGGGATCTCGTAGCTACTCACTCTTGTTGGTAAGGACTGTGTCGTGAGGTCTCTGCGCGCGTGTGTGCACGCATGGTCCGGCCAAGGTGAACGGTGAAGAGTGGCAGCAAACACGACCCGCGGCCTCGGATAACGCTCATTGTGCGTCAGTGAGCGGCAGCAAGTGTCCTCCTGCGTAGACGATCGAGGCGTTGTCCAATGCGCGCGCTGCGCAGCTCAGACGTGGCAAATGATCTCGCAATCGGCGGGACTCGCGCAGCGCCGAGATCGCTCCAGGAGTGTCCGCCTCGATGCGACACATGGACACCCAGAGCACTTGTTATCAGGATGTCTCGTCAAACGCTGACTCCTGGACGCGCTATGTACACAACAACACCAGACGCGCGATTTGAGAGGCGCCATAATCGATCGTAGACAGTGTCGATTACGACCAAGAGGCTTTGGAGCTGGGATCGCAACCTGTTCTCTGGTGCTGCTCAACCCGCTGCAAACTCTCCTTGGCACCGCTATGCAACCTACCCGGACGGTGTTCTCGAACGCGAGCATGAAGCACCGAGAGCAACCTGTTGGTGCTGCTCAACCTGAGGCATTTGAAGCAACTTCGTGTCGTATAGTCAGCCTTGCGAATCACCTGAACGACACAGTTGAGCTGAGCTTGCGGAGTTCTCATCGAATCGACGAGAGCGAAAACGCCAGTGTCTTGTGGTGAACTCGCCAGTATGTGAGATCACTAAAGGTGCAAATGTGTGCGAAGACCTAAGTCATTGCTGAGGGCAGCTGTCCAGAGCTTGAGCGCCTTGTTGTCCGTGGTTTGGTGGCAAAGTAAAGGGATTAGATGAAGTTGGTTCCTCTTGAGGATCTTTGAGAAGGTGGCAGACTAACAAGCTACTCGCAGCTTCAGCTACCAATCGAACGCATCCTGGGAATCGCTGAGAATGAGGCAAGCAAACCGGTTCTTTGAGCAGCACTACTCCTCTCAGCTACCAAGCTGTATTTCATGATGTCGCTGTTGGGCCTGCCAGGCATGACTTGTAGTGCTGACTACTACAAATCAAAGCAAGTGTGCGCTTTGGAGCTCATACATCTTGCATCATCGTCTCGCATTCATTAGCGCTCCACAAAATCCTCGATGACAACCAGAGTGATACCAAGAACGAGAATCATCGAGAACTCCGCAAGCTCAGCTCAACTGTGTCGTTCAGGTGATTCGCAAGGCTGACTATACGACACGAAGTTGCTTCAAATGCCTCAGGTTGAGCAGCACCAACAGGTCGCTCTCGGTGCTTCATGCTCGCGTTCGAGAACACCGTCCGGGTAGGTTGCATAGCGGTGCCAAGGAGAGTTTGCAGCGGGTTGAGCAGCACCAGAGAACAGGTTGCGATCCCAGCTCCAAAGCCTCTTGGTCGTAATCGACACTGTCTACGATCGATTATGGCGCCTCTCAAATCGCGCGTCTGGTGTTGTTGTGTACATAGCGCGTCCAGGAGTCAGCGTTTGACGAGACATCCTGATAACAAGTGCTCTGGGTGTCCATGTGTCGCATCGAGGCGGACACTCCTGGAGCGATCTCGGCGCTGCGCGAGTCCCGCCGATTGCGAGATCATTTGCCACGTCTGAGCTGCGCAGCGCGCGCATTGGACAACGCCTCGATCGTCTACGCAGGAGGACACTTGCTGCCGCTCACTGACGCACAATGAGCGTTATCCGAGGCCGCGGGTCGTGTTTGCTGCCACTCTTCACCGTTCACCTTGGCCGGACCATGCGTGCACACACGCGCGCAGAGACCTCACGACACAGTCCTTACCAACAAGAGTGAGTAGCTACGAGATCCCGAGTGAGTGAGTGCATGGGTGAGCGAGTGAGTGGATGAACTACAGTCCGTCGTTGCCGTAGAGTGACCGACCTGCGTTGCGGCTGCGTCTCTCATTCTCATTCTCACTTCTTCCGCCTCGAACACACTTCAAGGCACTACCTGTCGTCTTGACACTCGACACCACCCACGCCTCTTCCTCAACGCATCAGTCAACTCACTACCAACTAGCCAACTATGCGCGTGCTCTTCGCCACAGTCGCCTTCCTCGGCTCGCTCCTCGTCGGGCAGAGCGCTGGTGCAATGAACTCCAACAGCGGATGCTTCACCCACGGCAACGACGACGTCAAGGAAGAGACCAAGACTATCGACCAGCTGTACCAAGACGCGATCAACGAAGGCGGCAAGCTCGTGATCTACCACGGCGGCGACACGCCGACGCAGCAGGACGCGCTCAAGGCGGCGTTCACGGCCGCGTTCCCCAAGATCAACCTCACGCTCATCGTGGACTACAGCAAGTACCACAACGTTCGCATCGACAACCAGCTCGAGACGAACTCGCTCGTGCCGGACGTCGTGGCGCTGCAGACGCTCCAGGACTTCCCTCGCTGGGCCAAGGAAGGCAAGCTGCTGAACTACAAGCCGGCCAACTTCTCCAGCATCTACGACGGCTTCAAGGACCCGAACGGCGCCTGGTTCGGCTACGTCGTGTACGCGTTCACGTTCGCGTCCAACTCGTCGGTGCTGGGCTCAATCCCAGCTCCGCAGACGCCGCTTGACCTCGTTGACCCCAAGTACAAGAACATGATCGCATCGTCGTACCCCCACGACGACGACGCCGTCCTCTTCCTCTTTGCGCGCTACATTGAAGAGTACGGCTGGAGCTGGGCGAGCAAGTTCGCTGCGCAGAACGTGTCGTTCAACCGCGGCTCAAACGTCGCCAGCGAGCTCATTGGCGCTGGTAAGAAAGCAGTCGCGGTCGGCACGTTCGGTGACCTCCATCCGTCCGTGCTCGGCAAGTACCCGTTCATGGCGTGGGGCCAGCGCATTGCGATCCTGAAGAAAGCCAAGAACGTCGCGGCCTCCAAGCTCCTGCTCAGCTGGCTCGCGGCCGAGCAGACGCAGCGCGCCATCGGCTTCTCCGGCTGGACCGTGCGCAAGGACCTCGCGCCGACGAACGGCTTCAAGCAAGTGTGGGAGGTCCCGAACGCGTACGTCGACGACTTTGCCAAGTTCATGGAGGACCGCGAGCGCGTCGAGATGTGGAAGCAGACGTTTGCGTTGTACTTTGGCGAGGTGCGCGGCGAGCCGTCGCCAGGTCAGCTTGGTCTCCACCCAGCGCAGTAAGCGCGAGTGCGCGTGTGCGAGCGCCGACCGCGTGCGCAGATGGACTGACGACCTGCTCTCGGACAGTCAAGATGATGCACGGCCGTACAGTCAGTCGCCGGATCGAGCCAAGGTGGATCGGATCGCTTGTCGGTCGAAGAGCGTATAGCCGTGCATATGACCAAGAGCTTTTGCCACTCAGTACTCGGTTGATTCGGTGTTGTCCTTTGTATTGCTGCATCACAATGCTTGCTTGCTTGGATCGCTGTTGCTGTGTCTCTTTGCTGTGTGGCAGTGTCGCCTTGGCTCGTCAGTGTCGGAGCGTAAAATCACACGCTGGTCGTTGTCGCGTCACCTGCGTGACCGTAGGAGCAGCGGCAACAGCGATCCTGCTACAACAAAGGAGCGGGACGACGACACATCCGGTTTGCCTCTTTGCTCCGACAGACTCACTCTCGAACTGTGTGGTTGAGCGTGTAATGGTGCACTTGCATCCACAAGTGCAAACAAGTTGTTGCTGCGACTGTGAGTCGCTGGTTGGATGAATTCGCAACGTGCAGTGGTAGCGCTCGTGCCGGAGCTGCTGCTGCTCCATGTGCACAAACATGTCTGTGTGTCTGCCTGCAAGAGCTGCATTGCGTGAACATGTTGGACTCGCTGTTGTTGCCTTTGTTGGTGTCGTCGTCGTCGGTGTTGTTCCGACCGATCTCAATCAATTGAGATGATCGGTCAAGAGATCGGTCAAGCAAAGAAGTCTTAGGTGGTAGTGCTAAAACCAAGGGAATGCTGCGAAGTCCACAAGCATACATTCGCCAACTAGCATCAGTCTCACGTGCGTTTCATAGTATCAGAGCCCACCTCGGGTTTGTGTCAAACGCGCGCCATGCGCATACAAACACCAAGTACACTTCGGCTCACTAGAGCGAACGCGACAGCGCTCTTTCCAGTCTGACTTGCACGTTGCAACGCACGCAATCGCCATTCGCCATTCGCCATCTCGCGCGACTGCACCCAAATGGCAACAACCACATCGTCGTCGTCGTCGTCGTCGAGCTCCGATGCCTCGGCGCTGCTCTCGCAGTGCTTCGCGAGCATCGTCGCGAACGACGCCGACTACGGCCTCTGCCTCATGAACTCGGGCATGTTCGACCTTGCGGCCGCCAATAGCGCGCGCACAACGACAGCGTCAGGATGGCTCACGCAGAGCGCACTCACTGCGCTGCTCGCGCAGCTCTCGAGCGCCGGCAAGTCCATCAGCGCTGCGAACGTCGGCGCGTGCCGCCTGCTCTGCACAGCGCCAGACATGACTGCGTCCGACTCGTGCTGCGCCGCGGCGCGCAACGTCGTGGCGTGTGAGCCGACTGCCGGCGCGTCGGCCGCGTCGCTCGCGTACTGCAAGCGCGTGATCGAAGAGAGCTTTGCGCTGCAGCAGCAGTGCGGTCTCTCGTCTGCCAACATCGCGTTGATCGCTGTCTGCGCGACGCTCGCGAGCGTCTTCCTCGCGCTCATGGTCGTTGCGCGCGTCGTGATGCACCGACAGCAGCGCAAGCACCGGTCCGCGGATGCATTAGAAGCGCGCTTTGCTCAGGCGACGCTGTCGCGATGGCACGCACTGCTCGCTGCGTGGCGCCAAGTGACGAACCTCGTGTGGAAGAACCTCGTGATCCGGTCTCGACGACCTGTGGCGTTCGTGATCGAGCTCTTCTTGCCCGTGCTCCTCGTCACCGGCCTCGTGTTCATTGCGAACTTGGACTCGGTCTTTGGCGACTCGGACAGCAGCAGCGCTGATGCTTCGATCACGACGGCGTCGAACCGCACCGAGACGATCCTGTGCACCGACTTGACAGCGATGGACGAGAGCGACATTGGCGCCTTGAGCGACACCATGACGACGTTCTACTCGAGCGGCCAGACCGTCATCGGCATGTTCCTGCTCATCAGCTACATCAAGTTCGTCTCGACGACGACGACGTCGATGGTGATTGAAAAGGAGACGCGCGTGCGCGAAGTGATGAAGATCATGGGCCTCTCGGACGCGACGCTCCTTGCGTCCTGGCTCGTCACGACCGCAGTGCTCGCGACGCCACTGGCGTTTGCAATCGCCGCTGAGCTCAAGTACGGCAACGTCTTCCCTGGCGCCGAGTACGCGACGCTCGTGGCGCTGTTCTGGGCTCTGAGCCTCGCGATCGTCGCGTTCAGCTACTGCATCACGCCGTTCTTCAACAAGTCGCGGACGGCGTCGATCGCCTCGGTGCTCATCTGGCTCGTGCTCTTCTTCCCGTTCTTCCAGGTCCAGCCCAAGCCGAACGCAGCCAAGTACTGGGCCGCACTGTCGCCGCCGACAGCGTTTGCGCTCGCAGTCGACGACCTCTTGCGCCACGCGCAGCTCGGCACGGGCGTCGCGTACTCGATCGCACTCGTGCAGCACCCAATCACGGTCCCAAGCGCTGGGAGTATGAGCTGGTTCCTCATCCTCGACGCCGGTCTCCTCTTTGCGATCGGCTGGTACTTGGAGCAAGTCCTGCCGCAGCAGTACGGCGTCCGCAAGCCCTGGAACTTTCTCTTTGCGCGCAGCTACTGGCGTCCACGCCACGAGACGACCGACACATCGTCGTCGTCGTTTGTTGTGACGTCGCCACGCGAGGATGCGTCGTCGTCCGCGTCGCCGCGGTCGCAGAGTCCGTACGTCTCGAGCAGCGACGGCACGACGCTGCTGCTGCAGCACCAAGCGTCGAGCGATGGGTCCGTGGTCTTTATGAGAGACGAGCAAGAGCAGGCGTCGCCCAAGACTGCGATGCGTCAGACGCTCGCTGCGAGCGTCGAGCCCGTGAGCAAAGCGCTCGCAATGCAAGAGGCAAGTGGCACGTGTCTTCAGATCCGCGGTCTTCGCAAAGTCTTTGGCGACGGTGACGACGCAAAGGTCGCAGTCCACGCGCTCGACCTCACACTGTACGCTGGCCACATCACGGCGCTCTTGGGCCACAACGGCGCAGGCAAGACCACGACGATCTCGATGCTCACAGGACTGATTCCACCGACTGCCGGTGACGCGACGCTCTATGGCCGCTCGCTCCAGCGCGACGTGCACGAGCTCCGGCAGATCATGGGCATCTGTCCGCAGCACGACGTCCTGCTCAATGACCTCACAGTCGAAGAGCACCTCCAGCTCTTTGGGACGATGAAGCACGTTGCGCGGCGCGACCTCGACGCGGAAGTCGCCAAGATGATCCGCGACGTCGGCTTGACTGAGAAGCGCTCGACGCGCGCAAAGGACCTCTCGGGCGGCCAGAAGCGCAAGCTGAGCGTCGCACTGGCGTTCATTGGCGACAGCAAGCTCGTGTTCCTTGACGAGCCGACGTCCGGCATGGACCCGTACTCGCGCCGCTTCACGTGGAACTTGCTCCAGCGCAACCGTGAGGACCGCGTGATCGTCTTGACGACGCACTTTATGGACGAGGCCGATATCCTCGGCGACCGCATCGCGATCATGGCCGACGGCGCGCTCTGCTGCGCCGGGACGTCGCTCTTTCTCAAGACGCGCTACGGCGCGGGCTACAACGTCACGATGATCAAGGCGACGGACTGTGACGTCAACGCGGTGCAAGCGTTCGTGCAGCAGTTTGTCCCACACGCGACGTGTCTGAGCAACTTTGGGTCCGAGGTCGTGTTCCAGCTCCCAGCGGCGTCGTCGAGAGCGTTCCCAGCGATGCTCGAGGCGCTCGATCGCGACTTGCGAGCCCTTGGTGTCGTGCAGTACGGCATCTCGGTCACGACGCTCGAAGAAGTCTTTCTGCGCATTGCGCGCGACCGCGAAGACGGCGCACTCGCATGTGGCGATCTCCCGGACATTGACTATGTCGACCAGATGCGCAAGACGTCAGCGACGTCCGCTGCCTCGCGGCCGCGCACGACGACAACGACGAGTCCGATATCAACGACTGCGACGCACGCACCGGGCTTTTGGCTGCAGTACGGCGCGCTCATGACCAAGCGCCTGCGGATCACGAAGCGCGACCGCAAGAGCTTGACGAACGCGATTGCGATCCCGCTCCTCTTCCTCGTCATCCTCGTGCTCTTGCCCGAGATCGACGTCGCCAACTTCCTACCGGACAACTACACGTCCAGTCTCGCGAGCGCCGGTGAGCAAGCCAACTGCACAGCGGCGAACTTCTCGATGGTGTCGTTCGACGCCTCGGCGCAGCGTCGGTGCGTCTCGTCGCGCTTTGACTACTGCGACCTCGGCGTGATCGACTGCGACGCCACGGCGTGCTGCAACAAGCTGAACGTCGTGTCGCCGTACTACGCGTGCAACTTGTGCACGCGGAGCGTGACGCAAGCGACGACGCCCAAGACGCCGTGCTACAACAGCAAGTGCTTGGACCGCGACGGCGCAAAACTCCAAGTCACGCTCAACGGCTTCCTCGTCGCAGTCGTCGTGATGCTCGCGTTTGCGTTCATCCCCGCGGCGGTCGTGGCGTTCGTCGTGCGCGAGAAGAACCCGATCCAGAACGCCAAGAGCCTGCAGCTCATCTGCGGCGCGAACGTCTCGGCCTACTGGCTCGCGAGCTGGACGCACGACATCCTCTTGATCCTCGTCTCGGTCGCCGCAGCCGTCGTCTTTGTCCCGCTCTCGAACCGCGCGCTCTCGAGCGCAGACGAAGTCGCAGGCGTCGCGGCGCTCGTCGGTGCGCACGCACTCGCAGTCATTCCGCTCGCGTACTTGTTCTCGTTCCGGTTCGAGAAGCACGCCGTGGCGCAGACGTCGCTCCTTGTCTTTGCCTTGAGCACTGGCGGACTGCTGAGCATCTTCTCGTTCCTGTGCCGCATCATCAACTTTGAGCTCGCGCCGAGCAGCGACAGCAGCCTCACGCTCTCGGAGCTCGATCGGAACTACCTCCGGTGGATCTTCCTCCTCTTCCCAGGCTACAGTCTCAACAACGGCATCTACGAGATCGCGTCGCGCAAGCTCTCGCGCGACTCACTCTTTGGCACCACGGCGAATGTGAAGCCTGCGTCGTTCTTTGGTGCGTTTGAAGGCCTCGGGAAAGACCCGAACTGCGTCGCGTGCTGGACGCGCAACACTGCTGGCTGCTGCACGCGCAGTGTGTTTGACCTCGACGTCGCCGGTGCACCGATCGCGTACTGCCTCATCGAAGCGCTGCTCTTCACGCTCCTCGTGTTTGTGATTGAGAACCGGAGCGTCGTGTGGCGCTCAACGGTGTCTTCACAACACCGTCGGCGCCAAGAGGACGACGACGTTGCGCGCGAGCGCCACCGCGTCGAGACCACGCGACCGAGTCCAAACGACAGCATCTTCATCCGCAACTTGCGGCAGCAGTACGGCGGCAGTCGCGGCAAAGTCGCGTTGGACGACCTCTGCCTCGCGATCCCGCGCGGCGAGTGCTTTGGGTACCTCGGCATCAACGGCGCCGGTAAGTCGACAACGATGAAAGTCTTGACAGGTCAGATCGCACCCACGAGCGGCTTTGTCTCGCTCAGCGGCTACGACCTCGCGCAGCATCGCGACAAAGCGCGCACGGTCATCGGCTACTGTCCGCAGTTTGACGCGCTGCATGACCTCTTGACGGTCAACGAGCAGCTCGAGCTGTACGCGCGACTCAAGGGCGTGCCGCGCCACCTCGTCGCGCAAGCAGTCGCAGACAAGGTCCGCGAAGTCGGCTTGACCGAGTACCAAGACAAGCTCACGCGCGGCTTGAGCGGCGGCAACAAGCGCAAGGTCTCGACTGCGATCGCGCTCATGGGTGCGCCGCAGATCATCTTTCTCGACGAACCGTCGACAGGCGTCGACCCGAGCTCGCGGCGCAAGATGTGGGACGTCATTGCCGCAGTGTGTGCGTCCAAGGCGTCGTCGGTCGTGCTCACGACGCACAGTATGGAGGAGTGCGAAGCGCTATGTACGCGCGTGGGGATCCTCGTGAGCGGCGAGCTCAAGTGCCTCGGGAGCGTCGAGCACCTCAAGCAGAAGTTTGGCCGCGGCTACACGGTCGAAGTCACGATCCGCGAGCCCGAAGCGCAGGCTGTTGCTGCGCTTGTTGACTCGGTCGAGCGCTTCCTAACGACGACTGCGTCACGTGGCATCACGCGCGACAACGTCATGAGCGTCGCGTCGATGCTCGGCGTCGCGACGCGCGGACAGATGATCCTCACTGGCGACGCGAACGGCTGGGTCCTCGCGAGCTACCTCGAGTCGTCCGCAACGATCCCGCTCGACGTCTTTGCGTCCTGGTGGCTCGCAGAGGACGCGAGCGACGCGCTCCAGGCGTTCATGGTGTCCGAGTTCCGCGGCAGTGCGCTCGTGGAGCACCAGGGCGAGCACTTTCGCTTCCAAGTGCCCAAGCACGCGCTGCGGCCGCACGTGATCTTCCGACTGCTCGAGGCGCACAAGACGCGCTTGCGCGTGAACGAGTACGGCGTGAGCGAGACGTCGCTCGAGCACATTTTCAACAACATGGCGGCGCAGCAAGACGAAGAGCGCTTGGTCGCGAATGGCGCGTACGACGACCGCGACAGCGCGCGCTTTCAGCCGAGCAGCGTGCAGTCCGTGCGGTCGTACCACCGCAGCAACTCGCTGCGTGGGTCGTTCCGCGCATGAGCGAGAGAGCGTCACACACCTGACTGCATCTGTAGAGTACAACGAGACTGCGTCAGAAGCGCCTTGTTGCGTGCGTTAGTAGCCAAACTTGTCGTTGAGCGCCGTGCGGCCGTCGCCAGTTTGGTTCGCTGGCGGGACCCAGACGCTGTCGCCGCCTTCGAGTGTACTCGTGCTCGTAGTGACAGCATCGCTACGGCTCGCAGTGCGCGGTTTGCTCTTCGTGGTTGGCGCTGTTGGCTGCGGCGGCGGACGCGCTGGACCAACGACGCGGCGCTTCTTGAGCTGCGCGGATGCGCTGTCGTCCGCTGCGAGCGCCGGCGACGTCTTCTTCTCTGCATTGCCACTGCTGCTTGTGGTGGTTACTGCGGTCTCCGACGGCTCCACTCGTGCTTCGCTTGGTGCTGCTCGCTTCGGCGCTGGAGACGTCACTGGTGCTGGTGCAGTCGACGCGACCGTCGCCTCTTGCTCTGGCTTCTCAGCCACCGGTTCCTCCTTCTCCTTCTCCTTTGCTACTGCTGCGAGTGGCGCCTCCGATACTCGAGCCGTCGGTGCTGCAACTCGCGCAAGCGCCGGCGTCGCGACGACCAAGAGCTCGCGCTGGCGCCGCAACTCGGTCGCCACGTCCTCGCGCTTCTGCGCCAAAGCCGTGAGTTCACTCGCGTGCAGCGCGTGCGTCGTCGACGCCATGAACGAGTCGAGCGAGTCGACTTCTGCATCCTCTGCTGGCTGGATCTGCACGCCAGCGCCGCGCGCTGCGACGGCTTTTGCAGCGTCGATCGCAGTCTCGACCTCCTGGAGCGAGCGCTCGAGGTGCGTGATCTGGAGCTGGATCGACTCGGCGGTGAGTGCGCCGCTGCTGCTACTGGCACTCGCAGCAGGCGTCGTTGCAGCGTCCGCACTGCTACTACTGCTCTCGACACCGAGTTGCGTCTTGCGCGCCGCGTGCTTGCGCTGGTTCGTCGCTGTGCGGTCGTAGAAGTCGTCTTCGTCGCTCTCGTAGCCATACAGCGCGTCGCTCGCGCGCGTCCTCGAGCGACTCGTGGTCTTTGCCGCGCCGCCAGCTTTCGTCTTGGCGCGCTGCGCGTTCTTCGCGTGGATGCGGTCCTCCAAGTCCTCGATCTCTTTCCGCAGCGCTTGGATGCGCTGCTCATTGCGCTCGAGCGTCTGGCGCTGGCCGTCCGTCAAGCCCGTGAGCTGGTGCTGCTTCGCTTGGATCCGCGTCTTCTCGAGCGTCAAGTTGGCCATCTTGGCGATGCGCGCTTGCAGCTGCTGGAAGAGCTTCGCGTCCTTCTCGCTCACGTCGCTCGCCTGGACGCTCGACGTGTACGCCGTCGTGTCGTCGTCCTTGAGCTGCAGTCACACAAGAGTCCATGAGTCCATGGCCATCACGTCGCTCTCAATACGAGGGACGTACGTTGCGGAGGTAGTCGGGGAGCTGCTCTTTGCCACGGGCCGAGCTGCTGTCTTCGTCGTCACTACCATCTTCGTCGTCATCGTTGTCGACCGCGTCTTCGCGAAAGCCCCAGGACGCGCCGCTGTCGTCTCTCGCAGGTTCGCGACTGTCGCTGCGACTCGCGCGCTGCTGTCGCTGCAGCGCCTTCTTCTCTTGCCGCTGCTCCGACTAGTAGCGCACCACCGATCAGCCAGTCAGTCAGTGACCCTAGTACCCAGGAGCTACGAAATGACTGGCGGAGACGGAGCGCCACACACCTTTTCACGGAGCTGCTGGAGGTTCTGCGACTCGTACTCGGCTGGCAAGAGCTCCTGCGGCCCACAGAGCGCGTACAAGCGCGTCGACTCGCCAAACACGACGACGTCGCCAATGTGCAGCCGCACAAACTCGTTCGCAGGCACGCGCTGCTTGTTCACGAACGTGCCGTGCGTGCTCGTGAGGTCGCGCAGGAAGAGCGCGCCATGTGCGTCAAACTGCAGCGCTGCGTGCACGCGCGAGATCGACGGGTGCTGCAGCACGAGGTCGCACACAGTGTCCATGCGTCCTACAAACAGCGCAGAGTAGCAGCAAGCGCGTGAGTGGGAGCGCACACAGGCAAGCAAGCGCTAGCAGACGCAACAAGTTGCTTTGTCATTACGCGCTTGAGCCGCAAACGCACCTGCAACGACGCAGCTCTTTTTCGCATCGATCGGCAGCTCGAGACGCTCGACGACCACGCCGCTCTTGATCACTTCGAGCGAGATCCCAAACGCATTCGTGCCGTCGACGCCCCACTCTGGCGGCACGTACGTCGCCATGTTCACTCGAGTCGTTTGCGATAATTGAGTATCGACCACACACTCCCTCGCATTTGTCTCTATCGCATTTGTTGATACACGAGCGACGACGCGATGGAAGCGATCAAGCGGTGCGTGCTTGTGCATGATCTGCGTCTGTGTACGCGACCGTGTGCTCTTGCATATGTGCACATATGCGTGTGTGCTCGTGACTGCACTTGCTTTGCTACTCATTCGCACATTACGAGCGTCTCACACTGGATGCGCTTGCACGACATGAGCAGCCACGAAGCGCTCATGCGCGTCTACACGAGCGCGACACGTCCTGACAGTCGCTCGTCCTTCTCACAGATGGACTTGGACGTGATCCGCACGCACCACCAGTTCCTGCGCGACGACGACGCCGACGCTGAGCGCGGCGCAACCGACTGGCAAGTGCGCATGAGCGTGCGGTACTACCGACGGCTCTTTCGCGAGTACGCACTCGCCGACCTCTCACAGTACCGCGACGGCCGAGTCGGCTTGCGCTGGCGCACGGAGCGCGAGGTCGTGACGGGCAAAGGGCAGTTCGTGTGCGGGAACAAGCGCTGCGACGCGCGCGTGGGGCTGCGGAGCTACGAGCTGCTCTTTGCGTACCGCGAGCAGCGCGAGACGAAGCGCTGTCTCGTCAAAGTGCGCGCGTGCGAGGCGTGCGCTGGCAAGCTCTTCTACCGCAAGCTCCGCGACGCGCGGCGGCAGAGAGAGAAGGAGAAGGAGGCAGCAGCGCCTCGTGCCGTCGCGAGCAGTCCAAAGGACACGAGGAGCGGCCAGAAGACATCGGACAAGCGAGCGCAACGAGCCACTGGCGACCGAGCGACGCGCGAGAGCGAGCGAGACAGCGGACAGCGCTCGAAGCGCCAGCGACGCACGCGCAGCTCACAGGACGACAGTGACGCACGCAGTCGCGACTCGAGTGCGAGCGACGGCGACTCGGAGCACGACGCAGACGAGCGACAGAGCAGCGTCCACGGCCTCTGCGCTGCGATCAACGCCCGCGAGCGTCGAGCCATGCGCACTAGCAGCAGCAGTGGCAGTGGCGACGGCGATCCGAGCCAGCAGCGTCTCGGCTTCTTTGAAGACCGCGCAGGCAGCGACCACGAGCAGACAGAGGACGACGACGCGCTCTTCCGCGACCTCTTGGTCTAGACTTGCGAGCCACAGACGAGTCCAGCGCACAAGAGAGAGAGAGAGAGAGTGTGTCATGCGTGGCGTGATTGAGCTGCTGCGATCGAGCAGAGTGTCGTGCTGTTGCCTCGAGCGCCATCACTGCGAGTCCTGGAGCCAGCCCTTGTCCTTGGCGTCTTGGAACATCTGCGTGATGCTCGCGCGCTCCTCTGGCACGAGGTCTGGGTGCCAAAAGTCAAACAGCAGCAGCACGCGGTCGCCCTTTGGACCGTCGTGCCACACTTCGTGGTCGTACGAGTCTGTACAACGCGAGTCGCGATGGCGTCAGCGTCTCGCAAGCTCACGACGTCGCGACGCACACGCGGGACGCACCGTCAAAGACCATGGGCTTCCCAGTCTCCCACTGCCGCGTCTCGTCGCCGACGCGAATGCCGCAGCCACTGGGCACAAAGAGCGGGAAGTGGCACCGCAGACGGATGTTGCACGGCGCCGAGTGCGCTTTGATGCTCGACTGTGGAGACACGAGCACGACGTTGTCAGTCCGTCATGTGCCTGCTCGCAAGACGCTAAGACGTCAGTCAATGGACGCACCTGCGGCTTGAGCACAGAGAAGAACGCGTACGCGAACGGCAGACCGGTCATGAAGCCGGGGATGCTCTCGAGCACTTCGACCGTCTTGGGGCAGTGCGCGGCAAAGTCTGCTTGACGCCGACCCTGTGTCACGTACGAGAGCCAATCCCACTCGCCACTGTGGAGCTGGTGCTCCTTGTCGTTCACGTTGTAGTCTGATGCAGTCGACGCAGCGCTCGCTGTGCTCGCGTTCCGAAGGTCGCGCAGTGCGAGGTACTCGCGTTGGATCGCGTCGCGGTTCAGCTCGAGCTGATGGAGTGCTGGGAACGCACTCGCGTCGTGCCACGGCTTGGACTCGAGTCCTGGGAAGCAAAAGAGCGTCGGTGTCGGCCGCGGCTTGGCTGATCGACACGACAGTGAAACGAGCAAGCGTGAGTAAAGAGGCATGAAGCGTAGATCTATACACACGAGCGTCAAGAGAGAGAGAGACGCACCGGTCGTGACGCAGAGCGCCGAGCGCAAGAGCGCAGCGCGATGCGTGGTCGTCGCCATACGAATTGTCTACTGATGATGAGCTTGAGTGTCAAACATGGATTTGTACCGTAGATCCGATATTAAAACGAGTCTATAGTACAGTCGACGACACAAGACCAATTGCGCGTCGCTTCGTGTCCCGATTGATGATGGAGCTGGTCGACGACGTGGACGACCTCGCGCTGCGCTCGATGCGCTCGGACGACGACAATGCGTCTACAGATAGCGAAGGTGCTGATGACGCATTGCCGCCGGAGCTCGCAACCGGACGCACTGGCGTCGACGAGCTGCTCGAGAGCATGTTCACAGACCGCACGATCAATGACGAAGACGATCGACAAGACGCGATCGACGTCGAGAGCAGACAGCGCGAGCTGGAGTCCTTCCGCGATGGTGCAGCAGCCCAGCGATCGACTCGGAGTGACTCGGCAGCCGCTTCGACAAATGACGACACCGATGAGCGAGATCCCAGTGAGGCAGTGGGCGACAACGAACCGCTCAAAAGCGCAGTCGATGCTCCAGCATGCTATCAAGACGGCAGTGCCCAAGACGCGATTGATCCGCTCGGTGTGCTTGCCTCGACGGGCTGTACGCAAGAATCAGACGCGGCTGCACGCATGACAACGCCAACAACAACACGGCCGCCACTGTCATCGCCACAAGCAAGCTCGACGTTCACAACGCTCCGAATCGTTGCGTTTGACGTCGGCGGGAAGCTCTTTCGGTGCAAAGAGAGTCTCATTCGCAAGCACCCGCGCAAGCGCCTCAATCAAGTGATCAGCTGTGGCTGCGAGCGCATTGGCCACGACACGTTCTTCATTGACCGGAACCCGCAGCACTTTGAAGTGATCCTCGACTGGTACCGCACTGGCACGTACGTGCGCCACCCGCTCGTGAACGAAGCCGCGCTGCGCGAAGATGCCAAGTACTTTGATCTGTATGACGAGCTCTTCCCCGAGACGATCCGGGCCATACCGCGCACACACGACTCACTATCACAGCCACCGCTGCAAGTGCCTCCACGACCACAGCGCCACCTCACTGGACCAGCTACACAGTCTAGCGCAGCAGAACCAAAGACACACTCGTGTCCCAAGCGACTCAGTGCACCAGCAACAACCAGCAGCACACAGTCTCCGCAGCTCCACTCGCCATTGCAACGCACCGAGCCTACGTCTCCTGACAAGTGCGACAGCTCGCATCACGCTGCTCACAACCAACCGAGCGGTGGTAGCACCAAACCTCTGCGCTTTCGCAAGACAGAGATGCGCAGCGTGACAGTCGACGGCGTCCCAGTCGTCTACATGGTGCGCAAGCACGAGCATCTGCTCGTTGCGAGCGTCAAAGGACACGGCAAGTTGCTCGTGCGCGTGTGCGACGCGACCGGCATGCAGAGTGTACAGGTCCAGAGCGCCGTGCTGTTTGACAGCCAGTCGTACTTTTACCTCCACGGCGGACGCGCAAAGCTCCAGCATTGCCTCCTGCCTGGCGACCACACGTACACGTTCTGGCTCGAGTGCGACGTGGCGGCAGCAGAAAGCAGCAGCAGCAACAACAACAGCTCAGTGCGTGCATGTGCGAGCGGTGGTAGCAGTGCCGCTGCAGCACCTGAGCTCGAGGTGGAGTTCCAGATCATCTCCGAGTTCCGACGGGATGAAGAGCTCACGGACTCGCTCGACGCCGAGCTCCAGCGACTGCTTGGCGACCACGTCGCGAGCGATCTCTTCACGGCGTCACAAAACACTCAGGCACTCGCGCACACTGGAGTGACGGGGAGTGCATTGTCGTACTCGCCGTACATGTTCTTGCCTCCAACGCGCCACGAAGGCTCGAGTCAGCCGTACCACGACCATCCAAGCGACTCAACACACAAACTCAAGAGCATCGCAGCGAGCAGCGATGCTATAACTACGCTTCCACAGAGCGTCAGCGATCGAGACACGATTGCAAGGCAGCTCTTTGCCCAGTTGTCGCCATTGAACCAGTCTAGTCTTGCAAACAAGCAGCAGCAGCGTCCAAGCAAAGGCAACAAGCCAACTCAGCAGCAACAACAACAACACTCTGCGATCCAGCGTGGCGGCGTAGCGATTGTGTCGAGCAATCTCCATGCTGACGCACAGAGCCCACAGACCAGCAACAACGGCTTGCACAAGAACAAACGCAGCAATGACACACGACACCAGCAAGCAGGCAAGATCACGATCTACCGCACCGCACAGCTCCAGGTCCAAGACTCGCCGCGCGACGCTCCAGCTGATGCAAGGACGCTCACCAAGACGCACGGTAGCGTCGCAGTGAGCACAAGGTATCAAGACCATCAGCCTCGTGTGTGTCGGTAACAACGCGATTGCGATGATGATCCACGCTTGTCTGTTGTACCAAGTGTCTGTTGTACTACGTACTCGCATGTCGGGTGCCACCGCCACTTGTGCGCTGGACACACAACGCAAGCTCCATCAGCTGGGCAAGGATGGCGTACTAGTAGTATGCGACAGCGAGCACCGACCGACAAGCAAGCAAAGCAAATGCGCTCAAGTGCTCGGTCCATACGCATTGATGCTGCTGCTATTGCTGCTGCTGTAGTGGTGCAGCGGTGCAGCGACGCTTGCGCATTCGTCGAGCTTGCCACAAGCAAGCGAGCAAGAGACAACAGCAGCAGCGCTTGATCAAAGCCAATGTCGAGAGCATGGACTCGTCATCTGGAGCGGCGGAAGCTCGCGCGCATGTCGCCAAGTCAAACACAGGCAATGATGATTCGTCTGCGCGTGTCGACCAGACGAATCATCGTCACGAGTCGCGAACCACGAGCAGCAATGGCAGCAATGACAAGTGTAAGCGAGTGTCGACTTCATGTGAAAGCGGCGCACCCACTCGACCTCGCTCTGTACCTCAACTCGAGGAGCCTGCGAGTGGTCAACGCCAACCGCATCGACAGGTGCCGCTGCCGCACCTGGTCATACAAACCGACTGACTGACTGACTATCTAGTGCCTGGGCGTGTCGCGCCGATGTGGACAAGCTCACCAGCTGGGATCTGGCTCCTGCCCATCGCTGACAGCATCCAGAATCGACTCGAGCTTGAAGCACGCGCTGCTGTTGATGCTGTTGCTGCAAATCCAGTGCGATGGAGCGAACACCGCATGGCGGCGCGCCGCAGCAGCTCGCTAGTGTCGCTGGCTCTGCCTCGAAGCGCAGTCTCGATCTTCTTGCAGGCGGCAAGCACCAGCGAGCATGTGCCTCCGCTGACTCTGCAGCGCGCCGCGCATGCTGGGATCTGAGAACCGCGCATGTCCCGCCGATTGCGAGATCATTGCCACGTCCGAGCCGAACGGCGCGTGTATTGGTCGAGCGAGTGCTCAAGCGCGAGACTTGGATCACGGGATCGATCGTCCACGAGGACACTCGCGTGTTCGCTGACAGCTATCTATCCTGACTCTTGACTCTTGTCGCTCGTCTATCGGCTGTTGTCCCACCGACACTGGACTGGACTCGCTTGCTGTTCCGACAACAAGCAAGCAAGCAAGCAATTGATCCCACATCAAGCGCCACGCATGAGCCAAGAGTCTTACAGACGCCTCGCTCGCGCCATCGCTTGTGTGCTGCGGCCGCATCGCTCATTCTCACTTCTTCCGCCTCGAGCGCACATCAAGACATCACCTGTCTGTCTGGTCTGTCTCGACACTCGACACTTGGCACCCACCCCCGCATCTTCCTCAACGCATCAGTCAACTCACTACCAACTAGCCAACCATGCGCATGCTCTTCGCCACAGTCGCCTTCCTCGGCTCGCTCCTCGTCGGGCAGAGCGCTGGTGCAATGAGCTCCAACAGCACCAACGGATGCTTCACTCGCAGCATCGACAATGTCAAAGAAGAGAACAAGACTATCGACCAGCTGTACCAAGACGCGATCAAAGAGGGTGGCAAGCTCGTGTTCTACCACGGCGGCGACACGCCGACGCAGCAGGACGCGCTCAAGGCGGCGTTCACGGCCGCGTTCCCCAAGATCAACCTCACGCTCATCGTGGACTACAGCAAGTACCACAACGTTCGCATCGACAACCAGCTCGAGACGAACTCGCTCGTGCCAGACGTCGTGGCGCTGCAGACGCTCCAGGACTTCCCTCGCTGGGCCAAGGAAGGCAAGCTGCTGAACTACAAGCCGGCCAACTTCTCCAGCATCTACGACGGCTTCAAGGACCCGAACGGCGCGTGGTTCTCCTACATCGTCTTCACGTTCGGCTTCTTCTCGAACTCGACTGTGCTCGGTTCGACACCAGCGCCAAAGACGCCGCTCGACCTCGTTGACCCCAAGTACAAGAACATGATCGCATCCTCGTACCCGCACGACGATGACGCCGTCCTCTTCCTCTTTGCGCGCTACGTCGAGAAATACGGCTGGAACTGGGCGAGCAAGTTCGCTGCGCAGAACGTGTCGTTCAACCGCGGCTCGAACGTCGCGGGCGACATCGTGAGCGCGGGCAAGAAGGCGATTGCCGTTGGAACGGACGGCGACCTCCCACTCGCTGTGAGCGGCAAGTTCCCGTTCATGGCGTGGGGCCAGCGCATTGCGATCCTGAAGAAGGCCAAGAACGTCGCGGCCTCCAAGCTCCTGCTCAGCTGGCTCGCAACCGAGCAGACGCAGCGCGCCATCGGGTACACGGGCTGGACCGTGCGCAAGGACCTCGCGCCGACGAACGACTTTGAGCAGGTGTGGAAGGTCCCGAACGCGTACGTCGACGACTTTGCCAAGTTCATGGAGGACCGCGAGCGCATCGAGATGTGGAAGGAGACGTTCGGACTGTACTTTGGCCAAGTGCGCGGCGAGCCGACGCCAGGTGAGCTCGGTCTCCACCCAGGCAAGTAAGCGCGCATTCGATCCGATCCGACCCGAGTCAAGTTGGTGCATGGCACAGTACATCGCACATCGATCGCCACAGGCGCAATAGGTCGCAGGACAATACAATGTATGGGTAAAACGTACTGCCATTGCAGATATATTGCCATATCTCTATTACCATTATTGGTATTATTGTTGTCAGTACTGTCCTCCGCATGTCGAAGGCGGTCCGAATGTGCTGTCATTGCAGATATATTCCATATCTCCATTACCATTATTGACATTATTGTTGTCAGTACTCTCTTCCTCATGTCAAAGGCGGCTCCAATGTGCTTGTAAGAACTGAAAAATATCGTTACAGAATCATGAACCGCCAATGACAAGAAGTGGATGACATTCTAACCTATTACTATGGACACTATTTACACATGTGTATTTTACGCGCCATAACATAAGAGCGCCGCCTATGAACGAGAACTGCCTTTGACATACTGGAGACGGTGTTTCCATTGTGTTTTCCAGGGGTGTTGGAGACCTTTAGATAGGCTACTGTTTGTCCTATATGACATTTTTGCACTCCCAGGAACTGAACATTCGCCTCGTTGATCGAGGACACTTGCTCGTTCGATTCTCAAGCCAGAACCGCGGCAAACAAGGCTCGTACGACTAGTTCGCGATGCGTCGCCACTTAGAGTCTAGCTATGGTCTTGATGATTGTCTGTGCTTGTCTTGGCGTAACTCTCTTAGCTTGTACTACGGTAGTACTGAGCAAGCAACCTGAGTGAATATGATCGGTATCACAGACGCACAACGTGCTTACTTGTACAATCTTCACAAGCGAATCATGTGTGTATGTCGATCCGTCTGATCTTGCTTGTCCATGCCAAACGAGAGCTCAGCGATTGTTATATGTATCTCAGGAACGACTTGCTCGGCAGATCGCGATAATAAAGGGAAATACACACATTATGGTTTTAGGGACTTCCCTCCATTGCCCCATTCCATGGTGATTTTCCCAACCCTGTTAGCAAGTACTACATGTAGTATACTAACACGAGCTTCTCGCATCGAATCGGAGCTCCACATGCATCGATCGCTGACGAGTCTTTGGTCCCATGGAGCTTCGAATCGGATCAGCAGCAGCAATGGGAATGTGAGAGCTCGCGCCTGTAGGTTGTGTATTCGACCGGACACTGCTCTACTAGGCACTCGTGTGAGTTGGTGGTGGTGGCGGCTGGAGCGATCGCAAGAGCTGCTCCATCTGTGCGAGGCGAGCGCCTGGGACCGAGATTTCCATTGATCTCGTCGCGCACGCTTGCTGGAGGAAACCCAACAGCTCGTTGTACTGATAGAGCTGCTCCGACGACCAGCCTCGACGCTCTGCTTCGTCGTGTGCGAGCGCTTGCTGTGTCTCGTGTGACTCGTTGTTCTGGCGTTGCTCCACTATGCTCGGATCGCACAGAAGCGTCGTGTTCGTGGTACTGGAACTCGTAGCGCTTCGCTGTGTAACCGGCGAGCGAATGTTCATGAGATCGTCGTCGTCGTCGTCCGTGTCGCCGTGCTGGTAGCTGCGACTAAAGATGCTGCGCGCGACTGTGATGAGCGGCGGGAGCGACTGCTGCTGCAGTTGTGCCTGGTGTCCTGTCGAGACGCGGCGACGAGCGAATCGCGAGTGCACGCGCTGGCTCAACTGCTGCTGTGACTTGGTCACGGAGTCAAACATCTCGTACTGCACCATGATTTCGCAGCAGATGCTCGCGCGTCGAGGCTCGACTGCGCCCTCGCAGTTCGCACCGCGTGGCTCGATCGGCTCGACACTCAGCTGATTGCTCACAGCGTCTTGTGGCGGCGATGCCAACGACGCACTGCCCTCCAACTCCGCGGACTGTCTTCGTCCGGTGCTGCACACCGAGCGTGGCGATGGCGCTGTGTGCTCCACTCCAGTGACGCTCTGCAGCAAGAGCCGGTCACTACTACAGAGCGCGGCGCACCAGCCATCGGTGGATGCGCAGCGGTAGTCAAACTCGCGGTTGTTCTCGCTGTCGGCATCGTAGTCGTCCCGCTTGTAGAAGACAACGAGGTCGTCGTCGTCGTCGCTGTTGTCACCATCGTTGTCGTTGTTGTTGCTACTACTGCTGATGTTGATCGCCGGTGCACTCGTCGAGTAGCGCGCATAGCTCAGACTCGATCGCACTGGCGTGTGGGCGAACCACTTGCTATCTCCGCTGCTGCACAGGACGTCGTCGGTCTTGGTCGCGTGGCTCTCTGTCTCTGGCGTCTCGCTCTTGTGATCCAGCACGTGCGTCGCGAGGCGGAAGGTTCCGTTCGCACGCGGACGTCTGCGCTGCGGACTGCTGCTGCTAGTGGTGGTGGCGGTGTTCATACTAGTGCGTTGGCGACTGAAGCACACGACGCTCGCTGTGTGCGTGCGTTGATGCAAGTGAGTGAGTTAGTGAGTGACTCGCTCGGCGTGTCTCGAGTGACTTGCCCCAACTCAGTGAAGATCTGGTACTCAGGATTGCTGCTGCTATTGTCGGAAGCAGCAGATAGTATCATGTCTGACCCGAGCACAAGAGCGACTCGAAAGCGACTCGAGAGCGACACTCGAGTGTGTGTGTGCGTCTCTTTGGTGCAGCAGCTGCTCGCGGTCTTTGAGTGCCACCAACGAGCACGACGTCCTCTGCTCGGCTCGGAGCATAAGGACATCGCTGGTAAATCGAGTCGCGAGCACAAACACAAAAGACAGTTGGCAGTGGACTGGGGACTAAAGACTGAAGACTGAAGACTCTCTCTTTATCGTATCGAAGTACTCATCGTAGATACTTGTGGTCGATCGGTCGCTCAATCACAATCGTCTCTGTCGGATGCTCTGTCGCCGTCTGCTGTTGCTGTTGGAGCTGGAGCTGGAGCTGGTCACGCGTGAACGCAAACGGATTCGGGAACACGAGGCGCTCGGCGTGGAGGAACAGTCGCGTCGCGCGCAGACCGCGGTACTTGGTGTCGCCGACGATCGGAGCGCCAAGGATGTGAGCGCAGTGGACGCGAAGCTGGTGCTTCCGACCCGTCACGGGCGAGAGCTCGAGCCACACGCCGCGTGGATCTGGCTGCGACACACCGCAGGACACGAGCGTCGTCGCTGGCTTCCCGTCAACTGGCGACGTGATCACGCCGTTGTGCAGTGCGAGCTGGTGCTCTAGACCACGGCGCTCAGTCACAGACGGCGCTGACACGAGTGCGCGGTACGTCTTACGCACGCGTCCTGCCTGCAGGAGTGCTGTGAACTTGGCGGCTGCGAGTCGACTCCGAGCGAGCACAAGGAGTCCAGACGTCTCTTTGTCGAGTCGATGCACGAGCCGACACGTTGCATCTGTTGTTGCTGGATCCGCTGCCTGAGCGATCGCTGCGAGGTAGTCGACGAGCGACGTCTCGAGTCCAGTGCCGTCCTAGCGCAGCAAATGACGAGCGAGTGAGCGCGCGACAGCAAGAGCGAGAGCGAGAGAAGGAGACGGTCAGACTTGTGGTGAGTCCATGGTACCAGACATAAACACAGAAACCCGATCGTGAGGTCGCTCGCACCTGCACAGCGAGTCCTGGTGGCTTGTCAAGCACGATGTAGTTGTCGTCCGTGTACGCAATGCGCGCGAGCAGCTCTTGGAGTAGTGGGAGGTTGCGATCCAGTTGTGTGGCTGTTTGCGTCTGGTGCGTCGTGGATGCTGGAGACGCTGGCTGGAGCTTGTGCCGAAACACATGCGCATCGATCGCGACCGTCAGTCCTTCGCGCAGCACTGAATTTGCGCGCGTTCGTTGTGCGCTGGCGGCAGGAGGCGCAGCATCATCTTGTGCTTGAGCTCGCTCGTGCTCGCTTGGGTCTTCAGTTGACGCGAGGATGCGGATCTTGCGCTTGCGCAGTTGTGCTTGGAGGAGCGACTGCGGCGCTGCTGGGAACTGCTGTCGGAGCCATCGGTCGAGGCGCATCTCGTGGTCGCTGCGCGCGATCGCCCAGCGCATCCACCGGAGCTCATGGCGCCATTTCGTCATGATGCGTGTCAAAAGTGTCGGTTGTTCAGATTGTCGGGATAGATGTCTGAAACGCATCAATACATTCTGGTAAGAGAATACATATCATAAATCAAGCTTCAATTCGATTGAGACGATCATATATTCTCACACTGTACTTGATGTTGTAATGAATTCAAGCGAAAAAGAAGAGTTGACTGGTGATGAAGTATGCAATTGGTGTAATCTTGGTAGTGACAAAATAAAGGTCATCACGACACAAGAGAAAGGCAACCGCAGCGTTGACAGCCATTGCTCTGGAGCTCTTCGTCGTCGTCGTCGCCACTCCTCGAATCCCTCGCCGCAGCAGCCGCAGCACGAGGCGACGCCCACGCACGCGTGACACCACTAGCACTAGCACCACAACAAAGCGGAACCATGTCGTCAGAGTTGCAGCAAAAGCCTGGCGCGTCCGACTACCAGGAGCAGAAGAAGGTCGTCGGCGACCTCTTCACGAGCGCTGAAGGTGCGACGATCACACCACACCGACTTGCTGCGACTGACTGACGCTCGCATCTACTGGTCTTTACTCACTATCACACTCACATCGACACTTGCAGGCGGCGACTTGGAGCTCCTCAAGAAGACGGTCGAGACGATCCAGACGAAGGGCTGGGCCGCGAACGCCAAGGAAGTGCTCACGGGTTTCAAGGACGCGCACAAGCGCGCGGCGCTGCACTTTGCCGCGGCGCAGGGTCGCCGCAAAGTCGTCGCGTACATCCTCGATGTCGACCCCGAGTGCGTGAACATGGTCGACGAAGAAGGCGGCTCGCCGCTCTTCTACGCCACAAAGGAGAACGAGTTCGCTGTGGTCAAGCTCCTGCTCGAGCGCAATGCAGACCCGAACCTCGCGCTCGAGAACGGCTTGGCGCCGATCCACGAAGCCGCGGCGAACGGCAGCATCCGCACGTGCAACTTGCTGCTCGAGCACAACGCATCCCTCGAAGCGACGACGCCGAGTGGCACGGCGCTGCACTTTGCCGTGAGCGAGAACCGCGAGAAGACCGCGGAGATGCTGATCAAGCGCGGCGCGAACGTCAACGCCGTGAACTCGAAGGGCGTGACGCCGCTCATGTTTGCGTGCTTGATGAACAAGCCAGTCGTGGCCAAGGAGATGCTCGCGGCGCACGCCGACTTGACCGTTGCGATCCCAGGCGGCATCACGGCGCTCCACATGGCCGCCGAGACCGGCGCGCACGACATCGTCGCGCTCTTCCTCGAGCAGCGCGCCGAGGACGCCGTCGTGGCGGCGAACCTCAAGTCGAACGCCGGCGCCGTGCCGCTTCAGCACGCCGCTGGCAAGGGCCACCGCGAGATCGTTGCGCTCCTGCAGCCGATCACGACTGGCTACGAGACCGAGAGCGTCGACGCGCTCATGGTCGACGCGCGCGAGCAGTTTGAGCAGCTGTACGCGGACGTCGAGCAGTTCCCTGAGGCGGCTGCTGCGGCGCCAGCGGAGGTGAACCCAGAGGACGACATTGTGGTCCCAGAGCCCGTGGAGCTCGACGAGGCGATGACTGCGCGCATCGGTGAGCTCCGCGAGAGCGGCAACAAGGCGTACGTCGAGAAGGACTTCACGGCCGCCGTGGACTTCTACACGCAGGCGATCGCGATCAACCCTGCGGACTTTGTGCTCTACAGCAACCGCTGCGCCGCGTACCTCGGCGCTGGCGCTGCGGACAAGGCGCTCCACGACGTGCGCGTGACGAAGAAGCTTAAGCCGGACTGGGCGAAGGCGCACTTCCGCGAAGGCCAGTGCCTCGAAGCGCTCCAGCGTTTTGAAGAGGCCGCGAGCGCAATCTGGAGCGCGATCCAGCTCGCGCCAGGCGACGAGCACTTGGAGAAGCGCTTCAAGGAGTGCGTCGCGCGCGGCCGCGCGTTCCACCAAGCAAAGGCGGCGAAGGACGCCGAGGCGACCAAGGCCGCGAGCGCATAGCAACTGCGGCTGTTGTAGGTCTCTCTCACACTCTCGATATATCGCAATACACATCGTCCAGTGTGTCTTGACACGTCGCGTGGCAGTTGATGGGTCTCGGTGTGGTGTCGTCTCGCGATCGCGGCCATGGTGGTGGTCGAGGCGCCTCGCAACAGATGCAGTGGTGGTGACCGTGGTGCTCTAGACAGCGCATTGCGCCTGCGTCTGCGTACAGATGCAGCCAGTGACGAGCAGTACGAGCGCGCGCTCGAGTGGTTCCAACGCGTCACAGCGCAGCGCAAGCGACGCTGGGAACAGCAACACAGGAGATCAGCAACAACCACAAACGGCGGTGGCATTGGCATTGGCGATGGCAATGGCGACGATTACGATGATGGCGACGAGAAGGAAGACAAGCAAGCACACTGTCGCTTGGCTGTACTCAGTGTGACGGAAGAGCCCTGGCGCGTGTTTGCAGCGGCGGACGCGAGCTTGACGCGGTTCGAGCAGCGCCTCGCGACACAGCGCATCGTGTACGAGTGGAACAGCACACACGTGTCTGCGCTCCATCACGCCTGCGCGACTGGCGACCGACGTGCTGTGCGCTTGCTGCTCAGCGACCGAGTGGATTGCGAGCGTCCGTGGCGATTCCGGCCATGTCCACTCGCGCGCGACGCCTGTGGTCGAACACCACTGCACTACGCGGCGCTCCACGAGCAGCATAAGGTGGCGCGCTTGCTCCTCGCGCGACCAGACGCTGCGCTCCAAGCGCGTGCTTGCGACAACGCTGGCGACACGAGCGCGCACCTGGTGCTCCGAAAGCTCGCGGCTCTCGGACGCCATGTCTTCGTCTCAGCCTCCACGTCACTGTCGTCGTCTACGAAGACGCCTGTCACGCTGAGGAGCACGTCCAAGCGATATCGTCGGCTCTGGCGCACAGCAGATCGTCTCGTGCTCGCTGCTCGCATTCGTGGAGACACCAGTGGCGACGACCTCGACGCGAGTCTCTCGGCGCTCGACATGCACTACCGCGGCGATGCGTGGGACGCCGTGCAGACTGGCGACGTCGCGCGTCTCGCGTTCCTCGTGCGAGGCGATGGCGACAGCGCCACTGCGATGCCGTCGTCAAGATCGTTGCCAGAGCTGCACCACCTCAAGCGCTCGCTTCTGCATGACGCCTGCGACTCTCAGCAAGTCTCAGTCGTCAGCTACTTGCTCTCGCACTGTCATGCGCCAGTGCATGTGCAAGACTCGTCTGGGTGCACGCCGCTGCACTACGCGGCGATGCGCGGTGTCCTGGAAGCCTGCGTCGAGATCCTCGAAGCTGCGGACGCAGTCGACAGTATTGACAGTGACACGACCGGCAGTCGTGGAGACGCCGTTGTTGCTGTTGATGCCGAGACGCTCTGTCTGTGCCAAGACGCGCGCGGCCGCACGCCACTGCACTGGAGCATGCTCTCACATACGTCGAGCTCCAGTGCCGTTGTGGTTGCGACGTACCTCGCGAGCAAGTGCGTGAGTGCGCTGCACGTGACCGACATGGACGGCTTCGCGCCGCTGCACCTTGCGATCTGGCGCGGCGACCTCCGTGTTGTGCGTGCGTTCGTCGAGCTCGGTGCGAGTGTGAACGCGACACCAACAAGATCGCAGCAGTCGACGAGCGAGCGCTGCACGAGCCGAGTCACTGCGCCGTGGGCACCCTGTGGCACTCGCTTCCAGTTGACCAAGAGAGCAAAGACACCAGCGCAAGAGGATCACGAGCAGCAGCAGCACGAGGCACACGCAGACAACAGTGGCGAGACTTCGATCGCCATCATGACAGCGTCTTGCTCAGCAGCAAAAGCATCAGCACCTGTGCTCAAGCGCTTGGTTGACTCAGTCAGCCCAAAGAAGACTCTGAAGTGTGCTCGCGAGCACGAGAGCTACAACAGCGACGTCCTCGATACGCTACGGTACTGGATCCGCAAGCCTGAGCCTGTGTGTGCAAGCGTGCGAGTGCCAGGTACGAACCGTGAGGCTCGTCGCCCAAGCGATGCCGGCAAGGCAAGCGTCGAAGAAGTCAAGTCAGACCACCAAGAGCCAACAGAGACAGCGTCCGATGGTCTCGAGACGCCACTCGGCTGTAGCAAGTACGGCAGCGTCTGCCACAAGTGCGCTGCTCCCGAGTCAGAGCGTCAAGGAGACGAATGTCCCATCGACACGCTCTCGCCACTCGCACTCGCGATTCGCATGTGCAGACGCGGTCCAGCAACAGCAGCAGCGTCGACAGGAGAGCGGACGCCGCGATGGCGCATTGTCGAGTACCTCCTCGTCTCTGGCGCAGATCCACACAGCAGCGACTACGACAGCGCTGCTACGACACGTGCCAGCATCAAGACGTCGCTTGAAGAAGCACTCGCTGTCGCGCCGTCGTGTCCGCAAGTGTTTGCGCTGCTGCTCGAGTTTGGCGCACAGCACATTCGCACACGAGCGATCGAGCAGTTCTGCTGGAGTGAAGCACCACCGTCGCCATCAGCAACGGCATGTGCTAGCGCGGCACAGACCACAAGTGCCATTGAGAGCGTCGTGGTGAGTGTGATCCGGAGTGTCGAGCTGGTGGGAACGAGCGAGGAGCTGGCGGCACTCGCGACTGCGCTGTTTACCACACGCTGCTTCAACGCGCTTCTGACGCTGTCAGACACGGAGCAGCGCGACTCGAGCGAGCACCGACACCGCAATCTAGCGCGACGTTGGGATGCCATTCGGCGTGGACTCGCTACTCCAAGCGTCAGAGCCGTTCACGACTTCGTTGATCGCGAGCACCTGTGGTTCCTCACGCAGAGTCTCCATCGCCCCCAGACTCATCATCCTCAGGACGCACACACACTTACTGCGCTCCTGCACGAATGCCTGAGCATCTGCTTGACCAAGTGGCGGCGCGAGAGTAAGCGCTCGGTTGTCGACATGCACGAGCATCAAGCGCGGCAGAACATCGTCGCGCGCTGCCTCGAACTGCTTCTAGCGTCGCAACATCCCCCTCAGTGCTGTGACAGCAACGCCACTCACCAGAACGCCACGACCAAGTCGCTCGCACTGTGGACAGACTGCTGCATCGCTTTGAGCATGTTTGACTGCGCTCTCGTGCTCATCGACGCGCAGCTGGCGATCAAACCAGCTCCCGTCGTCTCGCTCGATCGCCTGCTCTGCATCTTGGACGACGGCGTGCTGTCGAACCGACACGCTGCTTGGACCGACGATGCGCCTCTCCCAGAGCGCCATCGAGCGTTCGTGCTCGCGTTGCTGGACAAGCTCGCCACTGTCGAGGACATGGCTCGCACGCCATTAGATGAAGCGCAGCGTAACGACGATCGTGACTCGATACCGCCACAGCAGACTGGCAGATCCGCACGTACGAGCACGAGCGCAACAGTGGCGTCAGTCGTCCTCGTGTGCGCGTACGACCTGCCGCTCGACGTCGTGCGTCGCGTACTAGCGCTCGCGACACTCGCATCGCCAGCTCCAGTCGACTGCAAGCGCCGAGTCCGAGGCAAGACGCTCGCTCAGTGGCTCGTTCTGCACGAGCGACACGATCTGATGGCGCTCTTGCTCGAGCACGACCGATCGCTTGGACACTCGACGAGCGCTGTGGACCTCAATGCACGACAGCCAACAGCGCTCTGGCGATCGCTTGTGAGTGCGCTCGCGGCGACTCGACCGACGACAGCAAAGACGCGAGAGTTGCTCGAGTGGCTCGTTTCGCTCCACTCCACATCGCCATTCCAGCCACGCGAAGACAGTGCAGCGGCTGACGACGAACGCCAAGGTGGAGAAAGCGACGGCCTGGACGGCACATTGAGGTGGCTCCTTTGCGATCGCGCGGTGCGATGCGACTCGGTCGTCTTGTTTCAAGTCGTGACGATTCGTCTGTGGCATCCAAGACCCACTCCTGCCCCTGCTCCAGCTCTTCCAGCGGACGCCGCCATGAGTGAGCAAGACGCCAAGACCTCTGAGCAATGCTGGAGTCGAGTACTCGCGTCGCTCGCAGCCACGGACGTCTTCGTGGCTCTTGCGCGCTGGAACGCGCTAGCACTCGCTCAGCACATCCTCGAGACACACGCGTCTGTGAGCAGCTCACTCTGGCGAGAGGTGCTACTGCTGCATTCACCAAACACTAGCGCGTGCGACTCGAGTCCGCTGGAGCTCTGCTATGCCCTGGGTCACGTCCAGCTCGCTGCGTTGTTCCACCGTGTCACGGAGCTGCCACGCGCCAGCGAGTCGAGCACCGAGTCGAAGGATGCGCTCCACATACCTGACGAAGCACCAGAGCTGCACGCGTTTGGACTCTTCCAGACGATCATGCGTCTCAACGCAGAGAACGCAGCGACAGCAGCAGTAGCAACAGTCTCGACTCTTGACTCGCCATCTCATCAGCAACAACAGCTCAGCTGGCACCACTCGCGAGCTCGCACTGCGCTAGTACAGAGCGGCGTCTTTGCGAGCAGCCACGACTGGTGGGCGACCGCCTGTGCGCTCGACCTCGTGACGCACCTCGACGCACTCGCACTGCATCGCGTGCCTGTTGTGTCTCCGCGCCGTCGCTTCGAGCTCTTGCTCGTCGCGATCACTAATGGCTCGCTCGATGCGCTGCAGTGGCTCCTCATCGACAACAGCGGCTTACTGGGACATGACGAAGACCACAACACGTTCGACGCTCGAGCGACCATCCAGCAGCTCTTTGACGCCGCGAGCAAGCACACGAGTGACCGCTACGCGCGCATGACGCTGCTCTTGCTCGCGCACGTGCCGTACTCTGGTCGCGTCGCTGGCGACGGCACCGACACGACGCTGCTCCATCACTGCGTGCGCTTTGCGAACCCAGCGCTCATGCGCGCAGCCCTCGACCGCGTGCTTGCGATCCACGGCAGCAGCATCGACGTCCTCGACGGCTACGGCCACGCGCCAGTCGTCCATGCGATCGTGAGCGGACAGCTCGCGAACGCTTGTGCGCTCATATGCTTCCACCACGCGCGCCTCGAAGCCGAGTACGAAGGCCAGAGCTGCTTCTACTACACGCTCCAGCTCGCGCCGTCGTTTGCGTGGCGGTACGTCCTGGCGCGACTGCTGCGTGCGGCGTGCGCGAGGCGGTCGCTGCACTGCACTGGCGCCGAAGCGAGCAACCACCACGATACCAGGGAGATGCAAGCAGGCAATAGCGAGACAGCGTGCGGCTGCAAAGGCTTTGAGCGTCCAGTCGACCGTGTTGATGGCGACGACGAGGAGGAGGAGACTGGTGCAGCGATGTACGAGTCTGCAGCGTGTGGCTTCTGCGGTCACGCGGCAGCGAGTCACTCGAACGTGCCGTACCCGCCGTGGTTCCGCGATCAGTACGAGACGTACGTCAAGAGCCCGTCGCTGCCTCTGGGTGAAGATGAAGACACGAGCGATAGCGACGATATCGAGGATGACTGCCGCCGTGATCGAGTGCCTGCGAACGAGGTGTCACTACCAACCAGCGACACGATCGACGATGCTGCGCTCGAAGACCAGCGCGGTCGACTCGACACGGCTGCGCTCACAGTCATTGCTCGCCTCCGATACGCAGCGACGCTCGAAGAGCACGGTCTGCTGTGCATGCTTGAGGACGCTCCCAGTGGCGCTGACGACATGGAGAAGCTTCTTCAGCAACGTGCACTTGCAAGTGAGGCGCTCGAGCCACAAGAGGCACTGCTGGTCGTGGAGAGCGAGCGCAGCGTCTGGCCCATGCTCCCGCTCCAGTGCTTGGACGATGCCTCTTCGCCACAGCTCCAGGACGCACGAGCGCACGCACGTGTCGATACGATCACCTCTGCAGTCGTCAGCCTCGAGTCATCGCCTCCAGTACGTTCGACTGACGACATTGATCCGACTGACGGCGCCATTCAGACGGCGCATTTGCCGTGGCACGTGCGAGCCGACGCACAGGCGCTGCATCCGCAGTCGTGTCGCTGCCAAGCGCGTGCGTTTGCAACCACTCGCACAGCGTGGACGCTCCAGATCGTCTCGCACTGGCTGACGCACGTTGTTGAGCGTGCGCGTGACCGATCGGTCGCTGCGTCTCCAAGAGCGCGCTCATCAGTGCCTCCGCGATGTCCAACAACGCCCCTCCAGAGCGTCCAGGCGTCGCAGGCACAGTCGTCGGCATGGCCATTGCGCCTCGCGTTCATGCGCTGGCGCCGACAGACTGTGCTCGAACGAACCACTGAGCGCTCGCAGCGGCGCCTCGACGCCCTCGCACGCACTAGCACGCGCATGAGCGTGCGCTCGCTCCAGCAGTTCGTCTCGCACTGGCGCTTCGCGAGAGCCTTTGCAGCGTTCCAGCGCTGGAAGCACGCGAGCGCGAGCGTGCGCGTCGGACAGTTGGAGACTGCGGTCGACGCGATCGTGGCGCAGATGCGCACGGCGCGCCTCGCGCTCTTGCGCGCAAAGCAGCAGGCGCTCGAACACACGGCTGCGCGCGTCGTACTGAGCAGTGAAGGCGCACAGTGCGACCTCACGAATCGATCCAACGCAGTGTCCTAGAGCCTCAGAGTCGTCTCATACACGACCATACATATCCATCCATTCATCGGTTCCTACGCATCGCTACACAGACGCTCGACGGTCTCGAGGGCTTCAGAGGTCGTCCATGTCAAAGACGTGGTGCGTCTCGTCGTCATCTCCATCCTCGTCGTCGCAGCAGCAGTCGCTCGCAGGCGAGTCGTCGTCGCGCACAGTATCCGCAGTTGACGTCATCGACGACGTCGACTGCGCTTTCCAAACGCCAGTCCCTGTGGCCGTAGCGCTCGCTCCTGTACAAAGACTGCTCGTGCAGCTCTGCGCACGTCGCCGTGGCGCTGCCAACGCGCAACTGCCACTTGCGCGCGGCGCTTTGCTGCTCTCGAACGACTCGCGCGCCTCGAGCGAGAGCTTAAAGTGCCAGTCGTCGTCCCACAGCCGCGCTTCGCTCTGCGTGCGGCTGTACGCGTGCTCGCTCGCTGCGCCAGCTGTGTACGACGAGAGGAGCGAGCCTGTGACCGTATTGCGGCGTCGACGGAGCTGCTTGCGCGGGATCGGCACGGGCGGCGAGCACGGCACGGGCATGCCGCGCTGCGAGTACTGTTGCTGCTGGCCAGAGAACGACGCGGCTCGGAGGAATGGCAGCGATGGTGCAGTCGTTGTGTACGCAGCAGCAGCAGTTGGCAGAGGTGGCGCTGCGGCTGTGGCTGTGGTCGTCATGCCCAAGAACGCTGCGATCTCGGGCGAGTCGACGAGGTAGCCGCTGTGTGAGTGCGAGTCGTCACCGTAGCCGTCGTCATCGTGACTGTAGCCGTCGTTGTTGTTGTCGTTGCCGCAGATCTCGTGCACTGCGCTGCGGAAGTCGAACGACGTTGCGCCAGCAGCGAGGGACTCGTGTGCGTCCGTCGCAACGAAGCAGCTCGTGCGTTGCTGCTGCATCTGGAGCGCAGCGAGCAGGTCGTCAGTGTCGTCGCGGCGAGTGCTCATGGAGGTGGTGCCGTAGTCGTCGGTGCGGCGCATCGTGTCACGCGTACTGCGAATGTGTTGCTGCTGCTGCTGTTGCTGATGGTAAAGATCGCGATCTTGACGCGCAGGCGATCCCGTGAAGTACCGCCCCATCATCCTTTTCGTCTCCATGCTCGTCTGCACGCTGTTGTTGTTGCGGTGGCTGTTGTTGGTGGTGTTGACAGATTGCTTGCGCTGCCAAGACACCATCGGCTGTGCGTCTTTAGCTGTTGCAGTCGTCGCGCAGATCCTGTCGACGTGCTCGAGCGCGTGGTGGAGGTCCATGTACTGCTGCAGCGCGTGACGGTCGGGCATGGTCGCGCTCCTGCTGCGGCGACTCGGAGCACTGCTGGCGCTGTTGTTGTTGTTGTCTGTGCTGTGAGCAATGCGCACGTGGCGGCGACGACGGCACTGCTGCTGCTGCTGGTCGAGCTGGTGGTGGTGCTCGAGCTGAGCGAGCGCGGTCGAGTCGCGCAGGTTCAACATGGGAGGCGACGCAACCGTTGGCGCACACCGCCGGGTCTCTCAATGGATTCCGGCGCTCGAATCGATCGATTGTCCGTCACACGTGTGACTAGAGCTGGAGTCTCGGTCGTCAATCTTGATCTCGATCTTGTCGACTGCTGCTGCGAGCACGTGCTTGCTCTTGTGCTGCTGTTGCTGCTGCTGCAAGCACAAGTCGAGGCAAAGTGTTTGCAAGTGAGTGAAAGGTTGAGTGGGTGTGAGCGCTCGAGACGGTTGTTCGAGAGCAGGAAGCGCTCGCTCGCTCGTTCGCGGTCGTAGCAAAGCAGCAGCAAAGGAGCTGCAAGCACGCCTCACGCTCCTGCTCCTGTTCTTGCTCCCGACCAACCGAGCAGCATGCGTTCGCAACTGCGTACTGTATGTACCTCGTCGTTGTCGTTGTTGTCGTTGTCGTGCGAGTGGATTCGCTGTTAAATGTGTGTGTGGCTTTGGCAAGTGAGTGCGACTTGCTTTGCTCTTGCTTTGCCTTGCCTTCCCAGGCTTGCAAGCTTGCTTTGCCTTGCTGCTCCTTGAGAGAGAGAGAGAGAGAGAGAGAGATACTGAGAGAGCGCGAATGAGGGAGGCCATCGAGACGCGCGCACACACAACTCGAGCTTCTCGGCAATGTTTTTAGAACGCAAGTGCTGCTGTTTCGGCTTCGGCTTGCAAAAAAGAACGTCGAGCAGGCAACAGCGCACAAAAGCAGACTCTCGCTCTCGCTCGCTGTGATCAACGAGCGCCGCTGTGCTCGAACGCCCAAGTCCAAACGCGCGTGGGACGCGGCTGGCCTCCACGCACGCGGATGTGCGCGAAAAAAGAGACAGGGTCGAGCTCTTTCACGCACACACGTGCACACACGAACTGGCAAACAAACTGGCACAAGCAAGTCTGCGCGAATCTCTCGCGGTGGAAAAGCGGCAGCAACGCGCATGAGATTCGTAGCGATTGTCGAGCTGCTTCGTATCGATCAACTGTTCGTTCGCGCTCAGGCGGCTCTCGCAAGTACGACGTCGTTGTACTAGTAGTGTCCAATCGAGTGTGCGCCGATGCGTCGAGTGAGCGCCACAGCAGCAACTGGCAGCAGCTGGTCGAATGTGTATCCTCGAGCTGTGGTGTTGTCGTCGTCATTGGTGTGGCTGTCGTTGGTGTTGTCGTTGTTGTCGTTGTTGCGAGAGAACCAGGCGCGCCTGCTTGCATTCGAAATCTCCATCCAACACAACACAACACCACACAGCGAGTCTGCATGAAGCAACAGCGGTTGAGACGCGCGCTTGCTCTGTCGAGTCATATTGCGCTACGACGTGCGTCACGAGCGCGCTGTGTGTATTGCGAGAGCGTGTCGAGATCTCAGTCCGCACACGAGAGCTCTTCGCTATCTCTCTCTCCCTTTCATTCATTCTCACGCGCTGCTTCAGTTTTGCAAAACTGCAGTTCGTGATGCTGGCACACGCGGCACACGCGGCGTACTTGAGCGCCTTGGCTCTCAAAAGCGAGGTCTTGAGCGAGGTCTTGGGCGTCGCTGCAAGCCAGCAAGAGAGCAAGAGAGCGAGCGCACGAGCGATCGCTGATCACTGCCTGATATCCCTGCAGCAGCAGCAACACACAAGAAAGAACAGCAAATGTCCAATCTCGCGCGCTGAAGGACCCCTGCTGCTTTGGGCGTCAACATTGACCGCGGACTGCGCTTGCCAGAGCTTGTTCATCATCGACTGCTTTCGCTTGCTTGTGTGTTTTGTTGGTTGTTTGGCGACACCGAGCGAAGCAACACAGCACGCGAAGGCAAGCAACGACAACAAGCGTGCTCCTGGCAAAGCAGCGAGAGCAAGACGCATTGCCAACTCGCCTTGCATTGCAAGACGCAAGAGACCTCAGGCGTGACGAAAACCAGGTGGTGTGTGCGCGCCATGTCACATATCCACTGAGATCGCACTTTTGCGAGCAACTTCAGTGCACACAAAACAACGATGGGTGGACCACACAGATGCACACAACATGTAGCCATCTCGATGTTGGCACTGAGTACACTTGCGTCGTGCTCCCACTCCTTGCTCTCGTTGCTGTTGCTGTTGCTGTTGCTGTTGCTGCTGTAGCAACGGAGTCTCGATTCGTATCACAGCAGATGATGCAACTCTCGAGCTCAGATCCGCAATCGATGCCAAAGACGCAGCTCGTTTACTCTCAACCATGTCTATCATGAACTCCTGATGCCGCAATGCACCCCACCTGCTGCTCGCTCGCTCACTCTCTCTCTCTTACCCGTCGAACAAAGCGAGGTACTCTCGGATCTCGCTAAGAGGCGTGCCTGCGGCAATGAGCTTCGCCGTGAGCTCTGCGCGCATCGAGCGCTTCTTCACTGCTTCTTGCGCCGCGAGCTCCTCTTTCAACTCGAGCTCGCGCGTCTGGAGCTGGAGCTGCTGTTGCTGGAGCGCGAGCTTGTGGTTCTCCACGTCCATCTTCTTCACCGCGACATCGAGCTTCTTCAGCTCGACCCGATCTCGGTTGTGCATGTCGGTGTGAATCGCACTGGCGTTGCTGATGCTGGTGGCGATGCTACTGGAACTAGACACTGGCGGATCTCCTGGAGCAAAAGCGCCGCTCGATGCTGTCAACGTGCTGCTCAAGTACTGGCTGTAGTCTACGCCGCTTTGCCGCGCAGCAGTAGCAGCAGCAGGGACACCTCGATCAGCACTGAACGCCGTCTCGCTCTCGCTGCTCGACGTATTGGAAACACGTCGACGCTTGGTTAGCTTCGTGCGTGGCACTCCGGACGCCGGCGACGGTGGAAGCAGAGCGCCTTCGCTTTGCCACGTCGGTTCGAACGTCAGTGGCGGCAACGCGCCACGAGCAGCATCAGCACTGACCACACTCGTTGGAGCAGGAGCGGATGCCAACTGCGCGCTGATCGCACCAAACCACGCGGTGCTGCTACCGACAGGAGCTGATGTCAAACAGAAATCCGGCGCGGATGCCTGTCGTGCCGCAGATGCCTTCGCTGCTGTTGTCACGCTTACCGTCGCTTGACTGGTGCTCTTGAGTTAGACGCTTGCCTGCGTTCTTGGAGTGTCGTGCTCGAGCTTTCCACCGCCGCTCACGCTGGTCGGCGCAGTCGCAGTCGTGTCCTTGTAGCGCCTCTTCGCGCGTGGATGAGCGATCTCGGGTCTGTATCCGCCAGTGTTGCTCGTGCTCGCTACGTCTTGAGCTGTTGGCTTGAAGGTTGTATCGAGTGGCTTGCCGGTCGTTGCGAGCGCGTCGAGACGGTCGTAGAAGCAGCACATGTGAATGCGCTTCTGGTTCATGTCCTTGATGCCTTGTGCGATGTCAGCAGCGTACATCGCTGCACCAGTCTCCTCCTCCTCGTCGTCGCCATCAACACGGTCGACTGGACGCTCAAAGCCTTTGCAGCCGCACGCTGTCTCGCTATTGCCTGCTTGCATCTCCCTGGTATCGTGGTGGTTGCTCGCTTCGGCGCCAGTGCAGTGCAGCGACCGCCTCGCGCACGCCGCACGCAGCAGTCGCGCCAGGACGTACCGCCACGCAAACGACGGCGCGAGCTGGAGCGTGTAGTAGAAGCAGCTCTGGCCTTCGTACTCGGCTTCGAGGCGCGCGTGGTGGAAGCATATGAGCGCACAAGCGTTCGCGAGCTGTCCGCTCACGATCGCATGGACGACTGGCGCGTGGCCGTAGTCGTCGAGGACGTCGATGCTGCTGCCGTGGATCGCGCTCCACTCGTTTGAGCCGTCGTCACTTGCGCAGCTCGTCTACATCGCAAAGCGCTTACGTTTTGAACCAAGACTGGCAAGCAAGACGAGCACTGGATCGGCACTGCGACTATGTGGGCCTTGCTCCAACCTTTTCTAACGCTCGCTGGTGGTAGCTGTGGCGCTTGACATTCTTGCACGCATGGAGCGATCCGAGTGGTGCGATCGCGAACATGACTTGTGCGGCACGTGTTTGCCGTGCCGTTTGACATGCTTGCACGCAAGCAGACCGCAGAGAGAAGTGCTTGTTTGTTTGCTTTGACGTGATGGAGACCAACACGGTTGATATTTTTGGGAGCCAGTTGTGGCGATTCGCACACTCACTTACATTATGTAAGTCCAAAGTAGCAAAGTGTACGGTTGTGGCCCCATGGCTACACTTTTTGATTCCCTCGTGCATATGCACCCAGTTGCCAAATTACACGGCAAGGCACAGGTGGAAGCACGACGAGAGAGAAGCACGAGCGCGAACGAACGTCACCTGTTGCGCCATGGGGTGCGCTGCGTCCACCGCGATCGATGCGCACACGACCTCGCATGACTTGCTGTTCCTTGCATGCCGTGAAGGCGACTTGACAGCGGTGCAGCGGCTGCTGAAGCGATACAAGCGACGTCACAAGGAGGCTGGTGTCTGCGAGCTCGTGAACCAAGTCGACGCGAACGGCGAGTCGCTTCTTGTTGCAGCATGCAGACGCGGCCATAGTCGACTCGTTCCTATTCTCCTGCTCGCTGGCGCAAACGCAAGGCGTGCAACGGCCACCGGCGAGACGCCGCTGCACATCGCCGCAGCGAACAACGACACAGACACTCTGACCGCGCTGCTCGCGCGAGACGAGTCGGTGGGAACCGCTGGTGGTGATCTGTACTTCCCTCCAACCACCGACGACACGAGCGTCGGCATCGTCTTGCCCAGGCGCTTCACCGACGTCGAAGCCACGACTGCGAACGATGAGACGCCGCTTTTTGTCGCTGCAAAGCACGGTCACAAGGACGTCGTGCGCGAGTTGCTCGCGTGCCATGCGCGCACTGAGGCCAAGAACGAAGATGGCTGGACACCGCTGCACATCACTGCCAAGCACGGCCACACAGACGTCGTGCGCGTTCTGTTGGCGCACAACGCAAGCGTTGATGCAGCACTGAAGACGGGCGAGACGCCGCTTCTCATCGCCGCAAGTAACAACCGCGCCGACGTTGTGAACGCTCTGCTCGCACACGGGGCGAACGCTGAGATCTCAGCCACGTCAGGTGCGACGCCGCTGCACATCGCTGCCAACAACAACCACATCAGCGTCGCGAGCGCACTGCTTGCACATGGAGCGAACGCGAATGCCGCCACCAAGACGGGCATGACGCCGTTGTTCCTCGCGGCGCAGAGTAACTACAAGGACGTTGTGCTTGAGCTTCTCGCACACGGAGCAGACGTCGACGCTTTTGACGACGACCACGACACGGCGCTCTATGTCGCCTCCAAAGGCGGCCACGAAGACATCGTGCTTGCGCTGCTCCAACACGGAGCGAACGCTGAGATCCCAGCCGCGACGACTGCCACGCCGCTGCACATCGCTGCCAACATGAACCACGTCGGTGTTGTGAGCGCACTGCTTGCACACGGCGTGAGCGCGAACGCAAACATGACTGACGATTTTACTCCGCTCCACGTCGCAGCAAACAAGAACCATGTCGACGTCGCGATGGCTTTGCTCGCTCGCGGCGCAAACGTGAACGCCGTGACGACAGACCTAGCCACTCCGCTGTCCGTCGCTGCATTCAGTGGCCACGTCGCTGTAGCGGCTGTCCTCCTCGCGCACAACGCGGACGTCGACTTAGCGAGTACGCGTGGCGAGACACCGCTGTGCATCGCAGCTGAACACGGTCGCAGCGACGTTGTGACCCTGCTTCTAAAGCACAGTGCGAACACCGACAAGGCGACCACAGCTGGTACAACGCCGCTGTTTATCGCCACGCTGAACGGCCACAACGACATCGTGATCGAGCTACTGGCGCACAACGCTGACGTGAACGCAGCGCTGGCAGGTCGAACGACGCCACTACACGCCGCTGCGCAACGCGGACACGTGGACTCTGTTGTTGCGCTGCTTGCGCGCGGCGCGCACGTCAACGCAGCTGGTGTCGGTGGCTTGACGCCGCTGTACATCGCTGTCCAGAACGGCCACGCAGGCGTCGTCAGCGCGCTCCTCGAGTACAACGCAGATGTGAATGCGGCATGCGAAGATGGCACCACCGCGCTCCATCGCGCTGCAGAGAGCGGCTACACGGACATTACACGCTCACTGCTGGCAGCACACGTGAGTGTCAACGCAGTCAAAGCGCCTGGGACCACACCGCTCCACACAGCTGCGACCAAAGGGCACACTGACGTTGCAGTCGCATTGCTGACGCACGGCGCGGCTGTCGATGCCGCGACGTCGAGTGGCATCACAGCGCTGTTCTTTGCCACGCACTTTGGCCACACTGCTCTCGTGACGGCGCTCCTCGAGCACAACGCAGACGTAGATGCTGCGAACGCGACTGGCGAGACAGCACTGCACGTTGCTGCAGCGGCTGGCCGCACAGACATTGTCGCTCGGCTCCTGGCGTGGCGCGCGAACGCCGATCATGCATGCGCCACGGGCGAGACGCCGCTACACATCGCGGCAAAGCACGGCCATAGCGACATTGTGCTCGATCTGCTCGCGCACGGTGCAGCCATTGAAGCGCGCACGATGACTGGCGAGACACCGCTCCACGTCGCTGCGCTGAATGGCCGAGTCGACGTTGTGACTGAGCTGCTCGCGCGCGATGCGGACACTGAGGCAGCGAACAACGATGGCCAGACCGCGTTGCATGGCGCGACGAAGATCGGACACGCCAACGTTGTGCGCGCATTGCTCGCGGCTCAAGCAAGTGTCGACGCGACCGCACAACAGGACTGGACAACGTTGCACATTGCAGCAAAGACCGGACGCAAGGACATCGCAGTGGCGCTGCTCGCGCACAATGCCAGTGTCGACGCCGTCGCGATCGACGACGCAACGCCGCTCTACATCGCAGCAAAGCACGGACACGACGACGTTGTGGACGAGCTGCTCGCACATGGCGCGAACGCCGAAGCAACGGTCACGAGCTGTGCAACGCCACTGCACGCAGCAGCGCAGAATGGCCACACCGGCGTTGTGCGCACACTCCTGGCACACCGTGCGAGCGTCGACGCAACGACTGTGACTGGTGTGACGCCACTGCATGCTGCTGCGAGCAACGACCATATGGACGTTGTGGTGGAGCTCTTGGCGCACTACGCATGTGTCAACGTAGTGGAGCAACGTGGTGTGACACCTCTGCTCCTCGCGGCGCAGAACGGCTACGTCGACGTCGTGACGCAGCTCCTGGCGCACAACGCAAGCGTCGATGTCGCGATGACAACGACTGGCCAGACGCCGCTCTACTTGGCAGCACAGAACGGTCACCGCAACGTTGTCGCCATCCTCCTCGCCCACAACGCGACTGTCGACGCAGCAACCACGACGCGCGAGACGCCGCTGCACGTCGCAGCCGAGCACGGCCATATCGATGTTGTGCGCGAGTTGCTCGTGCACGGTGCAAACGCTGACGCGACTACGGCGAAAGGCTGGACACCGATGCTCGCAGCTGCGCAGAACGGGCACAGCGACACTGTGTTTGAGCTCCTCGCAAGCGGCGCAGATGTCGACGTAGTGTCAGCAGACGGCGTCTCGGTGTTCCACGTCGCGGCGCACTTTGGACACACGGACCTCACAGCGGCGCTCCTGGCTCGGTCAACTGCGCACGTCGCGTCGTCTGCTTCGACTGGCTGGACGCCATTGCACCTCGCAGCTGCGAGCGGTAACCTCGATGACGTGCGGCTACTCGTTGACAGCAGCAAGCGCGCGCTGTCGCCAGACTCGACGACCTCATCGCACGAGCCGCAGACAGAGCCAAGTACACTGAGCGACAGTGACAAAGCATTGTCACCCAGCGCAATGCTCGAGGTCGCTGACAACGACGGCGACACGCCTGTACTTGCCGCGGCACGCGCTGGTCACTTCCACGTTGTGCGCTTCCTCCTCGACGCAGGGGCGTCTGCAGTCGCTCGTGCCCGCAATGGCGAGACGCTCTTGATGATTGCTGCGCAAGGGCGGCACGAGCGCATCGTCGCAGAGCTCGTGCAGCACGATAGCGAGTCAAGCCACGCGTCGCTTGTCACCGTGACGCTCGAGACACTGCGCGCGAGTGCGCACGACGTGTACGAGTTCCACGACATGTGGATGCATGCTGTCGATCACCTCGACGCAGTCTACACGCGCCTTGCGACAGGACCACAAGCTGCCGTGCTGCCGCTCGCGCTGCTCGTTTGCCACGTCGTGCGCCTCAAGACCATGTGCGCCGCTGCGAGTGTGTTTGCGCGCATCGCCACGAGTCCGACTGCAGCGAGTCGCTTCCGTGACGTGCACGCCGAGCTCGCGTTCCTCGAGCAAGATGACAGTGCCTCCTCTGGTGCTGATGGCGCCACGACATTGTTGACCGATTGGGCAGTGCAGTGTGCTCAAGATGAGACTGCGCTGCTCGAGCGCTTTAACGACTCGATCGATGCCGTCGCAGCGCTCGCGATGTACGACGAGGCAGCGTTTAGCAAAGTCCACGGCGACGCGAGCTTGCTCCTGCGCCACAAAGTGCGCACGCAGAGTCATACGTACAGCCCAGCGCTGCTCGAGTACTTGAGCAAGTATCTCGGCATCACGACGCATGCGATCGCCGGTTCGTCAGCGACGTTGCTGCCCGAGTGGTTCATCTCGCCACACGAACTCGAGCTTGCGCGTGCAACGAGAAGTACGGAGCCGCACCAGAGCGCCCCTGCGACGGCGCTCGTGCGCGGCGAGTGGGCAAGCGCCGCGATCGTTGCGACCCAGCACACGCAGATGCAGCGCGAGACGTTCGTCGCGTGCATCGAGACGTGTGTAGACTTGAGTCACCCGAACGTCGTCAAAGTCTACGGCGCGACGCACTTGCAGCTCCCGCTCGTCGCAGTCTATGAAGACGCACGGAGCACGAACTTGCGGTCGTACCTCGCGGACGAAGCGACGAAGCCGTTGATCTGGCTCAAGCTCGCAGAAGTCGCGCGCGGGCTCCAGTACCTCACCGAGCGCGGCGTCATACTTGAGATACTCCGGTGCGACGACATCTGGATCGGCACGGACGGACTCGCCAAAGTCAACGCCTTTAGCTGCCTCGCGCTCGACGACATGGACGCGCAGGTGCGAGCGAGCGCCGCGACGCGCGCAAACGCACGGAGGCAGCGCATGCAGTGGGTCGCACCCGAGTGCCTCCGCGGCGCCGCAGCAACGGCCGCCTCGACCGTCTTCTCGCTCGGCGTCTGCATGCTCGAGGCGTTCACGGGCGAGCTGCCGTGGAAGCGCGCAGAGCCAGACTTTGTCGCGCACGTGACCAAGTACGGCTCGCGTCCGCCGGTCCCTGACGCGATGCCCGCGATCGCGCGCGACCTCTTGACGCAGCTCTGGCGCGAAGATCCGCAGCAGCGACCGTCACTTGCGAGCGTCGCGCTCGAGCTCAAGCGCATCGCTGACGCCATGCAGCAGCAGCAGCAGGACGGGAACGACCGCAGTCGCAGCTTGCGAGCACCGGCGTCCCACGTGCGCTTTGATCTGTGCACAGACATTGTCCCAGTGCTCGGTGCGAGTGTGCAGACGTTCGTCGCGCGCCTCGGACACAAGTGCGCGCGGTGTGCGCTCGAGCAGCGCGAGGCGGCGGCGTACGTCTTCGCGCGCTGCGAGCACATCGCAGCGGTGCTCGAGACGCAGTACCTCGTGTGGGACACTGCGGCGCTCACGACGTTTGTCGACGTGCTCCAGCGCTTTGACCGGTTCCTGCGCTTCGCCGTGAGCGACGCGTCGGTGCTGCAGCTCGCCAAGAGCCAGCGCGTCGCGACGCAGCGCAACGTGTTCCACCACCAGCTCGACGACGTCGTGCGTCTCCTGGGCGTCGCGGCCGTCGATCCGATCCACGACTGGCAGGCGCGTAGGCGAGACGACGCGAGCAAGAGCGAGAGCGAAAGCGACGAGCAACCAGTGCCAGCAACGCCCGAGACGAACGCGGTGACGATCGTCCGGTTCGCGAACACGCAGGTGACCGAGCGCTTCCGCGAGCTCGACGCTGATGCGATCGACGCTGTGGCAGCAGGCGACCGCAGTGCCGCAGCGCGCCTGCCGTGGTTCATCCACCCGCACGAGCTCACGCTCGCGGGCGACGCGATCGGCACTGGCGCGTTCGGCGAAGTCTACCGTGCGACGTGGCGCCAGACGCCCGTGGTCGTCAAGTTCATGGGCTACGAAGCCGACGAGAGCGCGTACAGCCGCGAGCTGTTCTTCCACGAGCTCCGCGTGTGGTTCCCGCTGCGCCACCCGCACGTCGCGCGGCTCTTTGGCGCCTGCCACGTCGGCAAGCGCTTCTTCGCGTGCGAGTTTGTCGGCGGCGGGACGCTCGATGCGCACGTGAAGACGCATCCGCACCGGCGCTGGACGCTGCTGCACCACGTCGGCCTTGGCGTGCAGCACTTGCACAGCCAGAACGTGCTGCACAACGACCTCAAGTGCGACAACGTGCTCATTGGCGCCGACGACGGCAGTGCAAAGGTCATTGACTTTGGCTTGAGCAGCCTTCTCCAAAGCGCCGAGGTCCAGGTCGCGATCAAGCGGCAAGGCGCGGCGCACTGGCGCTCGCCCGAGTACCTCCGCGGCGAGCGCTTGACGCTCGCATCCGATATCTACGCGCTTGCGATGCTCATGATCGAGTGCGTGACTGGCGAGCCGCCGTGGGGCCGCACGGCGCTCGACGCAGTCGTCAAGTTTCGCGTCGTGAAGCGAGGTGCGTTCCCGCGTCAGCCGGCGCGCGTGACGGCGGCGCAGTGGGCGCTCATTCGCATGATGGGCGCACCAGACCCAGCGCAGCGCGTGCAGATCGCGTTCGTTGTCGACAAGCTCCGCGAGTTTGCGCAGGTCGAACAGGAGCAGCAGCAGTAGGTCAGGTACGACAACATGGAGCTGCTCGGATCATTTGGTTGATTCATATCCATTAATACAATTATCAATACACTAGTGCGAATTGCTCCAAACAAGCATTTTTGCGAGCTTGCATTTCCAACCAGCAAGCAACAAGCAACGAGGAGCGCAGGAGCGAGAGCATGCTGCCTTTTCGCGGTCCGCCACCGCCGCGGGGCTTCCCAGGCGCGCCACCGCCGCCGCTCGCAGGTGCGTCAACGTGCTTGTACTGCTATTGCTACTCTGTGTGTCTGTCTGCGCTCGCTCTGCACCTTTCAGCACGTGACAACATCGAGCGCAAGCCACCGCATTCTCTCTCACCTCCACCTCCACCACCGCTCTCTCTCTCTCTCACTCTCTTTTGTATGTGCAGGCATGGGCATGCCTCCAATGATGCGGCCGCCACCGATGGGCATGGTCGGCATGCCGCCGCCGCCACACGCGATGCTCGTGCCGCCTCCGACGCTCTTCCCGCCGCGTCCGGTTCTCGCTCAGCCGCCTCCTCCAGGCGTGGCGCCATCCGTACCGCTTGGTCCGCCAGGCGTGACACCACCTGCTGGTCCACCAGGCGTCGCACCAGCAACTACGATCGCCGCAACGAACTCCAGCAGTGCCACCACCAGCACAAGCAGCAGCGCAACGCCAGCGACTGGGACGAAAGACGCAAAAGACGCGACAGCTAGCGCTGGGAAGGACGCTGGGCCGACGCACGTGTTTGTCGGGAAGCTCCCAACGGATCTCCACGACTCAAGCATTCGCCAGCTCCTCGAGGTGCGTCTGGTCCATCCATCTACGCATCGTCCCTTGCCGTTCTGGAGCTCTTCATCCTTGAGATTGGTGTTATTGACACGTCCTAATGATGACGTGTGACTAGCAATGCGGCACGGTCGTGACCTGGAAGCGCACGATCGACCCTGTGAGTGGCGACGCCATGGGCTTTGGCTTTGCGACGTTCGCAACTGAGCGCGCGATCCTCCGTGCGCTGCGGCTTCTCGACGGCTTTGCGATCCCAGACGCCGAAGCGCTGGTCGTGAAAGTCGATACAAAGGTCCGTCCGACGCTCGAGCGCGTCGCAGCCGCCGGTATGTCAGAGCAGATGATGCGCAGCGAGCTCGCGCGCGACGCAGTTGTGCTCAAGAAGCTCCAGCAACTGGCTGCGAACTATGCGAAGCGCAGGAAGCGTCGTCGCGTAACGAGCAGCATCAGTACTGCCAGTGCCGTTCCGAGCGACGCGGCGACTGCACCGACGCCAGAGACAGCGACGAATGGCAAGCCCAGCGACGCCAGCGCTCACGTCGATGATCAAGCTGTGAGTGCTGCGACTGGCGCCAGTCGTGATGCGATCGACAACACTAGTGCTGATGCGCCAGTTGTCAGTGCAACCGAGTCGAGTGTCGGCGACGAAGCGACCACCGACGCTCCAATGGATGGTAGTGTCGTTGCTGACAATCATGAGGACGCACATGCAGGCGAAACACCAGCGACAGTGATGCCTCTTGAGCGCGAACAGCCAGACGACAGCAGAGGACAGCGTGCACTGCATGAAACGGAGCCTCCCACCCGTGCTGAGCTGCAGGACGCAGCCGCCGCAGCGCATACTGACAACGCGAACGACACCCAGCCAACCGATCGAGACGCGCTTGGCCGGGACGTGCGGACGCGACACGACGATTCACGCGGTCGCGACAGAAGCAGCAAGCGCAGTCGCGATCGATCGCGTGCACGGGACGACCGCACGCGCCAGCGCACGCGCGAGCACGAGCGCAGTCGCAAGCGCCGGGACCGATCGCGGTCGTACGAGCGCGCGAGTCGTCGCCATCGTAGTCACCGGCACCGGAGCGCAAGTCGCTCGCACAGCCGCAGTCGGCGCGACCATCGTCACCACCATCGCCGTGATCGCGAGAGCGAGCGGCGATCGCGTCGTCGTCGGTACCGTGACGAGTCGTCATCGTCGTCGTCTTCAGACAACGACCACTCGGACGACAACGAGCAGCAGCAGTCGCGACGGACGAAGCGTCCGCGCCGCGAGTCGACTGTCAGCACCGACAGCCGCGGTGATGACGATCGCCGTCGTCCGGATGCTTCAGCGACTGCGCGTGTCGAGGACGCGCCGATCGACACGGTGCCGCCAGTCGAGTCGCCGCCGAAGGTCGTGCCGAAGATCGTGCTTGGGCTCAAGTCTGCGAGTGCGAAGCGAGACAAACCGGTCGCGACCATGTACGTCTCTCTGTCGTCAAGAGCTGATGGTGGTGCTGGTCCTAGCGACCTGAGGACTCTCCAGCGCGTGACTGACTGACTGACTGTCCTGACGATAGCGCCACGGTCTCGGCGTTTGTCGTCGACGAGCCAGTCGAAGCGAAGCCGCAGCGTGCAATCGTCCCGATCGACTACACCGAGGACGAGCGACTCGCAGGCGCGTCGGTCCAGCAGCGTCTCGCTGCGACGGTCGCGCGCATCAACAGCCGCTCGCTCGACGTCAAGAGCCTCATTGAGCAGATCCCAACGGAGACCGACGCGCTGTTTGCGTACCCAGTCGACTGGGCCGCCGTGGCGCAACACCGCATCGTCCACGACAAGATGGCGCCGTGGGTCACGACGAAAGTCACTGAGTACTTGGGCGAAGCCGAAGCGACGATGGTCGCGTTCATCCTCGCAAAGCTCGAGCAGCGCGCATCGCCGCGCGCGCTTGTTGACGAGCTCCAGCTCGTGCTCGAGGACGACGCCGAGGTGTTTGTTAAGCTCCTCTGGCGCAAGCTCGCGTTCGAAGCGGTGCGGAGCAGCGCCAGTGCGCCGTAAGGCTCTCTGAGGTGAGTGAGCGGGACCGAGAGCGGAGACACTTGGAAGAGCAAGACCCACTTTGGGTTATATAATCATCACCTACACCAGCTTCTAGAGATTCGAATCGAGTGGCACGCAGCAGCAGCAGCAGCGCTTGAGCTGTGGAGTCGTTGTGCTGACGCTTCAGTCGCCCACGTGTGCTTCATGGGCGGACGCTGCACGCACGATGCGACTGGATGGATTGGTTGATCCATAGCGAGTGCATGCGTCGCGATGCGCTTGGCCACGTGCGCTATCGTAGTCGTACGATACACGCGCCGACGTTACTTCATCTTCTTGAGGTCGCGCGCGATCTCGTCTTTGAGCGCAGACGAGAACTCCTTGACCTTTGGCGCCGCCTTCTCGATCGACGACAGGAAGCTCGACGCGCCTTCGTTCGCGATCGACTTGGCGTCCTCGACGCGGTAGTGCGTCTTGAGCGCAAAGCGCTGGAACGCGCGGTTGTTCGCGAGCGCCTTGACGGCGACGTCGTTCACGACGTAGGACACGAGGCGCTGGAAGAACGACATGCTGCTAGAGTGTGCGAGTGCGAGAAGAGCTGTTTGCGTCTGCTGGTCGTCGGTGATGGCGCTTCCTTTGCGATGTGTGACTGGCTGCTCCACATGATTGAGCTTCGATGCTGGTCGGATGTGTGGCGCAAATAGTGGCCTGTTCTCGAAGCAAGAGTGTGGGTCGATCTCATCTAGTAACAAGCCAATTCTATTTTGTCAATATTGTTATTGTGATTATGCTAGCAATTTGTTTTTGTGAGTGAAAAGACCTAGCCTCCTGTCGCTTTACAAATCTCTCTATTCTCAAACAAGCATAGACAACACAAGCATAACGTTGGAATTTAGAGCGAAAACGCATTTGATAGGTAAATCGAGATGAACTGAGCGCGAGACCATCGGAACGACGTGGCCCACTCACGCACATGTGCTCGCAATGCATGAGATGTCCGTGCCGATAGCCAAGGACGATGCTAGGATGTACTCGTACAATGCTCAAACATGAAGTTCCTACTCCAAAGCATGGACTGCTAACGAAGCTTGCTCTTCATGAGCGAGCCAAACGCGCTCGTCCTCAGTTTGCTCACGTGAAACTGGGCCTCTAAAATAATATACGTGTAATGAATATCGCTTTTTACAGTATAACCTCAACACACAATTTAAAAAAACCTCGAGGAAAAGAGACCACCAAAACCCATTCGCATTTCACATACTCACTTCAAGAGAGCTAGGTGAATTGCTCGATGCCGCACAACTTGGCCATACACAAAGACGAGCGCCGACGCTGGCCGTCTGTGGTCGCTCTCCGGCCGCCACCGCCACACACAGATAGCGAGCCCCCCGTCGTCGCCGCCGCTTGCCGCTCGCCGCCGACCATGATGCTCACCAAGCTCCGCTCGTCCATCGCGCCGCGATGCGCGCAGACCTTCCAGGGTGCGTGTGCCTCCCCTCCTCCTTGTTGCTTCATGCATGTGTGTGTGTCGCTGCGCGCGTGAATCGTCTCGCGCTCTGTGTGGCGTGTGCTCGTTCGAACGCATTTGCCACCGCAAAACACGCGAGCGTGACCTGCACCACCGGAGCTGCACATGTGCGCGATCGAGACTCGAGCCATCGCGTCAGTAGCGCCATGAGCTCGTCTCGCTTGCGTGCATGTGCTCATGTGCTTCTGCTCGCAACGAGTGCGTGGCACACACCACCTGAGTGCTCGCATCCGCAGCACTTATCATCACATGCTCAGCCGACCCACTCACTCTCTCTGCTCTTGTATCTATGACTTCCTCCCACCAGCTCGTGCTGCTGCCATGAGCACGAAGGCTGCTGTGACGGACAACTATGCGTCGCCGGACCACTACTTTGAGAAGGACCGCATCAGCGCTGGCGACCCGTCGAAGCGTGCGTTCACGTACTTTTTGCTCGGTGGTGCGCGCGTGGCGTACGCCACGGCTGGCCGCCTCGCGGTCATCAAGTTTGTCGGCTCGATGAGCGCGTCGGCGGACGTGCTCGCGCTCGCGACGGCCGAGTTTGACTTGAGCACGATCGACGAAGGCGCGACGGTGACGGTCAAGTGGCGCGGCAAGCCGATCTTCATCAAGCACCGCACGGACAAGGAGATCGCGATCTCGAACGACGTCAACTTGAGCAACTTGAAGGACCCGGAGACGGACGAGTCGCGTGTGCAGGACCCCAAGTGGCTCGTTGTCCTCGGTGTGTGCACGCACCTCGGGTGCGTCCCGACGTCGAACGCCGGTGAGTACGGCGGCTGGTTCTGCCCGTGCCACGGCTCGCACTACGACCTCTCGGGCCGCATTCGCAAGGGCCCAGCGCCGCTCAACCTCGAGATCCCGCCGTACAAATTCTTGGAAGACAACAAGATCCTGCTCGGTTAGACAGCGCGTGCGTGCGAGGAGGCGTCGCGCAGTCGTTCGTGCGGCGCTAGCGAGAGTGAGAGAGCACGACACACGACTAGCTCGCGTGGGACTTCGTAGCTGATGTTGACTCGGTCGACTGTGAAGACAACGAGAGACAGAAGAGAACGAACACGGAGCGAGTGACGCATGACCTAGTGAGAGCTCTTTTGGCTCGGAGCGAGCGTGTCCTTCCAATACAAATACACACATGAACAACCACTCGAGAGTGCATTCGTGCTTGTGTGAGGAACAGCTCAAGAGTCATGCAGGTGATCAGCGGCGATCAGCATGGAGAGTGAGCGCATTGAGCGCAAGGAGCGAGTCCATGGAGCGCACTGCATGCACCAAGAGAATCCGCATGGAAGACTTGACTTCGAGGCGGAATTAATCGTACCAACTCACTGTACTCTCTCACGTCTTTTTTGTATCACTGAAGTACTGAAAAAGCCACGATTAATTCCGCTTCAAAAGCAAGTCGCGCAAACGACACACAGATCGCCATTGCAGCTCAAGCAGATCATCACGCGCGTGTCCACCGCCACACCTCCAGACCTTCAGACACGATGGCGTCGCAGCACATCAACGCACCTACGGACGCAGACGAGAGCGAGGCGACGACGTATGACGTTCGCCGTGAGCTCAAGCGCGCGCGCACGATCCTCATCAAGATCGGCACGGAGATCGTGCACTCGACTGACGGCGTGCTCGCAATGGGTCAGATCGGTGCGATCGTCGAGCAGGTGCGCTTTGTGTGTGCTTTGTATCCTGCCGTACAATAGTGTAAGCACGCAACGCTGACATTGTATGCCTCTCTCTAGATCGCGATGCTGCACATGCAGGGCCACAACATCATCCTCGTCTCGAGCGGCTCCGTGTCGATTGGCAAGATGGTGCTGCACCGCCAGTACTTACTCTCAGGCTCGATGCAGTCGCACTTGGGCGGTCGCGTCGGCGAGTCAGCCAACTTCTTTGAGAAAGCGTGCGCTGCAGCGGGTCAGAGCGGCCTGCAGTCGCTCTACGAGATGCTCTTTGCGCAGTACCACCTCGCGTGCTCGCAGATCCTGGCATCTGACGCCGACTTTCGCGTCCCGCACGTGCGCGAGAACCTCAAGAAGACTGTCCGGACGCTCTTGGACGTCGGTATCATCCCTGTCATTAACGAGAACGACGTCATCACGCGCCGCAAGACGCCGCTCATCCAAGGCAAGCGCATTGCGTGGGACAACGACTCGCTCGCGTCGCTCTTTGCGCAAGAGATGCAAACCGACCTCATGATCATCCTCACCGACATTGACGGCGTCTACAGCACAAACGCAGGTGCGACCGCTCTCTCCATTTGTCGACTCTTTTCGACTCGTACTGACGCATTCCTCGTCAACTCACTCGTTTTCGACAAATTCTGACATTTTCTTGCTTTTATTCGACATTTTTTGTGTTATAACGCTCCACAACCCGTCACAACGCGTCTAGACGGCTCAAAGACTCGCATTGACGACTTTAAAGCGTCGAGCACAGGCGTGATCTCGCCCGAGTCGCGCGTCGGACCAGTTGGTCAGAAAGACAAGCTCCACTCGTGCATCCGCGCAGTCGACAGTGGCTCTGTGCGCGCTGCTGTGATCGCAAAAGCCGAGCCAGGCGCGCTCCTGCGCTTGCTCAAGGGCGAGCGCATCGGCACGCTCTTCTACGCGCGCGACGGCGAGCGCATTGGCGCTGACGAGGGCGAGAGCCACATCGATCCACTCTACTCAGGCATCACGCACCCGCCGAGCCGACTCTGATGCGCTCGATCGATCCACAGACGACCCGTTGCGACCCGTACGATCCCATGAGCAGCCGCTAGGAGCGAACAACAGATCCACTGCTGCTAGTGTACGACGATGCAACACGCCATTGTGTGTCTTTGTTAGTTCGGACAGCACTTGGCCAAGTCGCGCTTTGCGCCAGCGCTGCTGCTACTGTCGTGTCCACTGCGCGGGTCCTCGAGCCGCACGGTCGCCGCGCGCTCAATGCGCTGGAACTTGCCTTTGTCTTCGTCGTAGATCGCAATGAGGAGGTCTTCGAACGCTTTGCGCACGTCCTGACCGGTCTTCGCGGACGCGCGCTGGCCGATCACACCGAGCTGCGCGACAGCGGCGTCATGGCGCGCGCGCGAGACGATCGGTTTGTGGCTCGGACTCACTGGCGCGTCGCTCGGTGGCTCCAAGTCGACTTTGTTCCCAACGAGTGCGATGCACTTGGTGAGCGTGCTGCTGATGTCGGCGTGCGCCTTGAGCTCCTTGAGCCAAATCTCCTGCGCGTGCGTGAACGACGCGTCGTTCGTGACGTCGTACACCACGAGCGCACCTGCTGCGCGGCGGTAGTGACTGCACAGATACACAGAGTCAGTCAATCAGTCAATCAGTCAGTCGAGACCAGTGAGCTACCACGTGAAGAGCTACAAAAGCCAATCGATCGTACGAGCTCGTGATGGCGCGGTACCGCTCTTGACCAGCTAGCGCACGCAGCATAGAGCGAGAGAGCGTATGTGTGTGAGAGAGAGCGACGATAGAGGAGCCAACAAGACGTGAACGAACACAGAGAGAGACAGGAGCGCACCAGTGTCCCAGATCTGCGCTTTGATGCGCTTGCCGTTTGGGTGCTGCACGACTTTCGTGCCAAACTCGACGCCGATCGTCGGCTTGCGCACGCTCGAGAAGCCTTTCGCAGTGCCATCGGCGTTCACGAGCTGCTGCTGCGGTGGCTTTGTGCTGCTATCGCTGCTGGCGTCTGCAATGTCATCTGGCGATGCGAGGAACGTCGCGAGGAGGTTCGTCTTACCGACGCTCGGGTCGCCCACGAGCACGACTGTTCGCCGCACACATATGCGTATGAACATGCGTTTGTGTGTCTCTCTTGTCAGCACGTGTTGCACATATACACAGACGCACAGGCCCAAATGAGGCAAGCGATCTCAGTAAAGCGCACGTACGCACCTTTGTAGAGCACGTCGTACTGCTGCTCCATCCTGCAGACACGCGATCACGACGACGTCGATCGTCGAGAGCTTTGAGGTCACCACGTTGTCGTCGTCGTTCTTCGTTCTGGTTGAGCAGTATCGTGTCACTTCATTAAAGTCCGAATCGTTCACGCTTACCTTCAACATGTGTCGAGAAGAGTCGTCTCGATGACCTCGGTGTTGCTCGTGCCAGCTCGCTGCCGAGCACCAGGATCCTCGCTCTTAGAGAACACATTGGCAAGAGCATCGTTCCAGCGGACGCCGCCATGAGTGAGCAAGATGCCAAGACCTCTGAGCAATGCTGGAGTCGAGTACTCGCGTCGCTCGCAGCCACGGACGTCTTCGTGGCTCTTGCGCGCTGCATCCTCGAGACACACGCGTCTGAGAGCAGCTCACTCTGGCGAGAGGTGCTACTGCTGCATTCACCAAACACTAGCGCGTGCGACTCGAGTCCGCTGGAGCTCTGCTATGCCCTGGGTCACGTCCAGCTCGCTGCGTTGTTCCACCGTGTCACGGAGCTGCCACGCGCCAGCGAGTCGAGCACCGAGTCGAAGGATGCGCTCCACATACCTGACGAAGCACCAGAGCTGCACGCGTTTGGACTCTTCCAGACGATCATGCGTCTCAACGCAGAGAACGCAGCGACAGCAGCAGTAGCAACAGTCTCGACTCTTGACTCGCCATCTCATCAGCAACAGCTCGTGAGCTCGAAGCACCTGCGCGTTCATTTACATACCATTACCTTATCTCTCAGTTCTCAGTGAATACATTCGCAAGTCATCGTGTTGTTCATCAACCCAAGACACTCATACTTTCACGTACTCTCACACACTCTCGCTCGTGTGTGGAGCAAACCAAGCAAGTACTTGATCACATTCAGCGGCGTGTGAAGTGATGCTCGGTACCGTACAAAGACTGCTCGTGCAGCTCTGCGCACGTCGCCGTGGCGCTGCCAACGCGCAACTGCCACTTGCGCGCGGCGCTTTGCTGCTCTCGAACGACTCGCGCGCCTCGAGCGAGAGCTTAAAGTGCCAGTCGTCGTCCCACAGCCGCGCTTCGCTCTGCGTGCGGCTGTACGCGTGCTCGCTCGCTGCGCCAGCTGTGTACGACGAGAGGAGCGAGCCTGTGACCGTATTGCGGCGTCGACGGAGCTGCTTGCGCGGGATCGGCACGGGCGGCGAGCACGGCACGGGCATGCCGCGCTGCGAGTACTGTTGCTGCTGGCCAGAGAACGACGCGGCTCGGAGGAATGGCAGCGATGGTGCAGTCGTTGTGTACGCAGCAGCAGCAGTTGGCAGAGGTGGCGCTGCGGCTGTGGCTGTGGTCGTCATGCCCAAGAACGCTGCGATCTCGGGCGAGTCGACGAGGTAGCCGCTGTGTGAGTGCGAGTCGTCACCGTAGCCGTCGTCATCGTGACTGTAGCCGTCGTTGTTGTTGTCGTTGCCGCAGATCTCGTGCACTGCGCTGCGGAAGTCGAACGACGTTGCGCCAGCACTCAAAGCACTCATTTCTCCTCGACTCACTTGAGTGTCGTTGCGCTGAAGCGATGAGGGTTGACATTCGTCACGCGATCGGTACTCTTACCAGCTCGAGCACTCGTGATGGTGTCATCGCGGTGAGCGGGCGAGCACAGCAACTCGAGACGAGCTCCAATTGTGCGATTGGGTGTCGTCGTCGCAGTGTCGAGTCTTCGGTCGCTGCCAACCAGCCATCGTAGGGCACTCGAACTCAGAACTGCGACAGTCGCCACGCACGACAGCGCCAATCACGCCACCAACAACAACGTGACGGACCTCGTACCTTTCCTGTGCGATCTTAGGACGCTCGAGCTCGAACCGAGCTGTTGTGTGCATCGAACGAGGCTTCGTCGTGTGCTCAACCTTCTCGCATGTGCTGGATCAAGTGCTCGATCTTGATCGATACATCATGGTGTAGCTTGTGGTGGACACTGGTGTCTTTCACCACACACTCGTAAAAAACATATGGCGTAATTACACATATCATCGGCATTTTTTACGAAAAGCAAAAATCGAAATCACGACCAAAGATCGCAGTCAATCACTCGAAGCGACGACCAGCAGCAGCCTCTCAAAGGCAACAAGCAACTCAGAGACGACGCACTCGCGGCGCTGCTGCTGCTGCTGGACGCCTGCCACTCGCGAAAGAGAGCGCAACGCACCAGAGACGACACCAAGAAGAGACAGCGATGTCGTGCGGCACGAAAGAAGCGATCGTGTTTGGGCTCGGACTCGTCTCCGGCACGGGCACTACATTGTACGTCACGCGCTCGCTTTGGGCATGACACACTTGCGAAGGTGCTTTTGCTGCTCATGATGACGACGACGTGCTTACGCGCTATTGTGCATGGTTCTCACTGTGTGTTTGCGCTGCGATCGCCACGAACGACAACAATCAATTGACGTATCAATGGACGAATGCAGAACTGGCAAGGTGCGCTGCCGTGTGACTCGATAGCTCAATGATGTGCTTGCTTACATCGCGACCAAGATCGTCATCTCTACAACGACAGTCGACTCACATGCATCTGCACACGCGCTACACTGCATCCACAGATCCTCTACGGCATTGACTCGGTCGGTCTCGATGGCGAGCTCAAGAAGTTCGAGAAGCCGATCTTCCAGACGTGGCTCATGTTCCTCGCCATGGTCTTTGCGCTGCCGATCCAGTGGGGCTACCACTGGTACGTCGAGCGCAAGTGGCGCGCGACCGCTCGCAACGGCAGTACGTCTCTCTCTTGCTCTCATATCCATTGATCCTCTCCACACACAGCAACAGCAGCAGGAGCTCCACTTGGCTGACCATCACTTCGTATCGTGTGCATACCGGTTATTCCAGTGAAGTACCGGTACAAGATCCCGACGAAGATGTACTTCCTGCTCGCATTGCCTGCAGCGTTTGACCTCCTCGCGACGTTCCTCGCAAACCTCGGGCTGCTGTACGTGACCGTGAGCGTGTTCCAGCTCATGAAGTGCACGGTCATTATCTTCGTCGCGCTGCTCAAGGTCTTTGTCTTGAAAGACCGCCTTCGGGGCTACATGTGGATCGGCATTGGGCTTAACACGCTCGCAGTGCTCATGGTCGGCGCCACGAGCTTTGGCGACACGACCGAGCAAGTGAACAACAAGGACGCGCACCCGGGCTTTGGGATCATCATGATCGTCTTGAGCTGCGGCGTCCAGGCGTTCCAGTACGTCTTTGAAGAGAAGCTCATGGACGACGGCGACTCGGCGCCGCCGCTCATTGTCGTCGGCATGGAAGGCGTCTGGGGCCTCGTGCTCACGACGTTTGTCGTGTACCCAATCGCGTACATGGTCCCTGGCACCGACCTGGGCTCGAACGAGCGCTTTGACGACGCGCTCGAGATGCTCAAGCATAGCGACTTGCTCCAGCTCATTGCGCTCGTGTACGTCGTCGTCATCCTCGCGTACAACGTCTTTGCGGTCTCGGTGACGTACCTCCTCAACTCGATCTGGCACGCGATCCTCGACAACTTCCGCCCGATCACGGTCTGGGGCACGGATCTCTTGCTCTTCTACGTCTTCACGCGCCAGGCGTTCGGTGAAGCCTGGACCGTCTGGAGCTGGCTCCAGCTCGCCGGCATGGTCACGCTCCTCGCTGGCACAGCAGTGTACAACGGCACGCTCAAGCTCCCAGGCTTTGCGTACCTCGAGCCGATTGAAGAGTCGCTCACGCCGATCCGCACGACGCTCGACATGGCGTCGAGCTCGCTCGCGACGTCGCCGCTCATTTCGCGCAATGCGATCAAAGCCGCTGAGATCGCGCGCCGGACGCCAAACCCGAAAGACCGCGAGCGCGTGCGTCGCGAGTTCATGACCGAGTACCAGCCGCTCGTGGACACCGAGGCGCGCCGACGGATTGACCCAGCAGGGCACTCGTACGGCTCGCTCGATGCATGAGCGTCAGTGCGTGCACGTTCAGAGTTTTGGTCGCTTCGAGCTTGACATCCTGGTAGTCAATATGACACAATGGTAGTCAAACGATTGAGTCTTAGATCGCAGGGAAGCTCATAGTCTTCTTCTTCGCAGTCGTGAGGAACCGGCGCTGGAGCTGCTTGAGCTCGTCGACTTGCTGCCGCAGCTGCTGGTTCTCGCGCTTGAGCTCGACGTGGACAGCAAAGACGCTGCCGCTCGCGTTCGTGGCTTTCGAGAGCTCACTCAGCTGCTGCTGCAGTCGCGCGAGTTGGTCGCGCAGAGCGTGGTTCTCGCGCACGAGCGCGTCGCGCTGCTGCTCGGCGTCGTAGAGACGACTCACGACGTCTGCGTGCTGCTGCGGATGCACTGATGTTGAGTGCTGCGACTGGAGCTGGAGACTCAAGTGACTCACGCTGCGCTGCAAGTCGCTATTGCGGTCGCGCAGCGTCACGAGTTCGAGCGCAAGTGCGTCTTCGCGCTCCGTTGCACGCGCGACTTGCTGTCGCAGCGCTTCTATCGCTGCGTGCTGCTGCGCGAGCTGCTCGACGTGCACTTCGAGCTCGCACTGGAGTCGTGTCGCGCGATCTGTCGCGATTTGAGCTTTCTTGAGCGCCTCGGCTTCGCGTCGACAGGTATCGGCGATCTCGTCGCGGAGCTGCTCCAGTTCTGTCGCATTGCGCTCCTCATGTTGTTGTATCTCATGGTCGTCGGCGTTACTACCACTGTGACTTGCAGCACGGAGCGCCGCAAGCTCTTCGTGGAGGTGCGAGTTCTCGTCGAGGAGCTGTGCGCGCTCGTCGTCCCAGAGACGCTTGTTGTCTTTCAGAGCCTCTTTCGCTTGATGGAGCGTCGTCTCGAGTGTAAACACTTGGTTCTGGAGCCGCAGTGCTTTCTTCTGGAGCGTCTCGATGCTCTGACCGAGCTCTGCGCACCAAGCCTTGCTCGCTTCTTCGAGCTCGAGCACCTTGGCGCACTGCTCGGCTTTGAGCCGGTCGATCTCGTCTTCGAGTGCTGCAGCGCGGTTCGAGCGTGGCGTTGAGCACACTTGACCGAGATGCAGCGTGCCCTGGCATGTACACAAGATGCATGCGAGAGTGAGTCGATGGCAACGTGGCAAACAACGTTGGAGTGCAAGCGTGCGCCTGTACCTTTTGAAGCCGCCCTAGCTGATCGCGCAGCTCGACGTTCTCATCGAGCGTCTTTTGCAGGAGCTCGAGCGTGCGCACGTGCTTGGACCGGAGCTTCTCGGACGTCTTGTCCATGAGCATCATCGTCGATGCCTCGCATACGCAGCAGCCGCAGACAACGAGCAAGTTCAGGCGCTGTTGCTGCAGGAGCTCACTGATGCTGTCACTTCAACTTTGACTGCCAAAAATAGCTTGACCACATGATAGTAGGATATAATGTACATCAATTGCGGGTGACTTCGCCTAAAATAGGGTAACTTGAAACACATGTGGTGTGGTTCCTTCACACAAAATCAGGTCCCTCACTCGATTGACATGACACTATTCATACAATTTGTGACGTGTGAACGCACCACATCAGCGATACACAAACGTGGACCCGAAACGACGCGACGCATCAAAGCGACAGCGGAGGTTTCTCGATCGCTTGGCTTCTTTGCATACGTGCTCTTGCTTGCCTGCCTGCGTGACGCTCGCCAAAGCAACGAGTTGCTCGCAGTGAGCGATCGTACGCACACGAGCACGACAGCAGCAGCAGACACAGCGCACAGCGCACACGTCAGTAGGAGCAGGAACCACACGCAGGCACGATGATCAGTGCGCTCTTCCTCATCAGCCAAAAGGGTGAAGTCGTGCTCAATCGTTTCTACCGAGACGATGTCGGGCGTCGCGCAGCCGACGCGTTTCGACTGCAGGTCATCGCTGCGAAGGAGACGGGCTCGCTCCCGCCGATCAAGAGCATCGACGGCTGCTCGTTCCTCTACAGTCGCCATGAGAACCTCTACCTCGTCGCAGTCTCGCGTGCCAACATCAACACGGGTGCGTTGACGGCTCTCTGCTATTGACACTATGCTTGTATGCTTGCAGCTCATCTGATGATTCTCTCGTCTGAGTGTCCTCGCAGCGCTCGTGTTCCAGTTCCTCTACCAGCTCAACAACATCTTCAAAGAGTACTTTGGGAAGAAGTACACCGAGGTGCGGGATGACGCTTGCTTGCGCCTGTCTATCTGTTGTGAGTACGAACTCAACGGCGTGCTGCAGGGCCGCAACCACAACGATGAGATTCTCACAGTCGCTCCTGAACGGTGTGGGTCGCTAGGAAACGATTCGCGACAACTTCACGCTCGTGTACGAGCTCTTGGACGAGACGATGGACTACGGCTACCCGCAAAACTGCTCCATCGACGTCCTCAAGATGTACATCAACCTCGGACAGCTCTCGGTGCGTCCGACCGCTTGTGAGGCACACTAGCAAGACTCATCTACGTTCAGACTAACCATGTCCTTGACGCTCGTGTGCTCAGAACACGGACGCTGGTGCAGCGACCCAGCCGTCGCAGCTCACGTCGCAGATCACGGGTGCGATCGACTGGCGTCGCGAAGGACTCAAGTACAAGCGCAACGAAGTGTACTTGGACGTGTTCGAGAGCGTGAACCTCCTCATGTCGTCGAACGGCACGGTCTTGCGCAACGAAGTTGCTGGCCAAGTCGTGATGAAGACGCTGCTCACGGGCATGCCCGAGTGCAAGCTCGGACTGAACGACAAGCTCACGATGCTCAAGGGCGACGCGCCGGCCAAGGTCGCAGGGCAGAAGCGCGGGACGCGTGAAGTCGAGGTGCGTCATCTTGGTGAAGACTGACGTAGAGCTAGTGTACGAGCTCACACTCTTCTCTTGCTGCCGACTTGTAGATCGACGACTGCACGTTCCACCGCTGCGTGCGTCTCGGCAAGTTCGACGCTGACCGCACGATCACGTTCATTCCGCCGGACGGCGAGTTTGAGCTCATGAAGTACCGCGTGACCGAGAACATCAACTTGCCGTTCAAGATCATGCCGGCGTACCAGGAGCAGGGCACGACGCGGCTCTCGGTCACGCTCAAGATCGCTGCGCTCTTTAGTCCGCGGCTCTTTGCGACGAACTTGGTCATCAAGATCCCGGTGCGTCTTGTGCTTCGTCTTGTCCAGGACGCTTGGCGTCTCTGTTCGTACAAGCAGACATAGTCACTGAGTGACTGACTGTGCTTATGTGTGTGCTTACGCGACGAAACAGACGCCGCCCAACACTGCGCGCGCCAAGATCAACGTCCCGATTGGCCGGTACGCTGGCTGCTGCCACTGTCTCTACTCTGTCTGCTCACGCATTACCTGAACACGTGCACTCACACGCACACACTGCGCTCTGTCTCGCTCCACACGCCACACATGACTGACCAGCGCCAAGCACGAGCCCGAGAACCACGCGATCGTGTGGCGCATCCGCAAGTTCCAAGGCAAGCTCGAGCGCATGCTGGACGCCGAGATCGAGATGCTCAAGAGCACGAAGGAGAAGGCGTGGTCGCGCCCGCCGATCCAGATCGAGTTCCAAGTGCCCATGTTCACGGCCTCGGGCCTCCACGTGCGGTTCCTCAAGGTCTTTGAGAAGAGCTCGTACCAGACGACCAAGTGGGTGCGCTACGTCACGCGCGCGGGGCAGTACCAGCTGCGCATCTAGGACCGACTGCGCGCGTCTGTCGTCTGTCGTGCGCCGCTCGTCGCGCTGCTGCTCCAGCCTCTCTCTCTCTATGACGATGACTTGCATTCCTCTCTCTTGTTCTTCCTAGCTCTTCCTTCTCCGATCGCACGCGACTGCTTGGTCACGAGGCTCCGACTGTTGCTAGTGCTGCTGTCCGTAGGTTGCTACAAACTGTCCAAGAGCACTCGCGACTGCCTCGCTACGTCGTGTCTACCGCCGCTTGTACTCGCACGCCTTGAGCTCGATCGTGACGTTGGGCTGCGGCGGCCGCTTCGGCGCCTTGACGAACTCAAAGAGCGCAAACATCTTGTTGTGCTCGTCGTCCTTGGTGCGCAAGTCAAAGCCGAGCGCGTGCATCTTGTCGACAAAGCCCGCGACGCCGCCAAGCGACGCGGTCTCGAAGCGGCTCTTGACTTCGGCCACTTGGAGCACGCCATTCGGCTTGAGCACGCGGTAGACCTCGACGATGAACTCGCGCACGGACGTGCCCATGAGCGCGAGGCAGTAGACCGCAATGTCGATTGACGCGTCCGGCAGCGGCACGTGCGCAATGTTACACGCCGTCACGATCGGCTTGCGCGACACGAGGTCGAACGAGTGCACCGTGTTCGAGACGCTCTCTGCGAGCCGCGCGTCGCCGCAGCCAAAGTCCGCGACGACTGCTTTCGGACGCGCTCTGTGAGTGTGCGAGCGAGCGAGAGCGAGAGTGGAAAGCAGGCAGTGCGTCAGTCACGCTGTAGGCACACGACACTAGAACAGAGAGTGTGAGCACAAGCACGAGCACGAGCGCGAGTGTGAGGACGCACTTGACGTAGGCGATGAACGTATCGAGTGGGTTCACGGGCCACTTGTCCGCCATCTCGCGAAAGCCCTGGTGGTACTGCAGCCATAGACACAGACACAGCAAGTCGTGTCAAGACGCCATCGTAGATGAACAGGTCTCAACGCAATGACGTGATGTGAGCACGCGCCAGCGAGACGTACGACGTCAAAGAGCTCAGGGTCGGACTGGAACGTCGAGAACGCCTTGTCGCCCGTGGACGTGTACAGCTGCTCGTTGAGCATGCGGAACTTGCCGCCGTCGAGGCGCCGACGCATTTCCTCTTGCATCTGGGACAGTCGACTGCCAGCGCTCGCTTTCGCTCCACCACCGCTGCTCGAGGCACCAGATCCCTTGCTCGCTTTTGCATTCGTGTTGCTGTTGCTGCTCGACTGCTTGCGCTGCTGCTGCGCTGCGATGGCTTTCGACTGCTGCTTCGCGACCTTTGCGCTAGGCTTCTTGTTCTTGTGGACCTTCGCAGCGGGCTTCTTGCCTTTGCCGCCGCCACCGCCGCCCTTCTTGCCCTTCGCGCCGCCGCTGTTGCCGCCCTTCTTCGCCATGCTCGTCTATTGTGTCGTTTGACTGGTTTGGTGCTGTTTCACAGCGTTCCTAGTTTTAGCTGTACAAACCAGGACGATCGGTCCTGAAATGACGTGACTGATGTGGTGCGCTCACACGTCACATATTAGGTGATTAGTGTCATGTCAATCGAGTGAGGGACGTGGTCCGGTCCATTTTGTGTGAAGGAACCACACCAAATGCGCAACAATAAATGCAAGATCAGCTCTTGATTTGAATTCTCAAAGAGCAAAAGTAGTTGATGCTCAAATATTTTTTAATCTGTCGACATACTATAGTTATTTAAAGTCAAACAATAATGGCTTATGGGTGGGCCACTATTGCATATTTCAGTGCATTGTGGGCCAATGCAGTGGTCCACACTGTTTACTAGCGCATCAATCCGCTTGAGTCATACATTGATCGGTGGCATTGGTGTCACAGAACTTGCGACTTGTGGCACTAGTCTCGCTACAAGATGTTTCTCGCTGTGTGGACCACGTGCACGTGGGTCATGCGTACTGAAATAAGCGACGGTGCTACTGACAGTGACATCAAGTGTTTGCGGAAGAGCTCGAGCGATCAACAGACACACCAACAACCAAACGTGCGCTGGTCGCTGGTCGATCGTCGCGCAAGGAAAGCTCTCACTCGCAACACGCCTGCTCACACGGCACAGCGCTACAGCATCCATTCCCACATTCACCTCACTGCGCAGACACCAATCCGCGCGCTGCTCCTCACAACACAACACACACACACCAGTAAGCATGAGCTCCAGCGACGCTCCGGAATACCGCTCGTACCTCAAGGTCTCGAACGCGCCGCCAGCGTACGGCAGCGTCGAGGAGCTGAACGCGTACTTTGGTGAGTTCGGCGGCTGCTTTGTCGCCGAGACACTCATCCAGGCGCATCACAACCTCATCGACGAGTACGTCCGCGCGACGCAAGACCCAAAGTTCCGCGTACGTACATCCCTTGCTTGCCATTCCGACACTTGTGCACATGCACCGTGCTACGCGGGCGACTGAGGGACTCGACACTGACAGTTCGCTTGTCTCGCTTATTCGACGTGCGTAATGATTGCAGGAAGAGCTCGAGCAGCTCGGTCGCGACTACATCGGCCGTCCGACGCCGATGTACCACGCCAAGCGCTTGACTGCGCACGCTGGCGGCGCGCAGATCTGGCTCAAGCGCGAGGACCTTGCGCACACGGGCGCGCACAAGATCAACAACGCACTCGGTCAGGCCGTGCTTGCGAAGCGCCTCGGGAAGCCCCGCATCATCGCAGAGACTGGCGCTGGGCAGCACGGCGTTGCGACTGCGACTGCGTGTGCGCTCTTGGGCCTCGACTGCACCGTGTACATGGGGTACGAGGACACGCAGCGCCAGTCGCTGAACGTCTTTCGCATGAAGATGCTCGGTGCGAAGGTGATTGCCGTCAAGTCAGGCTCGATGACGCTCAAGGACGCCGTGAACGAAGCGATTCGCGACTGGGTCGCGAACGTCGACAACACGCACTACATCATCGGCTCGGCCATTGGTCCGCACCCGTTCCCGACGATCGTGCGCGACTTCCAAGCGATCATCGGCCGCGAGATCAAGGCGCAGCTCCAGGAAGAGATCGGGCGCTTGCCAGATGCGATCGTCGCGTGCGTCGGCGGCGGGAGCAACGCGATCGGCATGTTCCACCCGTTTGTGAAAGACAACGGCGTTGCGATCTACGGCGTCGAAGCCGGCGGCGACGGTGTCGACACGCCGCGCCACTCGTCGACGCTCTTGGGCGGTCGCCCAGGTGTGCTCCACGGCACAAAGACGTACGTGATGCAAGACGACGCGGGTCAAGTCATTGGCACGCACAGTGTCTCGGCAGGGCTCGACTACGCGGGCGTCGGGCCAGAGCACGCGTTCCTGAAAGACTCGGGCCGCGCGCAGTACGTGAGCGTGAACGACGACCAGGCGCTCGCGGCGTTCCAGCTCCTGTCGCGCCAAGAGGGCATCATCCCTGCGCTCGAGTCGGCGCACGCCGTGCACTTTGGCATTGAGCTCGCAAAGACGCTCGACCCGAGCAAAGTCGTCGTAATCAACGTGAGCGGCCGCGGCGACAAGGACATGCTCCAGGTCGCGAAAGAGCTCGGCGTGAACCTCAACGACGACCTCACCGACTAAAGAGTTGGCACTTAGTAGTGTCTGTACGACTGTCGTAGAGTAGTGCACCCACGTACTCGCGACGCTTTCTATCCTAACTAAACTATCGCATGTGCTTCGAGTGTTGCGTGTATGCGCAGTGTCATGTAGTGCCTGACGAGCGGCGTTGGTGCGTGCACGCGCCTTGTAATGAGTGCGTCTGAGCTTCTCTGACATTCATGATTTCGCTGGCATTGATACACTCAATAGCGTCCCGATTCCGTTCTGATTTATATGATCCCTATCAGGACACTCTTTCCAAGCCGTTGAAGCTCCTCACTCTGACAGACAGCGCATCAAGACGACATCAACGACACCATCGAGCGCTTGCGATGCATTCAAGGGACATCGCACTAGCCTCGCGTCCAAAACGTCTGCCGATTGGTCTCTCTCATACGTACTCATTCGCACACTCGCTTGTACCGATCCTAGAGCCGTCGTGGCGTGCCAGTGACCGAGCTCCCACCGCCACCGACGCCAGTCTCTTCGTCCGAGAGGTAGTCTGGAATAGGCTCGTAGCCGTCTTTGCCTTCGGCGTCGTCTGAGCTCTTACCCCAGAGCGTGTAGAGGAGCAAGTAGAGCACGAGGATCTCGACGATGTGCTTGCTCGCGACAAAGAGCCACCAGTACATCGGTTCGAGGTAGACGCCGACTTGACCAAAGCCCGCGAGGCTCACGATCGAGTAGACGAGGAAGAGCGCATTGACGACGAGGAAGAACGCGCATATGGACGTGGCCCAGTTCACGGCTTTGATCCGGTCCGTAGTGTCGATCTGGCTCACTTCCAAGAACGCCTGGAGCACAGTCTTCATCCGGAACGAGTACACGAGCACCGCGACGAGCGACGCGAGCGACAGCGCGCACATGACACTGTCGTCGTAGATCATGAGCCAGTACGCGTCGGCTTTGTCCATGACAAAGACGCTAAAGCCTATGGCTTGGAGCGCGACGATCGTCACGACGACCGCAGCGAAGCGCTTGAACGGCTGCGACCGAATGTGGCCGTTTGTGAAGAGCCGACGGAGCATGTCAGCCCAGAACACGACGATGAGCACAAAGATGCTGTAGATGAGGAACGACCCGAGGAGCTCGACGCCCTCAGCGATGAGAAACAGCTCCCAGCCGTCGTCGCCGACGCGCATGTTACGCGGCTCGACGAGCACCGACATGACGCCGTACGGCGTGGCGAACCACACCACGCGCGTGAGCGCAGCGAGGCCCATGAGCAAGTAGAACCCGAGCGTCGCAGTCTGACGCGACGGCGACTGGTAGTGCATCGCAAACGCCCAGAACGCAAAGAAGCACGCGCCGCCGTACGCAACCGCGAGGACTGTGTCGACCTGTCGGAACTGGAACTCCAAGTGGATCACTGGACCTGCATGAACACATGTATGTACGCGTGTTAGCAAGAGAAGGAGAGAGAGAGAAGAAGAAGAGAGAAGGAGGGAAGACGCTGCTCGATCGCGTCGACAGACAGCAACAGCAGCAGGAGCGCGATCGACATGAGCACATGCACACGCACCTTCAGTGGATGGGACGATCTCGAGTGGTCCGCCAGTCGCATTGCGCGCTGCGACCGACGCGTCCGCCATTGCGACTGCTGCTCCTGCTTCTCGCTCGCTTCTTGTGATCTGCTGTCTGCTGTTGGCGCGCAATGCAACGTGGTGCGGCTTTAGTCGACGGAGTATACAAAATCCAAGATCAGCTAGAATCGTTTTTGTACAACGGTCCGCAAACAGATCGCACGAGGATCGCTCATGAGCGAATGCCATGGCCATCAACGCCAAGCGCTCGCTCCGTAAGACACACTTGCATGATGAAATGGGCTCAACGCGTCTCTGTTGTATTACAGCAGCGCTCAGAGCTCGCGCCTCTGCGAGCGAGACACGAGACTCTCTCTCTCATGACTAGCAACGACTGCGACTGCTGCGACGGCAGACTCGCTCGATGGTGATGTTGACGACGACGACGGTGGCTCTCGGAGACCGAGAATAACTTAAATACGGCAACGCGCGCCACGGCTTCTCGCTCTCTCACGCAAATAAGAGAGCGGAGGAAGCTGACGGCGCGCGGACGACCGGCACTGGACTGGACACGGCAGACGGATCTCGGTCGCGCGCCACGGGCTTCAAAACTAGGCTCTAACAGGCACGAACAGCAGCGGCTGCAAGTGCTCTCACACTCGCTCACTCGTACGCTGTTCGCAGCGCTTCGAGCCACAAGTGGAGCTCGTCTTGCGACCGCGCTTTGACCATGAGCGTCTTCGTAGTCTTCCCCGCGGACGTCGTGACGGAGAACTCGCACGTTGCGCTGCTGAGCTTCTCAGCGTGCGTGACATACGCACGGCTGAGCGGCACGGCCCACGCGTCTTCCGTGTCGTAGACCGTAAACATGCTGCCTTGTAAGACGCAGAAGCGCTGGCGCTTGGACTTCTTGTCGCCCACTTCGAGCCACCCGCTCTTGTCGACGAGGTTACACAGCAAGTCGAGCTCCGAGTCCGAGTACGCAGCCGAGACCGACGACGACGCAGTGCTCGTCGTTGAGCTATTGAGCGACTCTTGCCGCTTCGCGAGCACCGCGGCTTCGGTCAAGCGCTCGACCCACTGCGTGCACACGACCTCGTTCTTGGCGCGCACGTCGATGATCTTGCCGCTCACAGCAAAGACTTTGAACGCAATACGCGACTTCTTGGACCGCTCGACGTGGGCGACGCGCACGGCGCCAGCCGGCGACGACTCGCCTTTACACGTAAAGAGCGTGTCGCTCGAGATCGGCGCGAGCGACGAGTCCGAAACGAACTGGTCGGTCGGGAACGAGTCGTAGTACGTCAAGAGCGCGCCTTCGAGCACAAAGTGCTGGTTCTTCCACTTGGCGAACCGCCCGGACTTTTTCCAGAGCCAGCCGTGGAACTTCTCGGCCGACGACTTGCGGCCGTAGAGCATCGCAGACGACTGCGTGGTCTGCACGAGGAGCTCAATGTCGACGTTGAGCGACCCAATGTGCGTGCCATTCGAGCCGGCGCTGCCATTGCCGCCGCCGCTGCGACCCGAGTTGTTGCGGTGGTTCATCGACGCGTCGAGGCGAGTGCGTCTGCGAGCGGATCGGTTGTTGTTGCACTCGGGTTGACAATCGCCTGCGTACGTGCGTGCGTGCGTGTGTGTCGGCACTGCGAGCGAGTACTGACGCGTGCGTGCGCGTGTCGGTCAGACTGTGCTGCGTGCGGGAGCTGCTGCTCCGGTTGTTGCTGCTGCGAGTTGCTGACGAATGAATGCGTGCACGACTCCCTGCGATCGCGCGCAAGCGAGCCACACGCGACCTTGTTGTTGCTGTGTGAGTTTCCGAGCGCCTTCGCGCGCGCTGCGACCTCGCTGCTTGCCGAGTCGCGACGCCGACGACCTGTTGCTGAAGTGCTTGCTTGTGTGTGTGCACGTGCCGCACTTGGCTTGCTGCTGCTTGCTCGCGCTTTGTGGTCGAGCGCGTCGAGTCTATTCTGGGCACGCCGTCGAGCAGTCTGCGCGCGCGCTGTCCTGTTGTTCTCTCTTCCGTTCACTGCTGCTCTGCTCGTCGTCGTCCTGTGTGCCTTCTGGCTCGCTCTCGACCAAAGCGATAGCCGGTTCGGCGGCTGGCCCTAGGTCTAGGGATCTTTGTGTGGGAAATCTGTTGGATCAAGTATACAATTCACAAGCGTTAAAATGGGCACATTCGCACGATACGCTTGACAGGAACACAGGTCCAGACACACATACAAACGCACTGTCAAACGCCTCGCTGCAAGACTGCACCGCGCTTGCGATCGTGACGCCAGGCGTTTGAAACACCAGTCTCTATTCGACATCGAGCTCCATGCACAAAATCGATCGTCTTCATGCACGCACTCGACGTCGAGCGCTTCATGCGTGGTTGGTGTCCAAGCGCTCAGCGCAGTGTGAGAGCGTCCGCAAAAGGAATGAACCACCGACAGTGTCATGCCTTGCAGCGGCTTCATCGCACCCGAGAATCAACTAATTGCGCGTGGCCATTCCGGCACTCGTACAACAACAACACTTGGCGCTCGCCAAAGACGACGACGCCGACAGCTGCCGGCGCGGAAGGACCTCAACGCAGCAACAGAGCGACACAAGCGACACAAGCGCAACCCACACACAGAGAGACTCGGAGCGAGTCTTGGCGGTCTGGGCTGCTTCGCTCGGCAAAAGCCAGCGCCGCGCAGCAACAGTGTCGAGCTGTAGTGAGCAAGTACAACAGTGAAAGGCGCAGTGCGACCGAGTGAGTGATTGTCCGCGCCAGTCGGTCAGTCCGCCCATCGGTGTCCTGCTCACTCGATGGTCTTGGGCGCTCATTGATGCTCGTTGATGCTCGACGCTCGTTGTTCAGGCAGTGGCGCTCGACTGGCGACTGCGCTTGTGTGTCTCTTCAGAGTCCAGCAGCTGCCGCTGCCCTGCTTGTCGTGTCCCGACTCGCGCGTCCAAGGTGTCGCCGAGCCCTACGTGCTGCTTCAGCTTCAGGAGGTCTTTGCGTTCTCGTCACGACTGCGAGCGTCTGTGCGAACGTCTGTGTCTGTGAGAGAGTCAGCGAGGAGCAACGTCCTCGGCCTCTCTCTCTCTCTATCAAATCTATCAGACTCTCGTGCGTGACAGCAGTCACGCTTCCCTGCCTCCTTCAAAGCACTCGACCTCGGCGTCCAAGGTTTGGAGCACCAAGTGTTGCCGCTGCACAAACAGCGAGCGATCGCCCGGCCTTGCAAGCACACCTCTCACAGACCGGCGGTCGACGAGGAAGCTCAGCAAGCAGCGCTGCGTCGTGCGCAATCACCGCTCGGTCGCTGCCTCGTAGCGCACAATCGAGCGAGCGCACTTGCTCCAGTTCGCTCCAGTGTTCACTTCCACATGACACACACAACGCACGACCAAACGATCCCCGTGCTCGTTCATCTGAACAAGCACGAGCACAAGCTCGCCACCGACGACACACTCGACAGGCACATGTGTGAAGCGAAGCGAGTCGCACGCCGTCGCTGCGAGCTAGAGAGTGCGATCCATTCAGGGCGGACTGTAGTTGCTGTGCCCTTTTCGTCCTGTTGTCGCTTGGTCCTAAACAACAACGGCGCCGAGCTCCGGGATCTTATGCGGACGCGAATGCCTCGCGACGTCAATCGACGCGAGCGCTTGCACGGCCGTCGGCGCGCGCAACGACACGATGGCAGGTAGGCGACAGCGGCGCGGCAACGTCGGCTGCACGAATCTCGGCGCACTGCAGCAGCACACCCATACTCGTGATAGCAGCACACAGCGACGCACTCGACCTCAAAAGACACAGCCCGTCCATACGAGCGACCACAGCAACGCTGTTGGCGCATCTGCAGCGGCGGCTACGGAGAAGCGCAAGGCGTTTGCACTCCCGCTTCTACCGAGCAACCACCGTCGTGATCACCATCATAACGACGAGCATGAGCGTGCGTCGTCCCAGCACCTTCATATGTCAACGAGTCCTTGCGCAGCCGTCGATCCCGATGCTCAGATGGTCAACGACGTCGGACACGTAGAGGTACGCGGCTTCAAGCATCCGCTTGGTTGCTCCTCCTCTACTGAGATGGCTCACGAAACACGCACCGACATGACATCGCTCGCTTCTGCTGCTCCTTGTGTCTCGACCGACACTAACGTAGCGAAGACTCGGCGAACACATTGAGCGCGAGCAGGTTCGACACGTCGCTCCGTAGAAGCGCAGCATGCGCTTCAAGATGCTAACCTCGCTCCTACTGCTTCCACGCCATGCTCGATGAGCTAGCACAACGCCAAGTCGTTCAAGGACGAACTGTGGTACAAGAGCCCAATCGGCTATGGCTCGCGCGCAGCGGTCGTGCACGCAGCGCTCAAAGTCCTCGACTCGCAGAGCTCGGGCTTCGTGCGCTGTGGAGACATCGTGCGCGCGCTCCAGAGCCGTCGCTTTGGTGCGTCAGTGACCCTTATTGGCGTGTAGAGGCTCCTCTTGAGGTCGCTCACGTGCATCTATCAACCAATGGATCGATCGGTGCGTAGGCTTGAGTGAGTGCGACGCACGCGCGCTCCTCGCGACGTTCGATGCGACGCTCAAGGACGACTCGAGCGTCAACTACGCAGCGTTTGCTCGGCGCATTCAGTTCCCACCGTCGTCGTCGCCCCGGAGCGTCGATCGCGATGACAACATCTTTCGACACCAGTCGTTCCTCGAGAAGCTCCGCGACCACGCGCAGCAGCTCGTTGCCAAGAGCCAGCAACAACACTTGCCTTCGCTGCATGAAGCGAGCGTAGAGGTACCAACAACGACGTCAGAGCTGCTCACTGGCTCGAGCTTCGCGCGTGCATCGCTCGTGCTGCCGGCGATCGAGCCACCGCGTGACCGCGCAGTTGCTGCGCCAGCGACGTGGTCTGGACCGGTTCCAGCACGTCCAACCGACAGTGCGTGTGCATGTGTGTTGGAGTGCTCGTGTCATGATCTTCGCTGTGCACGTTTGCGCCAATCGCGTTAGGCGCACGCACTCACGTCACGGACGTCTCGGTGTGTGTGTCTTGCGCTCGTAGACGTCGATCGCCTGTCGTTCGAGTTTGACAAAGCGCGGCGGCAGCACCGCGCGAACGCCAAGGCGCGCGTGCTCCTCGCGCACATCCAGCGCATCGACGCATTCGCACGGCACGAGCAGACTGTGGCCGAGCAGCACGATGCGCTGCGGCTCGCAGCAAAAGCGATGCATCGGCACGAACACTACGCCCACGCTCTGGAAGAGGTGCGACTTGACTGGAGTGTGAGTGTGTGGCGCATACCACTGGTCTGACGTGTGCGATCGCTTATGCTCGTACAGGAGCAACGCCATGCGCGGATGGTCGACGCACAGGGCAAAGGACTCGTGCGCTCGAACGCTCCGCGCGCGCTCCGAGACGTGAGCAAAGACTCGATGTTCTACACCGAGCCGCGCAAGTCCTGACACACGATGGCGCCAAGGAACACGAACCAAATGCCATTGCCATTTCTCTCATTGAGAACGAAGTGTACTAGGTACTCGCAAGTGGTCGCAGACACGAGCAACAGAGGCTTCTGACGTAGCAACAGCGTATGTGGTGCAGCCACTGCGCATTCGTTCAGATCGTGTAGACGATCTACACCAGCTCGAGCAAGACCTCGTCGTCGTCGTCTCCTTTACACCGCCACTCTCTTGCTCTTGGTCTCAACAAGCGCTGGCTGCGCTCGTCTCGCAGTCTCAGGTGCAGCTAACTAACGCACACCCTGCCGTGCGGAACTCTTGCTAGTAGTCAGGTGCAGCAGTGATCACAATGAGTGGAGTTGTCGTGTAGGTACGCGACCGGCGAGACTGATGCAAGGAGAGCGTAGGCCAGGTGCTGCGTATCATCAGCAGCGCTTGCGCAGCTATACGAGTCATGAGGCTCGACGCATCTGCAAAACGAGCTGTCGTAGTGCGAATCCAAGTGTATTGCGTATCGGCCGAAGCGTCGGCGTCTCAATTCTCTTCAAAGTCAAACACGCCGCTGTCGCCCGCGTCCGAGAGACTGCCGTACGAGCTGCGCCGCTCGCGAGCCGCGCGCGCAAACGCGTCGTCCGCGCGATAGCGCTGCTGCGTCGCCTGCGTCTGGTGGTGGTGATTGTAGTCTGCGCTGTCGTCCGAGAAGCTGCTGTGCTCCTCCTCTGTGATCGACAGGCTCCCCATCATCTCGGTGTAGAGCCCTGCGCTCTCGCTGTACGACCCGCGCGCCCCACTGCTGCTGCTGCGGTGATGCCGACTGCTCGTTCCGTGGTGCGGACTCTGCTGCTGGCCGACGCGGCGAAAGTTGTGCGCTGGCACGCGGCCTTCGCGCGCCGCCGACATAACTGCGAGCGCCGGCGACTTGGACAGGTCGAACTCATCGAGCGCACGCGGCGACGGCGCCCTGCACGACACACACACACACACAGGCAGCCACAGGAGGCGTGAGCGCCTCTGTACGCATCTATACGCAGTAGTAGGAGGAGATGATCATGGGACGCACCACGAGTGCTGCACCGGGTTGCCTTGGCGCATGAAGCCAATGTCCACGGGACACGAGCTCGCAAACTGCCAGACACAAGGCAGCAGCAGCGTCAGTCGCATTGTCTCCGAGTCGCTAGGACGCGAGCAAGCGCCACAGCAGATCCAGCGAGCCTCGATACGACAAGCAGTGCGTACCTGTGCGACAGACGGCTGCGCTGGTGAGTTGTTGCGGCTGTGCACGGGCGGCGGGAGCAAGAGCTCGGGCATCGGGTTGTCGTCGATCTGGAGGAAGCTCGGCTCTGGGAGCGACCCGAAGAACGGCGCGCGCGGCGGCTGGAACCTGCTGTAGCTCGCGCTACTTGCGCCTGGGACGTGTCCGTTCTGCACGTGCACTGGGCATGAGTGCGCAATGGCGTGGTCAAGTGGCGAGCCACCGCGCGATGACGACGAGTTGGGCGGCGACGCGCGGCTGCGGTTGCTGATCGGGATCGGCCGCGTGCCCGACATAGTGCGCTGCGTGCGTGTGTCGTCGGTGCTCGAAGAAAAGATATAGAGCGACGACAACGACGACGACCGACGCGAGAGAGCGCTCGCAGTGGCGGCGGCAGTGACGGGCGAGCGAGAGGGCGCTCGGTGTCGTGCGCGTCGTGTGGGTTGAGAGGCGACCAACACCGACGTCGGGTGTCGCAATCACTCGGGCAGCGTCTGGCGGGCCGCAGTCGCAGCGACGATGGCAGCAGTCGATGCGCGCAGCAGCTCGTGAGCGCTCGAGCGAGTTCGTGCTGCAGCGGCGATGATCCGTCGGCGTCGTCGTCGTGGCGAGGCGAGTGCGAAATGCTTGTCCACTTGATTTCAGTATGGAGAGCTCACGTCAAAACGATAGCCGAGTACTTGGCTCGGAACTCGCTGTTTAATCACGGCGAACATTTTTGACGCAAAAAATCGTTGCGGTGATTTTTGAGTCAAACGGTTCAAATAGGAAAACCGAGCCAAAAGCCTGGCTTTTGTTTTGACTTGCAATGTGTCTACAAAAATCCAGTCTGTAAATATTCCATTATTACAGTGCACGACGGTGGTTTGTGAACATGGTCATTTTTTGACTTGCAAGTTTCAAAAGTGCATATTTTTCGCTGAAAATGCGTGAAGACGTAGTTTTGCCAAAGGAAACGCTTTGCACCAAAAATAATTCCTATCCGACTATTATTGGTTGAGCTATGGTGAGTATTTATTTTGGAGAGGGGGGAACACGAATCGTGAACATAAATGACCGGCCAGGTAAGATTGAATTTGGTTGCTATCACACGGTGATCTAGTACGTAATACATCTGCGGCGCATCGATTCGACTAATGCTTGTAGCTGCTCCGGAGTCACTGCGTCCCAAGCTGCTTGGACAGCTACTCGTAGCGTGTCCACGTCGTCGTACTGCCGCCCACCAGCAAACACGTGTTGCGACATAGTCCCCCAGAGGTTCACAATGGGGTTCAAGTCGGGCGAGTACGGCGGCCATGCCATCACGTCTACGTGATTGTCCTGGAGCCAAGCTTTCGTCAGGCGAGACGAGTGACTTGGAGCGTTGTCTTACTGAAAGATTTGCGTGCACGTGTCCATGAACGGCAGCAGGTGCGTGCGCAGCGTCGCAACGTACTTGGACGAGTCGACCTTGCCGTTCAGAAACTTCAGAACTGACTTGGACGTGCCTGCAAACGCAGCCCACACCATCACTGAGCTACCACTGGAATGTGACGAACGTTGGACTGCTGCGAGATGCGCTGATCTTGCCACTGATAACGCATGCCGTCTGACCGTCGCAGTTCCACTTCTTCTCGTCGGAGAACACGACAAGCGCCCAGTCGGCAGCGTTCCACATCGCTCTCTCGCCGGCCCACGACATGCGCTGGTCTCGGTGACGCTTCGTCATCGCTGGCTCGGCCGATCACTTCTTATACGCGAGCCAATCGACGTCTTCGAGCACGCGCTGAACAGTCCGGACGCTGCACGTGAGCTTGAGCTTGTCTCTCGCCTTCGCAGCGCTCGTCTCTCCTGCAGCAACGAGGCGGACGATGTGTCGGCAGTCTCGTTCTGTCGTTTTGCGCTGGCCACCGCGTCGATTCTTGGTCTTGGCTTGTGTGCTGACTCGAGCACCTTCGTGCATACGCCAACCGAACGCTTGACCGCCGTGGCAGTCGCTCGGATGGTCAAACCAGCAGCTCGGAGGGTCGAAATGCTGTTGCGCTCTTCAGGTGTCAGTTCCGTGCCTCTCGCCATCTTGATTGTTCAAGAAATAAGTGGATAGCGACTAAAAATGACGGCAGACATAACCAACGTATTCCCGAAGTGTGATAGCTCGAATGGCTGATATATCTTACCTGGCCGGTCATTTATGTTCACGATTCGTGTTCCCCCCTCTCCAAAATAAATACTCACCATAGCTCAACCAATAATAGTCGGATAGGAATTATTTTTGGTGCAAAGCGTTTCCTTTGGCAAAACTACGTCTTCACGCATTTTCAGCGAAAAATATGCACTTTTGAAACTTGCAAGTCAAAAAATGACCATGTTCACAAACCACCGTCGTGCACTGTAATAATGGAATAATTTCTGAATAATATCGCTGTTTTTTCGCTAGAAAAAGTGCGGTCGAGGTCGTGCCGAAGCGAGCGACGACGACGAGACCTGCGCTGTGTGTGACTCTGCGTCTCTGCGTGTGTGGACGACTCGCGACGGCATTGACGACGTTCGTGAGCGTACGCAGCACGGCACGATCACCTGCTGCCAGAAGCAGCATCTAGTGTCTATCCAGCCGCAACAAATTGCAGACAAGTGCGTGACAACGCGACAGCGCCATGGCAGCGAGGCCGCCGCAGCGCGTGCACGTCGCACCCGCGCGGATCGAGCAGCAGATCCGCGAGCTCGATGAGCACACGAGCGCCTACCAGCGACTCTACACGCCCATCAGCAACAACAGCAGCAACACGCTCGGCGGGCGCTCGACCATCACGATCCCGCGACCGAGCAGCAGCAGCTCTACGACAAGTACCGCCACTACCACTACCATTGCCATTCTGCAGCAGCCGACTGTAGCTGCTGCTGATCCGCACCAGCTCAACGTCGCGATCCTCGACGACAGCGACGACGACGATGACGATGACGATGACGAGAGCTGCGACGACCGCACGCGGCGCTCCGTTCTTCAGCGTAAGTCGCTCGGTCGTGCGCGCGTCGAGTCGTCGTCGTCGACGATGATGCTCCACTCGACGAGCCACGCAGTCGGCGCATCATCGCCGCGCTTGCACCCGCGCTTGCGGCTCCACGCGATCACGAACCGGTTCCACGACGAGCGCCTCGAGGAGTCGTACCAGCTCTACTCGTCGACGTGCGACTTTGGCGTCGCGCGGCGCATCGTGCTCTTCCTCCTCGCGTTCGACCTCAGCGCCTACTTGCTCTTCCTGTACCTCAAGCACGCGTGCGCCGAGTCGCAAGCCTCTGCGCGCGCTGCGTCGACCATGGCCGTGACGTTTGCGGCATCGATGAACGACACGAGCCCACTGGAGCCGACGCAGCCGTCGAGCTGCTTTAGCTACGAAGTCGGCGCGAACGGCCTTGCGCGCGCGTACACAGTCTTGCTCTGGGCGTTCGCACCGGTCGCTGGGCTCTACAGTCTCCTACCGCTCCAGTACTTTGCGCAGCACGTCGGCTTGCGCTACGGCGTGTACTTCATCCGGCGGCGCTGGAAAGCGCTCGGCGCGGCGATCATCTTGCTCTGGTCAGTCAGCATGGCGATCGTTTTGAGCAAGACACTCGCGCAGATGCGCGTGGCGTACCAGACGCAAGTGCTCAAGTACACGACGTGCGGCCGTGCGATCACCGTCCCAGAGCAGTGGTACCGCGCGAGCAACTGGCACATTGTGAACGCCAAGCTGTACCAAGACCACGGCATGTACGTGCGCGAGTGGATCTACATCTACGACAGCAAAGTCGCGTACTCGGTCATCGTCGCTGTGCTCGCAGCACTCGCAGCGCTCGTTGGCATCGTCTCGGTCGCCATGAAGCTCGACTTTGTCCACGTCCTCGGCGTGACGTGCGCGCAGGCGATCACGACGCTCGTGCTCGTGGTCACGGGGCCGTCGATGTCGCTCAACTCGGACATTACGCACAAAGTGTCGAACCAGACGTTCTTGTTTGGCCTGTGCATCGTCGTCCCAGCGTGCGTCACGCTCCTTGCGACGTACTCGGAAGACCGCGCCGCACGCTCGGCGTACGTCTCGAAACTCCACGCCGAGCGCATCAACACGACGCTCAAGCTCGACCTCTCCGTCAAGCGCAATGGACTCGAGAACCCGCACGACGCTGGCGCCGAGGAGCAAGCTGCGATGGCTGCAGCGCTCAATGACGCAAACGCCATGGTGACGTGCCAGAGCGTCGCGATCCCGTTTGCTGACTTGGATCTCAAGGTTGTGCTCTCGAAAGGACCGACTGGCGACGTCCTGCGCGCCGACTACTACGGCACGTCGGTCGTGTTCAAGCGCTTGGCCGTCTCCGCGCTCACGCCCGATGGCTTGGCGGACTTTTGCGCGCGCGTCGAGCTTCTCGCGAGTCTTCGCCACCCGAACGTTGTGCAGTTCATCGGCGCGTCGTTTGACGACGTTGCGAATGTCGGCATTGTGCTCGAGTACCTCGAGCGCGGCGACGTCTTGGCGCTCTTGCGCAGCTCGATGGCGCTCACGTGGAGCGACCCGCTGCTCAAGATTGCAACTGCTGTCGCACAAGGCATGACGTACTTGCACAACTGCGATCCGCCGCTCGTGCATCGCGACCTCAAGTCGACCAACTTGCTCTGCACGCCGACGTACTCGTGCAAGATCTCGGACTTTGGCGAGTCGAAGCGCGCCACCGGGCTCTTTCAGTCGGTCGTTGGGACACCGTACTGGGTCGCGCCCGAGATCATTCGCGAAGAGCGCTACGACATGCAAGTCGACTGCTACAGCTTTGGCATTGTCCTGATTGAGCTCGAGACGCGCAAGTTGCCGTACCACGACTTGCGCGAGTACGCCGCAGCGGATATCATGCAGCTCGTGGCGTTTGGGCACTTGCGACCGACGATCCCTGCGAGTTGTTCGCCGTTTCGGCGCCAGCTCATTACGCGGTGCTTGGACGCAGACCCGCGCCGTCGACCGCGCATGGCGGAGATCCTGAGTGTCTTGCAGCACGAAGTGCGGCAGGAGCTCCTCGAGCAGAACTCGATCGATAGCAGTCGCGATAAGCGTCGGCTCATGCTCTTGCAGCGTCATCAGCGCCTCAACCGCCGCGGACTCAAAGCACTGCTCCAGGACGACGATGACGATGGCAACGATGGGGTTGGCAAGTGAGATGACGCGCAAGACAAGCAAACAAACAAGACAACAACAACAAGTTGTACAAACAAGTCCAACAACTCGCAAGCAAGTTGACAAGCAAGTTGTTGTGTGGCAAGTGTTGAATACTATTGCGAGGTACTGTACACGAACACATCTTGGTTCTCTATCACACAGTGCGCCTCTATGGGTCGTCCGAGTCAGACTTGTACGAGCAGTAGTCCGTGTCGGACTCGAGGTCCTCGAGCTCGCAGCCAGCGAGTCGCGGCGGCAAGTGATCGACGAATGGCCACGCACTCGTCCACTTCTTTGGCTTGACAAACACGATGCTCGCAACGTCGACGTGCGCAGCGTGGAGCACGCGACAGAGCGCTGCGAGGTTCCGCAGCGTCGGCTTGAAGTGCCCGCTGTGCGGCTCGATCGCGACGATGCGGCCGTGCTTGACCATGAGCTTTCCGGCCGCGAGGATCGGCGCACCAGCAACAAAGCTCGAGTGGTGAAACGCGCCTTTGCGCTTCCGTCCGACGTACAGCTTGCCGTCGAGTGCGACAACAAAGATCCACTTGCTCTGCTCGTCGGTCTGGACGAGCGCCTGCGTGGCAGCGTACACTGCTACAGGCGCGACAGATGCCGTCGACTGATCTCCGGTACTCGGCGAGACGAACTCGACCTCGTACGCGCGTCTCGCGTGTTCGTCACAGTACTCGACGCGCAAGGTCTCGAGCGCGTCGCGACTGCACTCAGGGAGCTCAAGCGTCCGTCCAGCGCCGTGGTCGAGCCAGTAGAAGAACGAGTTGTTGCGCGGGTCGTCGCAAGTTGACGACGGCGTTGGACGTGTCGCCATGGCGTCTTTCCACACGCGGTGGAACGCGCGCAGGTGGAAGCCGTAGCGGTGCTGCGGATCGAGCGCCTCGAGCCAAAAGTCTTTGTGGAGCATTGATGTGCCGGGCGCGACGTCGAGCAGCAGCGCGTCACTGAGATTGCCGTTGTTGTTGCCGCTGGTAGCGGCGCTGATGTCACCCCGGCTGTCGTATCGCATCGACTGAGGAACGACCGGCCGCGAGCGCATGCCGCGCGTGAGCTGCTGCATCAGCTGACGGAGCTGCCGCCAGTGCGCGCTGCCATCGATGCTTGTCGTTGTAGTTGTCGTCGCTGGCGTTGTGCTTGTCGCTGACTTGAGTTGCTGTGACAGCTGCAGCGACTGCGACTGTGACTGCTGCAGAGCGCATGCAGCGCCAGCGTTGCGCTCTGCGCACTGCGAGAGGGCCGTGTCATGGAGGAGGTGCTGCTGCTGCTGCAGTGGCTCGTGTATCCGCATGGGCGTGTGCACTATGTTCGCTCTTGTGCTGCTGCGCGCTTTTCGTCGTCGTCGTCGTCGTCTCGATCGTCTTGGCGGTCTGGTGTGTAGTGTCAATCAAAGCGACTTGGGACTTGGGAGTGTCGTTCATCAAGTCAAGATCCAGAGGGTTGTGACAGTGAGAAAACGGTAGCAGTATCGCTGTTTGTATTGCGCGGTGGGCGACTTGATAATAGACAGGGTCTTCAAGCGCACGAGATGACCTCGAGTGCACCCACACGCACATTTGGTTGCCAACACGGCAGGTTCTGCGATGTCGCCGCGCCGCATGATACCTCCATCAAAATCAAGAACGAACGTGTTTGATTTTTAACTGATTATTAGGCTGATTATTGGGTTTTGCATATACCGACAATATAGTCATTCCGCTCATGAAATGCAGATTTGGAAGACTTATCTATATATGAAAATACCAAAATCTGTTATGGCTAGATTATTATCAAAGCTAACTTTAAGCGAATAATGACGTGTGTATAACAAAACTTGATTTTATCACTATTATTACAGTAGCTGAATATTCGTTATCTAGGCATGTCATGGCTAGGTTTAGGTCAGGGACATGCTACGAATGCTTCAAGCTCAAAAATACATATGCACTTGCAACATGTCCCCGAATGTAACCGCTCGCGACAAATAGAATGGTAAGGGGCGTGTTGCAAACTCTTAATAGCATTTCTGAGCCAAGTACTTTGCAACATGTCCCTTGGCGAACGTCATGTGTAAGTTTCATCGCATTCTGTCGTACGAGTTTACGACATTTGTTTGCAACTAGCAAAGCTGAAGCGCACTTTTTCTGTTTAAAGCGATCTGTACGCTTGAAGTGGCGCAGGCATGGTGGAGCAGCCATAGTTTGCGCGCAGAATCACTTACAGATCAAATGATTCGAATAAAGGTGCGTCGCCAATGAGATGGCGCCGCCTATGAGAGATACAATAGTATAGTCTTTCCGCTCATGTTGCTGCTTTGATTCGAATTTAACACTCTGTTACAGTTGCCTCACTTGTCAAATTTCTCAGTTAAAGCTTCGTTTGCACACACAAGTTTTGTGCATCGAAGGTGTAATGTACACACATACTTGAATACATAAACGACTCTTCGCACGATCCATACTTTAAGCGCGGGGGAGAATCAAGATTGTACACTCTTAGGACAGACTATACCGGAACAGCAATGCAACATACGGTCTCGAACACTAAGTGACGTAGGATACACTACAACACGACTAGACGCTGGATTTGCAAATGTTTGTGTGTTTGACTCGTTTTTCATTGGCTTACAATGTGCGTTGATGAAACGTATCAATTGAACCATCATATGTAGTATTGTGCGCTGTGATTACCTCTGTTATTTCATTATTTGGTCAATGCTTACAATGCAGCTGTTCTGTCTCTCCCCTCTTCTGAGGTGCGGAAGCAAGAGGCATAATATTACTTAGACTGTGGTCCCTCTAGAAAACGTAAAAACAACTTTGTCACTGGCCCAAATCCGCACGTATGTTTCAAACTAGAGTACAAACACGTTGTTTCTGCTCTGTACGCAATGCGATAGACAAACTCCTTCTACGTCTCTTAGGGTTGTATTGACGTATCACTGCACTTTAATATAACACATGAGCTCTCTCGCTACTCGAACTTGTGGCCACGTGTATGGCCGTGGTTGAAGTGCACCACTTCCATTGTCCGCGGTCTGGTAGTTTCTTCTTGTGAGTGAATTCACTGTTTGGATCAAATACACTTGTGCTCACTATGCGGTGATTTCGCTCCTCAATACACTCACAGACAACGACTTACAACAGATACGGTTCCATTACCTCGTGCTGTGCTCGTCCTAACACTCATAGCGCAACGCTACTTGTACAAGCTCGTACAGGTCCATGGCGTCATGTCGATTTGCAAAAAAACAAGAGCCTTCTGATTTACTGTATGGCCGGCCTCGGTCCAGTTCATGAACCCTTGGAGGCCGGCTAACCTGTCCACAACGATGACCTTGAGGCGCGCCGCGAGCGCGGTCGAGCACCACCATGACTTCTGCTGCGCACAGGACAGCGAAGGTCTTTGCTGGCGTGACGTCCCCATCAACGACGACGTAGTTAAGTTTATTATTGCGGATTTTGAAATGAGGTTTTTTGTTTATGCACACAAATATCCCGTTTTGTCCAGGAAAAGCGTAGTTGCGAATTTGCCGTTAACCTGTACAAGACTGGTTACAAAATTGCCTGGCCGTTCAAGGTGATGGACTCGAAGAGAAAATTTGTTAAACTTTGGAAAAAACATTAATTCTCGCTTGAATTCAAACGGATTACACTCATCCTGCTGGATGCTGTGAGCGGCGTCGTGACCAGCGCCTCGACGCTGATGTCGCCTGCGAAGTCGCTCTCGGTGACATTCAGTAGAGCTTGGTGCAGATTACTCATGAACTGGGCGTGTGTGGGCAAAGCTCGACCGGAGTTGCGCTGCGCGAAGACCATCTTGTGCTGCACAAGCGCGTTCACCAACGCGAGGTCGGCGAGGCCGAGGTAGATCACGTGGTAGTGCTTTGACACCTTCATCACGCGCTGCAGCGAGTACCGTTGCAGTCGTAACTGATCATAGCGGTCAGCACCACCCATGTACCGTTGGTACTCTGCGACAAGTTGTGGTACCGGTACCTGAGCGGCTGTGGCACCGTCACGGCGTGCGAGCGTCACTGGTGACGTAGAGCAACCTGTGGCGAGGAAGTGGACGGGACGATTGCCCATCCAAGAGACAGCAACCATCTCTGGGTACACGTTCGACACGGCCAATCGGGACTGCCCGCAGGCATCGACTTTGGACGACGTGCTTGAGTGTAGGCGATCGTCTTGCAGTAGCGGAGTCTATCAAGACGGATGGTCTCGACGTGGTAGAGCTGGCGCTGGAGCAAGATCAACGAGAAGAGCACGCTCGTGTAGAGTCGATCCGTGACGATCAGGCGCTTGGTGGCTCCACAGAGGACCTTGTCAAAGTTGCGCAGCACAGTGTTTGGCCCTTGGTTCCTGCCAGGTTGATCTCTCTCCAGGTTGCCCTGGTAGATCTCGTCCCTGTACAGGATGAAACAGTTCACATACAAGCACGCAAAGCTTTCAGGTACAGGTTAAGCGACTCGAAATCCAAAAAATCGCGCGGGTATACCTGCAGCAGTAGCCCGAGCCCGAGTCGCATGCCAGGAAGCACTTGGCACTCCAAAGATGCGGCTTTCCTTGGAGATTCTGCCGGACTGGATTGTATCTGCTTCGCATGGGGATCATGCCTTTCGTCAAAGGCCACGCGAGATCCGATCGTCGTGCCTCCCATGAAGCTGTCGTTGATGGCATCCGCGACTGGCTTGATCTTCCACGTCTTCGACGTCTTCGCGTTTGGGCTGTTGTTGTCGCTGAAGTGCAGAAAGCGGACGATCTCTTCGAATCGCTTCCTGGTCATCCAGCGTCCGAACGTGCCTTTTGGCACCGCACCGACCTGCATGACGCCCTAGTGCTTCGCCAGGCGCTCGCGAAACGGGCAGAGCGTCCATGCAGCCAACTAGCCGATGAAGTTCACCAGCTCGTGGGGCCGGAAGTCGCAAACGTCGCCGCGTTGCTAATTCTCGCGCGCTGCGCTCTTCGGACAATAGTCAGGATGCTGTCGGCGCAATCGCTTCTCTCGCTCGGCAATCTCGGCGGTTGTCTGAGCCGACAGCTGGCGCTTGTAGCGGTTCGATTCTTCAGCGATGCTGATCCACAGCTCTTTCGGCAGGAAGAGAAAGAAGAGTCCTTCCTCATTCCCAACGCGTCGCCAAGAGCTGTTAGATTTATTAAATCTTGTGCAAGCTGCGACGCTGGTACGTTGTGTCTCGAGCCTGAAGATACAGGATAAGAATCAGTCAGACAGTGTTCGTATCCTGTACAGTTCAGATCGTCTCGCACACGTACTTTGGGACTCGTCGAGTACTGTCCAGCCGGACTGCGAGTGCTAGCGAAGCTCTGCTGGAGACACGATCGGGACTTGCACCGCCTCTGGCGTGACGTCTGGCGCATCTTTAACGTCATCGTCTTGGCCATTGTCGCTCGAGTCGCTCGACACAGAGCCAATTTCGTCGACACAAAAGTCAGGTTCGTTGTCTGATCCGAGAACCAGTCGAGACATCGACAATCGCACGCGGCGAAAACTGAGCACGTGGAGACGCTGGACGTTGAGTCGCGGATCGCGCTTGTCTCGGCGATGGCGTGGGTCGTGGTGATAGCGTTGCCCGTGTTGTATTTGTTTGCCCGGTGCGGGTCTGCGTGTCGTTGGTGTCGTCGGCGCAGTTGCATAAGCGAGTGGTGTTATCTGCGCAGTCGTTGTTGGCGTAGTTGGAGTTGTCGCAGGCGCAGAAGCGTTTGGTGACATTGACACAGTCGCTGGTAGCGTCGACGCAGGAGCAACAATCGCTGAGGGTGTCAGTGCAGACGCTGGCATAGTCGACGCAGGCGCAACGGTCGCTGGTGGCATCGGCGCAGGCGCAACGGTCTCTGGTGAGGTCGATGCGGCCGCTGGTGGTGTTGTTGCAGGTGCAGCGGTCACTGATGAGGTCGGTGCGGTCGCTAGTGACGTAGGTGCAGGCGCAGAGGTCGCTGGTGTCGTCGGCGCAGATGCTGACGCGGTATAACCAGGAGCTAGCGAGCCGAGAGTGGGAGGTTAACCGCTCGAGCTGCTCGCGTCTCTTTCGGTCCGCTTCGGCTGTGTCACGCCAAACATCGCTAGCACACGTACAATCAGCAAACGCGTCAGCTATCCGCTGTCGTTCACCTCATCACGCTTGCTACTTACCATCTCGTCGTCCTTTTCGAAGCAGCTCATCAGCGCCGCAAAAGATGTCCAATATCGCTTTGCGCTCGCGCGATCTGCCCAACCAGCTGGAGTAAAGTAAAACTTCACGTCCGAAAGACCACCTTCTTCTTGCAACGGCCGCTTCGACGACATCACGACGCGTGTGTTTCTGTGCAATTTGTCGAGTGAGTGGCCTGCAGCGCGCGCGCGTTTAAGCGCGAACTTTTGGCGTGAAAGTGCTCGTTCAAACCAAAATCTCTACGAATGCTGTCGTGTCATCGCGAACAGATTTGAAGAGAAAGCGGAATTATTGCCTGATGTCCCCAACAAACCTCGGAAACCGTTTAAATAGGCCTCACTTAACATTTGTATACAACACTTGATTAACCCTCCGGTGTCCGGACTCAGTGTCTGCCCCGTCCCAGTACAACATGTTACATGGATAAATTTCAAACATGTTGTATAATATACCATGTTTAAGATGAAATAAAGTATACATGGTGAAAGAAATAGCCACAATTTCTATACTTGTAAAATGTATTTGAATTATGTTGTATCTGTATACCTGAATCATGTTGACAGATACAACATCGGACACCGGGGGGTTAAAGTTTTGGAAATCCTTATGATATCTGGCACTCCCAGGATACGAAAATGCTTATCCTGGCACTTACAGGATAGGGTGCTAAAGGGGTTAACTACTAACATAATGCATCCATTAGGAATACTACAGGTAAACTACATGCATGTTCAATCCAATTCTCAACCCAATGGCTACAGAACGTGCGGACGTTCGAGTCAAGGACGTCTCCTAGGTAGATGAGTGGTAAACACGCCTGGCTACAGTCTCCAGCGTGCTCGCCACGTTGCGCATTGCCCTTGTTCGGCTACATGCCCATCACTCATGCACACTTGATCATGCGATCCATCGCGATGGCGAGCGACACAATGAGATCGCGGCCATTGTGCAATCTTCTCGCTCCTGCGCACTCGCCACCGCTTGCACCTCCGACTCGACTCACGCACACCAAGACAATGGTATCTGGTGCGATCGACACTGCTCTCCTGACACTTCGAGACGAGCTCGTGCGAGCAGCGAAAGACGGCGACGTCGAGCAGCTCCGCACACTACTGCTGCAGCAGCAGTCTCAACTATCCGCTTCATCCAGCGGCAGTGACAGCGACACTGCAGCGTGTCTGAACGGACTCTGCTCGATAGGCGTCACGCCATTGTACATGGCAGCGCTCAAGGGCAACGCATTAGCAGTGCGCTTGTTACTCGATAACGGCGCGTCGCCACTGTTCGCGACAGCAAAGAACCGGACACCGCTGTTCGCGTCGCTGCTCAGCGGCTCGCTCGAGATCGTCACTGTCCTCGTCGACGCAGGCGCAAGCATTGACGGCGCAGTCGGGGGCGAGCTCCTCTTTGAAGCAACGCGGCGCGGCCGCTTCAACATTGCGCACTGGCTCCTCGCACAGAACGTGTCCGTGCAGTTCACATCACCTGCGAACGGCATGACGCCCCTCTTTGCAGCAGCATCGTTCGGCAACGTCGAGCTCGCCGCGACGTTCCTCGACCGAGGCGCGCCGATTGACTCGCGCACGCTCAAGGGACAGACGCCACTGTTTGTCGCGGCGCTGCTCGGGTACATCGATATGACTCGGTTCCTGATCGAGCGCGGTGCAGAAGTCGATGCGCTCACCGCGAATGGAGAGACACCGCTGTTTGCTGCCGCCGGGTGGGGTCACCTCGACGTTGCGCGCGAGCTGATTCAGTGCGGCGCTGCGATTGACAGAACGAACTGTCGTGGCGAAACGCCGCTCTTTGTCGCGATCACGCGTGGCAGCGTCGCGATCGCTGCCTTCCTCATCACCGAATGTGGCGCTGCGTTGGACCTCAAGACGCTCAATGGCGACACGCTGCTCTCGGTCGCGCAGCTGAGCGACCAGACCGAGATCGTCAAGATCCTCCAAGACCGAGCGGTCGAAGCCAAGTGAGCGAGCCGCACTGCTATACACTACGCCGACAATACGAACGTGCTCTTGCAACTTGTGCGTTGCGTCTTCATTGTTCTGCTCTCATTCGTGCACTTGCCAAGACTTGTTTGCTACTAGTACGGGCTTGCAACAACAACAACAACAACAACAACAACAACAACAACAACACTCGAACGCACCTGCTGCAACGCAATGCCGCCGACGACAAAGCCGACGATCGAGCGCTGCTTGCCTTTCGCAGCGTGGCGCTCGAGCACTTCTTTCTCTGCATCCGTGCTAGTGACAGAGCACGGTCGTTCATCGAGCGAGTGCGAAAGAGCGTGAGCGTAAGCGTGAGCGCAACACGACTGCCGCGGCAAGAGGCACAACGACAGCAACGAGCACACACACACACACACACACACGCAAGACGTACTTGCCGATCACGACTTTTTCTGACGTCTTGCCAAACTCGGTTCCGAGGAGGCGGATCGCGTCGTCAAGCGCTGCGTTCCCAAACGACACGCCCATATTGATGCGAGGAGGAAGAGGAGGAAGAGGAGGAAGAGGAGGAAGAGGAGGAAGAGGAGGAAGAGGAGGAAGGGGACTGCTGGAGCTCGGTGCCGCGCTCAATGACGACTGCGTCGACTCGTGGACGCACGCATGAGCGCATGCAGCTTACTATCACTCGCTCGTACATGATCAGATAGCATAGGCGCTTTGCACTCGCTTGCCTGCAATGCGCGAGTCCACACACCAGAGCCACAGGACGATTGAGAAGATGCACAGCAAAGCACCATCTTGACATGAGTGTTCTTCTTGTCGAGCAGCGACGCGAGGTGGTGGAGCGACATGGCTTCGAGTCCAACAAACGCAGTGGCGCACTAGTCTTTCACGCGGAGCCTACACCCACTCGCATGCCGTGTCGTGCTTTGCCACAACGCACACACAGTGCGAGCGAGTTGTCGGCAACACCAGTCGCTCAGTGCTTCATCATGCCCCGTCATCTCACCACCACACCGCCCAGCACCGCCTCAATTGCAATGAGAACAGCAGTGACGGATCGTCGACTGGGACGTCGACTGGGACTTCGACGGTGTTCGTCGCACAAAGAGTGCGTCCGTGAAGGAGCACTCGATCACTCGTGACCCGATGGATGGACCGTTGGTCGTTGGTCGTCAGCATTGACACTTCCGATGGTCAGCGAGCTGGCCATCGACACTACCCGTCGTCTTGCTTTGCTCTGCTGTGGTCGCTTGTATTATGCAACACACCTCCATGCTTGCGCGCTCGCTCGTTGGTCGCTTTGGATGTCCAGTCGCATCAGAAAGAGAGAGAGAGAGAGCAGAGAGCACGACAGGACGCTCTTGCGGTTCCTCGCTTCTCTTGAACTGTCAAGTATCGCTCTTGATACGACACATACGTGAGGAACCTGTATGATTGAGAATCGATCCGAGCAGATGTGCTTGAACCTGTGAGGTTGCTGCGCTCAGACGCTCTGGATGGTCTCCAGTTGGTTCAGGGGTCGAGGATCTGCTGATGCACTCACGCGTCGTTCTCGAGTGTACATTCGGGCTGTAGTATGTGCTGGCGCTTGGCAAAGTCGTCGAGATGGTCGAGTGTGGTGGCTTAACGGACTCGCTCTGGCGCATCGTCAGTCCCAAGAGGCGACGATCGTCGTCATCCGAGACGTTGTTGACTCGGATCGAGGTGGCCAGCGCTAGTTCCCAGTCGGTTCGTGAGTGCGCGCACGCACTCGCAACAACGATCGACTCATGGACTATGAGCTGCGAGATCGGCCATCGCGTCGCTGCAGTGCCACAGTCGGTCTTCAAGACGCTGGTTCTCGCGCGACTCGACTGGTAAGGCAGTACTTGCGTGAAGATGCCGCCAAACACGTCTTGGTCGGTCGAGAGTCGGTAGACGTTCGCTGGTGTTGTACTCTGTCCAGCATGCAGGAGCAAGCTCATCATCCGCTCGAGCCCTTTGTCGTAGTTGCCGTTGTAGTCGTCGTACTCCGAGACAAATCACTAGGGAGAGCGAGAGCGTTGCGGTGCTTGAAAGTGGCGCGCTGCACAAGACTCGAGACCGAGCGAGCACGATGCGCTCCTCTTGAGCTGCGACGGGAGTGCGTGTCTTCTGCGACGACCGTCTCATCTTCGCGCACGTGGTGATGCGTGCAGTGCTGTAACGCGTGGAGCCCAAACTTCTGGTGTATCGTCGACAGTGTTGCGCGTGTTGTGGCGAAGACGTCGTCGCTTCTGATGGTGTGATAGCAGCGAGACGAGGCAGCGAGTGAGCGTCGTTGTTGCTGTCGGTGGTGCTGTCGATGCCGCTGTGAATGCTGTCGAAAGCTGAAGAGCGAACGCTGGCCCGACTTCTCGTTCGCAACGAGCCTCCCTCGCACGCGTTGTCTGCTTGAGCGCAGCGTCCGTCAGCACAATCTAGTGCGTCGCTCGTCGCTAGCAGTCCGCAACTTGCAGTCTCTCGTATCTTGGTCACTACTGTTCCTGATCGAGTCGATGCAGCGTCTTCGACCATGTTCGTCTCAGAACGCATGCGCTTCCGTTGCTCAGTGAGCTCGATGCACAGCGACGGCGACCGCCACGAGTGTGTTCCGACAGCCGAAAGTCGATCGTCGTGAACTGGATGTTGTGTACTCTTGAGCTCGAGTACCAGCGTACACTGCGAGTCAAAGCACTGGTGCTCTCATCGCCTCGCCAGCGCACTTTCTTTTCTCTTCTCTTCGCACGCTCGCTTGGTCCGTGCTACATCTCCTTCCATCCGTCGACATCGTGAAGGGTGATCGTGAACGACATGGCAAACTAGATGTCGCTCTCTCCTTCTCGTCGATCTTGTCGTCCTTGTCGTCTCGCTGTTGCTGAACATGCAGACACCACAGATCGGTGCTGCGTGAGCATGCGCTCAGACGTACTCTCGTCGTTCTCGTCCGAGTCTCGATCTAGCGATGCTGATGAAGATGACGGCGACAAAGTGAACGGCGAAGAAGACAAACTCGTGCTGGTGCTTGTCGAAAGGGACGCATCGAGCGACCTCAAGCGACAGCCGCCACTCGGTCGCTCAGCCTAATGGTGAGTGGCAGCGCTCGCTCGTGCATGGGAGTGCTCGACCAGTAGACTGCGGATGGTGCGGGCTCCCGAGCGTTGTGTGCTGCCATCGTCACGATCAGCGCCATGCTCGCACTGTCGATACGCTATGTGCTTGCGCTCGCAAGTCAAAGCGAGCACTTTCGGTGTCGTCGCCGCCAACTTCGGTCGCTCGCGCTGCTCCTGCAGCAGTCGCAACATCAAGATCAGTGTTGAAGTCAGCAAGGGCACGACCACCACTGTCATAGTTCGCTCACGACGATGCACTGCGTCCACGCATCTGCATCATGTACCGCGGCGAAGCGATAGATCCGCATGCGCTGCGAGTTTGCACAGACCCGCTGCGTCTGGAGCAATAGGCGAGCCGTGCTTTGAAGCGCTGTCACTGCTGTTCGCTGCCGCAGAATCGGGATCCAGTTGGTGCTTCTTCCATCGCCAAAGACTGCCGATGGTGATTCGCGAGCGCTCGTTCGTATGCCGAGGCTCTGGAAGTCGGCGACGATAACAGAGCAGTAGCAACCGGACACACACACGCTCAGATCCAGCATCGCAAGCAAGCAAGCGGACACGTAGCGAGGTAGCGCACACGTGTTTGCTCGTCCCATTCGTCCAAGCCTGCGTGCGAGTGGCTGCTATCTGACGCTGCGCGCTTGCTGATCGCGTCGTCGACATCGTGCAATGCGCTTTGCGTGCTTGGTGCGTTGTGTGTGGACTTGTGCTGGTGCTGACAGCGGTGCCGCGCAGTCACGAACAAGGCGACGCGAGCGAGCGTCTCGCATCTGCTTGAGTGACGCACCCATTGATGATGGCGCTGGGCGTGGAAGGTGTAGCCGACGACGACAGAGCTCCCACCTTTGAGAAATCGATCGAAGCCTTCCGTCGGCTTCGGCGAGAGCCGACTCGCGCGACCGAAGAGCGGACGGTTTGCAACACCCGACCACTGCGATCCTGCGAGCAAGAGGTGGCTGCGTGCGCTCACTGACCTTCTTCTTGCGCACGTCGCACGCACACTCGAGAGTGAGTTGGGCTCGCATTCCCGCTTGCGCGACTCGACGCACAGCTCGTCTTGCTCGTCTCGCTGCCTCCTTCGTCTTGTGCCCTCAAGTCTCGTGCTCCCAAGTCCATTCGTGGCGTCTCCACCATGGCCAACGCAACGTCGTCGCCGCCGCAACCAAAGACAACAGCAGCAACAGCAGCAGCCAACACAAGGACGCAGCAGCAGCAGCCACAACAACAGCAACAACAGCAGCAACCGCACGACGCAGGATCCGCTGGCGAAGTGCGGTGGGAAGTCCCAGTGCCCACGATCATCCAGCGCAGCACTGCCGGCTACTTTCCGACCGACGAGTGCTTTGCACAGCACGGCCGCGCGCGTGTGTCCCAGCCAGTGCAGCAAGCGCGCTTGCGGTGAGCGAGCTCGGCCACGACACATTGCAGCGAGCGACATGCGCTAGATCGGTCGGATTGTAGCGAGGAGCACTACGAGGCTGTGACGAGAGCGGTTGTGGTGCACGATGCGGTGCTTTGTGACGCGATGTAAGTGAGAGCGACGCACCGATACACACATGTAGTAGCGTAGAACGAGGTGCGTGCGTGCGAATACAACGAGTGAGTGCATGCATGTGTCTTGCTCACGAGCGACTGCAAGCGATGGCGCAACGTGGATCGAAAGAAGCAGGCGAGTGAAGTGGCGCTTAACGTGTCTCTCGTCTCTCTCGAGGCGGCGAAATAGCGTCGAGGCGGTGGATGGACTCACAGCGACGGCGCTCACTCACGCATCCTTCTAGAGATCACCAGGTACATTTTGCGTATTGCGTCTGCTGGCGACGACAAGACACTCGACATGGATCGCTCTCGCACAGCCGTGTGGATGGCGCTCAATCGATCGCGTGCTTTGGGTTGGAAGCCTCGACACTGACGTGGAGAAGCTCGCTCGAGTGCCTCGCCTCATTCATACCAACACGCACCACAGTGCAAGATCCACATTGCTGGTTCAACGAGAGCGTCTGGACTGTGTCAGCCGTCTCTCTGCTCGAGGTGCATCATGTGTGTATGTGTGTGGGTGCGTGGGTACAGCCTGCATACGCGTCGTGCAAAGACGAGATCTCCAGCGAGGCGCTCTCTCCAATCTCTTGTCCTGGATCTTTGAGGTGGCGCTCGGAGGTTGGCGATCGCTTGCATCGTGTTGCATCAACAGCAGGAGCACCATCCAAGAACTGGATGATGGTCGAGCAATCCAAGCGCCGCAATCTTGGACGCTCGTGTTCACGCTCGGCTGCGGCTGTCTGAGCATGCAGCAAGACCCATGCGCACGTTGTCGTATCGATCGCGCTGAGTCTCAATCATCGGTACTCGCACGGACGCACCATCGCGAACGAGCACGGCGTGAGGCTGCTTGACGTCGCACTTGCTCACATTCGCGACGACGACGACCCATGCTCTGCTACAGTACGAGAGCGTATTGGCGCTCCTGCGATCTCAGCACCGCAGCAACGAAAACAGCAGCGACGGATCGTCGAGTGTCGTGGACTGGGACTTCGATGGTGCTCGTCGCACAAAGAGTGCGTCAACGAGCGCGTCCGCGAAGCAGCAGCTCCAGCACTCAATCGCTCGCGAACCGACAGACGAATGGACGGATGGACCGTTTATCGTTGGTCGTCAGCATTGCCACCTCCGACGATTCACACGCCGGCAGCATCCGTCGTGTTGCTCTGCTGTGGTCGCTTGCCTCGGCCGCTTGCACATCGAGCACATGTGTGCTCGCTCGTTCATCGCGTTGGACGCACACATGCTCCACCAAGAAAGTGAGAGAGAGCTAGGATCGTGTGTGTGTGCACCGTCCCCGTCACAGACACACAGACACACAGCACTGCCAGACGCGATAGGAGCTCGACACTGTCAACTTGTGACGGCAGCTGGAGTGCTGGCGGTCGTAGCAAGTCTTCGCGCGGGTTCGTCCCAGAAAGACTGCGTGCCTAACACCAGCAGCCGCCGCATCCTTCTACGAGGATTCGCCCGCCATGATCGTCATCACTGTCGACTGGACCCAAGAAGCGCTCGTTGCGCTCGAGTACCAGTGAACACGACGCGTCTTTGCACTCACGTGACGGACCGATCGATCGACAGTGCTCGAGTGCTCGAGTGCTTGAGTGCAAAGAGCAATCCATCCGTCGATCGCTCTCCGTCCGTCATTCCAGCCTTCGCTTCGTCCGCATCACATCATCCGACGACAGCGCCGCACAGGTCGATCGCACTCGCGGACCAGAGCCGACGCGTGTCCGACATGGCAAACGCAATCTCGCCTTCTTCGTCTTCGTCTCCTGATCACCGTCGACGCTCTGCTGCTGCTACTGACGCGGCTACCATCGGGCAAACACATCCAGACGCAGCGCCTCAGTCAGGACTGAGCTCGCACGATGATGCCTCGATGCAACCAGAGCAAGACCAAGAACGAGAACCCGTGGCAGTACCACACGAGATGATGACGATGGTGATACCAGCACGCATGCCGCTCCAGCGAAGCGACAGCAGCACTCGCTGTCTCTGCTGCTGTTCGTGTAGATGCAGTTGTCTGCGATCAGTGCTGCTCGGCCACGCACGCAGCCACACTCGATCCTCGCCCTCGCCGCTTTCGTCCACGTCTCGACATGCGATCGACAACCTCGAGGATGACCAGGTTGTGACTCGCGCCGACGATGCAACGTCTGTCGAGGTGATGCCATCACAGCGTCCGACGTTGTGCCAATGCGAGTCGGACGGTGGGTCGCATACGAGCGCGACGACGTCAGTGCATTGCACAGCAGCAGGAGCAAGAGCAGAGCCGACACTATCAGTGCTCGCACGAGACGACGCTTTGCGTCCGCGCATCTGCATCGCGTACCGCGACGAAGCGATCCGCACGCACTTCTGCGAGAACGCGCAGCAGCTCATCACGAGCGTCCAGCGCGACCCGAACGCCAAGACTGCGAGCGCGCGCTTTGCGGCCAAGGCGCTGGTGTACCGCCGCATGAGTCTCGCGCGCGTGGGGCAAGTGGACATGGACGACCCAACGTTTGATGTCTCGACGTTCTTTGGCGTTGCGTGGCGCAAGACATGACGTGACGAGATGACTGGTGGTCTGGTGAAGCACTGTCGTGTGCGTGTGTGCGATGGAGGTACAAGGGAGAAGCAAAGAGTGAAGAGTGAAGAGTGAAGAGTGAAGGAGATAGAGAGAGAGCGAGGAGGATGAAAGACAAGAGATGGAGGTGCGGACGTGTTCAAGACTGTGCGAACTTTGTGCGCCAGTGGCTGCAGACAGAGCCATGCGGCGCAGCTAGAGCACTTGTGGCAGTCCTCTCGAATGCCTCTGTCAGTGCTGATGGTGGCTCGACGACTGCTGCTACGGCGCAGACTGCCGATTCGCGTCATCGCTCCACTGGCAGTGAGTCTCTTTCAGACTGGAGAAGACGCAGCTGCGTCGCGTAGTGCTCGCCACTTGCGTCGTCCACGAGCGATCGCCAGAGCGTCGATAGCGCCGACTTGGACGCCAGTGCGGAGCGAGTATGTTTGTTCTGGTCCTCGCTCGTCGTATCAGTCGACCTGGTGGTGTCACTGAGCGCCACATCAGCTCCAGCTGCGCTCGACAACTGGTGCGAGACGTACGCGGCGCGCTCGGTCTGGTACTTGAGGAGCGCGAGCGGCGCTGTCTCTTGCGTCACGCGGCAGCAGGCGTAGACAGCCTGACAAAGCTCGCGGAGCCGAGCCGCAGTCGCAGGGTCCAGTGCTGTCGCAGCAGTCCTAGCAGCAGCGGACGATGATGAACTCGCGTCTCGCTTCACACGTGCGCGACCAGAGGCAGCAGTCGCGGGTCTGCGCACAGACGCACTCGAGTCGCCACTCGTCGCCGTCGTCAGCGCTGCGGCGTCCGTCGCTCCTGTCGTTCGTGTCCTGGCGCTGCAGCTCCGATCTGTCGCTGGCTTGGGCTCGCGTCTTGTGCGAGCACTTGCTCCTCGCGCTACTGGCGATGACGACGCCGACCTGCTGTCTGCTGATGAAGATGCAGATGCAGTCTTGGACGCCGCTGCGGGTGCATTGGTGCTACTGCTGCGCGCGCCCCAGCTGCTGTCTGTGCGCGCCGCGACGCGCGACCAGTCCAGTTTGCGGAACACGACCTTGTACGGCTTGCGCTTGAGGAACGCGCGGGTGGATGCGTTCGTCGGCGAGCAAGACGCAGCGTCAGACGTTGACTCGGCCGTCGCGAGTCGCTTGTCTTGCGTTTGCTGCTGTTGTTGTGTGGATGATAGTGAGGCTGCTGTTGACGATGAGTGGGCAGTGGCTCGCTTCGGTCCTGGCTGCTGCTGCTCTTTGTGCAGATGGCGTCTGGCTGTGGAGCCGTCGAGTGAGCGCGGCGACGACCGAGACGACAGTGGCGACGCTGGCGGCGAGAGCGCGTGTGCGTCTGCGCTGCGACGATGCGACGGCACGGCCGAACGTATTGACGATGCACTACCACTGGTCTTGGGGCTCCGACCCGAGACGCCGCTAGTGCTGCTGCCGCTTGTAGAACGAAGAAGCGGTACGCTTGCGTCTGGATGCCGCAGCGACTCGGCATCACCAACATCATCGCCATCACCATCACCATCGTTGCCATTGCGGTCGCCAGAGCTCGGTCGTAGTCGCGCTGCCCCACTGCGCTTTGCGCTTCTGCCACTGGCACTGGCGACAGTCCGCTGTCTCGTCGCTCGCTTCGCTGACATTGCCTTCGCTGCCGCTGCCGCTGCTGTCCCTGTCGTTCCTCGATCCAATACACTCAAGTCGGCGCTGCTGCGATCACGCGGCGCTGGGGCGTACGCTACCATCTGCGCTCGTCCGTCGGCGGCTGTCGCGCGCATCCAGTAGCCGATGCAGACGCGGACGTCGCCACGCACCAGCGCGCCTGGACTCGCGCGCTCGAGCGGGAACCACCGTGCCATGGTGTACGCGGATGCCAGCGGCGTCTCGAGCAGGGCCAGCGGCACTTCGAGCTTCCCGAGCACTCGACCAGCGGCGGCGGCGGTGTCTGTGCTGCCTGATACACTGACAAGCTTGACGAGCACGCAGATGCTCCACTCGTCCACGACGCGCTGCGGATCGCTGTAGACACAACGCCGGCTGTCGTCAAACAATGTCGCTGTAGTCGCAGAGTTCAGATCATCAGCTCGAGGCGGCTCAATGCCGAGACGCAGCGTCGCAGCCGCGTCCCAGTGCACGACGTCACTCGGAGCAGCGGACGATGCGCTTGGTCCTGAGGCGGTCGCCGTCTGAGTGGCGACGACCTGCTGGGTCTTGTGCACAAGCGAGAGCTCTGCGCAGACGCCCGTGGGTCTGGCGTCAGCAGAAGCAGAAGCAGACGATGGCAGTGGCGATGGAATGAGGAGGTCGCGCGCTGCTTCGAGCTCCACGACGAGCTCAAACGACGGGAAGCGCTGCGGCGCTTGCTGTGTGATGACAGTGTCGCTTGCAGCAAGTGTGCTGATGAGAGACATTGCTGGTAGACGTCGCTGTGTTGTCGCTACTGCTAGTGTTGCTGTAGGTGAGGCTGACGTGGTTGATACGAGTGGCAGTGCATCGACTGCGCTACTGTGAGCGACTGACACGCTCGACGACATTGCATCACTGCGCCACAGGAGTTCAGTCGACGGCTGCAAGACGTCCCAGCGCACAAGCAGCGGAATGAACTGCGACGTGCTCATCCGGTCGAGATCGAAGCTGTCGTCGCTGGCATCGCGCGGGTCGTCGTCGTGAAGAACGCCGTGGTGCGCAGTCGCAACAGTCGGGGTGTCACTCTGCAGAGCTTGCGTGGCAGTGACGATGGCAGTCGTAGAGCTACTTGCGTCGGCTCTCCTGGCGTCCTGACAGGAGAGCGCAGCGGAGGCTCGATGCTGTCGCTTTGGACGCCGTGGCGCTCGACTGCGCTGCGCCACTTGCTGCTGTTGCTGCAGTCGTGCAGTTTCTGTCGCTGCGACTGCAGCTGCCACAGCGACAGAGCGTCGGATGCGCTGCATCCAGGCGACACCGCTCGTCGCATCTGTTGTTGTTGCAGGCAGGATCGTCGCGCTCGAGCAGGCGCTGCTCGTTTGCATCTGGAGCTTGTGCTCGTGAGCGCGCACGATCTCGTCCAGACGCACGCGCAGCTGCGCAACAGTCACGACTGGTGCTGCATGTTGATGCGGCGGTTGTTGTTGTTGCCTTGGAACGAGTGTACATCGGCTAGCGCTTGGATGGCGACGACTACTGTTGGTGGTGGTGCCAGACGCAGGCGACAGCTCCTGGAGCGCTCGTGCCTGAAAGTCGTGGTACGCCGCCAGCATCCTCTGTGCGCCCGTGTGAGTCAGTCAGTCGGTCACCTGTGTCGTCGCTCGCTTATTCACTCAGTCGAACAGATGTTCAGGCTGTTCCATTGCAGCGTGATCGACGCGCGAGTCGAGTCGCCATGAGCAGCGCGAGCGATGTGAGTGGAGCGATGGTACTCGAAGCGACGTGAGTGAGCTTTTGTTTGTGCTGTGAGTGTTCACCAAAGTACGCAGCTGTTGCGACCATTAAGTACGCTTTCTGTAAGTACGCTCAAGCATCAAAGCATCAACTGAAGCACGAGCGTCCTGAATCGCGACGCAGCACACAGCGTCGATGACGGCGACAAGCGAGCGAGCGACACACACTGTCAGTCGCAGTGCCACGGCCACTACGAGTGCGAGTGCGAGAGTCACGATGAGGTCTTCGTTGACGTCAATGCGACGTCTTTTCAAGATCGAATTTCTATAGTGCGAAAACCAAGGTGTCACTAACGCAAAGAGTGACATTTGACACTCGCGCAGCCATTGAAAAAACAACAGCAAGAAACGCAAGCATGAGCGACGAGGTCCACGACGTCCATGACACGACCGCGCCAGCGCTGCCGCCGTGCGACGGCGTGCGCAAGTTCGCGTGCAAGCTCTGCCGCCACATCGTGTTCACGAGCGACGAGCTGCTCGAGCACCTTCCGCAGCAGCAGCAAATCGCGATGCGCAAGGTATGACGCGCGTCCAATGCAGTAGTCATCAACCTCCCTTGCTCGAGGTCGATCCGCCTTGGCGCTGCTACAGCGCGCTCACTCTCTCTGTCTGTACGCGTGTCGTGTATGTAGAAAGTGAAAGACGTGCGCGTGAATGGCCACCAGACCGCAGGCGTGCGGCTCGAGAGCTGCTCGTCGTACTTTCTCGAAGAGACGCAGTCGTGGATGGACGACGACGCGCTCGCAGAAGGCAAGATCCGGTGCCCGAACCACAAGTGCCAAGCGCGCATCGGGTCCTTCGACTGGGCCGGTTCGCAGTGCTCGTGCGGCACGTGGGTGACGCCGTCGATCAAGATCACCAAGTCGCGCGTCGACCCGCTCTTTGCAGTCGCAGTCATCCCGATCGTCCAGAGCGTTGCGATTGGCGCGGATCGATCGAGTCCAGCAGCCGATGCACCGCAGACGCCTAGCGATAGCGCCGTCACTGAGACGTAGCGAGTGTCATGCAATGCCACGTCAGTCGATCGTCTCTGTCCAATGTGGAGGTCCTAGCTCCCGGTCTCTCTCATTCGTCCTGGGTCGATCAAGTGTCCATACGGTCGAGCACTCGACTGCTACGACTGCATGTCGTAGACCACGACGCCACCGTCGTCGCCTGCTGCAACGAGCTGAGACGCAGTCGCGCCGATCGCTCGTACGGCCGCTTGGTTCGCGCCGAGTCCGTACAGCAGCGTGCCGCGCTTCCAGTCGTGGACGTGGAGCATGCCGTTGCCTGCGCCGCTTAAGCAGAGCTGGCCTTGGATATGCAGCGCGTAGATGAAGTCCAAGTGCTCTGTGAAGTCGTAGACGACGCGGTACGACGCGCGCTTGTCGAGCACTTTGATCGAGCCGTCTGCGCCGCCTGTAACGAGGACGTTCGGGTCGTCCTGCGGTTCGCAGAGAAAGCCCACTGCGCCGCACTTGCCGCTCGCAGCGTCAACGTGGAGCGTCAGTGTCTCGAGCGCCGCGCCGCGCTGACGCGAGTCCCAGACCTTGACAACGCCGTCTTGGCCGCCCGAGTAGAATGTGGACGGGTCCTGGACGTGCGAGCTCGCGCGCACGCTCGTCGTGTGGCCTCGATGCGCGTTCGAGAGCTTCTGAACGACCTTGGCAGCTGCGAGGTCGACGACGTAGACGCTGCCGTCGCGGTCGCCGCACACAAGCGCCTGGTCGCCGAGCACAACCGACGCGTCGAGGATCGGCGCTGCGGCGGCTTTCACGACGCTGCGCTCGCGCTGGCGACTCGACGTGTGCTTGCCGACGTGCCACACGCGCACGGTCTTGTCGTAACTAGCGCTCACGACCACGTCGTCCGTCGCAAGTGCGCGGATGAGCGAGACTGAGCCGCTGTGCCCGACGAGGTCCTCGCACTTGACGCCCGTGGCGTCCCAGAGACAGAGCTTGCTGTCCATGCCGCCGGATACGACTCGCTGGTCGCGCAAGTGCGTCACGCACGTGACCCACTCCGAGTGGCCAAACTTCTTGGAGTACAGCGTCCGTGACTTGCTGTTGCTCGTGCTGCGAGCACGTGCGCTGCTGCTGCTCGATGGCGTCGCGAGTGGAATTGCGTACAGCGCGTGGTCGCTGCTGCCAACGACGACTTCGCGGCCATCAGCGCTCATGCTCATGCACATGAGCGGCTGCGCAGAGACTGCGTGGAGCGTGCCTTCTGGCGCAGATGGTCCTTTAACCCACGCGCCTTGGAGGTCGCTCATAACATGCGTATGCGCTGGCAGTAAGGCGTCGGATGTCTGGTCGTGATGGTCTAGCTCTCGCTCATGAGTGCTGCTGGAGGCGACCGGCGTGCTTTGTCGCGTCGCTGCTCGTTTAGCTGCGCTGCTACTGCTCTTCGTTGCGCCACTCGCTGCAGCGTGGAGCTCTTCGTACGCAGCGTCGAACTCATCCATGTACTTGTCGTTCAGGCGATGCGACGCGCTCGCTGGAACGCGACCATGGCTCGACGATTCAGATGCGCGCGATTTCGAGCGTGCAGCACCTACGCTGCTGCTGCTACGAGCTGGAGTGGCGTGGTCGGACATCGCGCCAGACGACGCGTACTCCTCGAGCCGCACAACACGCGCACGACTGCTCTTACTGCTGCTATTGTTGCTTGCCATCATCGTCTTGGATCTGCGTCACTTTGATCTTGTATGTCAATTGTGTAAATTACATGATCTTAAGTCTTAATTGTGTAAATGACATTGAGTAAGAGACTGTTTTTGGAGTAAACGAAATTTGAGTCCTACAACCTTCTCGATGTACCTCAAGCGATCACAAGCGCCTCACTGGTACACGGACAACATGAGGCACTCTCTCGCCCCGATCTCAACAGCGTCACGACAACACTCAACCGTTGATTCTCCGAGACGCATTGCCTGGCGGTAATCATGCGTCATACACTCTCTCATCTGTGTCTGCTCGACGAACACGCTGTGCAAACGATCGGTCGGATCGAGCTGGATTCTCTCGTCAGCAGCTCCCAAGCGAGCACTTCACTCTTTGTTCGTGAACGCGAACAGATGAGGTCAGTGTGTTATGCACATCGATCACTCACTTGAGCGCATCCAGACAAATGCGCATGTCGATCCAGAATGTCTCGAGCAAATCCGAATGAACCATCCGAGAACAGACATCGTCGTCGGTTTGTTGGTGTTGCTACGATCGCTGCGGTACACTCGGGAGACGCCGCGACTGTGGAGTCACACACCACTTGCCCATCGTGGGCTGATCTTCTAATCCCATTGACTAATCGGCATTTGGTCATCTGACTCGACACGACCGACTTGCTGTCTCCACTCGCTCGTGCCTCGTGCAACCTGTTAGCACATCTGCCATGCAGATAGCACGCGGCTTTGCTTCTTCAGATCCCGAACGAGATCCTGGCCGAGTTCACACAGCTCCGAGAGCCTGGACGTCTCGAATCCTCTTCATGGTTCTGTGTCGGAGCGAGCTCATTCGCAAACTCACGGTCGAGCAGACACAACTACCCAACTACCACTCCAACCACCCACGATGAAGCTCGTTGCTTTCGCTACGCTCCTCGGCTCGATCACACTCTCGTCGGTCGCTGCCGACGGCGCAACTGCCGGCGAGGGTGGCAAGTCCTGGGGCTACAAGAACAACGACCCGTCGATGTTTGGTCCGTCCGAGTGGGGCAAGCAGTACCCGACGTGCGCTGGCAAGCGTCAGTCACCAATCGACATCACGGTCAAGTCCAAGTGCGACAGCGACGTCGTCCAAGCCTCGGCTCCACTCGAGTTCACTGGCGCGTGTCCGGACTTCAAGCTCAAACAGACCGAGGACGCGTACAAGGGCGAAGTCCAGAACGGTGCGTGCTGCTGATGGACATCGTGAGGCTGGCGATGGTGCTCTTTCGACGACTGCCAGCATCGATCTCACTCTCTCGCTCTTACCGTGTGTTGATGTATCACGTGCAGGCACGTGTGCTGTGCGTACAAAGGGCAAGGCGTACTCGATGCTCCAGTTCCACATACACGCACCGTCGGAGCACACATTGAATGGCAAAGTGTACGACGCCGAGGCGCACTTTGTGCACACGAATGCGAATGGCACCAATCTCCTCGTCGTCGGCGTCTTCTTGGAGAAGAAGGCGAACGCGAAGACCGACCCGTGGTTCGCGCGCGTCTGGGACACACTCGGCGCTGTGAACACGACTGCGCCGGTTCCAGTGAAGCTGTGCGTACACTGTGAAGTGTTTGGCTGCTGAGTTGCTCACCAAGCACGAACTAACACGAGCTGTTGCGACTGATGTTCACAGCGACGCGTACGCGCCGTTGCTCACGAAGGCTGCGTCGAAGGGGCGCGTGTTCAACTACCCTGGCAGCCTCACGACGCCGATGTGCGATGAGATCGTCGACTGGTGGGTGCTCGAGAAGCCGGTGCAGGTCTCGGCAGCGGACTTTGACAAGTTCCAAGCGCACCTCGAGAAACTCCCGGCGACGGACCACGGCCGCGGCGCGCGTCCAGTCCAGCCGCTCAACGGCCGTGCCATCACGGTCTACTAGCCACGGAGTCTCCAGTGTACGTCTCTCGTTCGCATGGATCTGCGCCACGTTGCACGTGTGAAGGACGCACGGGCACAAGTGTCGACTCGACTGGCAAGCGAAGTTGAAGTCAAAGCCAAAGGCGGCACCAAGAGGTTGTCAGTTGTCTAGTGTAGTGTGACGTCCTTATGAAACCATTCGCTTTGGATGCTCAGAACGTCGTGTACACCACAATAATTGAGATCCTGACTTGCTCGAAGTATCGATAAGGTTGTTTTAGTGTGCGCCACAATAACCAAGAGCCTGACTTGCTCGAAGTATCGAGAAGGTTGTCAAACAAACGTCAAGCGCGTGTGCCTTGCACTTGAACTCATGCTGCTGCTGCAGTGGTGTTCATCCTCCTTGCGCAGATCCACGCGATGGCGTCAGCTGCAGGTGCTCATGAACGCAATGGCGAGCTCATCCAGCTTTCCGCGATCGCAGTAGCACGCGCCTTCATGAACAGTCCAACCAATCGCTAGACGATCGAAAGAGCTCTGTCATGTGCCTCATGAGACTCCTCAATCGACATCCTACACGCGATCGGTTTAGAGAGGGTACGACATTCACTCCGGCGTTGGCATACAAAGTGGCTGATACAATTCAGTCACAATCTCATCATCTCTCTCTCGACAGCAAGCAGCAAGCAACAAGCAGCAGCCCCAGCCGAGCAAGCGAGCCGCGCGGCAGCAGCACCGGAAGCGAGCGACTCTCCGCCCTTCGCCTCCTCGTGTGTGTCTGTGCCTGCGCGCGCGTGTGTGTGTGTGCCTCTCTCTGTGTGCGTGTGTGTCCAAGGACGCGCGTCTGCGTCGGTGCGTCGACTCGTCAACGCGCAGTCCACCAGACCTCGCGCGGACGTCGGACGCGCTCGCACTCGTCGTTGTCGCACTCTCGCTCCGTCGCACGCCTGTTTGTGCGTACGACAGAGCAGCCGACGCGCGAGCGAGCACTGCACAGGTCACACCACTCACACACTAGGAGCTGCTTGAAGAAAGCAGCAGCAGCAGATACAAACAAGACTAGCAAGTACTCGCTCCAAGCAGCGAGCACTTGGACGCGAGCACAGTCGACTCGAGTGACATCGCGTCGCTCTGTCACAGTGTCTTTTGCGTCGCATTCAGCGCACGTGCGTCGCGGTTTTTGTCTGTGGGTCCGCGGATAGACCACGGCAGCGCAGACTCGCCATGCAGAGCGTGTTTGGCATCGCGAAGAATGTCAACGGCCGGCGCGCCGCGAGCGCGTACCACCTCTTGCCCGGCGCCTCGAACAGCAACAGCACGGTCGCACCACCTGGCGAGACGCAGCCGCTCGTGCCAGCCACGAGTCCGTTCGACGGCGTGACGCTCCCGCTCCTCAAGACGTCGCCGTCGTCGTCGCTTGCGTCGTCGTTCTCGTCGTCGTCGCTCGCGTCGCTCAGCGGACTCGAGTCGACAGCATCGAGCAGCAGTCGCCTTGGGACACCGACGAGCCATGGGAACGCGGACCTCGTGCGGCTCAACTCGAGTCCGTTCATCAGCATCAAGAGCGCAGAGCTCGAGCAGCAGCAGGACGGGCCTGTGAACAAGCACGGCAGCGTCGTCGACAAGACGAACCCGTTCATCGGCTACTTCCAAACCGGTCGCGACTCGCCACCGCCGTCGGTCGCAAAGACGGGCTTGCCGCCGCGCTCAGCATCCGGTGCACCGCCAGCGCCAGTGACAACGCCGTACGCCACGCTGCTGAGTCAGCCAAAGCGCATTGCAGACTGGATCGGGTCGCAGAGCACGCGCTTGCCGTCGCTCTTTAGCAAGCGCGACGCGAACGAGAGCACGAGTCAAGCGCAGCGCGCGTCGCAGACTCCAGAGCAGGACCAAAGTCGCGGGTCGGATGGGTCGAAGAGCGGCACGTCACTCCTGAGTTCACTCAAAGCAGCTGCGAACTCGCTCGGCGCGCTCTCGCGCCAGGACTCGGAGACACGGTCGTTGAACGGAACGACTGCGTCGCCTGTGCCGATCACAGCGCTGTCGCTCAAAGCTGCGACGTCGCGGTTCGCGCAGGACTTTGACGTGCTCGAGAGCCTCGGACAGGGCGGACAAGGCGCGGTGCTCAAAGCGCGGAGCAAAGTCGACGGCTGCGTGTACGCGATCAAGCAAGTCGCGCTCTCGAACGCTGCGCTCGACGACGCAGCTGAGCTCGAGCAAGCGCGGCGTGAAGCCGTTGCGATGGCTGCGATCCCGCCGCACAACAACGTCGTGCGGTACCACACGGCGTGGATCGAAGTCGAGCCAGTCGAGCGTGTGTCATCGTCGACTGCGAGCGTCCGCGGCTCGGACGTTCCGTCGGACGACGAGTCGCTCGGCTTGACGCAGTCGATGAGCGCGCACGTCGACGACAGCGAAGTCGACGACGACGACACGTCGTTCTCGCTTGGGACCGTCGACTCGACGTCTGCGTACGCGACGTTCGAGACCTCGTTCGGCGGCTTTGAGTTTGAAGACCCGAGTCAGTCGATGATGTCGTTCACGACTGGCAAGCGCACCAGCCGCTCGCACGCGCCAGCAGCAGTCTCGAGCGACGCCAAGCTCGCTGGCATTGGCAAGTCCAAGCTCACACTGTACATCCAAATGGAGCTCTGCAGCACGACGGTGCCGTCGACGACGCGCGCGGACGAGACGTTCGACCGCTTCGTCGACCGGCTCCAGCAGCGCCCGACGTCGCCGCGTCAGGAGTCGTACTCGAACTTGACGCAGTGGCTCCGGTCGTCGATCGACGAGCGCAGTGGCGTGGGTCGTGCGGCAAAGCACACGGAAGGGCTCAAGCTCTTCCTCGGCGTTGCGCAGGGCGTGAGCCACATGCACTCGGTCGGCGTGATCCATCGCGACCTCAAGCCCGACAACATCTTCATCCACGGCGACGTCGCAAAGGTCGGCGACTTTGGGCTCTCCAAGTCGATCTTTGCCGACTCGAAGCGCTCGGACGCGTGCGCGTGCGTCGGGAGCGGCGACCAGTACGGCGACCACACGACGGCGCTCGGGACGTTCACGTACGCGTCGCCCGAGCAGCTCGGCCATCGCTTCAACAAGTCGTCGAAAGACACGAGTCGCGTCAAGAGCGCCAAGTACTCGGTCAAGTCGGACATCTTTGCGCTCGGCGTCATGCTCCTCGAGCTCTGCTGTCCGTTTGGGACGATGATGGAGCGGTCGCAAGTGCTCACGGCTGTGCGTCACGGCGTCGTGCCGCAGTCTGCGCTCCAGCGCTACCCAAGCGAGATGGCGCTCGTGCTCCGCATGACTGCAGTCGACCCAGCTGAGCGGTGCGTCTCCTGTGTGTCTGAAAGTGCGCTTGTGACGCTCGTTGCATACTCTGTTGCTTACTCTCTCCTGTCTTCTGCTGCGCTAGTCCCTCGGCCGAAGAGATCTGTGAGCAGATCCGCTCGCTCTTGATCGCGCGCAATGCGATCAGCGCCCGCTCTGCGCTCGACGAGTTCCGCGACCTCCAAGCAGTGCGTCCCCTTCTTGTTCTTCCAACTCGAGCAAACGCCTGGACACGAGACGATTGACGCATCGAACTCTGTGCTTATGGCTAGAAACTCGCGCTCGCGGTGCACCAGCTCCGCGACCGCTCGCAGTCGACGCTGCAGCTCGAGTCGCTCGTCGCGGAGATGAACGACAAGCTCCAGCTCTTTGGCTCTGCGCTCGCGTGAGAACAGTCGACGACGACGCGTGCTGCCATCTCGAGCCTCGCGTACGTGTGTTGTTTGCATACTCTAGTCCCTCGCTCCATCGCGTCCATCGACGCCCGAGCGCTCGATGCGTCTCTGCACGCGAACGCCTCCGTCGCTAAGCAAAAGCAAAACAAACAGACGAGCGACGCATGTGACGTCGCCGCGTGCCCACTCGCCGTTCATCCGATTCGATTCTCGCACGACGGCGCTAGCTCATGCTCGGGAGGACGTTGAAGAAGTGGAACTGCTGCGCGCGGTCGAGCACGCCGACGGTCGTGCCGCAGTCCGAGCACGCGACAGGATGGAACTCGTCAGGCGTGAGGAGCGAGACCCGGTCGCGCGTGCTCCGCGCTTCTGTCAAGTCGAGGCGCTTGGCGAACGGCAACGCAGTTGCCGATGCAGCGTCGCGCGCGTACGTGAGGATCTCGTCGCGCTTGATGCGGCAGTTGACTGCGGTGCTTGCGCGGTACTGGTTCGCGTACGTCACGTGCCTGTTCATGGGCATACGTAGTGAGCACTTGGGTCATCCTCACGACTGCACAAGAGTCACGAGACGCACCGCTGACAGTCGAGACACACTGGGAGGAAGCAGCACGGACAGCACAGCGTCGCGTCAGTGGCACTCGCGCCTTGGACGCCTGTGGACACATGAGAGAGAGAAAGTGAATCAGGTCGTGAGCGCCATGTCGGAACAGCTGCAGTCGCATGGCCAAGCAGATCCAAGCGAGTGGTCGTACGAAAGTTGCGTTGGACCCAGGCTTCGTCTGCGTCGTCCAGGCTCTCGTCGTAGAGCGGGTCGGCATCGCTGCTCGTAGCGTCTTGCGCTCTCTTAGCGTCTTTAGCGCTTTGTTCAGTCGAGTCGCGTGCGCCACACGCTGCGGGTGCCATCTCAACGTCTTCGCTCGTTGCGATTAGTGAAGAAGGCGCCTTCGTCTCTGATGAGCGGAACCGGAACGGCGCTTCGCCACTCGAACTGCTGCTGCTCACAGACGCGATCGTGAGGGCGTCGAGTGCGCTCTCGAGCTGCGAGCGGCGACTCGCGTGCTGCGAAAGTGCAGTTGCCGACACGCGCAGCTCCTTCCCGCCTGCGAGCATCACGCCGCTCGATGCAACGCGCGCGAGCACGTCTTGTGTCGGTCGGCCATCTTGAGTGCGGCTGCGCTGGGAGCTGCTCGCAGCACCGAGTACGCCAATCGGCGTCAGCACAGCGCGCGTATCTACTTGTATGGCTGCACGAGACGCTGCAGTTGCATCGAGCGGTGCGCTCACTGGCGCTGCAATGTCATGCTCGAGTGCGCTGTGAGTGCTCGTGGCATGAGCACCTACCGTTCGGTTTGAGCTGATCGCGTCAGTGTCGTCGACGTCGCTGCTGTCGCTGTCGCTTGGGAGAAAGTCGTAATAGTCCTCTGCGTCACCGTCTGTGGTCATGAAGCTACTGACGCCTCTCATCACACTCGCACTCGCACTCGTAGTAGCCTTGGCACTGCGACTGACAGTGTGTGTCGCTCGCTCGCTTGTCGCCGCCATCGACGCTGTGTGCTGCGTCGCGATTCAGGACACTCGTGCTTCAGTTGATGCTTTGATGCTTGAGCGTACTTACAGAAAGCGTACTTAATGGTCGCAACAACTGCGTACTTTGGTGAACACTCACAGCACAAACAAAAGCTCACTCACGTCGCTTCGAGTACCATCGCTCCACTCACATCGCTCGCGCTGCTCATGGCGACTCGACTCGCGCGTCGATCACGCTGCAATGGAACAGCCTGAACATCTGTTCGACTGAGTGAATAAGCGAGCGACGACACAGGTGACCGACTGACTGACTCACACGGGCGCACAGAGGATGCTGGCGGCGTACCACGACTTTCAGGCACGAGCGCTCCAGGAGCTGTCGCCTGCGTCTGGCACCACCACCAACAGTAGTCGTCGCCATCCAAGCGCTAGCCGATGTACACTCGTTCCAAGGCAACAACAACAACCGCCGCATCAACATGCAGCACCAGTCGTGACTGTTGCGCAGCTGCGCGTGCGTCTGGACGAGATCGTGCGCGCTCACGAGCACAAGCTCCAGATGCAAACGAGCAGCGCCTGCTCGAGCGCGACGATCCTGCCTGCAACAACAACAGATGCGACGAGCGGTGTCGCCTGGATGCAGCGCATCCGACGCTCTGTCGCTGTGGCAGCTGCAGTCGCAGCGACAGAAACTGCACGACTGCAGCAACAGCAGCAAGTGGCGCAGCGCAGTCGAGCGCCACGGCGTCCAAAGCGACAGCATCGAGCCTCCGCTGCGCTCTCCTGTCAGGACGCCAGGAGAGCCGACGCAAGTAGCTCTACGACTGCCATCGTCACTGCCACGCAAGCTCTGCAGAGTGACACCCCGACTGTTGCGACTGCGCACCACGGCGTTCTTCACGACGACGACCCGCGCGATGCCAGCGACGACAGCTTCGATCTCGACCGGATGAGCACGTCGCAGTTCATTCCGCTGCTTGTGCGCTGGGACGTCTTGCAGCCGTCGACTGAACTCCTGTGGCGCAGTGATGCAATGTCGTCGAGCGTGTCAGTCGCTCACAGTAGCGCAGTCGATGCACTGCCACTCGTATCAACCACGTCAGCCTCACCTACAGCAACACTAGCAGTAGCGACAACACAGCGACGTCTACCAGCAATGTCTCTCATCAGCACACTTGCTGCAAGCGACACTGTCATCACACAGCAAGCGCCGCAGCGCTTCCCGTCGTTTGAGCTCGTCGTGGAGCTCGAAGCAGCGCGCGACCTCCTCATTCCATCGCCACTGCCATCGTCTGCTTCTGCTTCTGCTGACGCCAGACCCACGGGCGTCTGCGCAGAGCTCTCGCTTGTGCACAAGACCCAGCAGGTCGTCGCCACTCAGACGGCGACCGCCTCAGGACCAAGCGCATCGTCCGCTGCTCCGAGTGACGTCGTGCACTGGGACGCGGCTGCGACGCTGCGTCTCGGCATTGAGCCGCCTCGAGCTGATGATCTGAACTCTGCGACTACAGCGACATTGTTTGACGACAGCCGGCGTTGTGTCTACAGCGATCCGCAGCGCGTCGTGGACGAGTGGAGCATCTGCGTGCTCGTCAAGCTTGTCAGTGTATCAGGCAGCACAGACACCGCCGCCGCCGCTGGTCGAGTGCTCGGGAAGCTCGAAGTGCCGCTGGCCCTGCTCGAGACGCCGCTGGCATCCGCGTACACCATGGCACGGTGGTTCCCGCTCGAGCGCGCGAGTCCAGGCGCGCTGGTGCGTGGCGACGTCCGCGTCTGCATCGGCTACTGGATGCGCGCGACAGCCGCCGACGGACGAGCGCAGATGGTAGCGTACGCCCCAGCGCCGCGTGATCGCAGCAGCGCCGACTTGAGTGTATTGGATCGAGGAACGACAGGGACAGCAGCGGCAGCGGCAGCGAAGGCAATGTCAGCGAAGCGAGCGACGAGACAGCGGACTGTCGCCAGTGCCAGTGGCAGAAGCGCAAAGCGCAGTGGGGCAGCGCGACTACGACCGAGCTCTGGCGACCGCAATGGCAACGATGGTGATGGTGATGGCGATGATGTTGGTGATGCCGAGTCGCTGCGGCATCCAGACGCAAGCGTACCGCTTCTTCGTTCTACAAGCGGCAGCAGCACTAGCGGCGTCTCGGGTCGGAGCCCCAAGACCAGTGGTAGTGCATCGTCAATACGTTCGGCCGTGCCGTCGCATCGTCGCAGCGCAGACGCACACGCGCTCTCGCCGCCAGCGTCGCCACTGTCGTCTCGGTCGTCGCCGCGCTCACTCGACGGCTCCACAGCCAGACGCCATCTGCACAAAGAGCAGCAGCAGCCAGGACCGAAGCGAGCCACTGCCCACTCATCGTCAACAGCAGCCTCACTATCATCCACACAACAACAGCAGCAAACGCAAGACAAGCGACTCGCGACGGCCGAGTCAACGTCTGACGCTGCGTCTTGCTCGCCGACGAACGCATCCACCCGCGCGTTCCTCAAGCGCAAGCCGTACAAGGTCGTGTTCCGCAAACTGGACTGGTCGCGCGTCGCGGCGCGCACAGACAGCAGCTGGGGCGCGCGCAGCAGTAGCACCAATGCACCCGCAGCGGCGTCCAAGACTGCATCTGCATCTTCATCAGCAGACAGCAGGTCGGCGTCGTCATCGCCAGTAGCGCGAGGAGCAAGTGCTCGCACAAGACGCGAGCCCAAGCCAGCGACAGATCGGAGCTGCAGCGCCAGGACACGAACGACAGGAGCGACGGACGCCGCAGCGCTGACGACGGCGACGAGTGGCGACTCGAGTGCGTCTGTGCGCAGACCCGCGACTGCTGCCTCTGGTCGCGCACGTGTGAAGCGAGACGCGAGTTCATCATCGTCCGCTGCTGCTAGGACTGCTGCGACAGCACTGGACCCTGCGACTGCGGCTCGGCTCCGCGAGCTTTGTCAGGCTGTCTACGCCTGCTGCCGCGTGACGCAAGAGACAGCGCCGCTCGCGCTCCTCAAGTACCAGACCGAGCGCGCCGCGTACGTCTCGCACCAGTTGTCGAGCGCAGCTGGAGCTGATGTGGCGCTCAGTGACACCACCAGGTCGACTGATACGACGAGCGAGGACCAGAACAAACATACTCGCTCCGCACTGGCGTCCAAGTCGGCGCTATCGACGCTCTGGCGATCGCTCGTGGACGACGCAAGTGGCGAGCACTACGCGACGCAGCTGCGTCTTCTCCAGTCTGAAAGAGACTCACTGCCAGTGGAGCGATGACGCGAATCGGCAGTCTGCGCCGTAGCAGCAGTCGTCGAGCCACCATCAGCACTGACAGAGGCATTCGAGAGGACTGCCACAAGTGCTCTAGCTGCGCCGCATGGCTCTGTCTGCAGCCACTGGCGCACAAAGTTCGCACAGTCTTGAACACGTCCGCACCTCCATCTCTTGTCTTTCATCCTCCTCGCTCTCTCTCTATCTCCTTCACTCTTCACTCTTCACTCTTCACTCTTTGCTTCTCCCTTGTACCTCCATCGCACACACGCACACGACAGTGCTTCACCAGACCACCAGTCATCTCGTCACGTCATGTCTTGCGCCACGCAACGCCAAAGAACGTCGAGACATCAAACGTTGGGTCGTCCATGTCCACTTGCCCCACGCGCGCGAGACTCATGCGGCGGTACACCAGCGCCTTGGCCGCAAAGCGCGCGCTCGCAGTCTTGGCGTTCGGGTCGCGCTGGACGCTCGTGATGAGCTGCTGCGCGTTCTCGCAGAAGTGCGTGCGGATCGCTTCGTCGCGGTACGCGATGCAGATGCGCGGACGCAAAGCGTCGTCTCGTGCGAGCACTGATAGTGTCGGCTCTGCTCTTGCTCCTGCTGCTGTGCAATGCACTGACGTCGTCGCGCTCGTATGCGACCCACCGTCCGACTCGCATTGGCACAACGTCGGACGCTGTGATGGCATCACCTCGACAGACGTTGCATCGTCGGCGCGAGTCACAACCTGGTCATCCTCGAGGTTGTCGATCGCATGTCGAGACGTGGACGAAAGCGGCGAGGGCGAGGATCGAGTGTGGCTGCGTGCGTGGCCGAGCAGCACTGATCGCAGACAACTGCATCTGCACGAACAGCAGCAGAGACAGCGAGTGCTGCTGTCGCTTCGCTGGAGCGGCATGCGTGCTGGTATCACCATCGTCATCATCTCGTGTGGTACTGCCACGGGTTCTCGTTCTTGGTCTTGCTCTGGTTGCATCGAGGCATCATCGTGCGAGCTCAGTCCTGACTGAGGCGCTGCGTCTGGATGTGTTTGCCCGATGGTAGCCGCGTCAGTAGCAGCAGCAGAGCGTCGACGGTGATCAGGAGACGAAGACGAAGAAGGCGAGATTGCGTTTGCCATGTCGGACACGCGTCGGCTCTGGTCCGCGAGTGCGATCGACCTGTGCGGCGCTGTCGTCGGATGATGTGATGCGGACGAAGCGAAGGCTGGAATGACGGACGGAGAGCGATCGACGGATGGATTGCTCTTTGCACTCAAGCACTCGAGCACTCGAGCACTGTCGATCGATCGGTCCGTCACGTGAGTGCAAAGACGCGTCGTGTTCACTGGTACTCGAGCGCAACGAGCGCTTCTTGGGTCCAGTCGACAGTGATGACGATCATGGCGGGCGAATCCTCGTAGAAGGATGCGGCGGCTGCTGGTGTTAGGCACGCAGTCTTTCTGGGACGAACCCGCGCGAAGACTTGCTACGACCGCCAGCACTCCAGCTGCCGTCACAAGTTGACAGTGTCGAGCTCCTATCGCGTCTGGCAGTGCTGTGTGTCTGTGTGTCTGTGACGGGGACGGTGCACACACACACGATCCTAGCTCTCTCTCACTTTCTTGGTGGAGCATGTGTGCGTCCAACGCGATGAACGAGCGAGCACACATGTGCTCGATGTGCAAGCGGCCGAGGCAAGCGACCACAGCAGAGCAACACGACGGATGCTGCCGGCGTGTGAATCGTCGGAGGTGGCAATGCTGACGACCAACGATAAACGGTCCATCCGTCCATTCGTCTGTCGGTTCGCGAGCGATTGAGTGCTGGAGCTGCTGCTTCGCGGACGCGCTCGTTGACGCACTCTTTGTGCGACGAGCACCATCGAAGTCCCAGTCCACGACACTCGACGATCCGTCGCTGCTGTTTTCGTTGCTGCGGTGCTGAGATCGCAGGAGCGCCAATACGCTCTCGTACTGTAGCAGAGCATGGGTCGTCGTCGTCGCGAATGTGAGCAAGTGCGACGTCAAGCAGCCTCACGCCGTGCTCGTTCGCGATGGTGCGTCCGTGCGAGTACCGATGATTGAGACTCAGCGCGATCGATACGACAACGTGCGCATGGGTCTTGCTGCATGCTCAGACAGCCGCAGCCGAGCGTGAACACGAGCGTCCAAGATTGCGGCGCTTGGATTGCTCGACCATCATCCAGTTCTTGGATGGTGCTCCTGCTGTTGATGCAACACGATGCAAGCGATCGCCAACCTCCGAGCGCCACCTCAAAGATCCAGGACAAGAGATTGGAGAGAGCGCCTCGCTGGAGATCTCGTCTTTGCACGACGCGTATGCAGGCTGTACCCACGCACCCACACACATACACACATGATGCACCTCGAGCAGAGAGACGGCTGACACAGTCCAGACGCTCTCGTTGAACCAGCAATGTGGATCTTGCACTGTGGTGCGTGTTGGTATGAATGAGGCGAGGCACTCGAGCGAGCTTCTCCACGTCAGTGTCGAGGCTTCCAACCCAAAGCACGCGATCGATTGAGCGCCATCCACACGGCTGTGCGAGAGCGATCCATGTCGAGTGTCTTGTCGTCGCCAGCAGACGCAATACGCAAAATGTACCTGGTGATCTCTAGAAGGATGCGTGAGTGAGCGCCGTCGCTGTGAGTCCATCCACCGCCTCGACGCTATTTCGCCGCCTCGAGAGAGACGAGAGACACGTTAAGCGCCACTTCACTCGCCTGCTTCTTTCGATCCACGTTGCGCCATCGCTTGCAGTCGCTCGTGAGCAAGACACATGCATGCACTCACTCGTTGTATTCGCACGCACGCACCTCGTTCTACGCTACTACATGTGTGTATCGGTGCGTCGCTCTCACTTACATCGCGTCACAAAGCACCGCATCGTGCACCACAACCGCTCTCGTCACAGCCTCGTAGTGCTCCTCGCTACAATCCGACCGATCTAGCGCATGTCGCTCGCTGCAATGTGTCGTGGCCGAGCTCGCTCACCGCAAGCGCGCTTGCTGCACTGGCTGGGACACACGCGCGCGGCCGTGCTGTGCAAAGCACTCGTCGGTCGGAAAGTAGCCGGCAGTGCTGCGCTGGATGATCGTGGGCACTGGGACTTCCCACCGCACTTCGCCAGCGGATCCTGCGTCGTGCGGTTGCTGCTGTTGTTGCTGTTGTTGTGGCTGCTGCTGCTGCGTCCTTGTGTTGGCTGCTGCTGTTGCTGCTGTTGTCTTTGGTTGCGGCGGCGACGACGTTGCGTTGGCCATGGTGGAGACGCCACGAATGGACTTGGGAGCACGAGACTTGAGGGCACAAGACGAAGGAGGCAGCGAGACGAGCAAGACGAGCTGTGCGTCGAGTCGCGCAAGCGGGAATGCGAGCCCAACTCACTCTCGAGTGTGCGTGCGACGTGCGCAAGAAGAAGGTCAGTGAGCGCACGCAGCCACCTCTTGCTCGCAGGATCGCAGTGGTCGGGTGTTGCAAACCGTCCGCTCTTCGGTCGCGCGAGTCGGCTCTCGCCGAAGCCGACGGAAGGCTTCGATCGATTTCTCAAAGGTGGGAGCTCTGTCGTCGTCGGCTACACCTTCCACGCCCAGCGCCATCATCAATGGGTGCGTCACTCAAGCAGATGCGAGACGCTCGCTCGCGTCGCCTTGTTCGTGACTGCGCGGCACCGCTGTCAGCACCAGCACAAGTCCACACACAACGCACCAAGCACGCAAAGCGCATTGCACGATGTCGACGACGCGATCAGCAAGCGCGCAGCGTCAGATAGCAGCCACTCGCACGCAGGCTTGGACGAATGGGACGAGCAAACACGTGTGCGCTACCTCGCTACGTGTCCGCTTGCTTGCTTGCGATGCTGGATCTGAGCGTGTGTGTGTCCGGTTGCTACTGCTCTGTTATCGTCGCCGACTTCCAGAGCCTCGGCATACGAACGAGCGCTCGCGAATCACCATCGGCAGTCTTTGGCGATGGAAGAAGCACCAACTGGATCCCGATTCTGCGGCAGCGAACAGCAGTGACAGCGCTTCAAAGCACGGCTCGCCTATTGCTCCAGACGCAGCGGGTCTGTGCAAACTCGCAGCGCATGCGGATCTATCGCTTCGCCGCGGTACATGATGCAGATGCGTGGACGCAGTGCATCGTCGTGAGCGAACTATGACAGTGGTGGTCGTGCCCTTGCTGACTTCAACACTGATCTTGATGTTGCGACTGCTGCAGGAGCAGCGCGAGCGACCGAAGTTGGCGGCGACGACACCGAAAGTGCTCGCTTTGACTTGCGAGCGCAAGCACATAGCGTATCGACAGTGCGAGCATGGCGCTGATCGTGACGATGGCAGCACACAACGCTCGGGAGCCCGCACCATCCGCAGTCTACTGGTCGAGCACTCCCATGCACGAGCGAGCGCTGCCACTCACCATTAGGCTGAGCGACCGAGTGGCGGCTGTCGCTTGAGGTCGCTCGATGCGTCCCTTTCGACAAGCACCAGCACGAGTTTGTCTTCTTCGCCGTTCACTTTGTCGCCGTCATCTTCATCAGCATCGCTAGATCGAGACTCGGACGAGAACGACGAGAGTACGTCTGAGCGCATGCTCACGCAGCACCGATCTGTGGTGTCTGCATGTTCAGCAACAGCGAGACGACAAGGACGACAAGATCGACGAGAAGGAGAGAGCGACATCTAGTTTGCCATGTCGTTCACGATCACCCTTCACGATGTCGACGGATGGAAGGAGATGTAGCACGGACCAAGCGAGCGTGCGAAGAGAAGAGAAGAGAAAGTGCGCTGGCGAGGCGATGAGAGCACCAGTGCTTTGACTCGCAGTGTACGCTGGTACTCGAGCTCAAGAGTACACAACATCCAGTTCACGACGATCGACTTTCGGCTGTCGGAACACACTCGTGGCGGTCGCCGTCGCTGTGCATCGAGCTCACTGAGCAACGGAAGCGCATGCGTTCTGAGACGAACATGGTCGAAGACGCTGCATCGACTCGATCAGGAACAGTAGTGACCAAGATACGAGAGACTGCAAGTTGCGGACTGCTAGCGACGAGCGACGCACTAGATTGTGCTGACGGACGCTGCGCTCAAGCAGACAACGCGTGCGAGGGAGGCTCGTTGCGAACGAGAAGTCGGGCCAGCGTTCGCTCTTCAGCTTTCGACAGCATTCACAGCGGCATCGACAGCACCACCGACAGCAACAACGACGCTCACTCGCTGCCTCGTCTCGCTGCTATCACACCATCAGAAGCGACGACGTCTTCGCCACAACACGCGCAACACTGTCGACGATACACCAGAAGTTTGGGCTCCACGCGTTACAGCACTGCACGCATCACCACGTGCGCGAAGATGAGACGGTCGTCGCAGAAGACACGCACTCCCGTCGCAGCTCAAGAGGAGCGCATCGTGCTCGCTCGGTCTCGAGCCTTGTGCAGCGCGCCACTTTCAAGCACCGCAACGCTCTCGCTCTCCCTAGTGATTTGTCTCGGAGTACGACGACTACAACGGCAACTACGACAAAGGGCTCGAGCGGATGATGAGCTTGCTCCTGCATGCTGGACAGAGTACAACACCAGCGAACGTCTACCGACTCTCGACCGACCAAGACGTGTTTGGCGGCATCTTCACGCAAGTACTGCCTTACCAGTCGAGTCGCGCGAGAACCAGCGTCTTGAAGACCGACTGTGGCACTGCAGCGACGCGATGGCCGATCTCGCAGCTCATAGTCCATGAGTCGATCGTTGTTGCGAGTGCGTGCGCGCACTCACGAACCGACTGGGAACTAGCGCTGGCCACCTCGATCCGAGTCAACAACGTCTCGGATGACGACGATCGTCGCCTCTTGGGACTGACGATGCGCCAGAGCGAGTCCGTTAAGCCACCACACTCGACCATCTCGACGACTTTGCCAAGCGCCAGCACATACTACAGCCCGAATGTACACTCGAGAACGACGCGTGAGTGCATCAGCAGATCCTCGACCCCTGAACCAACTGGAGACCATCCAGAGCGTCTGAGCGCAGCAACCTCACAGGTTCAAGCACATCTGCTCGGATCGATTCTCAATCATACAGGTTCCTCACGTATGTGTCGTATCAAGAGCGATACTTGACAGTTCAAGAGAAGCGAGGAACCGCAAGAGCGTCCTGTCGTGCTCTCTGCTCTCTCTCTCTCTCTTTCTGATGCGACTGGACATCCAAAGCGACCAACGAGCGAGCGCGCAAGCATGGAGGTGTGTTGCATAATACAAGCGACCACAGCAGAGCAAAGCAAGACGACGGGTAGTGTCGATGGCCAGCTCGCTGACCATCGGAAGTGTCAATGCTGACGACCAACGACCAACGGTCCATCCATCGGGTCACGAGTGATCGAGTGCTCCTTCACGGACGCACTCTTTGTGCGACGAACACCGTCGAAGTCCCAGTCGACGTCCCAGTCGACGATCCGTCACTGCTGTTCTCATTGCAATTGAGGCGGTGCTGGGCGGTGTGGTGGTGAGATGACGGGGCATGATGAAGCACTGAGCGACTGGTGTTGCCGACAGCTCGCTCGCACTGTGTGTGCGTTGTGGCAAAGCACGACACGGCATGCGAGTGGGTGTAGGCTCCGCGTGAAAGACTAGTGCGCCACTGCGTTTGTTGGACTCGAAGCCATGTCGCTCCACCACCTCGCGTCGCTGCTCGACAAGAAGAACACTCATGTCAAGATGGTGCTTTGCTGTGCATCTTCTCAATCGTCCTGTGGCTCTGGTGTGTGGACTCGCGCATTGCAGGCAAGCGAGTGCAAAGCGCCTATGCTATCTGATCATGTACGAGCGAGTGATAGTAAGCTGCATGCGCTCATGCGTGCGTCCACGAGTCGACGCAGTCGTCATTGAGCGCGGCACCGAGCTCCAGCAGTCCCCTTCCTCCTCTTCCTCCTCTTCCTCCTCGCATCAATATGGGCGTGTCGTTTGGGAACGCAGCGCTTGACGACGCGATCCGCCTCCTCGGAACCGAGTTTGGCAAGACGTCAGAAAAAGTCGTGATCGGCAAGTACGTCTTGCGTGTGTGTGTGTGTGTGTGCGTGTGTGCTCGTTGCTGTCGTTGTGCCTCTCGCCGCGGCAGTCGTGTTGCGCTCACGCTTACGCTCACACTCTTTCGTACTCGCTCGATGAACGACCGTGCTCTGTCACTAGCACGGATGCAGAGAAAGAAGTGCTCGAGCGCCACGCTGCGAAAGGCAAGCAGCGCTCGATCGTCGGCTTTGTCGTCGGCGGCATTGCGTTGCAGCAGGTGCGTTCGAGTGTTGTTGTTGTTGTTGTTGTTGTTGTTGTTGTTGTTGTTGTTGCAAGCCCGTACTAGTAGCAAACAAGTCTTGGCAAGTGCACGAATGAGAGCAGAACAATGAAGACGCAACGCACAAGTTGCAAGAGCACGTTCGTATTGTCGGCGTAGTGTATAGCAGTGCGGCTCGCTCACTTGGCTTCGACCGCTCGGTCTTGGAGGATCTTGACGATCTCGGTCTGGTCGCTCAGCTGCGCGACCGAGAGCAGCGTGTCGCCATTGAGCGTCTTGAGGTCCAACGCAGCGCCACATTCGGTGATGAGGAAGGCAGCGATCGCGACGCTGCCACGCGTGATCGCGACAAAGAGCGGCGTTTCGCCACGACAGTTCGTTCTGTCAATCGCAGCGCCGCACTGAATCAGCTCGCGCGCAACGTCGAGGTGACCCCACCCGGCGGCAGCAAACAGCGGTGTCTCTCCATTCGCGGTGAGCGCATCGACTTCTGCACCGCGCTCGATCAGGAACCGAGTCATATCGATGTACCCGAGCAGCGCCGCGACAAACAGTGGCGTCTGTCCCTTGAGCGTGCGCGAGTCAATCGGCGCGCCTCGGTCGAGGAACGTCGCGGCGAGCTCGACGTTGCCGAACGATGCTGCTGCAAAGAGGGGCGTCATGCCGTTCGCAGGTGATGTGAACTGCACGGACACGTTCTGTGCGAGGAGCCAGTGCGCAATGTCGAAGCGGCCGCGCCGCGTTGCTTCAAAGAGGAGCTCGCCCCCGACTGCGCCGTCAATGCTTGCGCCTGCGTCGGCGAGGACAGTGACGATCTCGAGCGAGCCGCTGAGCAGCGACGCGAACAGCGGCGTCCAGCATTGTGTGAGCGCCACGCAGTCGCACCGAACACGAGTGTCCAGAGCTTCATGGTACGGTCGAAATACTGCAATGCGCCTCTTCACGCAGTGGCGATGTCGCTCACTGTGTGTTCGCTCTCGCTGCTGCTGCTACTCCTGTTGTTGCTGTGGTCGTGTCCGCTGCTGCTGCGTTCGCTGCGCTGCGCACTCGCTCGTTTGCTGACCTGTGTCGAGCTGTGTCTGTGTCTCTGTATGGGTGTGTGCCGTGTGCCCGCCTCTTTGCGATCCGAGGCGAGCAAGCGTATCTCTTCGCCGCCTGCTCGCTGCTTGCTGCGTTGAGCTGACCTGTCAGTGCTGGCTGTGCGGCCTGCGATGCGCGCACACACAGCAGGCGCCTGTTGTTGTCCCTGCGGCTGCTCCTGTTACTGCGGATCTGCGACCCGTGTCTTTCTTCCTCTGCTTTCTGCGGCGCTCGCGCTTCTGCTGCTGCTGCTGCTGTCTTGTGCTCTGCTCTCTCCGCGGCGAATCTGGTTGTGAGGCGAAAGATCGCGATCCTCCTCGCGCGCCGAGAGCCGCGACCGGTCGCTCGATCTGCATCGCTTTTGAAGAGCAAATCGCTCGAAAGCAGCGTGCTTGATGACTGAACAGGCGCGCTTCCTCCGAGCCATCTTGTGTTTGAGCGTGGTGCAGCGGCGACGCTTTAGAAGATTCGAGCGAGTCACATTGACGATCGCTGATCGACAGTCGATCGACGGCAGGTACTCTTGCTCGACGGTGCGCGATGGCGCTCAGCGCTCTCAGCGCGCTTCGAGAGAGTCGTCACTCGTTGCATGCGTCGTCGTCGTCGACGACCCACACAATGCTTGCTCTTGCTCTTGGTCTTGCTAGCGAGTGCTAGACGATCGTCGTCGTAGGAATGTAGACTTTGATAGTGAAGAAAGCAGGAACACTGCATGATGACTTGTTTTCTTCACTATCAAAATCAAAATGTGGACACTGACTGAATACCATCCAGCTTTCAAGTAGTTTTACTGTGAAGCATCAATCGTGCATATTTATTGCGAAAAGGATATCAGCATAGTTTGTACGATTGTATCATTTGATAATGCATCGATCTACAACGACATTGTCTGCAAACCCACATTCTTCATTGGGTTTACTGGTTTGTCGAATGGGTGGGTTGAACCAGATCGCTTTTCTGACTATGAATTCCAGACAAAAATAGATGGCTAAACCCTGTCAAAAACACGATCGGACTACCATACACGCTTTGCGTTCAACACGCTTTGTGAAGAGCTTGTCCCGAAGTGAGCTCTGTCGGACTAACGCTACACAAACTCTGTTTGCAAGTCCCATCAGTTTTTGACAGGGATTCGACACCGTTGGTTGCTGTTGTTCATGTTTGACCCATTTGCCCACTCCTCCGTCTACACGCACGCTCGCGAGACACATGATTCTCGCGTGGAAGCTGCTGTCGCTGCCGAACGTCGCCCACTTGCGCGCGCGTCGCTCGTGCCCCCAAAGCCGCGTACGCGCGTGCCCGCATTCATCTTCTGACGTGCTGCACTCGCTCGTGGACGACAGTCGACTCATATGATGCGGTGCAACCTGCTCGTTTGCGCGTGAGTCGAGTCATGAGTAGATCGTGGAGGTCGTGGAGGTCGTGGAGGTCGTTGAGGCCGTGGAGGTCGTTGAGGCCGTGGAGGTCGTGGAGGCCGTGGATGTCGTGGCGATGGCAGTCGACTGCGCGCTGAGGAAGAACAACGTGCGGACGCGGAGAGGGCATGAGGCGAGCGAGTGAGGCGATTGAGTGAGCGACAGAGAGAGAGTATTCGAGATCGATGTTTTGGGACTTTGTCATGGCACTCATTATCCCACCCAATACCCTAACATGACCCACCCACCGACTTTGGTTGACTTGAAGCAAACGACACACAGGCAGCTCAAACGAAAAATGGGCGTCGTCTTCATCGACCGACCGAGCAGCGCGCAAGTGGACCCGAACGAGCTCCGTCGCGACACGAATCGCGCGATCCGCGCCATCTTGCAGCGCACGGACAACCGCATGCTCGTCGAGACGTACGTGCGTGCGTGCACAGCACGTTGTTTGTTGTTGCTTGACGCTCTGCGTCACTGCGTCGTACATGGCCGCGCGTCGAGTGAGTGATCAGACAGACGAATGAACAACCTGCCTGAACGAGCGTGCAGGACTGAGGAGCTGCAAGTCGTGCAAGAGAACCTTGCGATCGCGAGGACGCGGTCGGCCATTGGACTCGTTGCAGTCGGCGCAGCGGCTGGATTCGGTGCGTGATCAGCAAGCTTGCATGTTAACTGTCGCTTCGGCTCCTCGTCAGTCGATGGTCAATGGATGCGTGCACTGCATTGAGATCATGACCGATCTCTGACGTTCACTGTGCTCGCGTGTGCATATGCGCATCGGACGTCTGGTGTACGCTCCAGCTGGACGATACGCGCTCGGGAAGCAGAGCGTGCCGTTCGCCGCGTCTGGTACGTTCCCAAGCTGCGATCGCACACGCGTTGAGCCACGCTTGCCAGTCTTGCACTCTCTCGCGTCTGTCAGGTGGCACGAACAAGCGAGTGCTTGCATGCCTTCCTCACCGCCTTTGTCGCTTCCTACCACGTGCGCAACATGAGCAGCTGGAGCGCTGATTGGCATGACCTACGGCGCCTTCAGCGTGCGCCAGAAGCTCTTCCTCGACTTGCTCAGCGTCCCAGAAGACCGGTCGCCGTTCTCGCACCACGCGCATCACATGCAAGTGCTGAGCGCTGAGTGCTGAGTTGCTGCAGCAGCCGCTTGCGTTGCCAGGTTGCGCCACTGCTGACACTCTTGCGCTGTGGTGTTGTTGTCTCTGTGCCAGCATCGCGACAGCAGCGCCGAGCACTGCTATTGAGCTCGAGGTCCGCGCTCGTCGCTACGACAAGTTCCCAGCGCTCGCGTACGCGGAAGAGTGCGTACGAGTGTAGCGCACATGAGTGTGTGTGTGGGGTCGTTGTGCGTGGCTGCTGCAGTGCGTCGCTCACGCTGCGGTTCTCTCTCTCTCTCTCATCTGCAGCGAGGTCGTCTGGACCGAGCCAGCGTGGGGTTCCACAACAAGCGACAGCGGCGACGCTGAGCCAGATGGCGCGTTTGAGGATGCGGTTGGTCTGTCGCGTCGCGGCCGCAGCGACGACGCACAAGCGCTTGCAGAGCGCACTGGAGCAGTCTCGCGCGAGGACGACGACGACGAGGAGCGCCAAGAGGATCAAGCACAGCCACGTGCTGCACGGCGCCGATGGCCGTTCAGCGCGCGCAGCAGTCATATTGGGTCTGATCGCGAAGAGGAGAGCGATGGCGACAGCGCTCCGCCAGCAGCAGGCAGCTGGGAAGAGATTCGCCGTCGGCGCTCGCGAGATGGCGGCACTGGTGTGCATCCACGATGAGCGCCATGAACGAGCAAGCGCATGAGCGAGCGAGCGAGCGCGAGAGAGAGCTCACGCCGACTGCGAGACGATGGAGAAGAGATCCGAGATAGCAACGCAGGATTTGCTTGGAGCTGCGCGTGTTGCCATGCAGATCAATCTGTGAGTGCACGAGTGCATGAGTGCATGAACGCGCGTCTTGCGATGCTGAGGATCGCGGCCATCGCCTCCATCGCTCTCGGACGCTCTGTTGCTCACTCATACTCGCCCTCTTGCTCTCTTGTGCGCGTGCGTGTGCGTGCTTCACACGACTCAGAAGAACGCGATCGATCTCACGATGGTGGACTGACTCATCGCGGTCGGTTGTCTTGACGGCGACTGCTACGCGACTGCTGCTGCTGGTCAGTAGCCGCATCGTCTGCTTTTCGCGACTCGCATCATCCGTCGTCCTACGTTCGCGCTGCATGCGCCTGTGTCGATGGGTGCACGTGGCGTCGGTTCACCGTGCGCTGGCGGATCCACGCGCGCTCGATGCGCTCGCAGGCGCTGGATAGACCTGCACAAAGGGAGCGAGCGAGAGCATGTTGTTGCTGCTGAAGTGGGTGACAGGGCTGCGGCGCTCGCTTTGTGATTCGTCATACATCAGTCGCGCCAAGGTCGCGACGATCGACACTGTCGTATATTCCAGTCAAATCGTGTCGCCTCCAAGCAAGTGGTGGTTGTCCTCAGAGCCACCTCACGCTCACGCTCGTGCTATGCTCACTCAAGCTACGAGACCATCAGTCCTCGCACGCACTCGACCGTTCAATCCGTGCACATGTCCTTACGTCCTCGAGTGCTTCGCACTGCCTGCTTTCGTCAAGCAGTCAGTCGTTCAGTCAGTTGTTGATCCGTCAGCCTCTCATCGCTGTTGTCGTCGTGCAGTCGTCTCGCCTGTGTCACGTGGTGCAACCTCCACAACAAACACAAACACACAAAGACGCGAGTGCGCTGCCGATGTGCTTGCGCACCAAGCGACACACACGCCAGCAGCAGATCAAGCACAGATGCCCGAGAAGCACAGAAAGAAGACTTGTCTCTGCGCCGCGATTGCTTGCTCAGGCGCAAGCACGGTGGACGCTTGCAGTTGACACGTACCCATCCACCCACCCACCCACGGACGCTGCTACACTGTGCGTTTGTCGAGAGGCGCACTCCGCTCGCTCTCGCTGCAGTTGGTGCTCACTCTTCCACTTGCGGTCGCTCGCCACTGTGCACAACACATACACATACACATACACATACACATACACATACAACTCCGATGAACTCGGAGCGCTTGGAGCAGCAGCACTACCGCTTCGTCCGCCGCATTGCCGAGACCGCGTACTCGGTCGTCGACGAGTACAACCGCGTCGCACCAGGCAACGCAGCGTTCCCACGCGTCGCGGTGAAGCGTATTCCACTCACGCGGGACGCTGCGACTGCGCGTCGCGAGCCAGTCTTTGACAGTCCGGAGCAAGACCAGCGCGTCGCAGAGCTTCTGCTCGCACGCGGCGGCGACGACAACCTCGACGAGCGGCGCCATCCGAACGTCGTCCACGTAATCGATGTGTTTGTCGAGCGCGACGCACTGTTCATCGTGATGGAGTGTTGCTCCGACGGCGACTTGCTCCAGCACATGTACACGGTCCCGAATGGCGCACTCGACGACGCCACTGCGGTCGCGTTCATACACCAGATCCTACTCGGCGTGCAGTTCTTGCACGCGCAGTGCGGCATCGCCCATCGCGACCTCTGCGTCGAGAACATCCTGCTCGACAACGGCGTCTGTCGCGTCGCGGACTTTGGGCTCTCGGTACCTATTGGGCAGCTCTGCTCCGACTTTGTCGGGAAGCTCTACTATATGGCGCCAGAAGTCGCAGCGCGCGAGCCGTACGACCCTGTCAAGACCGACGTGTGGTCGCTCGGCGTGATCCTGTTCATCATGCTCACGGGCTCGCCGCTTGCGCGCCAGACCGAAGACGGCTTCCGAGCGCTCATGATCGGCGGCGTGCACTCCATCCTCGTGTCCTGGGGTCTGCGCGACTCGATTCGCACGGACGTGGTCGTGCTCTTGGCCGGCATGCTCGAGATCGACCCGAGCAAGCGATTGAGCATGGACGCGATCCTCGCGTCGCCAGTGTTTCATCAGACATGACGACGACACTGCGCACCAGTTGAACGAGACAGAGTGAGTGAGCATGCCATTCGTGTCGGTGTGAGTCGCGTTTCGAGTTGAATGATGCAAAGTAGGAGTGCTCCAAGGACTCAGAGCACTCGATGCAGTTGCAAGTACGAAGTCCGGAGGTCGCGCACCAGCGCAGAAATACAAGCCAAGGCGACGCTGCGCAATATGGGTCTCCTCGATCGTCACATGACGATGTTGTGTGGACTTACGCATTGCAGGTAAGCGAGTGCAAAGCGCCTATGCTATCTGATCATGTACGAGCGAGTGATAGTAAGCTGCATGCGCTCATGCGTGCGTCCACGAGTCGACGCAGTCGTCATTGAGCGCGGCACCGAGCTCCAGCAGTCCCATGTTGCAGTCTTTCGTTGCTTGGATTTGCTCAAAAGTCGATGTGGTCCACGCGGATAGAGCTCATGATCTACTGATTCACACGTATTACCTCACTACTGTATGCCGAAAGCGAATCGATAGTTAGTGAATGACACTTGAGCGTGAGGTGACGCAGAGCAACAGCAGAACAGCAGCGACGAGCAACACAAGAGCGATCGCCTTCCTCCTCTTCCTCCTCGCATCAACATGGGCGTGTCGTTCGGGAACGCAGCGCTTGACGACGCGATCCGCCTCCTCGGAACCGAGTTTGGCAAGACGTCAGAAAAAGTCGTGATCGGCAAGTACGTCTTGCGTGTGTGTGTGTGTGTGTGTGCTCATTGCTGTCGTTGTGCCTCTCGCCGCGGCAGTCGTGTTGCGCTCACGCTTACGCTCACACTCTTTCGTACTCGCTCGATGAACGACCGTGCTCTGTCACTAGCACGGACGCAGAGAAAGAAGTGCTCGAGCGCCACGCTGCGAAAGGCAAGCAGCGCTCGATCGTCGGCTTTGTCGTCGGCGGCATTGCGTTTGCAGCAGGTGCGTTCTTGTGCTTCTCTCACTAGCAACTCACTCGCATCCACCGTCCGGATCCTCATCACTGTCATCTCTTGCTCTTGCTCCTGCGCTCGCGTTGTGTGCGAATCAACCGCTAGCCTGGAAAGCCACTGGTGGCAAGCGCCGCATCGTTGGCTCGATCACTGCGTCCAGTACGTCCTGCGGTCGCGCGTCCTGCAATACATTGGCTGCGCTCACACGCAGTCACTCGCTCTCTGTGCTCTTGTGTGTGCGGACTGTATACGCCGACAGCGGGCGGTATTGTCGGCATGACGTACGGGCTCTTGAGCATCCGCCGCGGTCTCTTCACGGAGCTCTTGACGCTCCCAGAGGACAAGTCGCCATTCGCAGCACGCGCGCGGACCATGTACGCTCTCATTGCGTTCGTGCTGTGGTCATGAGAGCCACAGAGACTAACACGCATGGGTCTCGTGTGTCGCTAGTCTCCAGGAGCAGCTCCCGACGAACGAGTTTGTGATTGGGATCAAGGAGCAAATGGCGCAGCAAGGCGCGTTCACGTACGTCGCTCGTCTCGTTGCTGATCGATGTCGATTGTGCCAGGCCCTCAGTGACGCCATGCGCTCTCTCTCATGGCACAGTGACGCGTGGAGCGACACGGTCACGCGCAACCCGTTCCAGTCGGCGCCAGTGACGTCATCGTCGCCACGGATCACGCTCGACATTCGCCGCAGCGACGACGTGGACGCGACCGAGGACACTCGCGACTTGGAGGCGCTGGACGACGACGACACGCGCAGCAGCCGCACGCCGTTCTTCTTTGGCGCGCAGCGACCAGCGAACACGCTCGAGGACCGCGACGCACTCCCGCCGCTGTCGCGCGATCCGTACGCGCACTACGACACGACAGCGCCGCCACAGCGCGGCAACAACAGCAACCGCAGCGACGGAGACGACGACGACGAGTACTTCTTTGGTGCGCCGCCACGCAACAGCGAGGCGCCGCCAAAGCCCACGAGCTGGGAAGAGATCCGACGTCGCGCCGCGTCGCAGCAGCAGCAGCTGCGCAAGTGAGTCCTCAGCGCGGTCATCATCTCCAAGGCACCAGGTCCTCGACGTCCTACTAGACGTCCTACTAGCGACTACTATAGCCACTGATGCAAATACTCGCCTGTCGATCGGCTCATGTTCTCACTCTCACACACTCACTCATCGGATCGCCGCGAGAGCTTCCCAAAGCGGCTCTTGGTCGCGAACGCCGCCTCGCGCTTCACGAGCGTCTCGAGCCGATGGTCCACGCGCGCGGCCTCGACGCGCGAGAGCTTCCCAAAGCGCCGCTCCTCGAGCACGAGCATGTGCTCTGCAAGTCGGATCTTGGTCGCGACGTCTACTTCGACAGTCGTGGCCGTCGCGTCCAAGAGCACAGGGAGGTCCGCGGCGTCCGGGAGCTCGGACGCCCAGCACGCGCGCATGCTCGCGTCGAGGCCACCGATCGTCGAGAACGGATTGCGCTTCGCGAGGCGCGCGCCGTCGAGCGCCGCGAGCGCGAGGCGACTCCGACTCGCAAAGTCGAGGTCGCGCGTCATCTTGAGCAAGTAGTTGACGCTGCGCCAGTGAAAGGGCAGGACCTGCACCATCCGGCGCCGCCAACTGGCGACGGCGGCGATCACGCCGAGACTGCAGATGCGCACGCGCACGAGCGTCTCGAGGAGCGCGACGCTCGTGTCCGCTTCCTCATTGTCGTCAGTGGCTTCAAACGTCGAGCAGCAGGTCAAGAGGTCGTCGAGCGCTTGTTCGCGCGCGACGATCGCCCGAAGGACCTGGAGCTCTTCGTGCGGCTGGAACGTCTCCGCACTGATCGCTTTTGTGCTCCGACCTGCGTCAGCTGTGGTGGTCGTCATCGCATGGGCGTCCGAGCCGAGGTACGCGCGCTCGAGTGGCGTCAGTACTGCTCCTTTCTCTGGCGACGTCGAGACATTGCGGCGTACGGTTGCGTTGTCTACCAAGCTCTGCCGCAGGGGCATCGCTGCAGTCGTGGCGCGCACAGACGGCGCTTGCATCGTGCGCAGAGGCGCTTGTCGCCCTTCGTGTGCTGTTTCGCACCTGCAAATGAGTGAGATCGAGAGTCGTACGCACGTTCGATGAGCCGTCGCGCGCGTCAAGAGACGCCGGTGCATGCGAAACCAAGTCTCTCGTGACCACCAGACAGTAGCGTCCGTATCAGCACCAACAACACACACACACACCAGCCAGCCACTGCACGCTCGATCGCTCATTTGCTTGTTCATCTCCGCCTCATGCCGCCGAAGACCTGTCAAACGCCGAGAGGTCGAGCGTGAGCGCCTGCGAGCGCTGCGTCGCCATGTCCTTGCAGATGCCCACGAGCGCGTCGGCCTTTTCGTAGAACGCGTCCTTGAGCGAGATGACGACGCACTGGAAGTCGCACGTCGCGATGTACGTCGAGACTTTGTTCACGTTGACGTTGTCGAGCGCCGCGTCGACTTCGTCGAGCACAAAGAACGGCGACGGGCGGTAGTTGTGGATCGCAAAGAGCAGCGCGAGCGCCGCGACGGTCTTCTCACCGCCCGAGAGCTGCTCCATCTCGCGAAAGCGCTTCATCGGCGGCATCGCGTTGTACTTCATGCCGCTCAAGTACGGCTCGTCCGTGTTCTCGAGACTCAAGTACGCCGTGCCGCCGAGCGGGTGCTTGGCGCTCTTTGTCAGCTGCTTGTACGTCGCGTCGATCACGCGCGCGACGTGCTCGAACGCCGCCATGAACCGCGCCACGCGTTCGGCTTTGACGCGCTCAAACGCCGCCGCAGCCTCGAACGACGCGTGCTTGATGCGCTCGAGCGCGTCCTCTTCTTCGCTAATGCGGCTCTGGATCGCGCCAAACTTGTCGAGCGCGCGCATGTTCGGCTGCATGCGCTCGAGGTCCGCGAGTATCGCGTTGATGCGGTCGTCGTACGTCGCGTTGATGCGGTCGTACGCGCGCGCGTCGTCGACAGCGACAGGGTCCGGCAGCGACGAGTAGTCGAGGCGCTTGTGCGCGTACGGCTCGGTCATCGCCTGCGTCGCTGTCGCTGTTGCCTGTCGCTCGTCGTCGCTAGTGTCCATGTCGACGTCTGCGTCCTCCGATGCTGCGTCCGGAAGCACTGGGAGCTTGACTTGGTCGAGCGCTGCGCGCTTGAGGATTTCGCTACGCTTGTCGCTCAGGCGCTCGAGCGCCGTCTCGTGCCGCGCGACCTTGCTCAAGATCCCGCCTTTCGTGTGCTCGCTCTGTGCGCGCTGAGCGCCGAGGGTCTTGAGCTCCGCCTCGAGCGCGTCCATGCTGCTCGTGCGCGTTGTGAGCTCCGCGACCGCGGCCTTGCGCTGCGTCTGGAGCGCTGCGAGCGATTGACTGAGCGCGCGCTCTTGCTGCACGAGGTCGCGCAGTCGCGTCTTTTCGTGCGCCGCGCGCTCGACTGCGTGCTGAAGCGGTGCGTTCAAGTCCTGCGCGTGGAGGTACGCGATCTGCGCCTCGAGCTTCGCCATGTGCTCGGCGATCCGCCGCCGCGTCTCCAGGAACTTGTGCTTGCGTGCCAGGACCGTGTCTTCGTATACGCGGATGCTCGCGACGCCCATTTGCGCACTGAAGTCGGCAAAGAGCTCATCTTCGACGCTGTGGATCTGGCTCTGGAGCGCCGTGAGCTGGCTGTTGCGCGCGCTCACAGCGGCTTCAAACGTCGCGAGCTCGGGCGTGAGGCGCTGCTCGATCCGCCGTGTGGCTTCGTCAATGCGCTGCTGGAGCTTTGGCTTCTTGCCTTCCGTCGCGAGCAAGTCGGCTTTCGCGTACCGCAGTCGGTTCTGCAGCCCATCGAGCTGCGTCCGGAGCGTCTGCATGCGCGCGTGGCGACTCCCAGTCGTCTCGAGCGCATGGAGCTGCTCACTCAATGTGTCTTTCTGCTGCTGCAGCGCGTCGATCTCTTTGTCGTCCCACCGCCCAGCGCGCGCAGCGTCACTGTGCGTGCGACCGCCGGTCATGCTGCCGTTCTTGCTCACGACCATGCCGTTGAGCGTCACGGCTTTGACCTTTTCGTTCTGCCGAAAGCACACGTCGCGCGCCGTGTCGATCGAGTCGCAGACGACTGTGTCGCCGACTGCGTACAGCAGTGCCGGCTCGATCGCTGCGTCGCACTCGATCACGTCGATGACGAGCTTGATCGCGTCGCCGAGGTGGCGAAAGCGCTCGTTGATCGGCTTGACGCGGATCTTGTCGAGCGGAATGAACTGCGCCGTGCCGAGGCGCGACTCGCGCAAGTGCTGGATGCAGTCTTGCGCTGTCTTGGAGTCACTCACGACGATCGCGTCCATGTGCTTGCCCGTTGCGACAGTCACAGCCATGTTGTACTTGCGCTGCACGGGCTTGCAGAGATCGACGAGGCGGCCGCGCACGCCGGGGAAGAGCCGCCGCAGCGTCTCGATCATCTCGGCTTTGCGGCTCTCAGCTTGCGATTGGCGCTTGTCGTCTTTCAAGTCCCGGAGCTTTGCGCTCACGCGACTCAGTTGGTCCTGGAGCTTTGCTTTGCGCTCGCCTTGTCCTTGGATCTACAGACGCGCGCAATGGGCGTCAGATCACGTACATCGCTCACTTGCAGGCAAAACCAACAGCAGATTGAGCGACGTACATCTGTCTCTGCGCTCTGGATGTCGCGCTCGGCGTCGATGATCGCGCGCTCAGTCTCTGCAATCACGTCTTTCATCTGCAGCGCCAGCACGAGGTCGCACAACGCGTCCAACGTGAGCACTCGGTCTCGAGACACACACCGCTCTCTCTCCTCGTGTTCTCACTCCACAAAGACAGCCAGCCAGACACACAGTCCGCAAAGCGAACGTACGCTGCGCACGCGGTCGTCTGCAACAGCCAGGTCTTCCGTGAGCATCGCAACGATCTTCTCGTTCTCGTGGCGCTCATGCGAGAGCGTCTCGACTTTGTTGAGATCCGTCTTTTGCTGCCGCATGACCGCCTCCAGCTCGGTGCGCAAGAGGTTCGTCTTGATCTGCACCGTCTCTTTAATGCGGTGGTACTCGTCCAAGCGCGTTGTGTCGTTCAGCAGCAGCGACTCCTCGTTCGCGTCGTCTGCGCGGCTCTGCTGCGCCTCGAGCTCGGCTTTCGCGGCTGCGAGCTCGCGCAAGTCGCTCTCGAGCGCTTCGATCTCGCCGGTTTTGCCGCGAAGGCGCTTCGTGAGGCTCGTCTCCGTCGCTTCCGCTTCGACAATCTTCTTATGCGTGTGCTTGGTTTGCTCGCGCACGCGGATCACGCGCGGCTCGAGACTGTCGACTTCGTCCTGGATCTCGTGAATGCGCTCGCGACTCGCTTTGATCGCTCGGAGTGCGTGGCTGTGCTCGCGCCGCTTCTCGCGGTACAGCTGCGTACTCGAGTTGTCGTTCGCTTCGAACGCTCGGAGCTCGCGCTGCGCCGCGTCGAGGTCGCTCCGGTGCCGCTCCATGGCGTCATCGACCTGGAAGAGCTGCCACAAGTAGTGCTCCACGCGGATCTCTTGCTATCATAGGACACATCGAGCGTCAGTGCGCGTCCGATGCAATCGCCAGTCACGAACAAGAGAGCGCGTCATTATGTAGCACGTACGAGAGCAAGGCGCTTGGTCCGGAACGCTTCAGCTTCTTCCTTTTGCTCGCGCACCTAGTGACCAATAGACACACGCAGCAGCAGCCAACGAGTGAGAGAGTGTGTCACACAGTCACACAGCCATACACACGCACCATGCGCTTCTCGGCCACGAGTCCTTTCTTCTTCTGGTACGCGAAGATCGCGTTCTCTTCCGCCACGTTCTTTGCCTCCAGCAGTCGCTCGTACTCGTCACTGTCGCGCAGTTCCCACAGCCGCAGACAACAGTGCAAGACCGTGAGCGACTTGTCCGAGCAGCACAACCACCAGCGTGATAGAAGAGCGCACAGAGACGCACCGGAGTTCGTCAGACGTCGAGATCTGCTCAAAGAGCTTCGTGAGCTCGTCTGGGCTCTTGGACGCCACGGACTCGACGTCGCCCTGGAACACGAGAAAGTTGCGCGCCTTGACGAGGACGCCGATCGCCTTGAGCTGCTGCTGGTACGCGTCGGAGCTCACGTCCGTGTCGCCAATGCGGTACGATCCGACGCCTTTGTCCGAGATCAGGCGCGTGAACCGCAGCGTCTGGCGCGCTCGCGCGCCTGGGATCTCCTCCGCGTCGAGCTCGTACACGAGCGTCACGCTCGCTCGAAGGCCTGCGCTATTGCTACTTGTGCTATCGCTGTCTCTCGGTGCTGCAGACGACGCGGACATCGACTGCGGCGGCTTGTGAATCAAGTCCTTGAGCTGGTTCGACCGAAGCTGTCGACTGTGCACGCCGAGGACAAAGCTAATGGCGTCCATGAGGTTCGACTTGCCCGAGCCATTCGGCCCGACGACCGCCGTGAAGCGCTTGAACGGCCCGATGACGTGCGCGCCGCCGTACGACTTGAAGTTGTCGACCTCGAGCCGCACGATGCGCCCCATGTCGTCGTCGCGCGCACGTTGCTCGTTGCTCGTTGCTCGTTGCTCGTTGCTTGGAGCGCGTACTTACCGTTGTGTGGCAATTTGCTGTGCTGGAAAAGAGCAACTCGGCGCACTTTCGCAGAAAAAGCGTAGTGTTTGTATTGTGCAAAGGAATTTAGTATTGCAACAAATAAACCAACTTCGAATAAATTGATCAAATACATTCGGAATCAATTGTCGACGATCTCGACACTCTTGCTCAGGAAGCGCACCTCTTGATGTCTCGACTAAGCGCTTTGCTTGCTCGCTGATGAGCAACGCCCGTCCTAGCAGCGTCTACATCGAGTGCTCTGAGTCCTTGGAGCACTCCTACTTTGCATCATTCAACTCGAAACGCGACTCACACCGACACGAATGGCATGCTCACTCACTCTGTCTCGTTCAACTGGTGCGCAGTGTCGTCGTCATGTCTGATGAAACACTGGCGACGCGAGGATCGCGTCCATGCTCAATCGCTTGCTCGGGTCGATCTCGAGCATGCCGGCCAAGAGCACGACCACGTCCGTGCGAATCGAGTCGCGCAGACCCCAGGACACGAGGATGGAGTGCACGCCGCCGATCATGAGCGCTCGGAAGCCGTCTTCGGTCTGGCGCGCAAGCGGCGAGCCCGTGAGCATGATGAACAGGATCACGCCGAGCGACCACACGTCGGTCTTGACAGGGTCGTACGGCTCGCGCGCTGCGACTTCTGGCGCCATATAGTAGAGCTTCCCGACAAAGTCGGAGCAGAGCTGCCCAATAGGTACCGAGAGCCCAAAGTCCGCGACGCGACAGACGCCGTTGTCGAGCAGGATGTTCTCGACGCAGAGGTCGCGATGGGCGATGCCGCACTGCGCGTGCAAGAACTGCACGCCGAGTAGGATCTGGTGTATGAACGCGACCGCAGTGGCGTCGTCGAGTGCGCCATTCGGGACCGTGTACATGTGCTGGAGCAAGTCGCCGTCGGAGCAACACTCCATCACGATGAACAGTGCGTCGCGCTCGACAAACACATCGATTACGTGGACGACGTTCGGATGGCGCCGCTCGTCGAGGTTGTCGTCGCCGCCGCGTGCGAGCAGAAGCTCTGCGACGCGCTGGTCTTGCTCCGGACTGTCAAAGACTGGCTCGCGACGCGCAGTCGCAGCGTCCCGCGTGAGTGGAATACGCTTCACCGCGACGCGTGGGAACGCTGCGTTGCCTGGTGCGACGCGGTTGTACTCGTCGACGACCGAGTACGCGGTCTCGGCAATGCGGCGGACGAAGCGGTAGTGCTGCTGCTCCAAGCGCTCCGAGTTCATCGGAGTTGTATGTGTATGTGTATGTGTATGTGTATGTGTATGTGTTGTGCACAGTGGCGAGCGACCGCAAGTGGAAGAGTGAGCACCAACTGCAGCGAGAGCGAGCGGAGTGCGCCTCTCGACAAACGCACAGTGTAGCAGCGTCCGTGGGTGGGTGGGTGGATGGGTACGTGTCAACTGCAAGCGTCCACCGTGCTTGCGCCTGAGCAAGCAATCGCGGCGCAGAGACAAGTCTTCTTTCTGTGCTTCTCGGGCATCTGTGCTTGATCTGCTGCTGGCGTGTGTGTCGCTTGGTGCGCAAGCACATCGGCAGCGCACTCGCGTCTTTGTGTGTTTGTGTTTGTTGTGGAGGTTGCACCACGTGACACAGGCGAGACGACTGCACGACGACAACAGCGATGAGAGGCTGACGGATCAACAACTGACTGAACGACTGACTGCTTGACGAAAGCAGGCAGTGCGAAGCACTCGAGGACGTAAGGACATGTGCACGGATTGAACGGTCGAGTGCGTGCGAGGACTGATGGTCTCGTAGCTTGAGTGAGCATAGCACGAGCGTGAGCGTGAGGTGGCTCTGAGGACAACCACCACTTGCTTGGAGGCGACACGATTTGACTGGAATATACGACAGTGTCGATCGTCGCGACCTTGGCGCGACTGATGTATGACGAATCACAAAGCGAGCGCCGCAGCCCTGTCACCCACTTCAGCAGCAACAACATGCTCTCGCTCGCTCCCTTTGTGCAGGTCTATCCAGCGCCTGCGAGCGCATCGAGCGCGCGTGGATCCGCCAGCGCACGGTGAACCGACGCCACGTGCACCCATCGACACAGGCGCATGCAGCGCGAACGTAGGACGACGGATGATGCGAGTCGCGAAAAGCAGACGATGCGGCTACTGACCAGCAGCAGCAGTCGCGTAGCAGTCGCCGTCAAGACAACCGACCGCGATGAGTCAGTCCACCATCGTGAGATCGATCGCGTTCTTCTGAGTCGTGTGAAGCACGCACACGCACGCGCACAAGAGAGCAAGAGGGCGAGTATGAGTGAGCAACAGAGCGTCCGAGAGCGATGGAGGCGATGGCCGCGATCCTCAGCATCGCAAGACGCGCGTTCATGCACTCATGCACTCGTGCACTCACAGATTGATCTGCATGGCAACACGCGCAGCTCCAAGCAAATCCTGCGTTGCTATCTCGGATCTCTTCTCCATCGTCTCGCAGTCGGCGTGAGCTCTCTCTCGCGCTCGCTCGCTCGCTCATGCGCTTGCTCGTTCATGGCGCTCATCGTGGATGCACACCAGTGCCGCCATCTCGCGAGCGCCGACGGCGAATCTCTTCCCAGCTGCCTGCTGCTGGCGGAGCGCTGTCGCCATCGCTCTCCTCTTCGCGATCAGACCCAATATGACTGCTGCGCGCGCTGAACGGCCATCGGCGCCGTGCAGCACGTGGCTGTGCTTGATCCTCTTGGCGCTCCTCGTCGTCGTCGTCCTCGCGCGAGACTGCTCCAGTGCGCTCTGCAAGCGCTTGTGCGTCGTCGCTGCGGCCGCGACGCGACAGACCAACCGCATCCTCAAACGCGCCATCTGGCTCAGCGTCGCCGCTGTCGCTTGTTGTGGAACCCCACGCTGGCTCGGTCCAGACGACCTCGCTGCAGATGAGAGAGAGAGAGAGAACCGCAGCGTGAGCGACGCACTGCAGCAGCCACGCACAACGACCCCACACACACACACTCATGTGCGCTACACTCGTACGCACTCTTCCGCGTACGCGAGCGCTGGGAACTTGTCGTAGCGACGAGCGCGGACCTCGAGCTCAATAGCAGTGCTCGGCGCTGCTGTCGCGATGCTGGCACAGAGACAACAACACCACAGCGCAAGAGTGTCAGCAGTGGCGCAACCTGGCAACGCAAGCGGCTGCTGCAGCAACTCAGCACTCAGCGCTCAGCACTTGCATGTGATGCGCGTGGTGCGAGAACGGCGACCGGTCTTCTGGGACGCTGAGCAAGTCGAGGAAGAGCTTCTGGCGCACGCTGAAGGCGCCGTAGGTCATGCCAATCAGCGCTCCAGCTGCTCATGTTGCGCACGTGGTAGGAAGCGACAAAGGCGGTGAGGAAGGCATGCAAGCACTCGCTTGTTCGTGCCACCTGACAGACGCGAGAGAGTGCAAGACTGGCAAGCGTGGCTCAACGCGTGTGCGATCGCAGCTTGGGAACGTACCAGACGCGGCGAACGGCACGCTCTGCTTCCCGAGCGCGTATCGTCCAGCTGGAGCGTACACCAGACGTCCGATGCGCATATGCACACGCGAGCACAGTGAACGTCAGAGATCGGTCATGATCTCAATGCAGTGCACGCATCCATTGACCATCGACTGACGAGGAGCCGAAGCGACAGTTAACATGCAAGCTTGCTGATCACGCACCGAATCCAGCCGCTGCGCCGACTGCAACGAGTCCAATGGCCGACCGCGTCCTCGCGATCGCAAGGTTCTCTTGCACGACTTGCAGCTCCTCAGTCCTGCACGCTCGTTCAGGCAGGTTGTTCATTCGTCTGTCTGATCACTCACTCGACGCGCGGCCATGTATGACGCAGTGACGCAGAGCGTCAAGCAACAACAAACAACGTGCTGTGCACGCACGCACGTACGTCTCGACGAGCATGCGGTTGTCCGTGCGCTGCAAGATGGCGCGGATCGCGCGATTCGTGTCGCGACGGAGCTCGTTCGGGTCCACTTGCGCGCTGCTCGGTCGGTCGATGAAGACGACGCCCATTTTTCGTTTGAGCTGCCTGTGTGTCGTTTGCTTCAAGTCAACCAAAGTCGGTGGGTGGGTCATGTTAGGGTATTGGGTGGGATAATGAGTGCCATGACAAAGTCCCAAAACATCGATCTCGAATACTCTCTCTCTGTCGCTCACTCAATCGCCTCACTCGCTCGCCTCATGCCCTCTCCGCGTCCGCACGTTGTTCTTCCTCAGCGCGCAGTCGACTGCCATCGCCACGACATCCACGGCCTCCACGACCTCCACGGCCTCAACGACCTCCACGGCCTCAACGACCTCCACGACCTCCACGACCTCCACGATCTACTCATGACTCGACTCACGCGCAAACGAGCAGGTTGCACCGCATCATATGAGTCGACTGTCGTCCACGAGCGAGTGCAGCACGTCAGAAGATGAATGCGGGCACGCGCGTACGCGGCTTTGGGGGCACGAGCGACGCGCGCGCAAGTGGGCGACGTTCGGCAGCGACAGCAGCTTCCACGCGAGAATCATGTGTCTCGCGAGCGTGCGTGTAGACGGAGGAGTGGGCAAATGGGTCAAACATGAACAACAGCAACCAACGGTGTCGAATCCCTGTCAAAAACTGATGGGACTTGCAAACAGAGTTTGTGTAGCGTTAGTCCGACAGAGCTCACTTCGGGACAAGCTCTTCACAAAGCGTGTTGAACGCAAAGCGTGTATGGTAGTCCGATCGTGTTTTTGACAGGGTTTAGCCATCTATTTTTGTCTGGAATTCATAGTCAGAAAAGCGATCTGGTTCAACCCACCCATTCGACAAACCAGTAAACCCAATGAAGAATGTGGGTTTGCAGACAATGTCGTTGTAGATCGATGCATTATCAAATGATACAATCGTACAAACTATGCTGATATCCTTTTCGCAATAAATATGCACGATTGATGCTTCACAGTAAAACTACTTGAAAGCTGGATGGTATTCAGTCAGTGTCCACATTTTGATTTTGATAGTGAAGAAAACAAGTCATCATGCAGTGTTCCTGCTTTCTTCACTATCAAAGTCTACATTCCTACGACGACGATCGTCTAGCACTCGCTAGCAAGACCAAGAGCAAGAGCAAGCATTGTGTGGGTCGTCGACGACGACGACGCATGCAACGAGTGACGACTCTCTCGAAGCGCGCTGAGAGCGCTGAGCGCCATCGCGCACCGTCGAGCAAGAGTACCTGCCGTCGATCGACTGTCGATCAGCGATCGTCAATGTGACTCGCTCGAATCTTCTAAAGCGTCGCCGCTGCACCACGCTCAAACACAAGATGGCTCGGAGGAAGCGCGCCTGTTCAGTCATCAAGCACGCTGCTTTCGAGCGATTTGCTCTTCAAAAGCGATGCAGATCGAGCGACCGGTCGCGGCTCTCGGCGCGCGAGGAGGATCGCGATCTTTCGCCTCACAACCAGATTCGCCGCGGAGAGAGCAGAGCACAAGACAGCAGCAGCAGCAGCAGAAGCGCGAGCGCCGCAGAAAGCAGAGGAAGAAAGACACGGGTCGCAGATCCGCAGTAACAGGAGCAGCCGCAGGGACAACAACAGGCGCCTGCTGTGTGTGCGCGCATCGCAGGCCGCACAGCCAGCACTGACAGGTCAGCTCAACGCAGCAAGCAGCGAGCAGGCGGCGAAGAGATACGCTTGCTCGCCTCGGATCGCAAAGAGGCGGGCACACGGCACACACCCATACAGAGACACAGACACAGCTCGACACAGGTCAGCAAACGAGCGAGTGCGCAGCGCAGCGAACGCAGCAGCAGCGGACACGACCACAGCAACAACAGGAGTAGCAGCAGCAGCGAGAGCGAACACACAGTGAGCGACATCGCCACTGCGTGAAGAGGCGCATTGCAGTATTTCGACCGTATCATGAAGCTCTGGACACTCGTGTTCGGTGCGACTGCGTGGCGCTCACACAGTGTGCGAAAACGCTTGCACGTGCATGGAGAGCTGACTTAAGCTGTCAAACTCTGTGGCGCCAGGAATCGCCACGGTTCTCCCGACTTTCCAGCCATCAACGCTATCGCGCGCCGATGGTGCGACATCGACAGCGCTCCCGCCTGATGCAAGCGTCGACACGACCTCGACTGGAGCGCAGCAACCACCCGATGCGACTGCGCCGCTCGAGAAAGACATGCAACAGCGCATGCCGCGGCGACTGGCTGCAGTTGCATCACCGTCGATGCCGTCGCCTCGCGATCCGTTCATGTTTGGTGCGTCTGAAATGCATAGCGACATGCACTCCGTGGGGTTGCGTTGCGCCTGACAAGAGACGTTGATGCGTTGATGGCGAGGCAGACAACCATCTCGTCGGCGAAGTGATGGTGCAGAGCCATCCCGTGTACGGCTCTGCGTCACTGTCGATCCGATCCGGCAAGACGTATCGTCTCGTGACGCTCGTTGGCGCAGGCGGCGCGCCGATCACAGCGACACGCGTTCCAACGCAGACCGACGTCAAGTGCGTAATCATCCTCTTCACGCGCACGACTGAAGGAAGCTCCGCAGCAAAGCATTCGGTTGGTTGGACACTGACACCAGCGTTGCGTGTGTGCTTGTGTGTGAGTAGAAAGTTTGTCGCAATCGGCGACGTTGTGTTCTTCAACCAGCAGGACGCGCGAACCGTCGTCGGCGTAAGCAGCACAGACATCTGGATCGACCAAGGGCTGCAGCATGCGCTGTCCGGGAGCGAGAGCATCGAAGTGCGCAAGAGCTTGGTGTCGATCACTGAAGACGCGTCCATGCAAACGCTCGTGAACTCGCGCGGTCTCGGTGTTTTCTCGCGCGACGACACTGTCGACGCCTCGGCACCACATCGTGCCGTGCAGATCCGCCACTTCTCCGACGCAAGTAGTGCGCAAGCGCGCACACTACCTGGCAACGTCTCGGTCGTCCACGGTAGCGATGTTGTCCAGACACTCGTCGATCTGTCAGCGGAGCTCGCTGCTCACCGGTTCGTGCGACTCGCTGGCGCAGCGTACTTGATCGATCACGCGCGCACAGTGAACGCGAGCCACTTTTTCATCGACCGTCCATTCGTTGGACCGACGTACGACGACTTGCCGATCCAACTCGATGGAATCGGTGCAGGGATCCTACTGCACGTCACAGGAACCTCGGACGTCCACGCAAGCGCGAGCATCGACGCAATTGCATCGCAAGCTAGTGGAGTGAACGCGACCGACTTGGTTCTCTCGACGCTTGCATACGGCGTCGCAAGTGGTCGCGTGAAGATCGACCATGCGGGAATCCAGCTGCTCGGGAATGCGACGACTGTCTCGTCAGAAGTAGATGACATTGCGATCGAGTCGGCAAAGGCGATTGCGCTGTCTGCCGGTCACCACAACAACAAACCAGGCTCCGATGTCGTCGTTCGTGCAGGCGACTCGAATGTCCTCGCAGGCGGCGATGTGAAGCTGCACACGGGCACGAGCAACGAGTCGTCGTCAGGTCATCTGCATCTCAGCACTGCAGACGTCAGGGCAAACAAACAGGCGTCTGGCGCTATCCAGTTACAGACCGGTGCAAGCACCGACGGATCTTCTGGAGACGTCAGCATCGGATCGGGTACAGCAAAGACAGGAACGTCCGGCTCCGTCCGAGTGTTCACGAGTACCGCCAACAACGGCAAGTCAGGCGACTTGCAACTCGAGACGTTGGCATCAACAGGTGAAGCAGGCGGGTCGGTGCACGTATCCGTTGGTAAAGGTGACGCCGGCTCAGGCGGCAATATCCAGCTCGCTGCAGGTACAACAACAGCACCAAACACATCAGGCGGCGACGTGGTCGTGGTCGCCGGCGAGAGCGGCAGCGACACGGGCACAGGCGGTCGCATCTTGCTCACGGGCGGGTCTGGCAAGACCGGCGGCGACGTGGAAGTGAGCGGCGGCGGCGGGAGCGAGGTGTCTGGCGGCGCGGTGAAGATCGAGAGCGGCGGCGGATCGAGCGTGACGAGCGGCGACGTGGTGGTGTCGAGTGCGGAGTCTGGTGCGAGCCAGACGAGCGGGTCGGTGACGCTGTCTACGGGTTCGTCGACAGGCGGTGCGTCCGGGCGCGTGGAGATCCAGACGTCTACGAGTGTGGGCGGCGCAGGCGGGTCGATCAGCGTGACGGTGGGGTCGGGCGACGACCCGGTCGGCGGCGACGTGCGCGTCTTCGCAGGCAACAGCACGAAAGAGGAGGTCGGCGTGGGCGGTCGCGTGACGGTGTCCGGCGGCGTCGGCAGCGCGACGGGCGGGAACGTGGAAGTGCGCGGCGGCGTCGGGTCAGCGGAGCTGGGCGGGAGCGTGATCGTCGTGAGCGGCGACGGCGCGACGGCCACGAGCGGCGCGATCTGGATCGGCACGATGGACTCTGGTCCGTCGCAGACGAGTGGCGCCGTGAACGTGTCGACGGGCGTGTCTTTCGGCGGCGACTCTGGGAGCGTGACCGTGAGCAGCTCGCGCGCAGAGAAAGGCCACGGCGGGTCGATCTTGCTGAGCGTCGGGTCGGGAGACGCTGACGTGGGCGGCGACGTGACGGTGCGCGCCGGCGAGGCGAGCGGGTCGGCTGGTGTGGGCGGTGCGGTGTCACTGACCGCTGGCGACGGCATTTCGACGGGCGGTGACGTGCGCATCTCTGGCGGCGCTGGCGTCCAGACTCGCGGCGGCAGCGTGCACTTGACGAGCGGCAGCGGTGACGCGGTGAGCAGTGGCGCCGTGGTCGTGGGCAGTGCGGCGTCGGGTGCGACCGAGACGAGCGGCGACGTGACGCTGTCTTCCGGCACGTCCGGCGGCGGTGCGTCCGGCATGGTGCGCATCTCGACGTCGGACGCGACGGGCGGCGCCGGTGGCTCGATCACGCTGAGCGTGGGCTCGGGCGACGACTCGGTGGGCGGCGCGCTGTTCGCGGGAGGCGGCAACAGCACGACGGGGACTGGCGGCGTGGTGCGTCTCTCGGGCGGCAGCGGCACGAACACTGGCGGCGACATGGAGTTGTCAGGCGGCGTTGGCGACAGCGTCCAAGGCGGCAGTGTGCGCGTGACGAGCGGGTCGGGCGCGGCTGCGACAAGCGGCGACGTGGTGCTTGCGAGCGCGGAGTCGGGTCCGAGTCAGACGAGCGGGAGTCTGACGCTGTCGTCCGGCGCGTCTCTCGGCGGCGACTCGGGTGTGGTGTCGATTATGACGTCTGCCGCCACGGGTGGTGCGAGCGGGTCGATCACGCTGGCGGTCGGGAGCGGCGACGCGTCTGTCGGCGGCGCAGTGAGCGTGAGCGCAGGCAACAGCAGCGCGGAGCTGACCGGCGTGGGCGGCGCGATCAGTCTCACGGGCGGTTCGGGCACATCGACTGGCGGCGACATCTCGGTGCGTGGCGGTGCAGGCGACAGCTCGCTCGGCGGCAGCGTGTTGGTGACAAGCGGTGCTGGCGACGCGGCGACGAGCGGCGCCGTGGTGATCTCGAGCGCCGAGTCGGGTCCGAGCCAGACGAGCGGCAGCGTGAGCATATCGTCCGGTGTGTCGCTGGGCGGGGACTCTGGCGCCATCGTGGTGTCCACGTCGGACGCGTCTGGCGGTCGGAGCGGGTCGATCGCTCTCGTGGTCGGCAGCGGCGACGTCGAGGACAGCGGCGCGGTGGTGATTGCGAGCGGCAACAGCACGACTGACGGCAGCATGGGTGGGGCCGTTCGTGTGACTGGTGGGTCCGGGAAGGCGTACGGCGGCGACGTGTCGGTGTCTGGTGGGTCTGGCGAGACCGAGTCCGGCGGCAAGGTGTCGATCAGCAGCGGCGGCAGTGCGTCTGGCGCGAGCGGCGACGTGTCCGTGTCGACTGTCGGTGGCACCGGCGACAAGGCGAGCGGGTCGATCTTGCTGTCGACGAGTGGCTCGGAGAGCGCTGGGTCCGGGAGCTTGTCGCTCGTAACGTCGGATGCTGCGAGTGGCGAGAGCGGGTCGATCGCGCTCGGCGTCGGCGCGAGTATGAGCGACATGGGTAGCAACGTGACGATCCGGTCTGGCGACGGCGCGGTGAGCGGAGGCAGCGTGCAGCTTCGCGGCGGGAGCGGCCAGGACGTTGGCGGCGAGGTGTCTCTCACGGGCGGCGCGGGCAAGAGCACGGCTGGTGGCACCGTGCGCATCACGAGCGGCGAGAGCAGCGACGCGCCGAGTGGCGACGTGCAGATCGCGTCGGCGGAGTCATCTGCGACGCAGACGAGCGGCAGCGTGAGCATATCGTCTGGTGTGTCGCTGGGCGGCAGCTCCGGCCGCATTGTGCTGTCATCGTCGACGGCGACAGGCGGCAGCGGCGGGGACGTGGAGGTGCGCGTGGGGTCTGGGTCGGCTAGCACTGGCGGCGACGTGGTCGTGGTCGCCGGCGAGAGCGGCAGCGACACGGGCACAGGCGGTCGCATCTTGCTCACGGGCGGGTCTGGCAAGACCGGCGGCGACGTGGAAGTGAGCGGCGGCGGCGGGAGCGAGGTGTCTGGCGGCGCGGTGAAGATCGAGAGCGGCGGCGGATCGAGCGTGACGAGCGGCGACGTGGTGGTGTCGAGTGCGGAGTCTGGTGCGAGCCAGACGAGCGGGTCGGTGACGCTGTCTACGGGTTCGTCGACAGGCGGTGCGTCCGGGCGCGTGGAGATCCAGACGTCTACGAGTGTGGGCGGCGCAGGCGGGTCGATCAGCGTGACGGTGGGGTCGGGCGACGACCCGGTCGGCGGCGACGTGCGCGTCTTCGCAGGCAACAGCACGAAAGAGGAGGTCGGCGTGGGCGGTCGCGTGACGGTGTCCGGCGGCGTCGGCAGCGCGACGGGCGGGAACGTGGAAGTGCGCGGCGGCGTCGGGTCAGCGGAGCTGGGCGGGAGCGTGATCGTCGTGAGCGGCGACGGCGCGACGGCCACGAGCGGCGCGATCTGGATCGGCACGATGGACTCTGGTCCGTCGCAGACGAGTGGCGCCGTGAACGTGTCGACGGGCGTGTCTTTCGGCGGCGACTCTGGGAGCGTGACCGTGAGCAGCTCGCGCGCAGAGAAAGGCCACGGCGGGTCGATCTTGCTGAGCGTCGGGTCGGGAGACGCTGACGTGGGCGGCGACGTGACGGTGCGCGCCGGCGAGGCGAGCGGGTCGGCTGGTGTGGGCGGTGCGGTGTCACTGACCGCTGGCGACGGCATTTCGACGGGCGGTGACGTGCGCATCTCTGGCGGCGCTGGCGTCCAGACTCGCGGCGGCAGCGTGCACTTGACGAGCGGCAGCGGTGACGCGGTGAGCAGTGGCGCCGTGGTCGTGGGCAGTGCGGCGTCGGGTGCGACCGAGACGAGCGGCGACGTGACGCTGTCTTCCGGCACGTCCGGCGGCGGTGCGTCCGGCATGGTGCGCATCTCGACGTCGGACGCGACGGGCGGCGCCGGTGGCTCGATCACGCTGAGCGTGGGCTCGGGCGACGACTCGGTGGGCGGCGCGCTGTTCGCGGGAGGCGGCAACAGCACGACGGGGACTGGCGGCGTGGTGCGTCTCTCGGGCGGCAGCGGCACGAACACTGGCGGCGACATGGAGTTGTCAGGCGGCGTTGGCGACAGCGTCCAAGGCGGCAGTGTGCGCGTGACGAGCGGGTCGGGCGCGGCTGCGACAAGCGGCGACGTGGTGCTTGCGAGCGCGGAGTCGGGTCCGAGTCAGACGAGCGGGAGTCTGACGCTGTCGTCCGGCGCGTCTCTCGGCGGCGACTCGGGTGTGGTGTCGATTATGACGTCTGCCGCCACGGGTGGTGCGAGCGGGTCGATCACGCTGGCGGTCGGGAGCGGCGACGCGTCTGTCGGCGGCGCAGTGAGCGTGAGCGCAGGCAACAGCAGCGCGGAGCTGACCGGCGTGGGCGGCGCGATCAGTCTCACGGGCGGTTCGGGCACATCGACTGGCGGCGACATCTCGGTGCGTGGCGGTGCAGGCGACAGCTCGCTCGGCGGCAGCGTGTTGGTGACAAGCGGTGCTGGCGACGCGGCGACGAGCGGCGCCGTGGTGATCTCGAGCGCCGAGTCGGGTCCGAGCCAGACGAGCGGCAGCGTGAGCATATCGTCCGGTGTGTCGCTGGGCGGGGACTCTGGCGCCATCGTGGTGTCCACGTCGGACGCGTCTGGCGGTCGGAGCGGGTCGATCGCTCTCGTGGTCGGCAGCGGCGACGTCGAGGACAGCGGCGCGGTGGTGATTGCGAGCGGCAACAGCACGACTGACGGCAGCATGGGTGGGGCCGTTCGTGTGACTGGTGGGTCCGGGAAGGCGTACGGCGGCGACGTGTCGGTGTCTGGTGGGTCTGGCGAGACCGAGTCCGGCGGCAAGGTGTCGATCAGCAGCGGCGGCAGTGCGTCTGGCGCGAGCGGCGACGTGTCCGTGTCGACTGTCGGTGGCACCGGCGACAAGGCGAGCGGGTCGATCTTGCTGTCGACGAGTGGCTCGGAGAGCGCTGGGTCCGGGAGCTTGTCGCTCGTAACGTCGGATGCTGCGAGTGGCGAGAGCGGGTCGATCGCGCTCGGCGTCGGCGCGAGTATGAGCGACATGGGTAGCAACGTGACGATCCGGTCTGGCGACGGCGCGGTGAGCGGAGGCAGCGTGCAGCTTCGCGGCGGGAGCGGCCAGGACGTTGGCGGCGAGGTGTCTCTCACGGGCGGCGCGGGCAAGAGCACGGCTGGTGGCACCGTGCGCATCACGAGCGGCGAGAGCAGCGACGCGCCGAGTGGCGACGTGCAGATCGCGTCGGCGGAGTCATCTGCGACGCAGACGAGCGGCAGCGTGAGCATATCGTCTGGTGTGTCGCTGGGCGGCAGCTCCGGCCGCATTGTGCTGTCATCGTCGACGGCGACAGGCGGCAGCGGCGGGGACGTGGAGGTGCGCGTGGGGTCTGGGTCGGCTAGCACTGGCGGCGACGTGGTCGTGGTCGCCGGCGAGAGCGGCAGCGACACGGGCACAGGCGGTCGCATCTTGCTCACGGGCGGGTCTGGCAAGACCGGCGGCGACGTGGAAGTGAGCGGCGGCGGCGGGAGCGAGGTGTCTGGCGGCGCGGTGAAGATCGAGAGCGGCGGCGGATCGAGCGTGACGAGCGGCGACGTGGTGGTGTCGAGTGCGGAGTCTGGTGCGAGCCAGACGAGCGGGTCGGTGACGCTGTCTACGGGTTCGTCGACAGGCGGTGCGTCCGGGCGCGTGGAGATCCAGACGTCTACGAGTGTGGGCGGCGCAGGCGGGTCGATCAGCGTGACGGTGGGGTCGGGCGACGACCCGGTCGGCGGCGACGTGCGCGTCTTCGCAGGCAACAGCACGAAAGAGGAGGTCGGCGTGGGCGGTCGCGTGACGGTGTCCGGCGGCGTCGGCAGCGCGACGGGCGGGAACGTGGAAGTGCGCGGCGGCGTCGGGTCAGCGGAGCTGGGCGGGAGCGTGATCGTCGTGAGCGGCGACGGCGCGACGGCCACGAGCGGCGCGATCTGGATCGGCACGATGGACTCTGGTCCGTCGCAGACGAGTGGCGCCGTGAACGTGTCGACGGGCGTGTCTTTCGGCGGCGACTCTGGGAGCGTGACCGTGAGCAGCTCGCGCGCAGAGAAAGGCCACGGCGGGTCGATCTTGCTGAGCGTCGGGTCGGGAGACGCTGACGTGGGCGGCGACGTGACGGTGCGCGCCGGCGAGGCGAGCGGGTCGGCTGGTGTGGGCGGTGCGGTGTCACTGACCGCTGGCGACGGCATTTCGACGGGCGGTGACGTGCGCATCTCTGGCGGCGCTGGCGTCCAGACTCGCGGCGGCAGCGTGCACTTGACGAGCGGCAGCGGTGACGCGGTGAGCAGTGGCGCCGTGGTCGTGGGCAGTGCGGCGTCGGGTGCGACCGAGACGAGCGGCGACGTGACGCTGTCTTCCGGCACGTCCGGCGGCGGTGCGTCCGGCATGGTGCGCATCTCGACGTCGGACGCGACGGGCGGCGCCGGTGGCTCGATCACGCTGAGCGTGGGCTCGGGCGACGACTCGGTGGGCGGCGCGCTGTTCGCGGGAGGCGGCAACAGCACGACGGGGACTGGCGGCGTGGTGCGTCTCTCGGGCGGCAGCGGCACGAACACTGGCGGCGACATGGAGTTGTCAGGCGGCGTTGGCGACAGCGTCCAAGGCGGCAGTGTGCGCGTGACGAGCGGGTCGGGCGCGGCTGCGACAAGCGGCGACGTGGTGCTTGCGAGCGCGGAGTCGGGTCCGAGTCAGACGAGCGGGAGTCTGACGCTGTCGTCCGGCGCGTCTCTCGGCGGCGACTCGGGTGTGGTGTCGATTATGACGTCTGCCGCCACGGGTGGTGCGAGCGGGTCGATCACGCTGGCGGTCGGGAGCGGCGACGCGTCTGTCGGCGGCGCAGTGAGCGTGAGCGCAGGCAACAGCAGCGCGGAGCTGACCGGCGTGGGCGGCGCGATCAGTCTCACGGGCGGTTCGGGCACATCGACTGGCGGCGACATCTCGGTGCGTGGCGGTGCAGGCGACAGCTCGCTCGGCGGCAGCGTGTTGGTGACAAGCGGTGCTGGCGACGCGGCGACGAGCGGCGCCGTGGTGATCTCGAGCGCCGAGTCGGGTCCGAGCCAGACGAGCGGCAGCGTGAGCATATCGTCCGGTGTGTCGCTGGGCGGGGACTCTGGCGCCATCGTGGTGTCCACGTCGGACGCGTCTGGCGGTCGGAGCGGGTCGATCGCTCTCGTGGTCGGCAGCGGCGACGTCGAGGACAGCGGCGCGGTGGTGATTGCGAGCGGCAACAGCACGACTGACGGCAGCATGGGTGGGGCCGTTCGTGTGACTGGTGGGTCCGGGAAGGCGTACGGCGGCGACGTGTCGGTGTCTGGTGGGTCTGGCGAGACCGAGTCCGGCGGCAAGGTGTCGATCAGCAGCGGCGGCAGTGCGTCTGGCGCGAGCGGCGACGTGTCCGTGTCGACTGTCGGTGGCACCGGCGACAAGGCGAGCGGGTCGATCTTGCTGTCGACGAGTGGCTCGGAGAGCGCTGGGTCCGGGAGCTTGTCGCTCGTAACGTCGGATGCTGCGAGTGGCGAGAGCGGGTCGATCGCGCTCGGCGTCGGCGCGAGTATGAGCGACATGGGTAGCAACGTGACGATCCGGTCTGGCGACGGCGCGGTGAGCGGAGGCAGCGTGCAGCTTCGCGGCGGGAGCGGCCAGGACGTTGGCGGCGAGGTGTCTCTCACGGGCGGCGCGGGCAAGAGCACGGCTGGTGGCACCGTGCGCATCACGAGCGGCGAGAGCAGCGACGCGCCGAGTGGCGACGTGCAGATCGCGTCGGCGGAGTCATCTGCGACGCAGACGAGCGGCAGCGTGAGCATATCGTCTGGTGTGTCGCTGGGCGGGGACTCTGGCGCCATCGTGGTGTCCACGTCGGACGCGTGGCGGTCGGAGCGGGTCGATCGCTCTCGTGGTCGGCAGCGGCGACGTCGAGGACAGCGGCGCGGTGGTGATTGCGAGCGGGCACGACTGACGGCAGCATGGGTGGGGCCGTTCGTGTGACTGGTGGGTCCGGGAAGGCGTACGGCGGCGACGTGTCGGTGTCTGGTGGGTCTGGCGAGACCGAGTCCGGCGGCAAGGTGTCGATCAGCAGCGGCGGCAGTGCGTCTGGCGCGAGCGGCGACGTGTCCGTGTCGACTGTCGGTGGCACCGGCGACAAGGCGAGCGGGTCGATCTTGCTGTCGACGAGTGGCTCGGAGAGCGCTGGGTCCGGGAGCTTGTCGCTCGTAACGTCGGATGCTGCGAGTGGCGAGAGCGGGTCGATCGCGCTCGGCGTCGGCGCGAGTATGAGCGACATGGGTAGCAACGTGACGATCCGGTCTGGCGACGGCGCGGTGAGCGGAGGCAGCGTGCAGCTTCGCGGCGGGAGCGGCCAGGACGTTGGCGGCGAGGTGTCTCTCACGGGCGGCGCGGGCAAGAGCACGGCTGGTGGCACCGTGCGCATCACGAGCGGCGAGAGCAGCGACGCGCCGAGTGGCGACGTGCAGATCGCGTCGGCGGAGTCATCTGCGACGCAGACGAGCGGCAGCGTGAGCATATCGTCTGGTGTGTCGCTGGGCGGCAGCTCCGGCCGCATTGTGCTGTCATCGTCGACGGCGACAGGCGGCAGCGGCGGGGACGTGGAGGTGCGCGTGGGGTCTGGGTCGGCTAGCACTGGCGGCGACGTGGTCGTGGTCGCCGGCGAGAGCGGCAGCGACACGGGCACAGGCGGTCGCATCTTGCTCACGGGCGGGTCTGGCAAGACCGGCGGCGACGTGGAAGTGAGCGGCGGCGGCGGGAGCGAGGTGTCTGGCGGCGCGGTGAAGATCGAGAGCGGCGGCGGATCGAGCGTGACGAGCGGCGACGTGGTGGTGTCGAGTGCGGAGTCTGGTGCGAGCCAGACGAGCGGGTCGGTGACGCTGTCTACGGGTTCGTCGACAGGCGGTGCGTCCGGGCGCGTGGAGATCCAGACGTCTACGAGTGTGGGCGGCGCAGGCGGGTCGATCAGCGTGACGGTGGGGTCGGGCGACGACCCGGTCGGCGGCGACGTGCGCGTCTTCGCAGGCAACAGCACGAAAGAGGAGGTCGGCGTGGGCGGTCGCGTGACGGTGTCCGGCGGCGTCGGCAGCGCGACGGGCGGGAACGTGGAAGTGCGCGGCGGCGTCGGGTCAGCGGAGCTGGGCGGGAGCGTGATCGTCGTGAGCGGCGACGGCGCGACGGCCACGAGCGGCGCGATCTGGATCGGCACGATGGACTCTGGTCCGTCGCAGACGAGTGGCGCCGTGAACGTGTCGACGGGCGTGTCTTTCGGCGGCGACTCTGGGAGCGTGACCGTGAGCAGCTCGCGCGCAGAGAAAGGCCACGGCGGGTCGATCTTGCTGAGCGTCGGGTCGGGAGACGCTGACGTGGGCGGCGACGTGACGGTGCGCGCCGGCGAGGCGAGCGGGTCGGCTGGTGTGGGCGGTGCGGTGTCACTGACCGCTGGCGACGGCATTTCGACGGGCGGTGACGTGCGCATCTCTGGCGGCGCTGGCGTCCAGACTCGCGGCGGCAGCGTGCACTTGACGAGCGGCAGCGGTGACGCGGTGAGCAGTGGCGCCGTGGTCGTGGGCAGTGCGGCGTCGGGTGCGACCGAGACGAGCGGCGACGTGACGCTGTCTTCCGGCACGTCCGGCGGCGGTGCGTCCGGCATGGTGCGCATCTCGACGTCGGACGCGACGGGCGGCGCCGGTGGCTCGATCACGCTGAGCGTGGGCTCGGGCGACGACTCGGTGGGCGGCGCGCTGTTCGCGGGAGGCGGCAACAGCACGACGGGGACTGGCGGCGTGGTGCGTCTCTCGGGCGGCAGCGGCACGAACACTGGCGGCGACATGGAGTTGTCAGGCGGCGTTGGCGACAGCGTCCAAGGCGGCAGTGTGCGCGTGACGAGCGGGTCGGGCGCGGCTGCGACAAGCGGCGACGTGGTGCTTGCGAGCGCGGAGTCGGGTCCGAGTCAGACGAGCGGGAGTCTGACGCTGTCGTCCGGCGCGTCTCTCGGCGGCGACTCGGGTGTGGTGTCGATTATGACGTCTGCCGCCACGGGTGGTGCGAGCGGGTCGATCACGCTGGCGGTCGGGAGCGGCGACGCGTCTGTCGGCGGCGCAGTGAGCGTGAGCGCAGGCAACAGCAGCGCGGAGCTGACCGGCGTGGGCGGCGCGATCAGTCTCACGGGCGGTTCGGGCACATCGACTGGCGGCGACATCTCGGTGCGTGGCGGTGCAGGCGACAGCTCGCTCGGCGGCAGCGTGTTGGTGACAAGCGGTGCTGGCGACGCGGCGACGAGCGGCGCCGTGGTGATCTCGAGCGCCGAGTCGGATCCGAGCCAGACGAGCGGCAGCGTGAGCATATCGTCCGGTGTGTCGCTGGGCGGGGACTCTGGCGCCATCGTGGTGTCCACGTCGGACGCGTCTGGCGGTCGGAGCGGGTCGATCGCTCTCGTGGTCGGCAGCGGCGACGTCGAGGACAGCGGCGCGGTGGTGATTGCGAGCGGCAACAGCACGACTGACGGCAGCATGGGTGGGGCCGTTCGTGTGACTGGTGGGTCCGGGAAGGCGTACGGCGGCGACGTGTCGGTGTCTGGTGGGTCTGGCGAGACCGAGTCCGGCGGCAAGGTGTCGATCAGCAGCGGCGGCAGTGCGTCTGGCGCGAGCGGCGACGTGTCCGTGTCGACTGTCGGTGGCACCGGCGACAAGGCGAGCGGGTCGATCTTGCTGTCGACGAGTGGCTCGGAGAGCGCTGGGTCCGGGAGCTTGTCGCTCGTAACGTCGGATGCTGCGAGTGGCGAGAGCGGGTCGATCGCGCTCGGCGTCGGCGCGAGTATGAGCGACATGGGTAGCAACGTGACGATCCGGTCTGGCGACGGCGCGGTGAGCGGAGGCAGCGTGCAGCTTCGCGGCGGGAGCGGCCAGGACGTTGGCGGCGAGGTGTCTCTCACGGGCGGCGCGGGCAAGAGCACGGCTGGTGGCACCGTGCGCATCACGAGCGGCGAGAGCAGCGACGCGCCGAGTGGCGACGTGCAGATCGCGTCGGCGGAGTCATCTGCGACGCAGACGAGCGGCAGCGTGAGCATATCGTCTGGTGTGTCGCTGGGCGGCAGCTCCGGCCGCATTGTGCTGTCATCGTCGACGGCGACAGGCGGCAGCGGCGGGGACGTGGAGGTGCGCGTGGGGTCTGGGTCGGCTAGCACTGGCGGCGACGTGGTCGTGGTCGCCGGCGAGAGCGGCAGCGACACGGGCACAGGCGGTCGCATCTTGCTCACGGGCGGGTCTGGCAAGACCGGCGGCGACGTGGAAGTGAGCGGCGGCGGCGGGAGCGAGGTGTCTGGCGGCGCGGTGAAGATCGAGAGCGGCGGCGGATCGAGCGTGACGAGCGGCGACGTGGTGGTGTCGAGTGCGGAGTCTGGTGCGAGCCAGACGAGCGGGTCGGTGACGCTGTCTACGGGTTCGTCGACAGGCGGTGCGTCCGGGCGCGTGGAGATCCAGACGTCTACGAGTGTGGGCGGCGCAGGCGGGTCGATCAGCGTGACGGTGGGGTCGGGCGACGACCCGGTCGGCGGCGACGTGCGCGTCTTCGCAGGCAACAGCACGAAAGAGGAGGTCGGCGTGGGCGGTCGCGTGACGGTGTCCGGCGGCGTCGGCAGCGCGACGGGCGGGAACGTGGAAGTGCGCGGCGGCGTCGGGTCAGCGGAGCTGGGCGGGAGCGTGATCGTCGTGAGCGGCGACGGCGCGACGGCCACGAGCGGCGCGATCTGGATCGGCACGATGGACTCTGGTCCGTCGCAGACGAGTGGCGCCGTGAACGTGTCGACGGGCGTGTCTTTCGGCGGCGACTCTGGGAGCGTGACCGTGAGCAGCTCGCGCGCAGAGAAAGGCCACGGCGGGTCGATCTTGCTGAGCGTCGGGTCGGGAGACGCTGACGTGGGCGGCGACGTGACGGTGCGCGCCGGCGAGGCGAGCGGGTCGGCTGGTGTGGGCGGTGCGGTGTCACTGACCGCTGGCGACGGCATTTCGACGGGCGGTGACGTGCGCATCTCTGGCGGCGCTGGCGTCCAGACTCGCGGCGGCAGCGTGCACTTGACGAGCGGCAGCGGTGACGCGGTGAGCAGTGGCGCCGTGGTCGTGGGCAGTGCGGCGTCGGGTGCGACCGAGACGAGCGGCGACGTGACGCTGTCTTCCGGCACGTCCGGCGGCGGTGCGTCCGGCATGGTGCGCATCTCGACGTCGGACGCGACGGGCGGCGCCGGTGGCTCGATCACGCTGAGCGTGGGCTCGGGCGACGACTCGGTGGGCGGCGCGCTGTTCGCGGGAGGCGGCAACAGCACGACGGGGACTGGCGGCGTGGTGCGTCTCTCGGGCGGCAGCGGCACGAACACTGGCGGCGACATGGAGTTGTCAGGCGGCGTTGGCGACAGCGTCCAAGGCGGCAGTGTGCGCGTGACGAGCGGGTCGGGCGCGGCTGCGACAAGCGGCGACGTGGTGCTTGCGAGCGCGGAGTCGGGTCCGAGTCAGACGAGCGGGAGTCTGACGCTGTCGTCCGGCGCGTCTCTCGGCGGCGACTCGGGTGTGGTGTCGATTATGACGTCTGCCGCCACGGGTGGTGCGAGCGGGTCGATCACGCTGGCGGTCGGGAGCGGCGACGCGTCTGTCGGCGGCGCAGTGAGCGTGAGCGCAGGCAACAGCAGCGCGGAGCTGACCGGCGTGGGCGGCGCGATCAGTCTCACGGGCGGTTCGGGCACATCGACTGGCGGCGACATCTCGGTGCGTGGCGGTGCAGGCGACAGCTCGCTCGGCGGCAGCGTGTTGGTGACAAGCGGTGCTGGCGACGCGGCGACGAGCGGCGCCGTGGTGATCTCGAGCGCCGAGTCGGGTCCGAGCCAGACGAGCGGCAGCGTGAGCATATCGTCCGGTGTGTCGCTGGGCGGGGACTCTGGCGCCATCGTGGTGTCCACGTCGGACGCGTCTGGCGGTCGGAGCGGGTCGATCGCTCTCGTGGTCGGCAGCGGCGACGTCGAGGACAGCGGCGCGGTGGTGATTGCGAGCGGCAACAGCACGACTGACGGCAGCATGGGTGGGGCCGTTCGTGTGACTGGTGGGTCCGGGAAGGCGTACGGCGGCGACGTGTCGGTGTCTGGTGGGTCTGGCGAGACCGAGTCCGGCGGCAAGGTGTCGATCAGCAGCGGCGGCAGTGCGTCTGGCGCGAGCGGCGACGTGTCCGTGTCGACTGTCGGTGGCACCGGCGACAAGGCGAGCGGGTCGATCTTGCTGTCGACGAGTGGCTCGGAGAGCGCTGGGTCCGGGAGCTTGTCGCTCGTAACGTCGGATGCTGCGAGTGGCGAGAGCGGGTCGATCGCGCTCGGCGTCGGCGCGAGTATGAGCGACATGGGTAGCAACGTGACGATCCGGTCTGGCGACGGCGCGGTGAGCGGAGGCAGCGTGCAGCTTCGCGGCGGGAGCGGCCAGGACGTTGGCGGCGAGGTGTCTCTCACGGGCGGCGCGGGCAAGAGCACGGCTGGTGGCACCGTGCGCATCACGAGCGGCGAGAGCAGCGACGCGCCGAGTGGCGACGTGCAGATCGCGTCGGCGGAGTCATCTGCGACGCAGACGAGCGGCAGCGTGAGCATATCGTCTGGTGTGTCGCTGGGCGGCAGCTCCGGCCGCATTGTGCTGTCATCGTCGACGGCGACAGGCGGCAGCGGCGGGGACGTGGAGGTGCGCGTGGGGTCTGGGTCGGCTAGCACTGGCGGCGACGTGGTCGTGGTCGCCGGCGAGAGCGGCAGCGACACGGGCACAGGCGGTCGCATCTTGCTCACGGGCGGGTCTGGCAAGACCGGCGGCGACGTGGAAGTGAGCGGCGGCGGCGGGAGCGAGGTGTCTGGCGGCGCGGTGAAGATCGAGAGCGGCGGCGGATCGAGCGTGACGAGCGGCGACGTGGTGGTGTCGAGTGCGGAGTCTGGTGCGAGCCAGACGAGCGGGTCGGTGACGCTGTCTACGGGTTCGTCGACAGGCGGTGCGTCCGGGCGCGTGGAGATCCAGACGTCTACGAGTGTGGGCGGCGCAGGCGGGTCGATCAGCGTGACGGTGGGGTCGGGCGACGACCCGGTCGGCGGCGACGTGCGCGTCTTCGCAGGCAACAGCACGAAAGAGGAGGTCGGCGTGGGCGGTCGCGTGACGGTGTCCGGCGGCGTCGGCAGCGCGACGGGCGGGAACGTGGAAGTGCGCGGCGGCGTCGGGTCAGCGGAGCTGGGCGGGAGCGTGATCGTCGTGAGCGGCGACGGCGCGACGGCCACGAGCGGCGCGATCTGGATCGGCACGATGGACTCTGGTCCGTCGCAGACGAGTGGCGCCGTGAACGTGTCGACGGGCGTGTCTTTCGGCGGCGACTCTGGGAGCGTGACCGTGAGCAGCTCGCGCGCAGAGAAAGGCCACGGCGGGTCGATCTTGCTGAGCGTCGGGTCGGGAGACGCTGACGTGGGCGGCGACGTGACGGTGCGCGCCGGCGAGGCGAGCGGGTCGGCTGGTGTGGGCGGTGCGGTGTCACTGACCGCTGGCGACGGCATTTCGACGGGCGGTGACGTGCGCATCTCTGGCGGCGCTGGCGTCCAGACTCGCGGCGGCAGCGTGCACTTGACGAGCGGCAGCGGTGACGCGGTGAGCAGTGGCGCCGTGGTCGTGGGCAGTGCGGCGTCGGGTGCGACCGAGACGAGCGGCGACGTGACGCTGTCTTCCGGCACGTCCGGCGGCGGTGCGTCCGGCATGGTGCGCATCTCGACGTCGGACGCGACGGGCGGCGCCGGTGGCTCGATCACGCTGAGCGTGGGCTCGGGCGACGACTCGGTGGGCGGCGCGCTGTTCGCGGGAGGCGGCAACAGCACGACGGGGACTGGCGGCGTGGTGCGTCTCTCGGGCGGCAGCGGCACGAACACTGGCGGCGACATGGAGTTGTCAGGCGGCGTTGGCGACAGCGTCCAAGGCGGCAGTGTGCGCGTGACGAGCGGGTCGGGCGCGGCTGCGACAAGCGGCGACGTGGTGCTTGCGAGCGCGGAGTCGGGTCCGAGTCAGACGAGCGGGAGTCTGACGCTGTCGTCCGGCGCGTCTCTCGGCGGCGACTCGGGTGTGGTGTCGATTATGACGTCTGCCGCCACGGGTGGTGCGAGCGGGTCGATCACGCTGGCGGTCGGGAGCGGCGACGCGTCTGTCGGCGGCGCAGTGAGCGTGAGCGCAGGCAACAGCAGCGCGGAGCTGACCGGCGTGGGCGGCGCGATCAGTCTCACGGGCGGTTCGGGCACATCGACTGGCGGCGACATCTCGGTGCGTGGCGGTGCAGGCGACAGCTCGCTCGGCGGCAGCGTGTTGGTGACAAGCGGTGCTGGCGACGCGGCGACGAGCGGCGCCGTGGTGATCTCGAGCGCCGAGTCGGGTCCGAGCCAGACGAGCGGCAGCGTGAGCATATCGTCCGGTGTGTCGCTGGGCGGGGACTCTGGCGCCATCGTGGTGTCCACGTCGGACGCGTCTGGCGGTCGGAGCGGGTCGATCGCTCTCGTGGTCGGCAGCGGCGACGTCGAGGACAGCGGCGCGGTGGTGATTGCGAGCGGCAACAGCACGACTGACGGCAGCATGGGTGGGGCCGTTCGTGTGACTGGTGGGTCCGGGAAGGCGTACGGCGGCGACGTGTCGGTGTCTGGTGGGTCTGGCGAGACCGAGTCCGGCGGCAAGGTGTCGATCAGCAGCGGCGGCAGTGCGTCTGGCGCGAGCGGCGACGTGTCCGTGTCGACTGTCGGTGGCACCGGCGACAAGGCGAGCGGGTCGATCTTGCTGTCGACGAGTGGCTCGGAGAGCGCTGGGTCCGGGAGCTTGTCGCTCGTAACGTCGGATGCTGCGAGTGGCGAGAGCGGGTCGATCGCGCTCGGCGTCGGCGCGAGTATGAGCGACATGGGTAGCAACGTGACGATCCGGTCTGGCGACGGCGCGGTGAGCGGAGGCAGCGTGCAGCTTCGCGGCGGGAGCGGCCAGGACGTTGGCGGCGAGGTGTCTCTCACGGGCGGCGCGGGCAAGAGCACGGCTGGTGGCACCGTGCGCATCACGAGCGGCGAGAGCAGCGACGCGCCGAGTGGCGACGTGCAGATCGCGTCGGCGGAGTCATCTGCGACGCAGACGAGCGGCAGCGTGAGCATATCGTCTGGTGTGTCGCTGGGCGGCAGCTCCGGCCGCATTGTGCTGTCATCGTCGACGGCGACAGGCGGCAGCGGCGGGGACGTGGAGGTGCGCGTGGGGTCTGGGTCGGCTAGCACTGGCGGCGACGTGGTCGTGGTCGCCGGCGAGAGCGGCAGCGACACGGGCACAGGCGGTCGCATCTTGCTCACGGGCGGGTCTGGCAAGACCGGCGGCGACGTGGAAGTGAGCGGCGGCGGCGGGAGCGAGGTGTCTGGCGGCGCGGTGAAGATCGAGAGCGGCGGCGGATCGAGCGTGACGAGCGGCGACGTGGTGGTGTCGAGTGCGGAGTCTGGTGCGAGCCAGACGAGCGGGTCGGTGACGCTGTCTACGGGTTCGTCGACAGGCGGTGCGTCCGGGCGCGTGGAGATCCAGACGTCTACGAGTGTGGGCGGCGCAGGCGGGTCGATCAGCGTGACGGTGGGGTCGGGCGACGACCCGGTCGGCGGCGACGTGCGCGTCTTCGCAGGCAACAGCACGAAAGAGGAGGTCGGCGTGGGCGGTCGCGTGACGGTGTCCGGCGGCGTCGGCAGCGCGACGGGCGGGAACGTGGAAGTGCGCGGCGGCGTCGGGTCAGCGGAGCTGGGCGGGAGCGTGATCGTCGTGAGCGGCGACGGCGCGACGGCCACGAGCGGCGCGATCTGGATCGGCACGATGGACTCTGGTCCGTCGCAGACGAGTGGCGCCGTGAACGTGTCGACGGGCGTGTCTTTCGGCGGCGACTCTGGGAGCGTGACCGTGAGCAGCTCGCGCGCAGAGAAAGGCCACGGCGGGTCGATCTTGCTGAGCGTCGGGTCGGGAGACGCTGACGTGGGCGGCGACGTGACGGTGCGCGCCGGCGAGGCGAGCGGGTCGGCTGGTGTGGGCGGTGCGGTGTCACTGACCGCTGGCGACGGCATTTCGACGGGCGGTGACGTGCGCATCTCTGGCGGCGCTGGCGTCCAGACTCGCGGCGGCAGCGTGCACTTGACGAGCGGCAGCGGTGACGCGGTGAGCAGTGGCGCCGTGGTCGTGGGCAGTGCGGCGTCGGGTGCGACCGAGACGAGCGGCGACGTGACGCTGTCTTCCGGCACGTCCGGCGGCGGTGCGTCCGGCATGGTGCGCATCTCGACGTCGGACGCGACGGGCGGCGCCGGTGGCTCGATCACGCTGAGCGTGGGCTCGGGCGACGACTCGGTGGGCGGCGCGCTGTTCGCGGGAGGCGGCAACAGCACGACGGGGACTGGCGGCGTGGTGCGTCTCTCGGGCGGCAGCGGCACGAACACTGGCGGCGACATGGAGTTGTCAGGCGGCGTTGGCGACAGCGTCCAAGGCGGCAGTGTGCGCGTGACGAGCGGGTCGGGCGCGGCTGCGACAAGCGGCGACGTGGTGCTTGCGAGCGCGGAGTCGGGTCCGAGTCAGACGAGCGGGAGTCTGACGCTGTCGTCCGGCGCGTCTCTCGGCGGCGACTCGGGTGTGGTGTCGATTATGACGTCTGCCGCCACGGTGGTGCGAGCGGGTCGATCACGCTGGCGGTCGGGAGCGGCGACGCGTCTGTCGGCGGCGCAGTGAGCGTGGAGCGCAGGCAAACAGCAGCGCGGAGCTGACCGGCGTGGGCGGCGCGATCAGTCTCACGGGCGGTTCGGGCACATCGACTGGCGGCGACATCTCGGTGCGTGGCGGTGCAGGCGACAGCTCGCTCGGCGGCAGCGTGTTGGTGACAAGCGGTGCTGGCGACGCGGCGACGAGCGGCGCCGTGGTGATCTCGAGCGCCGAGTCGGTCCGAGCCAGACGAGCGGCAGCGTGAGC